>JALPQD010000199.1:2505796-3105796 GCA_023101885.1 Typhlomys cinereus | reverse complement strand
TGTGGGATGCTGGGAGATCAAATGTGTTCATGCAGATAGTAAACTCTCAGTGCAGTCAGGTACATAGTAAGTCCTCATTTAAAGTTACTCGTTATGGGGCTGGAGAGGTGGCTCAGGGGTTAAGCCTCTGCCTTGCAGGCGGAAGATATCCTAGACCCCACGTATAGATGCTGGGCAGAAGCAGGGGCGGCCTGCATTTCTGGTTCTGGTAGCGAGGAGCCTGTGAAATCCTGGGACAGAGTAAACAAGGGAGGTGGAGGCGTCCATGGTGGTTCCCGAATTCGCCTCTGGTTCTACACACACACACACACACACACACATGTGCGCATGCACACAATTGAATAAATAAAAAAAAAAAATGTTTAAAAGTTACTCGCTATTACTACAGGATCACTTCACCAAACGTCCAGCAGCAGTAACACATCTGAGCAGGACACTGTGCCATCACCCTGACACTACTGGGGTGGCACTGGAAGAGAGGCAAAGAGAAAGGCCTGCCAGGGGAAGCGACTTCCTCTTAGACTAGGTTGGTCATGGGAGAGCCGGTGACTTTCGTGGGTGATAAGATGTTAGATGTTGCCAGTTTGGGGGTGCTAGTGATGAGACCCAGCCTCAAGCATCGTCAGACGAGTGCCGCAGCTCAAGTGGCACAAGGCTTCTTCCAGGACGGTTCTCCAGGGCCCTTGGCACTCTCCCGCCCTGCTGCTGTGCCTCTGCCCGCTGCTCAACGTTTAGCACGGCCAAAAGGCTGAGCGGTGTAGGAAAGCATTGGAGCCCGAAGCTCGCGAACTTAGACTTCAGTCTCCACTTGCCACCGTGACTCTGGACCCCGGAGGTCACCAAGGGTGGACTTAAGTGAAGACACGGAAGTCTGACAGGCAGATGTGCCTGTGGAAGAATCATCCCAGTACAATGAGCTACCCATCGCTGAGAGCTTGCAGGAGGTTGGCAGGGATGTGGCAAGGATGGGGCAAGATGGCCTCTGAGATAGTATCCTGGTCTGTGCTTGGCTTTTGAACTGGAGAAAGGACCTCTCTGGGCAACATGGCAAGGATGGGGTCTCAGGGGGCGTCTGTGTGGGTACTTGCCCATGTCCAAGGGCTTTCACACACACACACACACACACACACACCCTTTGCTCTTTCCATCTTTGCCCAACCTGCTTCCCACCCCTGTCAGCAGAGGCCCCGAGCAACACCATGCCTGGCCCACTGCTCAACACGGAATAAACACAGTGAATAAACGGGGTCTTGCCAGGCTGGCCGGGAACCCAGAATCCTCCTGCCTTGGCCTCCTGAATGCTGCATGTGTGCCACCATGCTCTGTAATTTGCTTTATATATTTTTAGAAATATTATTTTATTTCAGTGTGTGTGTGCGTGTGTGCGCGCAGTGGAAGCCCAAGGGTGACTTTGGAGATTATCCTAGATTGCTTCTCTCTCCTTTTTGCCTCGCTCTGGAATCTCCCAGATCTCCCTCCCGGAGTCTGAACGGTAGGCCTCCATCATTCTGCCTGGTGTCTTCACCGTGGGATCTGGGATCCAAACTCCGATCCTTCTGTTTACAAGGCAAACTCTTAACCCCTGAGCCATTTCTCCAGCACTGCTTTACTTTTTTTTATTTTTTATTTTTTTGTGTACTGCTGGAAATTTTTATAATGGAGTAAATTTTACAATAAAAATAAATAATAGCTACAAGGAGGCAATGGAAAAGTGGGGGTCGGGGAAGCTGGGGAGATGGCTCTGTGTTAAAGCACTTGCTGCACAAGCAAAAGGACTGGAGGTCAGATCCCCAGGTCATATGTAAGATGCCTGGTCAGCGTGGTGACCCGCCTGTCATCCACCTGGAAGGCAAAGACTGAGACTCCCCAAGCAAGCTGGCCAGCCAAACTAGCCCTGTCCTGAGCTCTGTATCTGATAATTAAACAAAAAAAAAAAAAAAAAAAAAAAAAGGAACAAGAAAAGAAAAACCATGGATTTTTGTGTCTGAAGAACAAAACAAAACAAATCAAAAAACCCCACCCCTTAGAAGAGGCATAACTTTGGACAAGTCCCAGGGCCTGGTGAAGTCTTTATTTCCTCTGTTCTAAGGTGGGAAGGACCACTCGTACTTTCCAAACTGTGTGGGGCAGGTCAGTGACTCAGCAGTTAAAAGCACCAGTTCACAATGACGATTGCAAACCTAACAACCTGGATTGTTTCCCCAGAAGCCCATGTGATGGAAAGAAGAAAACAATTTCTGAAAGTTATCCTCTGACTCTGCACACATACCACGGCAGGCATACACCTGTTCTCTGTCTTTGTCTCTGTTTTTCTCTCTCCCTCTCCTAAGCAGACTATGGGATTGACATTCAGGAGACTGAGGCCGGAGGACTCCTCAAGTTCAAGACCAGTTTGAGCTACCTCATAATGAGTTTGGTACTCACTACATAGAAACATCCTATTTTGGAAAAAAAAAAATGGTATGTATCCACTTGAATGTTAACAGCACAGTAATGTGTGTGTGTGTGTGTGTGTGTGTGTGTGTGTGTGTGTGTGTGTGTGTGTATGGTTACATGTGTTATGCTTGTGGAGGAGGCTGGGGGTTGATGTCAGGTGCCATCCTCTATTGCTCTCTGTCTTTCCATCTTGTTTTTTGAGACAGGGTCTCTCTGAATCCAGAACTTGGGCTGACTGGCCAATGAACTCCAGTGCACCTGTGTCTGACTTCTTACATGGGTTCTGGGGATCAAACTCAGGTCCTCAACTTGCATAGCAGGCACTATACTAACTGAGTCATCTCCCCAGCCCCAAGTACTTTATTGTAGCACTTTCTGTGAACTTCTTGTGTGGATTCTTTCCTCCATTTTGAATGCGCAAGCTGAAGTCAAGAGAGACTAGACCACAGGATGCAGCCTTGTCATGAAAGTGGGTCTCATGTGGGGCTGGGGAGATGGCTCAGTGGTTAAAGCCTCTGTCTCAAAATCAAAAAGACCTGAGTTTGGATCCCCGGATCCCATTTAAAAAATAACAAGTTGATATAACAGAGGCTTGAAATTCCAGACCTGGAAGGTGGAAACTGGGAAACCCCAGAGCAAAGAAATAAGGAGGTAAGCAATCCAGGATGATTCCTGAGGTCACCTTTGGGCCTCCAAAGGCACATACACTTCAAGTGCCCTTTTGTACACACGCCCACACGCACGGGTACACCCACACACATACAATACACGCGCAAGAAAAGAATAGAAAGAAACTGTATAGACACTCCTACCCCTGAGCACAGGCGCAGGCTGGAGGTTGACAGGACTCTGTGTGCAGTGTGATTCCAGGCATGCCTGCACCCTGGGGGGACCTGCAGTAAAGCACATACCCCTGCCCTGGCTGCCAGCCCCACCCTGCTGCTACACATCTGGTGTTGTACCCTGAGAACCAGCTGTCTCTGCACTGGCAAACTTTTCCTATATGAAATGAGTGAGAGAAATCGATATTTTGGCTTTGCAATCAAACAGCTTGTTGGCACGAACTCAGTTATGCCAATATCTTTTTTTCCAGGCTGGGGATGAAATTTGTCCCTGTTTCCCTTCCCACATTACGTGCATGCGTGTGTGTGTGTGTGTGTGTGTGTGTGTGTGTGTGTGTGTGTGTGTCTCAGAGGGCACTGTATATCCCTGGGGAGAACCAAGGGTGACTACAGGAATCATCCTGGATCACTTCTATATCCTTTTTGCTTCACTCTGGGGTTGCCCAGGCTCTGCCCACCAGGGCCTGAAGTGCAAGCCACCACCGGATTTTTTACCTGGTGTTTTCTGTGAGACCTGGGATTTAAACTCAGGACCTTCTGCTTGCAAGGCAGAGTCTTAACCCCTGAAGAGCCATCTCTCCAGCCCCCGACACCACTTTTTGACACATGTCTCTAGCCCAGTCTAGCCTCAAATTTCCTATGCAGCTGAGGTGACCTTGAACTTCCAATCTTCCCGCCTCAGTCTCTCAAGCACTAGGATCACAGGTGCTTGCCACCAGCTCCTGCTTCTAACTTTCAGTAGGAAAACAAGGATCAGGGTCAGGACAATGCATGTGATGCCTACATGTGGGGGGAAAAAGGAAGAGATGGCATACAAGAGACTTTAGGTAAATGCACATGGACGGGTCGTCCCTCCTCGGGACACGTGACTTGAAGCAGTCCTCCCATAGACATACTGACACAAAGGGCTTCCTCAGTAGGCGTGATGCTCCGTGTGCTGGGGCGGCTCCTAGCCAGGATAGCTGCTTCCTCTGGAGCACTTGTGGGGCTTTCTCCTTGTCACCCTATCACAGGCTCTGGTACTCTGCTCCCCCTTCCAGAGAGCCTGGGGCACTAGGATTCTGCCCTTGAGACTGGAGCACAAAGCCCATAATCTTCAGCCTCTTAGCTGTGCATATTAGTGAGTTTTAAATAATCACACTGAGACCTTGGTGTTCTCTGAAAACCTCCACATGTGGTTGTTGGGACTCCCTGATAGGGGAGGAGGCTCTCTCTACTGTAGTGGGCACATGGCCCCCCATTATCGAGATTTCACCTTCTAGGTGAATCTGGGAGTCACCTGAGGGACCATGGGGTGACATACTGTGTCTATGGATTCTTCTGCTACATCTAGCTGTTCCAAGAAACTACAAGATCCACAGATGAACTCCAGCAGACATCTTAACCACCACTGCCGGATCCAGGCTGATAAACAGCACTGAGAAGTTGATCAGGAGCTCAAGGCAGCCCCTCCCTACCCCTCTAGCATCTCTTGAAATGTCACCCAGTGGCTCCAGGTGGTTGCTGGAGAGATGTGTGATGTCATCTCCACATCTACCTTCAGACTGAGTGGGAAATGGGTAGTTGAGGTCACCTGTGGTTGTGGAGCTGGGAACATTCAGGTACTGCTGAGCCGGCACCCCTGCCTGTGCCCAGCCCCAGAGACCGTGGACATAAGAAGTGAGGCAAGTAAGGGGGCCCAGCCCAGCCCAGCCAGGGCTGCAGACTCACCATCCTGCACTTTCTGCTTTCTATCTCCTTCCCCTCATCTCCAACCCTTGTCCTAGAGGATATTCAGAGATCTTTGTAGAAGCACCCCACTCAGCACCCAGCACCTTGGAGCACTCAGTGGCCATCTTCGATGCTCTACAGCTGTTCTGTAGGCAACTGAAATGTGTGGTGTATGAACAGCCGGTGGCCACCACTGGACTCAGTCTGCGATGCTACTAATTCCTGGACCTCTGTTTCCGTTGTGGGGCGATGGATGGAGTCTGATCGTCACTGAGCCCCCAGGGCCTAAAGCTAAGAAGCTACCGAACAAACTCTGGCTAAGTCAAATCCTTAAGGTTAAAATCAGCTTCTCCGATGAACAAGTCACTCTGTGAAAATAAGTGACTTCAGGGTGCTGGTGGGTGTGGTGACTCAAGCCTATAGTCCCAGAACCAGGAGGTTGAGGCAAGAGCATCATCAAGGGTCAAAGGCCAGCCTGGACTACTCGGAAAGACTCTGTCTCCAAAACAGAGCATCCGAAAAATGAAGTCATTCTCCCAGTAGGCACTTCTGTCTTCCCGTCTGCTCTTCTCCTGGGGGCATCTCCCTGAGTGAACTGTGTGCGGGCCACATACACACACACACACACACACACACACACCCCACATGTCACACACCCCACATGATTTCCAACCCTCTTAGCCCCTACCCACCTTGTTGAAGTCAAAAGTCTCAAACATCTGCTCCACGTACTGGCTGGCCTCGGGACTCAGATTCTTGAGGCCAAAGAACTGGCGGAACTCGTAGAGGGTGAGCTGACCCGAGGGGCACTCGGTCATGAACTTCTTGTACCACTGGTGGCACTGGGTGCTGCTCAGTTCCTCCACTGACTTGCCCTCTACCACGTTGCCCATGCTTCAGGCCCTCAGGAGGCCGATGCCCTCGATGGACAGGACCCGTTCCCTGCCACTCCACACTCAAGGGCTGCTTGGCATTCGGAGAGCTTCCCCCTCTCCCAGCCCTGAAGCCTCCAGGACAAGTGGCCCAGAAGTGAGCAGAGCAGAGAAGGATGGAGCAGCCTGGACCACACCGAGCCGGGGGATACCAGGAGGCAGGTGGTAAGAATTGCCAGCAAATTGTGCAGCCAGCGAGGACTGCCAGGAGTAGAAACAGCACAATCCGAGAAAAGCACGGGCCCGGGATTACAGCCTTGAGCTGCAGGCGAGAGGATTTTCTTACTCAATTTACAGCTTCCTAAGCTCTTCTTACCAGGATCCAGTGAGTGACCAGATAGTAGCTGCTCTGATCCTGTGACCCCCCCTGCCCTTCTCATCCCCCTTTATCTACAATGTTCTGCACACTTGCCTTCAGACACAGAACGGGGACACGTGGAAGATACACCTGCCTTCTCTGGGCTCGCGATAGGGGTGCATTGCATCGTTCATCCTTGGTCATCGCAACTCAGTTACCCCAACACACAAGGACCTCTGTGTGGATTTGGACCTGTGGGCCTCCAAGAAGCATCCCGAGTGGCTAGAAGAAACCCCCAGTCCTGAACACTTCATTAACTTAGTCCTATGTTAAGTAGCTGTTTTCTTCTAGAAGGAGAGGAGGAGGAGGTTCATAAAATTCATAAGAAACTAACAAGACTCAAGAGGCCCCTCCCACAGTCATATAAGCAGTAAGCCATGGCTGCGGAGAGGAGATTCTTCAGTAGAGCTTGTCTGCAAGTTGCTTGGGAGCTCCCAGGATGGCGCTTCAGTAGGTCAGCAGCCTTGCTGGGGTGTTTTTCAGTGATGTAATTGTCCAACTGCTCACCCATGCTCCTGTAAGTAACCCCTACAAACTCATTGGATTTCCACGTTAAACTTGTGGAATTCTTTGGTCTGTTGTCGGAAAGTCTTACAACATGATTGTAAGGTCCAAACAGGCACCTGCAAAACCAAAGAGATCAAAAACCCACAACAAACAAACAAAAAACCAAACCTAAAGCAAACAAACGAATTCTTCCCTAGATTCAACCCAGCCGCAGCTTCCAGCAATGAAGCCTGCCTCTAATGAAGAGGACAGGGGAGAAAAAGAAAAAAATGAAAGAAAATTTGTTTTCTAGTTTCCTTTGCGGCTAAGACTGATCACATGACGTGGTTCATATATCTAGTGAGCCTTCCCTCCCTTCCTTTCATGAAGGAATGTTAATGAGCCCAGTCTTGTAAGGGCCTTGTGTAGATACCTCAGATGTTCCTATTTCAAGAGGAACACACTTCCTCTCTTGCCAGCATGCCTGTACGCCAATGTTTCAAAGTATGTCACACTACTGAATCAGCTCTTTCCATCTTATCTCCCTGCTCAGTGACTGGTCCCATCCCACTGCCGGCCTGACCTTGCACGTGTCAAGCAAGCACTGCACTGACTTTGCTGCATCCTCAGCCCTCTCTGATATTTTTGACGGCAAGGGCACAGGGCGGGAGATGCTGTGATTTTCCTGTCTGCCACAATCCCAAGGGGAACCGATGCCTTATGAGAGCCTCGCCTGGCTGAATGAGCCAAGAAGGGTGGGTGAGGCAGCAATTCCAAGCCTACCCCGACCCCGTCCTCAGGGCCCTTTTGCCCACTCTCACCGCACAGCGACTCCATAGAGCCTGAACACTAATCCATTTGCCTTCCAGACCCGCGTCCTGGTAGATGCGTGCGGGGGACTGGCTGCATTACCAAGGTTGGACTCCAGGGGGCGCAGAGGCTCTGCTCCGGAAGTCAAGACCAGCAGGGGACCTGCCACTCACCCCTCTGAAGATGGATGGTTCTGGCTGCATCTATTAAACACCCATTTCACAGTGTTGTGAGGTTATCTTATTGAACGAGTGATTCCGCCTGCTGGTCAGCAGGAATCATGTCAGGCATAGGTCATCAAAGGCGAACCAGATGAAACAGCTAAAGACGCAAAAACAGCAGGGAGTCTGGTAGAGTATGAGAGTAAAGGGTGTAAGAGTAAAAGGAAGGGGGATGGAATTGGGGATTAAAGGGTGAAAATGTCATAAATTAATAATATTCATGTATGCAACAGTAAAACAATAGAAAGAATAACAGTAATAATAATAATGACTGTCGCTCATACACAGATGGAAAACGCTTTATTCCTGCTGCTTCTCAAAATACCAACAGGAGGGGGCTGGAGAGGTGGCTCAGGGGTTAAGCCTCCGCCTTGCAGGCGGAAGGTCCTGAGTTCGGATCCCAGATCCCACGTATAGACGCCAGGCGGAAGCGGGGGCGGCCTGAGTTTCTGGTCCTGGTAGGGCGGAGCCTGTGAATCCCAGGCAGAGTAAACGAGGAGGAGGTGGAGGCGTCCATGGTGGTTCCCAAATTCGTCCGTGGTTCTACACACACACACATACATACACACATACACACACACACGCACACATGCACAATTGAATAAATAATAAAAAATTATTAAAAAATACCAACAGAAGGATGTGAGGGCAATCTGGCTGTGAAACCCGTCACCCCATTGATCACCGGGGTGGTGTCCCCTTCTTGCCTCACCACTTCACGTGCGACTCACCTGAAGCTGCACATTTGGTCGAAGAAGACAAGCTTCCCAGAACAGGAGGCCTGGGGCCAAGGGTGTATGAGTAGCTGTGCTCCCCCGCTAGAACCTCCAAGCAAGCTCTCAAAATATCAACCAAAATGATTTTTTAAAAAGTTATAAACCCCCAGAGATAAAGAAGACAGCAGACAAGCCAGGCGTGGTAGGTGTATGTCTGTATGCTTGCAGTCCCAACCCTCAGAAAAGGCTGGGGCAGGAGGATTGTGACTTAGCCTGGAACAGGTAGTGAGAGCCAGGCCAGCCTGGGCTACAGAGGCTACAGAACAAGACTCTAGTCTCAAAAAGGGAAAATAAGGGGCTGGAGAGATGATTCAGAGGTTAAGACTGCCTCGAAAGCAGAAGGACCTGAGTTCAGATCCCAGATCCCACGTAAAAAATGTCAGGCAGAAATGATGGCGGCCTGGATACAGTTCAGGTTCTGAAAGGTGGACCTGAGAAACCCTAGAGTGAAGCAAAAAGGAGGTAGAAGCAATCCAGGATAATTCCTGAAATCACCCTTGGTTCTACACAGGTACACACAGTGCCCTCACACACACCCTCACATACGCACACACAAACACACACACACACATTGCCAAAAAAAATTTTTAAAAAAGAAAGAAAACATATTTTTAAAAAGATTCAATAAATAAGTAGCAAAATAGTTCAGTGGGGGGGAGGGAGGGAACTGGTAAAAAATTTTAAAATGTATAATTAAATTTTTAATAAAAAAAAAAAATAGTTCAGTGGGGTAACAGCTCTTGCTGCCAAGCCTAGTTCAAGGAACCCACATGGTGGGAGGAGAGAACTGACTCCCACAGGCTGTCCTCTGACCTCCACATGTATGTGAGCACTCTGACACACACGCTTTAAAAATGTTGCCCGAAAAATCTTAATGGCAGACAAAAAGTTGTAATAAAGTGTTGGGAAAGGCAGCCGGGGTCTGGAGAGGTGGCTCAGGGGTTAAGCCTCCGCCTTGCAGGCAGAAGGTCTCTGAGTTCGGATCCCAGATCCCACGTATAGATGCCAGGCAGAAGCGGGGGCGGCCTGCGCTTCTGGTTCTGGTAGGGCGGAGCCTGTGAATCCCGGGGCAGAAGGAGGTGGAGGCGTCCATGGTGGTTCGCAAATTCGTCCGTGGTTCTACACATACACAGACACACACACGTGCGCGCGCACATACACACGCACATGCACACAGTTGAATAAATAATAATAAAAAAATTTAAAAAACAAAAAAAAAGGCAGCTGGACAGTCACCTATCAGAACAAAGGACATGGAAAGCCACTCCTGTCTCACGCACAGAGTCCTAGGTTCCATCCCAAGAGGGACACAAATCGGCCATGTGGTGTGTGCCAGCAATGCCAGCACTTGTTAGGTGGAGGAAGGAGAATCAGGGGCTTGAGGTCATCCTGAGCCAGCTGCACGAGACCAGTCCTGTCTTAAAAAATAAACCGTGGGCTGGAGAGATGGCTCAGGAGTTAAGACTCTGCCTCACAAGCAGAAGGTCCTGAGTTCAGCTCCCAGGTCTCTCGTAAAAATGCCGGGCAGAAAGGGCAGCGGCTTTCACTTCCAGTCCTGGCGGGCAGAGCCTGGGCAATCCCAGAGCAAAGCAAGTGATCCAGGATGATTCCCGAAGTCACCTTTGGTCCTCCACAGGAACACATAGTGCCCTCTGACACACACACACACACACACACAATTTGTAAAAACTGTGATGGTTCGTCTCAGTTGTCAACCTGAATCACCTATGAAGATAATCCCCCTGGGGGATTATTATCTTGATCAGGTTAATTAAAGTGGGCAGACCCAGCCACTTACTAGGGTGGTAGCATTCCCGGGCAGGTCCTGGACAGGCTGAAAAGGAGCAACAGCTGAGCACCGGCCAGCAGCATGCGTTGCCCTCCGCTCCTCACTGCCCACGATGCAATGTGAGCAGCTGCCCCAAGCCCTGCTGTGACCTCCCCTGAGAGACGGACTGTCACCTGCAGCTGTGAGCCGAAACAAACCCTTTCTCCCTAAAGTGCTTTTGTTGGGGTGTCGTGTCACAGCTTCGGAAGAGAAACTAAGACCTGAAACAAACCCAAAACCACTTCCTGTAGGAATGTCTCCCTAAGGAGTCCATTCCCTGCCATTCTTTCCCATTCTCCAGTGGCTGTTACAATTGAGTTAAGATGACCTCATGAGAGAGCAAGCGCCTAACTAAGACCACGGGGATGCAGTGACCAGGACAAGCTGAGATTCGAGCTCTGGGCGTGAGTTAAGTTACTCTTGGGCCGAGGGAACCAAAAGGAAGTTCTTCCAAAGCATCAGGCTCCTTTGGAATAAAGATAGCGTGCAACACCCCCACAATCTCAATTTACCCACTTGCACCATCCATTCTGATGCCAGAAAGAAGAAGGGGAAACTTTTAATTAGAGCCAAGAGAAGAAGTCCCTCTGCCTTTCCTGTGGGTAGGCGCTGCACACCTGGTAGCCCAGGTAGACGCCGCTCCCAGGAGCAAGCAGTTGGTCCCTGTGGGACCCGGCGTTCAGGAGTGAAGGCGTAGGGCAGGGACTTCTGGCTGCCCCAGACCTAACGCCACAAGACCAGATTGGCAGGAGGTACATCAAAGCGCTTGCGGGTGTGGTCTGTGTCTCTGCAGTACAAGTAGCCGCAGGTGGGCTTCTGCAAGGTGTAGAAGGGGTTTAGTGAGTTGGAATATTGGGACGTGTAGAAATTGAACCTGAGTGATTCTGGATTCTGCCCACGAGGGTCCACCACAACTGGTATATAGGCCGCTGCCAGAGACTGCTCCCGGTCCTTTTTCCACGCCTGGGACAGCATGGGGGGTGGCATTTTCGATTTCTTGTCTGCTGACATCTTTGGCCCATGACTGAGGATTGAGGGTTTCTGTGAGTCCTAAAATAAACAAACAGATAAATAGGAATAAGGGTAGGAGCGATGGCTCAGGGGCAAAGCCTCTGCCTCCCAGATCCCAAGTAAAAATGCTGCGCAGAAATGACGAGTCTGCACTTCCTCGGCCCTGGAAAATAGCCTGGGAAATCCCAAAATGAAGCAGTAAGGCGGTAGAGCAATCTAGCATGACTCGTGAAGTCACCCTTGGGCCTCCACAGGAACAGCCACTGGCCTCTTCTACATATGACCCCCCACACACACACACACACCCCTACAGAAACTAAATAAAAAAAAATTAAAAAAAATAGAAAATGGGCAAAGTTGGGCACTGGGCCCTGTAGATTTCAATCGCTAGAGCCAGAGGCAGAAGGGAGAACGGAGCACAGCTCTGGTCCCAAGGACCCCCAAAGTAGAGGAAAACCTTCAAGGTCCCCTCATTTAATCCTTGACCCCTGCAGACTTCTGCCTGCTTTCCAGAGCTCCTTGCCAGCTCAAAGGCTGGGAAACTGGAGGTGCTGGCTTCAATGTCACCTTGCCCCACCCCCAACAAACAAAATCCCTCCTCTACATGGCCCTCTAGGGAATCTCCTTCCTTGCTGATACCCCATCGGGCCTTCGCCCTCCTGCAGGGTCACCTCAGCCTCCTTTAAATCCCTCCAACCATCCAAGCTCTTGTCTTTTCAGTCCGGGCCTCAATTCACCTCTGAATTAATCACTCTGTATTAACGGTTGCATCTTTCGGCTGTCCTCCTCAAACCACTTTTTGCTTCTACTGCCTAGAAAATAAAGGTCAAAGCTCCCAGCCCACAATGCAAAAAGACCTTTAAGAAAGAAGTTACAACTCCCCGGTCTTCCCATCCCTCCACTCGTGCTGCGTGTAGCTCATTCCTGGTCACACCTCACACTTCCAGATACACTTGGCCTTTGTTCCTGTCAGTTTCAGACCTAGCACAGCCACCTCCAAATCATGAGAGGAATTCCATCACCCCTGAACAGCACGGGCTCGGGGTGAGGGGGGATGCTCTCTTGCTTGTATGGGTCAGCAAGTCCCCTTACTAGTGACATGGCAGCCTCCCGGATCCTGCTCTCAGTCCCCACCAAAGGATGTAGAGGGCGTCCGATAAATGAGGACTCCACCCAGCTGAATTCTAGGAAGGGGCAGCTCGCCTTCCAAGCCGCTGGCCCCATTCCATGTCAGAACTCCTTATTGTTACCACACACATGCCCTGCCCACCTCTGCTTGGTTCCCCTTCCACCACATTCTTGGTTGATTCGTGGGGTCTGCCCATTCACAGGCATCCCAATGGCCGTCGGTTTATTCTCTGTCACCGTCCTTCTCAACTGTCTTGTGACTGAACTGCCTGGGCACTTTTGAACACCAAGCCACCGCCCAGGTGCCAGGCGTCTGTTTTGTTTTACGTATTATATGGTATTATGCGCTGTGATTTTGTGGTATGTGTGCTGTGTTGTACTGTATGTTGTATTTATGTGGTTATGTCTTTTTTTTTTACTTTTAGTAATTTGATTTTTTTATTAAAATATCTACTTGCGGGGGGAGGAGGGGGGAGGGAACTGGTCTACCTATTAAATTTGTATGAGCGGAAATAATAATAAAAAATGTTATAATAAAAAAAATCTACTTGCATTTTTATGGGTCTTTTTTTCTCTTCACTTTTTTCTACTTTTACAAACATATTGAGTATTCATGCTGTGTACCCTTCCTCCCTCCCTTCCTCCCTTCTTTCCCTTCATCATTCCCTCCCACTCCCTCCATCCTTCTGCTTGTAAGCTTCTGTGGACCCCAGGGTTCACTCTGGCTCGTCTACTCCCGTGGGTGCTCAAGCCTCCGGGGTGTATCGAGTTACCTCTCTTCAGGCCACTCTATTGATATGTGCATTTCCCTTCACTCATCCAGCTTTAGACCCAAAGGTTTCTACTGTAACTTCCCGTTCTATGAACATAACAAGTTTCCTACAGAGCAGTTTGAAGTGCTGTCTTACTATTTATAGGTTTATTGGCTGTCTTCCCTATTTATTTATTTCCTTTTTTTTTTAAGGTTTTTGTTCTAGTTTACAGTAACAGGGATGTGTGCCATTCTGACAAGTGGGTCCCATCAAAAAGCTGTTGGTTGTCTCCTTGATATTCATGCCACTATTACATTGATGGTCATCTGTTGCAACTTACAGATCTCATGCTGTTGATGGGGCTGGTGATTATTTCTCTCCCCAGCAGCTTCTACAGTAGTCCTTGGTACTGTGTAAACCATCCAGCAGGGAGAAAGTCCTCAGACCAGTTCCAGTGGATATATTTTGTCCATGTGCTGTGATCCATTTGTGTTGCATCTTCAGTATATAGAGTCTTACTGACAGTTTTTGAAGAGCAGTCAAGAGCAATGGCAAAAGCCTATAGTGCTGGGGGCCTTTAAGAGCTCTCTGACCAACATTTTATCAGGGAGTGTAACATTCCTGTTACTTCTAGTATAATTTTGTCCCTGGGTTCTAAGTAAATCAGCTCAAGGCTTTGTTTCTCAGCATAGGCACTGCCCATTCTTGGCAAAGAATGTTCTTTTGGGATTACTTCCCACAGTCTTTGGGTTTTTTTTTGTAAGTCCCTTTGTCCCTTCTATCTCCCATCCCCTCATTCCCCCACTATGTAGTTTTCCCACTTATTCCCTCACTTATTCTTGTCCTAGGATCCTAAATCTCCCCTTTAAAAGGTTTGACCCTAACTACTCCTTCCCATCTTCCCACTTTTAATCTTTTTTTCAAATTGTCTGGCTTTTACAGTGCTTCCACTCCAAATACATTGACAAGGATATCAGTTCAATCATCTATATATAAGAGAGAACATGTGGTGCTTAACGCTTTTTAAATTTTTTAAATTTTATTTTATGTGTGTGTGTGTGTGTGTGTGAGAGAGAGAGAGAGAGAGAGAGAGAGAGAGAGAGAGAGAGAGAGGCAGGGAGGGAGAGAGAGAGAGAGAGCACTGTATGTCCCTATGAAGGACCAAGGGTGACTTCAGGAATCAGACCTCCTTCTTGCTTTACTCTGGTATTCCCCAGGCTCCATCCACCAGAGCCAGAAGTGCAGGCTGCTTCTGTTTTCGCCTGGTGTTTTTACTTGGGACCTGGGATCCGAACTTCCAGTCTTTTTTTTTTTTTTTTTTTTTTAATCATTATTATTTATTCAACTGTGTGCATATGCATGTGTATGTGCGTGCGTGTCTGTGTGTGTGTGTGTGTCTGTGTATGTGTAGAACCACGGACGAATTCGCGAACCACCATGGACGCCTCCATCTCCTTCTGCCCCGGGATTCACAGGCTCCGCCCTACCAGGACCAGAAGCGCAGGCCGCCCCCGCTTCCGCCTGGCGTCTATACATGGGATCTGGGATCCGAACTCGGGACCTTCCGCCTGCAAGGCGGAGGCTTAACCCCTGAGCCACCTCTCCAGCCCCCAGTCTTTTTTTTAAAACAGGATTTGGTGCATATTAGGCTGCTCTTGAACTTGATAGATAAGCCAAGGCTGGTCTTGAACTCCTGACCTTCCCGTTTTTCTCTCCCAGGTGCTGGGATTAAAAAGATGCGCCACCATGCTGATGCCTATTATTTATTAGGGATTCTTTTTAGTCATGATACAAAACTCAAAGACTGAGGCGTCTTATAAGTCACCATCTATCAGTGAGTGAGTGAGTGAGTGTGTGTGTGTGTGTGTGTGTGTGTGTATGTGTATGTGTATGTGCGTGTGTGTGTGCTCGCATGTGTCTGCCTGGATTCTGTCACCCAAAACAAGCTTCGACTGCCTGAAGAATTCATCTTCTCTGTGCCTAGACTCACAGCTCTCTAGGGCTTTTCTTTCAGAGAGTTCACATCAGAATGGACCAAATTTCCATTTGATTTCCAAACTGTTTTCCTAGGTAACTTATGACTGCATGTTCCCTCCATTTAGCATTTTTGAAATGTTTCCTATCTTTCCAAGCCCCATGGCCCCACACTTTCTCAGCTTCCTCTTAGGAAACCTCCCAAATCTGCTGCAGCCCCCATCCCATTTTATAGGCTTGTGTTCTCTCTCTCTCTTTTTCTCTTCTCTCCCACCCCTTCCTTCCCTCTTCTTTTCAGTTCTCCAAAGTGGAGCATAGCACTAGATCATCTCTGGCAGATCCTTTATGTAATCTCACTCAACCCTTGTCTTCTAGATCACCACGTAAACAATTTTGCTTTGCATGTGTGTGCATGCATGTGTGTGCATGCAGTGGTGCATGCATGCTCATATGGACTGCCCACTTTATGAGTCAAGGCAGGGTCTCTAGCTGACCCCAAAGCTCACCAAGTTCTGCGAGAGGAGCTAGCCAAATTGCCTGCAGGATCCACTGTGTCTGCCTCCTAAGTGTTGGGGCTACAGGTGACTGCCACTTGCCCAGCTTTTAGGCGTGTTTTGAAGATCCAATTACTTGGCAAGTGCCTTATGCAAAGATTCATCTCCTCCACCCCGAGTGTTGTCTTTGAGTTCAAGTAGGGAGAAGACCTCAGGGCAGTTGTCCCTCTAGCCTGCGTGCTGTAGAATATGTTGGGAACTACATGAGAGATGAGACCAGCCTGAGGAAATAGTCTTTGTTCTTGAGATTTGAGCTGCAGAACCAAAAGCCTCTCATGACTAGGGGTTGAGGAGTAGATGTATGTCCTGTGGTCCACCTGCTGGGAGAAGGCACCCACCGCCTGCGGCCACTCATCTATAGGGGGTTGGAAATGCCCACCGACCACTTATATAAACTATCTTTAAATCTGTCTCAAAAAAAAATCTGTCTCTCGGCAAGCTGTGACAAGTCTTCTATTTTCTCCGTGAACCAGTTGCTTGAATAATTCCTCACCATAGCACCTTGTCTTAATTGACTTTTCCATATGGTCAACAGCTGGACCTGGATCAGGGGCCACTCTCAGGATGATGCCCCTTTCCAGGAGAGAGTTAGGTATGACAGATCTGGAGCCAGACCTTAAAATCCCACTTGATAGATCTCAGATCTGAAGCAGATCTGGACTGGAGACCCCACCAAGAATGTTAATAGGATCTGATAAGGAAAACAGACAACTGGTCAGAAGCTTAGTTATTCTGCGATAGAATGGAACCAACTGATCAACCCAAAATTCCCCCCCCCCTTCAAATCAATAGAAATTTCCATCCTGAGGGGAATTGCTGCTCTATCGATGGAGTTTTGGAGGAGTTTCCCTAGTCTTCCTGGATAGAGCCTGCGTTCCCTTCCTGCCCCCCTTTCTTTCTTCTTCTTTTTCTAGCAAGGTGAGTAAGCAGGCATGTTTTAAAGAAGTCATAGATAGGTTGGAGAGATGGCTCATGGGTTAAGACTCTGCCTTGCAAACAGATTGTCTTGAGTTTGGATCCCAGGTTCCATATAAAAAATGCCAGGCAGAAACGGTGGCCACCTGCACTTCTAATCCTTGTGGAGCCTGGGAAATCCCAGAGCAAAGCAAGAAGGAGGTAGAAGCAATCAAGGATGATTCCCAAAGTTACCCTTGGTCCACCACAAGGACACACAGTGCCCTCTGACACACACATACAGACACACATGTACACACTTTAAATAAAGTGTGCTGCTTCAGCAGCACATACACTAAATTGGAATGATACAGAGAAGATTGCAAGGCCCCTGTGCAAGGATGATACACAAATTCCTGAATCATTCCATATTTAAAAAAAGTCACAGACGAAGGAATATCTATTAATATATGACCTTGATAATAGAATCACAAGTGTTGCTCTAATGTTTTACTGTTTTACCAAACCATGAAAATGTCTAGAAATATAATATAGAATTTCTGTAAAATACCAAAATTTCCCTTCCTACATTGACAATTTCTTTAGAAAAGGATCTAGCTGATTAATATAGAAGATATTAGTAATTGTGTTTTGTAGAGAGCAGTTTGATAACAGCTTTAAAATTTGATAATTTGTTAGAGTTTATTTAAAATTGAAGGCTAAAGGAAGAAGTTTTCTGGTTAAAATTACTTTGGTGAGAAAAGAAGTAGGCTTGATTATTTTGTGCCTGCCAGAACACAAATAAAAAATATATAAAATATCAAAAAAGGGGGGGCTGAAAAGATGGCTTAGGGGTTAAGGCTCTACCTCACAAGCAGAAGGTCCTGAATTTGGGTCCCAGGTCCCACACAAAAACGCCACGTGAAAATGGGGGTTGGGTGAGGTGGAGGAAGGCTACACTTCTGGCTTTATCGGGTGGAGCCTGGGAAATCCTAGAGTGAAGCAAAAAAGGAGGTAGAAGCAATCCAGGATGATTCCCAAAGTCATTCTTGGTCCTCCACAGGGATACACAGTACCCTCTGAAACACACAGACACAGGCACAGACACATAATAAATAAACCTGAAGAAGGACAAGAAGGAGGAAGAGGAGGAGGAGGAGGAGGAGGAGGAGGAGGAGGAGGAGAAGAAAAGAAGAAGAAAGGAGAAGGAAGAAGAAAGGAGAAGGAAGAAGAAAGAAAGAAAGACAGAAAGAAAGAAAGAAAGAAAGAAAGAAAGAAAGAAAGAAAGAAAGAAAGAAAGAAAAGACAGAAAGAAAGACAGAAAGAAAGAAAGAAGAGAGAGTAAAGTGCCCTGTAAGCTCCCTCCTCCTTCAGTTTTGCCCTCTGGATCCTTTGTCAGGCTATAGTCTCAGCTGGCCACTTGCCTCAGACCCAGGAGACTGGTGCCAGGAATGAGGAGGCAGATGCTTCTGAAATGTTGGGGGAACTGACCGGAGACCGCAAGGAAGGAAATGTGATGCTCTCTGATAGGGGACCCAACATCTACCAGGTGCTGGGCACTTGCTACTGAGCTCTGCAAAAGTGCCAAAGAGAGAACGATGAGGAAACGAGGCATCCTAAGCATCGGCCAAAGCGCACACAGGCTATGGCAAGGCGTGTGTGTATTTTGTGGAAGTCTCACTCCTGGTTGGCGCATGTGGCAGCCAGAATTCTAGCCAGCACACCTTTCCGGCACTGTTCCCACTCAGACCCTGACTTAGCCCACCTTGGGTCTATCTGTTGGCTCTGCCCAAAATGTTGCTGCTGCTGTTGCCACATGAAGGACCTTGGTCTATGTGGGGGCAGACCCTCACAGGACGGACCCAGAGGAGGAAGTGAAAGAGAGGGAGTTAGAAATGAGAGAAGGAAGGAGACAATAGGAGGAAGAGGAAGGAGGAAGAGGGAGTTCAGGCTGTACCAGCTTTGCCTGCCCCTTCCAAGGTTGAAGCCAGCTCTAAATGACTAATCTCAGGGCTGGAGAACACCCGTCCCCTGCCCAGGGCCCAGGCAGTCAGGCCTGGGGAGGGTGGGGCCTGGATGCATACTTTCCTGGTTAACATCTGGTTTCATTTAACTCCCTCCTCCCCGTAACGTCCTCCCTGTCATGGGGAGAGAGAGAGAGAGAGAGAGAGAGGTATTGTACTACCAGGACAGCCTGACCAGTCAGTCAGGACACATGGACCAAGAATTCCCAGGTATCCACGATCAGCAGGCCAAGGAACCCTGGGGTGCAGAACTTTGAGGAAGGCAACCCCAAGAAGCGTCCCCTCACCTACCTGCTTCCTCCATGTAGCCCTTGCATTCCACAGGGCACTTAAAGCACAAGTAGAAGGGCTGGCATCCCCCTCTCTTCCCTTGGGAATCCCACTTCCATCTTCTAGCCAGAGCCCAAGGCAAGGCCAAACCCAGCTCTTCCTCATGCCAGCAAAGGCCTTTGCAACCCTCATCAGTGTGTCTGTCTGTCACTTCTACAGACCAAGGGTGGCCCGAGAGATGGCTCAGTAGGTAAGAGCATTTGTTGCACAAGCATGAGGACCTGAGTTCACATCCCAGGTAAAAAGCTGGGCGTGGTTGTCCGCACCCCTGTAAGGCCAGTGCTGCTGAGTAGGGTAGGATGAGGGAGGCGGGATGGAGACAGGAGGATCGCTGCAGTTTGCCGGCCACCAGCCTAGCTCCAGCTTCAATGAGAGGCCCTATCTTGAGGGAATAAGAAAGAAAGTGATAGAAGTAGACGCTCAGTGTCCTCCTTTGGCCTATGTATGCATATATGTGTGCTGTATACACACACATACACACACACGCACACGCACGCACACCCCTCCTCACGTGAGACCTCACAAAGGATATGACAGTAGGTTTTCCAGAAAGGTACCCTGCCCTTTCAAGGCTCCCAGACTTCTGAGCATGTGGTCTGGTCAGGCCCACTACCACAGTTTAGAAAGTCAGTTTGAGGAGAGATAAGAACCTTCTTCATCCCAGTGCTAGAGATGCAAACTGAGCTTCATTCATTTACACCAGTACTCTACTACTTTGAGCCTAGCTTGAGACCCAGCCATTAACACCTGCACTTCCAGGCGCACCCCCCCCCCTGCCCTATTGAAATGCAAATGGAATTTGGGTGAGGCAGCTGGGAAGCTTCCCTGGGGCACCTGGTGGTGCTATGGAATGTGCCAGGGCAGTGTAGTTTGAAGGTCTGAGCTCTGGCCTGGCCCTGCCCTTACAGGTCAGGCGACCTCTTTTGAGCTTCATCTGCAGAATGGGCATCACTCATCCAGCAATCTCTGCAGCTAGTCATGGGATGGGTGGTTTACCATAGAAACACAGGGCCTTTGTGATTAGGATCAGCCCTGTGCACTGAAGCTCCTATACACCTTTACCAGAGTATGCATGCCTCAGGAGGGAGCAGAGGGGCTCTAAAGGTAGCAGAGGGGCTCTAAAGTAGCAGAAGGGAAGGACAGGCATGCTTATGTAGCTAAGGTCTAGAGCTAGCTACTTGATTCGAATTCTAGCACCCGCTTCTGCCAGCTGTCAGATCTCTAGGTATGTCATAGTACTCTATACCTGGCTCTGTCTTATAGGCTCATAGGCACGTGGTGCCAGGTAAAGTGTCTAGACTCAAGCTGCGGCCTCAGCTGGTGCTTACAGCAAGTTTGCCTGGGAGATGCTTACTAAACGGTTCACAAAACACACCACTAAAGCCAGGAGCAGAGGGACCAGAGGAGATGAATGCAGCCTTTGTCCCCACCCCAAGGAGATAGCAGGAGCCCCCAGGAGAAGAACAAGTCAGGACCAGCTCTGGCATCTAAGCCTCTTATAAGAGACCCCCACTGCAGGCACACAAATCCTGTATACCACCTTCATCTTCCAGCCCAAGAGATTGCCTTTGACCCAACTCCCAAGATGTCAGCTCACCTTTAACATTCTTGATTGGAGCCTTCCTGGATGAGATGGGACTTGAATAGACCAGGGGCTCCCAGAGACTCTTGAAAGGGCACTGGGGAGATAAGGTAAGGGGCTTGTGTGACTTGGGTATTGTGATGACCCTTTACAGCACAAACACCTCTGAGGAGACACAGGGTCAGGGTCTAGAAAGGGTCTTTGACTCTGGCCCGTGCTGTTAGCCTTTCTTTTCTTTCATCCCTGGAGTCCCCACGGTGTGACCTTGGGTGAGATCATCCTAATTCTCTGTGCACTTCCAGGAGTTCTAATGCCCACCCCCTATATTCCCAATGGATCATAAAAAAATCACCCCCAGAGAGGAGACAGTCTGCCGGCTCTCCATTCTCTGTGTGCATGTCTCTCTGTCTCTCATTTGTATTTGTTTGCCATTTTTGAGACAAGATCTCTTATAGCCCATGATGATCTCAAAACTGCCTTGCAGTTACAGAGGTAGCTGGATGGATGGATGGATGGATGGATGGATGGATGGATGGATAGAAACATGGATGGTATAACAGTTACTCTTATCTGTTGCTGTGAGAGAACTCAAAGTCAATCAACTTAAGGGAGAAAGGGAGGTTTATTCAGCTTATGGTTCCAGAGGGAAGGGACCACAAAGGTGGCATGGCTGGCTGGCCAAAGCTGGAGGAGGCTGTCACCTGCAGACATCTTGGAAGCTGAGAGCTGCAGACTGCTTGCAGCAAAGGCTGACTTCTCCTGGAGGTAGGGTGGGACTAATCCAGCTTAAGGCCCACCCCTTGTGACTGCCTTCCTCCAGCAAGGCTCTACCTCTCAAGGTGCCATGACCTTGCCAAACACATGAGACTGTGGGAGATACATTTCAAACCATGACAGATGGATGGATGGATGGATGGATGGATGGAAACATGGATGGATGGATGGATAGATGGATAGAAACATGGATGGATAGATGGATGGATGGATAGATGGATGAATTTACAATTTGGCTTGCTGGTCAGAAATGGGTAGATGGGGGGCTGGAGAGGTGGCTCAGGGGTTAAGCCTCTGCCTTGTAGGCAGAAGGTCCTGAATTCAGCTCCCAAATCCCACATATAGACGCCAGGCAGAAGCGGGGGCAGCCTGCGTTTCTGGTCCTGGTAGGGCGGAGCCTGTGAATCCCAGGGCAGAGTAAACAAGGAGGAGGTGGAGGCGTCCATGATGGTTCCCGAATTCGTCCGTGGTTCTACATACATACACCGCGCGCGCACATACACACACACACACACACACACACACACACACACACACACACACACAATTGAATAAATACGAAATAATAAACAAAATTAAAAAAAAAGTGGGTAGATAAATGGCTAGATTGATGGTCAGGTGGACAGATGAATGGATGGATAGATAGTTCGGTGGATGGACAATTGGCTTGCTGGTCAGGAAGTGGGTAGATGGACAGATGGATGGACAGGTGGCCAACTTGCTGGCTGGAAAGTAAGCGGATGGATGGACAACTGGTTTTCTGACCAGGCAGCACATGGATAACAGATGGTTATGATTACAGGCCTAGTAGTTAAGCTGCCTGAACTTAGTCTGAGCCTCGTCTATTACCAGTGTGAGACTTTAGACAGACTGATTGACCTCTTTCTCTTCTGTTTCTTTAACTGCGAAGTAGGTGGATTTAAAGTCCCTCCCTTATATAGCCCAGCGGAGCTGGTAGAATGGCGGCCCACAAAGAATAATCAGGATTTGGACTATGAGGTAAGGGTAGTCCAACAACACTGCTCTGACCTCCTCTTCAAAACCAAGGTCCCATGCCTCTCTAGGGTCCTGACTCCAGCCACATTACAGTTTCCCAGCACCCCCCCCCCTTTCCCAGCATCCCTTCCCAAGCAGCAGGAACAGCAGGGCTTCTCCCTAGGGTCATCAAGGAGGAGAGGACAGAGACAGAGCAGCTGGTATCATCCCATCCTCCGCCTTCTGCCCAGGCTAAACCTTCTTGTCACCACATCAGGGTGGACTTTGGGGCCCACAAGCAGATTGGAAGTTGGGGTGTTGCTAGCTTATGGGCTGCACTTAGATCTCACACCTTGATGGTAATGACCCCTAATTTCCAAGGAGGGGCTGGTAATTTGAGAGGTGAGGTCTTGGTGACAAAGAAGTAAGTGGAAAGGTAGCCTTCTGGTCTGGGAGAAGCAGCCTGGCTCTACCCTCTGCCTGAAGGAGCTTTTGGAAGGAGCCCACAGGGCTGAAGGGAGTTGAGGGTGGAGGACCTCAACTTAATACGCATTATGCTTAGTCTCAGTCTCAGCAAAGGGGGTCAACTGCTAGTAGGGGTCTTGGTCCTGTCTTGTGTCTGGGTCTGTTTCTCTTTTGCTATCATGAAGATGTTGTGTGTATTCACTCTGGACACTTGATGGTAGAATTGTGCTACATGCTGAGGCCCTTGAGTGTATGTGGGGGGGGCTGTCTAATAACAGGACTAGGCCCTGCCAATAGTGTCCTGAGTCTAGACCAGGCCACCCTACCTGTGGGGACATTGACTGGGGAAATCTTCGTGTGAAACGCCTAGTCAGACAAACCCTCTCTATTTCATTTGTTAAAATTTGCAGTGGACTTGGAAGTGTGGGTCCGTGGTAGAGTACCTGCCTAGCATATGGAAGGCCCTGGGTTTCCTAAAAAAAAAAAGACCTCCGGACCCACCCTTCCTGGGTTGAAATCTCAGCTTCACAGTCAGGTGATTTGCACACTCGACTTCATCTCTCTGTGCCTCAGTAGCCCTCATCTGCAAAGTGGGGGTGATCACAGACTTGCCTTTGAAGGCCGTGAGCTCGGGAACAGGCTGATGCATGGTAAGTGCTGTGACTTGCACGGTTGGTAGTTCTAAACTGCAGGCATCTCTGAGCCGTCCAGCCTTCTAGAAGCTCTTCTGACTTCCTGGTGCCTCTTCACGTAAGACCTCATTTCATTCATCGCTGAAGTTCCTGGAAGGTTAAGGTCCGTCCAGTGGCGATTTGGGAGGGGCAATGAGAGCCAGTGAGGCTCAGGGTTGACCTGAGGCACCGGAAGATCCACCGTCCACCCCACCTCCCTCTCTCCCCACTCTTAAGGTTGGAAGTATCAGGCTGCTGTCTTGGCCTGATAGGCCGGGTTGTGAGGCCGTTTTCTTTACTTCTTATCTGCTGTGGAACTGGGACAAATTGCTTAGCCTCTCTGATCTTCCCTTGCTTTTCCTTTGATGTACCCAAGTGTTCTATTCTAGGCTTTATCTTGCACGAACATCCTGGGTCTTTGATTCCCTCCTCTTGTGAAGTATGATTTTTCTCTCTTATCTCCATTTCCCACAGCATCCCCTACCCACCCAAGGGCAACCGCTGATGAGTATGTGTTCTTGCAAAATCTATGTTGTTTGGTGTGCAGGTGGGTTTCATTTACATAAGTATTGTGTGTTTTAGATCTTGTTCCCTTGTTTACTGTCCTCGGTACCTGGCACTGTTTTTAAAGATGCTATCTTCTTCTACCCATGTTGCTGGGTAAGTGTCTATTTGCTGGCTTCTGACTACTACAGGTTGTCCTGCGTGGACAGTGTCTGAAGGACCCTCAGGTGCCTGGTGGGTGCCTGCTGTCCCCACTGAGCAGTGATCTCCCATCCATGTCCTTTCCCCTCCTCCACTTTTTGGTATATGTGTATGTGCATGATTGGGTGTGTACATATGTGTACAGGAATGTGTACGAGAGTAAACGAGTGTATGGAAGTCTAAAGGTGACATCGGGAACCATCTTGGATTTCTCTACCTCCGCAATCCAAGGCGTGGACTTTCCAGCTCTGCCCTCCAGGCAGGAGGCCACCATTTCCATCTGGCATTTTTTTCGTGGGATCTGGGAATCTGAACTCAGATGCTTTTTGCTTGAGAGGCAAAGACTTTAACCCCTGAGCCATCGCAGCCCATCCCCTTTTTATTTTTGAGCCAGGATCTTACCATGTTGTCCAAGTTGGCCTGGAGCCGGTGAGCTCAAGGGATCTCCTGGCTTAGCTCCAGAGTGACTGGAACTACCCAATCTGCACCATTTTGGGTCTAGATATACACGAGTAACAGACCAGGTTCAGAGTCAAGGTAGGACACTGCCCAACTGAGCTACATCCTCAGCCCTCAAATCTCAAATTTTTTTTAGAGGTTAAAGCAGGGATTTTGGCGTTGGGGATTTAGCTCAGTGGTAGAGCGCTTGCCTAGCAAGCGCTAGGCCCTGGGTTCGGTCCCCAGCACCGGGAAAAAAAAAAAAAAAAAAAAAAAAGCAGGGATTTTATTGAAAATGAAAGAAAAGGGATGAAACTCTTGGACACTCCATCCAAGAGAAACAAAAAGGAAACCATAACCTTAGGGTGGGAGAACATTAGAGCAGATTAGAGGAGAAAGAACTTTTCTGTAAACTTTTTAGCATGTAACTAATATCTATTTTGTCAAAATGTTTTATTGGTTTTTCTTTATAAATATTACATTTATTTATTTATGGGGGTGAGATAGAAAGAAAACGCACACATGCATGCCAAAATGAATGAATAGAAGGCATTTTCTTTCTTTCTATTTTTTTTTTTTTTTTTGAAGTCTTCACCTGTGGGTTTCTAGGGATCAATTCAGGTCATCGGCATTTCCAGTGGGCGCTTTAGTCCCTGAGGCATCTTTTTGGCCCCCTGCCCTGAACTTTCAATCTTCCTGTCTCCTGGGTGGCTGAGATTAACAAACTTGCACCACCTGGCTTGGCTCTTTTTTTTTTTTTTAATGTATACGTGCACATGCCACATGCACATCCTTTCAGATTATGGGATGTTTCTCCATGGTCTTCAAGGTGACTTTGTAGATAATTATCACTGGGTCTCCTCAACCCAGGTGGAATTTTCCTTCTTGAGATTCTTTGTGGAATGGGCCCTGGCCACTGGAATTCTGTTTTGCTTTTGTTGATCTGTTTATCACCTTCACGGCCAAAGTCAGAGTCGGGGAAGAGGAGAGCTGGAAAATGGCTCAGGGGTCAAGACTGCCTCGAAAAAAGAAGGACCTGAGTTTGGATCCCAGATTCCACGTAAAAATGCCAGGTGGAAATGGCAGCAGCATACACTTCTAGTTCTGGAAAGCAGAGCCTGGGAAATCACAAAGCAAAGCAAAAAGGAGATGGAAGCAATCCAGGATGATTCTGGAAGTCGCCCTTGGGTCTCCACAAACACACACATGATAAATTAAAAAAGAAGACATCTATGTTTGCTGTCTGGGTCTCAGACTCTTTCTTAATAACAGTGACAACAATAAATTGGAACAGAGGAAGAGGAGGGAGCACTTGGGAAAAAGTACTTGGTATAAGCTGGACTTTCTCTTAGTTCTCTCTCCTTTCCTGTTTATTTCTGCTTGCATGTCATGACGCTTTTATATTAGCAAACTGCCTTTACACAGGATCCAAAGAAACTGGTCAAAGAGACGGCCTGGGAAAGTTCACCACCCTGAGAAGGAAGAGGATAAGGAGTTAGTAAGTCTGCACCCCAGGCTTTCTCCCTGCCCCCCCCCAGAATCTCATCCCACCGATACAGTCCATGAGTAAAATCAAGTGTTTTCCCAGTACCAAAGGCAGACTCCGTAGCTGTGGCAGATCACAGATGCCTGCAGCTTCCGCTGACAACTGAGCACCTTTTAGTTCAGCTCCTTTTAGCTCAGCCACTTCTCACACCCAGCAGCCCAAAAGGAAGTTGAAGGAGGTTGACCCGCCCTGCGCCCCTCCCCCCTTGGCCTCCAGAAGCGGCTCCAGGAACAGAGGTCTCAGATAAGGTGCCTCTGGCCTGCCAACCAGACTGTGGACACGTGAACTATGGGGAGTCTCTTGTGGGGGTTGGGATGGTGGCAGTTCCCAGAGGTTTACTTCTGGAGAGCAGGTTTGAAGGGTTAGAAATGGAAGTGCTCTGGGGCTCTCTCCCTCCACCCCACCCCTGTTCATAGTCAACTTTCCCCCGTCTCTGTTTGAGGAAAGATCACAGATTTTATTTACGAAAGCCTAATTAGGTTTCTGGAGAAACTACAATATCCAGGCCCATCCCACCCCACATTCCAGAGTTGACCAGGAGAGCTGGAGGCTGAGTAATGGCTGAGCTGAGGTTTAATTACATATGGGGCTTTAGTCTGGGGTGGGGTGGGGGTTGTCATTGGGCTGCTTCTTTTACCGTAGGAGCAGGTGTGTGATGGTGTTATTAAATGACTGGAGTCTGGGATGAGCTGACTCTCTAGAGTCAGCTCCAGGCAGAGAATTTGGCCTTTTTATCATCACCATCGTGATTATTTTATGAAACAAAGTCTTATGTATCCCAGGCAAGTCCCAAATACTGTACCAGAGATGACCTAAGACCTCAAATCCTCCTGTCTCAGCCCCCCAGGGCTGGGGTCCCAGGCACTCATCACCATGCCTGGTTTATGTGGCACCGGGGATAGAACCCAGGACTTTGTGCATACCAGACTAGCCTTCTACCTGCTGAGCTACGCTCCCCTCCCCCCATCCCCCCAATCAAGCTCTTACTCTGCTCAGGGGAACTCTACTTCCAGTGTTACTGGGCAGAGAACATGACCTGAAAGTGTTAGGGCAGGGGAGCTGCCTGATGAACCTCTAGACTTTCTGGAAATGCCCCACTCCTTGTAGAAGGCACTGAAGTGGGGATGAAATGGGTGATGTGAGAGGCCCACAGCAGGCTGGTGTTCAGGGGTCCCGCTGGGCTCCCAGGTTCTTCCATCTCCACCCAAGACTCAGCCAAGGGCCCGGCCCCATGAACAGACATCTAAGGGGGGTTCCCTATGTGCTTCACTTCCCGGTTTACCTAAAGACCGAGCAAAGAGCTGGTGCCCCTCCTAGTCCGCCGGAAGAGAACCGGACTCAGACTGTTGGTCCTGAATTCCTCCTTTCTTTCTGAGTCACGTTTCACAGACTAACAACTATGCTCTTTGGGTTTGCCCCGTGAGCTCACGCCTCCTGACCCTCCTTCTCTCCTGCCTAAGGGTTAACCAGCTGCTGAGCTTATCAGTTAGGCAGCTTCCGTCTGTCCGCCCAGCCCTGCAGCTCTGGCTCCTTCCCATCCATCTTTCCTCCAGCTGTTGGCTGGGCAGCCTTAAAAAAACATAGCTGTTAGGGACCAAGGCTAGGCTGTATGGCAGAGCGTGCACAAGGACGTCCAAAGTGAGCTTCCCCGGGGCCCCAGAAGCAAGCAAATGAGCAACAAGCTCATGGTTGCTCATACTCCCCCCTTGCCTGCCTCCTTGGAGCGTCTGGGAGCTGGTGGCATTGGGCGAACCCCAGGGTGATACCAACAGAATAAATTCATGGCTATTCTAAACTCTTTACCTTTAACTTTTATTTACTATTAGGTATGGGTATGCGATGCGACACACCACACACACATACACACACAACCACACACACACACAGGTCAGAGAACAACTCTACCAAGTCAATTCTCTCTTTCCATCATGGAGATTCCAGGGATTGAACTCAGCTCTTCAGACTTGGCAGCAGGCACTTTCATCTGCCGGGCCATCTTGCTGCTCACCACCACTTTCGAGACAGTGTCTCATAGAGTTATAAGCTGTATGAGCTTTGCGTCTAGCTGAGGACGACCTTGAACTCCTGATCGTCCCACCTCCCAAGTGCTGGGATGACAGGCTGTGAGCCGCAGCACCCACATTTGTTTTTAATTTTTTTTAAACTTCATTCATTCATTGTGTGTGTGTGTGCGTGTGTCTGTGTGTGTGTATGTATGTGTGTGTGTGTGTGTGTGTGTGTGTGTGTGTGTCTGTATCAGAGGGCACATATGTCCCTGTGGAGGACCAAAGGTGACTTTGGGAATCATCCTGGATTGCTTCTGCGTCTTTTTTGCTTTGCTCTGGGATTTTCAAGACTCTGCCTACCAGGGCCAGAAATGTAGGCCACTGCCGTTTCTGCCTGGCATTTTTACCTAGGACCTGGGATCCAAACTCAGGACCTTCTGCTTGTGAGGCAGAGTCTTAATCCCTGAGCCATCTCTCCAGCCCTTGTTTTTAATTTTTAAGTAGGAATGCATTTGTATAAATTGAAAATTTTTTGCACACACTGGTGTGTGTGTGTGTGTGTGTGTGTGTGTGTGTGTGTGTGTAATAGGACACTGTATATGGCTGTGGAGGCCTAAGGATGACATCCAGAACCATCCTGTGTTGCTCTCCCTCCCTATTGTTTCACTCTGGGGTTTCCCAGGCTGTACCTTCCAGGACTAGAATTGCAGGCTGCTGCTATTTCCACTTGGCATTTTTACATGGGGTCTAGAGAACTGAACTCAGGTCCCTTTTCTTTCAGGGCAAAGGCTTTAAGCCCTCAGCGATCTCCCTAGCCCATGAATTTAAATTCTTAAACATCCTTCTGTGAAGTCCCCTCCCTTCTGCCCTGTCCCCTTCCCCCTCTATCTAAGGTAAACGTTTTTACCAGTTTCTAATGTACCTTCTCAGTCCAGTGTTTCTTGTGCCAAAACAAGCACATAAGTTCGCACTCACCCGGTCCTGCCTCCAGCTCTTCACAAACAGGATACAGCTACAGAAAACGGTTGGTTAATCCTCTATCAGTTCATCTCAGAGATAACTGGAGACTGTGGTTGGCTGACTCCCTCATTTCAGGGGTTTTTGTTGTTGTTTGTTTTATTTTGAGATAGTCGTTCTCTGCGTTGCTCAGGTTGGCATTGGACTCTGGGGTAAAGCAATCTTCGCCCCTTAGTCTCTGGAGTAACAGGGTTCACTCCCATGTCCCACCTGCCTGGCTAGATCAGTATCATCGTTTCATCATGTGGGTGTACTATCACTTCTTCAACCTGTTTCCTTCTAGGCCGGCTCTGATTATTCTAGCTGTTTTCTCCTGTGAGTGTGTGTGTGTGTGTGTGTGCGCACACTCGCGAGTGCACCTGTGTATTGTGTGTACCTGGGGTTCAGGTACATTAGTCTGCATACATATGTGTGTTGTTCAGAGGCCAATATGGACTGTCTCTCTCAACCACTCCCACCTTATTTTTTGACATAATCTGGAACCTGGATATTGTCGTTTTGAGGCTGGTTGGTCATCGAAGCCCCCAGAGTCTCCCACATCATGGGGTTACACACACACACACACACACACACACACACACACACCTGGCTTTTACGTAGGTGCTGGGGATCTGAACTCGGGTCTCATGCAGCAAGGTGATTACCACTGAGCCATCTCCCCAGATCCTAGCTGGCTTTCTTAGCACCTCCACTCCTGGCCAACCTTGCTGTGACCTTCTCACCCCACTTCCAAACTCCCCCACTGCAAGCTCCTGCAGATGCCTCCTGCCTGCCCCCGACCTCCCGCGCCTGGTCAGCCCGGCTCATCCTTCTCTAGGTTCTCCATGACTCTCTGACTCTTCCCAGATAGACTACAACAATCTCCACCCGGAAACGGATCTTTGATCCCTCTGGCTCCCTCACAGACCTTGGACACACAATGGGTCTCAAGAATATTAGGGATGTGGGCTGATGAGATGGCTCAGGGGTTAAAGCCTCTGCCTTGCAAGCAGAAGAACCCGAGTTCAAATCCCACATAAAAACACCAGGCAGAAATGGTGGTGGCCTGCACTTCTGGTCCCAGAAGGCAGACCCTGGGGAACTGCAGAGCAAAGCAAAAAAGGAGGTAGAGCAATCCAGGGTGATTACCAATGTCACCAGAAAGGAATATTAATATGTGCTAGACATTGCATAGGATTGGAACTATGTGGGATGGCGACTTGGGGCCAGGCCCTGAGTCTAAGAGCTCAGGAGCAGCTCAGGGTAGGAGACCTCATGTCTCAGGAGTCTCTAAGAAGGAGATCTCTGTTGTGTATCCTACAGCAGGGAGGCAGACTCTTTGATGCCAGCACCATGTTTTCCCGCATAGGCCAGCTCCACGCTCCATTCTTCCAAGAAGATTCTCTGGACTGGACGGCCTGCCCCTCTGCTCCTCTGAATTCTCTCTCCAGGCATGAGCACCAGCAATGGCGGTTCAGAACTTAGTCGTCCATACCTCAAATCATATAAACCCACCTTCCCAGTGGAATCCCGAGATCCTCTGAAGTAGAAGCAAGACTGATGGCAGTCTTACTTGCCCCTATTGGGAGGAACTCTGCAAAGACTTCCTGTCTGAACAGGAAGTGGTTGCCGACTGTGGTTTCTGAAGGACAGAGTGGACCACAGGTGGGTCTCTGACCAAAAGTATGTGTAGGGCTTGGTGAGATGGCTCAGCAAATTAGGCACCCAGCTTGCAAACTTGACATCCTGAGTTCGATTCTGGAAACCCACATGGTGGAAGACGAGAACTGACTCCCAAAAGTTGTGGGGGGGCTGGAATGGATGCAGGTGTCAAGCCTCACATACGAACACCTTTACCCATGGAGTCCATCTCTCGAATCACCTATTCATTAATTTTTAAGAATATTTTAAACTTTTCCTTCGGACTGGAGAGATGGCTCAGGGGTTAAGACTCTGTCTCGCAAGCAGAAGGTCCTTAGTTCGGATCCCAGGTCCCACATAAAAACACCAGGCAGGAACTGTGGTGGCCTGCATTTCCGGCCCTGGTGGGCGGAGCCTGGGAAATCCCAGCTTGAAGTAAGAAGGAAGTAGAAGTAATTCAAGATGATCCCCAAAATCACTCCTTGGTCTTCCACGTGACACACACCCATACACACACAAAACAAATAAATAAAAGAAAAAAAAAAAAACCAAGTTCTTAAGGTTGATCTAAATGTTTGAGAACTAAAACAATAAATAAATAAGAGCAAGTTATCAAACTGCCCAGATTTAAAAAAAAAAAAAAACAAAAAAAAACTTTTCCTTCTGCATGAGTGTGTGTGTGTGTGTCAGAGAGCACTGTGTGTCCCTGTGGAGGACCAAGGATGACTTTGGGGATTATCCTGGAGTGTTTCTACCTTGGGTTTTCCCAGGTTCTGCCTTCTAGGACCAGAAGTGCAGGTCGCCCACAGTTTTTATTTTTACATGGGATCCAGGATCCCCCTCAGGTCCTTCTGTTTTCAAGACAGAGTCTTAAGCCCCGACCATCTCTCTAGCCCCTATTAATTAATTAATTAAGAGAGAGAAAATCAAATGGCACTGTGTGTTCCTGTAGAGGATTAAGGGTGACTTTGGGAATCATCCTGGATTGCCTCTATCTCCCTTTTTGCTTCCCTCTGCAATTTCCCAGGCTCCACCCATCAGGACCAGAAGTGCAGGCCATCTTTGTTTCAGTCTGGATTTTTTTTTCTTTTTAATTATTTTATTTTTCTAGTCTTACAAGTATATCGAATACTTATCTCTGCTTCCCTCCATCCCTCCCTCCCTCCCATTTCTTTTATCAATCCCCTTTATCAATCCATCCCCTCCTCCCATCCTCCTGCCTGTCTGCTTCTATGGACCCCAGGATTACCTCTGGTTTGTATACTCTTGTTGAGGTTCAAGCCTCTTGTGGCATACAAAGTTGCCTCTCTTTAAGCCACCCCATGTATAGGAGCATTTCCCTTCACTTATCTAACTTTAATCCCCAAGATTTTCACCGAATGTTCTTATCTCTCTTGAGTTCCTCTATAGTCTATGGGGGCATGTTGGTATGTCAGTCATTATGCAGGTCTGATATGGGCAAGTCTCACTGCAATGAGTTTCTAGATTCAAACTCAGAACCTTCTGCTTCTGAGGCAGAGTCTTAACCCCTAAGCCATCTCTCCAACCCTATTTATTTATTTTTGAGGCAGGATCCCACATAGCCTAAGTAGGCCTCAAACTTGCATGTGACTGAGGATGACTTTGAATTTCTGATCCTCCAGCCTCACCCCCCCTACCCCCACCCCAAGGGATGGGATTATAGGCATGCTTGCCACATTTTGTTTAAATGGTGCTGGGCATGGAACTCAGGGTTTCCTGCATGCTAGACAAACACTTTACCAATTGCACCTCCACAGATGTTATTTAAAATTCAGTTTCCCTCTCCAGGGTTGGTACTGTAGTTCAGTAGTAGAACACTTGCTCAGCACGTGCAAGATCCTGAGTTCAAGTCCTGACATTGCTAAAAAAAATAGTCCCCTTTCCTGTTTTCTTCAGACTTTTCCCACCCAGTACTACCAGGAAAACAAAGACTCAGAGTCACAAGACCTAAGGGCCTGGCTTATATAGTCCTTTGTACCTGAAGGGGATTTCTCTGAACTGTGGCTGTCATGAGAACAAACAAAAACAGGGGTCTGTTGTACTGAAAGGTTAAAGTGATAGCGTGAGCAAAAGCAGGGTTGGATCTTGACTTTGAGAGGTTGGTCAAAGAAATACAAAGGTTAAATTACTGTTTGGAGGACAAAGTAGACATTCTGATATAGAGCGAATATTAGATGATGATAGTGTGCTGATGTTAGGTGTCTTTGTCTGTGAGTGTGCGTGTGCCCGTGAAGGTTAGAAGTTGGCGTCAGGTGTCTCTCACTATAGCTCTATCTTATCTTTTCAGACAAGTTCTGTCTCTGAATCCAGAGCTCGCTGATTGGCTACAGTAACTTACATAAGCTTTTGGATCTGTCTCTGCCCTCCCAGCACTAGGGCTGCAGACATCTGTGACCTCTCCAGGCTTTTACATGGTCGCCAGGGATTCCAACCCCAGTCCCAGCACTTGTATGATTAGATTTCTTGAATGTAATAGTTGTGAGGTGATTATATAGAATGCTCTCATTTTTATGTAATAAGAGATATTGGTGAGAAATTTTTGAAATGCAAAAGAGGAGTGGAGAGGAGGGGTCGCTTGCCTAGAATGTGCAAGCTGGCTGGCTCCATCCGCAGTCCCTAGTGGCAGAAAACAAAATTTTAAAAAAAGAGAAAAGAAAAAAGGAAGAAAGGACAGAATATATTTGGTACAATATTTGGGGGAAATGAGTGAGACCTGGTGGGCTCTTCCCAGGATCTCAGGGGAAACAGATAACTCTTCTGAAATTTGTTCATGGACACCCCCGACCCCCACCCAGGGGTCCCTAGGCTGCTACTGCTGCCTAGAAAATATGGAACTCCTTGGTCTGACTCTTACAGACTCTTTCTCAAAAGGTCTCTGAAGAGCTTATCCAATAGCACCTTTCTCAGTGCCCCCCCCACTGCTTTAAAGAACTATGGCTCGTCTTTCTGACGAGTGAACTAAACTCTAAAATGGTTTCTACCCAACTGTTTATTTGGGGGAGTATACTGGGGGCTGAACCCAGGACCTTTCACACACTGAGATACACCCTCAGCCCCTCACCCCTTTATGTGTATATTATACACACACACACACACACACACACATATATATATATATATTCTTTTTTTTTATGCTAACCATGACCTAGCTCAGTAACCCAGGTAAGTACTGAACTTCAATCCTCCTGCCTCAGTTTCCTGAAAGGCTGAGATAACAGGTCTGAGCATCAGGGGTCAGCAAGATAGCTGGCAGGTAAAGTGCCAGCTTGCAAACCTGGCCATCTTTCAATCACTGGAAGTCCATATGGCTAAAGGAGAATGACCAGCTTCTGCAAGTTGTCCTCTGACCCCCACCTATTGACCACAGCATGCAAGCACATACCTCCCCATATTTCCTTCCTTCCTTCCTTCTTTCCTTCCTTCCTTCCTTCCTTCCTTCCTTCCTTCCTTCCTTCCTTCCTTCCTTCCTTCTTCTTCCTTCCTTCCTTCCTTCCTTCCTTCTTTCCTTCCTTCCTTCCTTCCTTCCTTCCTTCCTTCTCCCTCCCCCCTCTCTATTTCTTTCTTTTTCTCTGCTATAAAATAAGCAAAACATTTTAAAATTACTTCATTTAAAGTACAGGAAATAAAAGAATCTGCTGTCTACAAAAAATTCTCTCTGAGTCCTCTTAGAGAGGGCTGTGTGTCATCAAGGTTGGTCCCCCTTCCTCTCCCCCAGCTCTGATTGACCTGGAACCCGCTCTGCAGACTAGGTCGGCCTCGAACTTAGGATCTGCCTCCGCTTCCTAAGTGCTTTTCTTACGTGTGGGTTCGCCGTCTCTGATTGCTTTTCCACCCTCTTTTTCTCTTACGGGCATCTCTTGTGTTCCTCGAACCCACCTATTGGAGGGCCTAGAGCGATGTCCCTTCTAGGGTTCCCAAGAGCCGTTTCCAAGGTGTCCCGCCCTGGCCGGAGCAGGATCGGCCCACGGAAGGAGGGAACCCTCCGTGGCCCCGGGGAGAGGAGCGTGGACGGGCGGGTCGCGGGAACCCCGGGCGAGGGGTTCTCCTTGCAGGGCGGGGGCCGTGCCAACAATGGGCCGTTGTGGAAGGAGCCAGGAATGCGGCCCGGGGAGTCGGCGCGGGGCGGGGCCGTCCGGCGGCAGCGCTCACCTGGCCAGGTCGGCTGCGCATTCGCAGCGAGCGGCGGCGCCCGCACCACCTGTCCCTGGCGCGCGGGCGGGCAGCCCGGCCGCGGGGACCCGGCCCGGCTCGAGTCCCCGGCAGACGCCGTGCCCAGTGCAGTCCCGAGCCGGGCGAGGGCGGCAAGGTCCTGCCCACCCCGGGGTGGCCCGAGCGGCCTGCGACAGTATGAAGAAGAGCCAGACGGTGCAGGGCACCTTCGGGAAGCTCTTCGGGAAGAAGCACGCCAGCCCGGCCACCGCGTCCCTCTACGCCACCAACCCGCCCTGGATTTTCACCCAGGAGGCTCCGGAGGACGGGACCAGGGACTTTGGTAAGTGCTCCCTGGGGACCGGGGAGGGCGCCTAGGGGCGCCGCTTCCCTCGGGGTCTTCCCGGTCTCTGAGAGCCGAAAGGCGGGCTGGGCGCGGGGAAGGGACACGTTGGAACCTGCGGACAGACCGGGAAGGAGCTACCTGCAAGGAAACGAGGCGCCATAGCCCCGGAGTGTGTGTGTGGGGTGGGGAAGAGTCGGAGTGCCGCGGAGGAAGGGACCCCATGGAGCGAGACGAGCCCCCACTTACCACCCTTCCACCCCCCTGCCAGATTCCTTCCCAGGATGGTTGTTTTCCCTCCCTGGTGGAACTTCTGCATAAAGATACTGTTGCCTGAAGCTCTTCCCGCTGCACCGCGTAGTCGCCTTCCCCCGGAGTCAGAGATGTTCCCAAGATACAGGGACTGATAGGGGTGGACATCTCTCCCTTTCAGCTTCCTTGGGTCCCCTCCACCGTCCGTCCTGCATGGAGGGCCTACCCCCTTCCCTGTCCCCTATGTTTAGTCCTGCGTAGGTGAGAGAACTTAATATAAACTGTTAATACTGTTACCAGCCTTTTGTGACACTGGGGTATTTGGGGGGTCGGGTGCACTAGGTCTGGTTTGTCTATAAGCTCCACCTAGGGTTGGGGACAAGACAGAGAGGGCAGGGACCCCTGGAGTCTGGGTGGTGTGTCTCTGCAAGTTTTTGGAAACATTGGCAGGGCCCAGGATCTAGTTGTGAGGTCACCTTAGCCCTGTCCTCTTCTACAGTTTGTATACTCTAACGAAGGGGAACCCGGGAGGGGGTGGAGAAGTCACTTCTTGTATGTGACCTACGGTTCTAGGCCCCAGGGAGGGGGACAAAGGAAGGACACCGTCCCTACCACTACTTTAGCTCACCTTCCTGGAGCATCACCCAGGTGGCTAATGGCTGGGCTCTGGAGGATGGGTGGTAGATTCTGTTGGGCATCCACAGGATTCCTACTCCCACATTAAAAGCAGGGAAAATGTAGGGGGAGATAGCTCAGCAGGTAAGGCTGTGTGTCGGCAAGCCTGAAGACCTGAGTTCTGTTCCTGGAGCTCTACGTGACGGAAGGGGAGAACAGACTGCTGAAAGTTGTCTTTTGACTGTCATGTGTTCTCTCACTCTTTCTCATTTTCTCTCTTACACACACACACACACACACACACACACACACACACACACACACACAGAGGAAAATAAGATGCCATGACTCCTTAGCCCCAAGATCTCAGACCAGCAGACTACCAACTAAACACATGCCATCCAGCCCTTTGGGAGCCTCTGCTGTAAGAGAATCTTTAAGAGCCCAGGAGGAGACAAAAGAGCTGGGGAGCGCACTTCTGAGCTGAGGGAAGGGTGTACCTGGCAGAGCACAGGGAGGAGGAGCCAGCCAGGTGGAGGCGGGGCTTGGAAACTTAACAGACAAGTGCGGCTTGGGGAGGCCCCTCTGCATCCTCTGGCCTGAAACGAAGACATCCGTAGCAAACTGTTACCCGTCCCTTCCCTAGTGCAAGATCTCATTCTCAAATGTTTGTGCTGCCGACTCTCTGAATTTCCATCTAGCGCGGGAGCCTATCCCTGGCATAGCCAAGGAGACTGAGGCACAGGCCCATTGGGGATGGTACGGCCACAGTCTTCCGAGGGTACTGATCAGTTCTGTTCAGTCAACTTCCAGATTTGTATTAAGAACATCTATTACCCCAGTGTCTCTTTGGGGGAGGCAGAGCCAACATCTGAACCCAGAAAGAGACCCCAGCTCTTGGCTGATAGATCTATAACCAGATCTCAACACCAGAGAACCTCATCTGATAGATCTGAGGTCGGAAACAGATCTCCATGGGAGACCCCACCAAGAGTGTTAATCAGATTTGATAAGGAAAACAGACCACTGGACAGACTCCTAGTAATTCTGGGACGAAAGGAACCAACTAGTCAAACCGAAATTCCTTCCCCCTGATTCCAACCATTAAAAGTTTGCACCCCAGATTTCAAAGCAATAATAATTTCCATCTCGTGAGGGAAATTGCTGCTCCTCGCTGGAGTGTTGGAGGAGCTTCTTGAATAAACTTCGGTCTCCGTGGATGAAGTTTGGGTTTTGCATTCTCTCCCCCCTCCCTCCTTCTCTTTTTCTAACATTGGCCACCTTGCTGATTTCACTATGAGAAGGAAGGGGCTCCTTTCCCGCCCCCACCAAGGGGGTATTGGACTTGCCAGATGCCTGCCTGCTTCCCACACTTCTTCCTGAAAGGGAGCTGTCATGTCTGTCTCTCCATACTTTTCTTCCCATGTTGATAAGTAGGTTGCTAGGGTAAAGGTGTGTGTGTGTGCGCGCGCACCCGTGCACGCACTTGGGGAGGGTAGGGATAGGGGGCAGCAGGCCTTCGGGTAAGACTAGAGGGTCAGAATGCTCTGGCACTTCCAGCCAGCTGCTGCCTTCGCCCATTTGGGCGGGGCTGCAGTCTTTAGGAGCTGAGCCCTCCCTGTCCCCAGGGCAGGGCCAGGCCTCCCGCTGACTCAGCCGGGGCCGTGTCTACACTTGGGGGAGGGGATGGAAACAGCATCCAGCCAACTGGCTCTCTCATGTTCTGGTGTGGGAATGTCGGAGGCCCTGCTTCTGGTGCTCAGGATTGATAAGGAATGGTGCTGGGCAGTTGCCAGTCTTGTAGGGGGGTGGGGAGGGCCATCCTGTCCTGTTTCTATCAACAGTGAGACTGGTCACTCCTTGGGCCTCCATGTTCTCTTCTGTTCAAGGGTATGATGTCTAGATCACCAAGTGGACTGTCAGAGGATGTACGTGGCAGGCCTTGAAAAGCACCAGAAAAGGAAACTTGCCAGCAAGACAGTTGAGTGATTCTCTAAGAGATCTCAGACCGCAGAGCTTAAGGCGGTTTCTGCCTGTGGGTTCTTGCAATCTGTCAGGCTCAGGCTGTTCCCATTTTTTGTTGGTTTTTGTTGAAATGGGTCTTGTGATTTGCTCCAGGCTGATCTGGGACACTCTGAACTCAATCGATCTTCCTGCCTCAGCCTCCTGAGCAGTTGGTCGCTGGGCCCTGAGAGCCGCCTGCTTTAATTTCCTGTCCCCCCTGGCTGGAGTCCAGAGGAAACTGGTCATGTGTGGATTGCAGGAGGGTTGGGAAATTCAAGTTCCCAAGAGACTCTGGGGCTATGACCTTCTCCTGGAGACTGGATTAGGATACAGAGTGATGGTCCCGGGAAAGAGGTGATAGATAGGTGAAGGGGGAAATCAGAAATCAGCTTAGGGTGTGGAGTAGGGATCAAGTTTACCTGCTGGACGACTGTGGCCTGGCCCGTGTCACAATCTGTTTGCACAAGGGGTGGGTGTTGCTGGGGAAAATGCAAACACACGCAAGTGGTGATGGGTAAATTTTTCAAAGAATTACCCTAACCTGTATCTAGTGATTAGGACTACTGCAATCCTAACTAAGCCTTCTGCCTCCCGGAGCCCAAACACAGGGTCTTAAATCTCCATGGTTGTCTTGTAAATGCTTGAGAAAGTACATGTGGATCTCCGCAGATCCAGATAAAAAGCTGGGCTACTGCGGCTGCCTGGACCCCTCCCCTTCTTGCCCGGATGAACCGATATGAAGTTCATCTCCTGCCCAGTGCACCCCACTCCAACAATGGGAAGTTGGAGACTCTCCTGCCCAGTTCCTCCAAATATATAGCACTCCTTTGTAATCATTCAAATGCACGTTCCTTGGATCTAATTATCAGGCCAGGGCCCCCTAGGTTTTTTTCCTCAGTTCCCCCCAGGAGGGATAGTCCGTCCTTCCTTCCTTCCTTCCTTCCTTCCTTCCTTCCTTCCTTCCTTCCTTCCTTCCTTCCTTCCGCTCTCTTTCAATATTTATGTATTCTTTTGCGTGCGTGCGTGCGTGGTGTGTGTGTGTGTGTGTGTGTGTGTGTGTGTCAGAGAGTACTGTATATCTCTGTGGAGGACCAAGGGTGACTTCAGGAATCATCCTGGATTGCTTTTACCTCATTTTTGTTTGGCTCTGGGATTTCCCAGACTCCACCCACCAGGTCCAGAAGTGTAGGCCACTGTCGTTTCTGCCTGGTGTTTTCATGGGAGACCTGGGAACTGAACTCAGGACCTTCTGCTTGTGAGACAGAGTCTTAACCCCTGAGCCATCATCTCTCCAGCCTGTTTTTTCTTCTTTCTTTCTTTCTTTCTTTCTTTCTTTCTTTCTTTCTTTCTTTCTTTCTTTCTTTCTTTCTTTCTTTCTTTCTTTCTTCTTTCTTTCTCTCTCTCTTTCTTTCTTTCTTTCTCCCTCCATCTCTCTCTCCCTCCCTCCTTCCCTCCCTCCCTCCTTCCTTCCTTCTCTCCTTCCCTCCCCCCCCCCCTCCTTCCTGCCTTCCTCTCTTTTCTTTCTGCATGTGCTGTGTGTGTGTGTGTGTGTGTGTGTGTGTGTACAAGAGAACACTTGAGTGTGTGTCTGTGGAGGTCCAAAAGTGACATTAGGGATCATCCTGGATTGCTCTACCTCCTTATTGCTTTGCTCTGGGGTTTCCCAGCTCTGCCTTCCAGAGCTGGAATTACAGGCACAGACCATTCCTGGTGTTTCATGTGGAATCTGGGGATCCAAACTGAGATGCTTTTGCTTGGGAGGCAAAGGCTTTAACTCGTGAGCTGTCTCTCCAACCCTCAGAGGGTTCTTTCTTTCTGTGAGATTTCTTTCCCCACTTGAAACTAAGCTGTTGGCTTTTCCCTTGAGGATCCCTGCAGGACATACAGCAAGCTGAAAGTAAACCTGTAGAGAATGTGGCTAGCTTCTAAGCAGGACAAGCCCACATTCCTTAGGATGGCCGCTGGCTTTAGCATCCTTTCCTTGAGATCCCCTCAACCTTACATCCCAAGCCAGGCAAGAGTGCAGCGAGTCCATGACCCTCCTGGAGCCAAGCACCTGTTTCCAGCTAGCGCCGGGCTGGCTGGCACCAACTTCACCAACTTACAAGAAAGAAAGTTGACCTGTGCATTGCAGGGGTGTGAAGGAGACTTTTGTTTACTCCTGTCCCCTAAGGTGTGCTGTGAGGACACGCTGCGGTTTGCTGCTGGTTCCGTATGCACACCTCCCTCCTCACCCCTGCCCTCCCCGCTGCCTGTTACATAAGCACCACTCTGCTGTAGCTTAACTCCACCAAGCAGGTAGACCTTCCTGGGCCCTGCATTCCAGCTGCAGTGTCCTCTCACGGCCAGTAAGTTAATAATGATAGCAATCTCCTCCTCTCTCTCTCTCTCCTCTCTCTCTCTCTCTCTCTCTCCTTTCTCTGGTGCTGGCGATGGAACCTGGGCCTGACTCACATTAGTCGAAGGCTACATCCCCTGCCCCACTAATATATTAAATATATTTGATTTATTCATTTATGATAGAGAACATACACTGTGCCACAATGTACACACAGTCAGAATGACTTCAGGAAGTCAATTTCTCTTTCTACCATGTGGACTTCAGGGACTCAAACTCAAGTCTCCAGGTTCGCAACCCGGTGCCTTACCCATCGAGCTATCTTGCTGCCTCCAGCCCCCGTAATGTTATTATACATAGCAGTCCCCACATCCTGAACAAGGCTCGGTGAAATACCCAAACAAACCACCTACCTATATGTTTGGGAAATGAGGAAACAGAGGCGCCAAAGGCTTGGATTCCCCAATACAGATGGTAGATAAATGTTAAAATGTGCCCAGTCATCTGGGCCCTTGTTAAGGTCGATTGCGCATTGGATGGGGACAAGAGCGACTCTGAGCTTCTAGCAAATTCCAGGTAGAGTTGACGCACTGCTGTGGACACTCGACGGCCTTCTCTGGAAGCTCCAGGCTATGTCTGCTGTGCTGCCCCCTCTCATCCTGCACTGGGCTCCTCCCCTTTCAAGCCCCTCCTCTGCACTGTGTCTCTAGGTCCCACCTTCCTGGAGCCGAAACTCCAGCGTCCTCCCCTCTGCCCTTGGACAAAGGCCTCTCTCTGGTGCCCAGGTCAGGCTTGCTGTTGCTTGCTGGGACAAACTGGCCTTTTCAGGTTCCTGGCATGTGAACCTGGTAATTAGCAAAGAAGGGCCTCATTAGTGCCATTTGTGGGCTACAGGCACATGCCCGCCTCCTGCTGCTTTCCCGTAGAGGCAGGTGCTCCCCAGCGGGTCTGAGGATCGGATGTCCCGACCTTCCCCCTCACTTGTGTGTCTACGGTGTGCACCAAGCAAGGTGAAGTCCGATTGGGGGGTTCTCTACAACTGGATCAAAGGCGCAAATTATCCCAAGCTAAGGCCTCTGAAATCCAGTGACACCCGTGGCTAGTGCTCCGGAGGCCTGAGGGCTCCTGGCCATTGCTCTAGCCTTCCTCCCACCCCTGCTTATTTCCTGCACTCCTTGGACCATGGAAGATGCCCTACAAAGTAGGAATCTTGACCCCCGCTTTACTAGGGGGGAGCAAGTTGCAGGGGAGGCTGACCCTGAGAACGTACCCAAAGTCACAGGGATTACTTAAAAGAGCTGGGGTGTAACTCAGCTATAACTTCCAAGTCAGCATGTTTCCCCCAGGAGCTCCATTAGCTAGAGAAGACCCTGAGCCCCAGCATTCTTTGCCTGCTGTGCTGGCTGTGAACAGAAGGAATTAGATTCTAGAATCACATTCGCAGCCCCTTTTGCTCACCAGCTGTGGGACCTCGGGCAGGAGACACACCTGTGAGCCTCAGTTTCCTGTAATAATTAACCTGTAAATTAACACTAGTGAGAGGACTTCTCTCCCAGAGCCGCGGAGGCTCCGCGTAGTGCTTGCCCCTGCATGTAGCTCTGGGATGGCGTTCTTTCCCATTGCTTAGGGTGGGCATGGTGATGCATGCTTGTAATTGTTTGTTTGACTTTTTAAAAAAACATTTATTTATTGTGCATGTGGGGCGGGGCGGGGCATGCCCATGTACACACGCAGAGGCCAGAGGACAACTTGTCGGGGGTGATTCTCTCCTTCCACCTCGTAGATTCTGGGGATCACACTACAGTTGTCAGGCTTAGCAGCAACTGCTTTTACACACTGAGCCCTCTCACCAGCCTTCATGCTTATAATCACATATGTGGGGGGCTGCGGCAGGAGGATCACTTCAGTGCGAGGCCAGCCTGGTCGACGCAGTGAGTTCTAGGCCAGCCTGAACTGCAGAATCAAACCTTGCTTCCGAGCAAACCAAACCACCAACCTCAGGGCACATGCTTAGCCGAAGTTGAACGCCGAAGCATAGTTAATCTCCTTGCTGGCTTAGGCGGGTCTAGATTTTGAGGAGTTAGGGTGCTGTCCCAGAATCTCCCGACCTCAGTGTCCGTGGAGATCCCTGCACAGACAAGGGGCTGGAGAAGGAAGAGTATTTTACTATAGAGCTTTCAGTGTGAGCTCTGTGAGAACAGAACTCTAGAAGGTTCCACAGGCTTCTCCTCTGCAGGCAGGAAAGAAGGTCTGAGAATTCATTGGCAGCTTGTGGAAGGGCTTTCAACTTCTCCAGAGCATCCTGTAAGTAGACATGCATGCACACGCGTGTGTACACATGCACGCGCCTCGTAGGTTCCATGGATAGCACCCGGGGCGTCAGGTTTGGTGGCATGTAGCACCCATCGAGCCACTGGAACCAGGTTCATGGATGTTCCTCAGTACTTCAAATTCTTGAAGTAAGAGTGTAGCTCTTCTTTGTTGTCTGTCAGCAGAGGAGGGAGAAAAACCTCAAGAATTCTGTGCAAAACCCTGTCATAGTGAGAATTTCACTTATGAGAGTGGTAGAGGTTGTTGTTTGAGTAAATCTTATTTTATCACCACACTCATAAAGGACTTGTCAGACATGGAGGATTGGTTTGTATCTTTTTTATTTGAGATTAATGTTGTTATTGTCTTGACTTTTTAAATTTTATTATTTATTCAATTGTGTGCGTGTGTGCTTGCTTGCATGCGTGGAGGCCAGAGATCAACATCAGGTGTCTTTCTCACTGGTTTCTCTACTTATTTTGAGACAGTCACTCACTCATTCTAGTGATAACTGATTGGCTAGACTGGCTGACCCTTGAACTCCAGGGATCGCTCATCTCCGTCTCCCCAGGGCTGGGGTTACAGGCATGCGCTGAGACTCCAAGCTTTTTACGTGGATTCTGATGATCTGAATCAAATGATGCCGTTGAACCATCTCCCCAGTGCTCCCTGTTTGAGGTTTTGAGACAGGGGTCTCACTTTGTAGCTTAGGCTGATCTGGACCTCACTAATTCACAGCAATCTTTCCGCCTCAGCCTCCCGAATGCTGGGAAAACAAGCAAGAGCCACTACGCCTTGGTTTGTATCTTGATAGATTGTGATCTAGTCCACCCAAACTTAACTGTTCCTGTCTCTCTGGATCATCCCCAGCCCCTTTCTTTGGACGCTTCTGGGCCCAGGAAGAACTTTTTTTCTGGTTTTCTGAAGCTCTCTTGGATATTCCAGAGCTGCTGCCCCAACCCTGGCATATTGCACACGGAACCCCCTGAGAGCAGAAAACCTCTTCTGGTGGAAAAGAGATGGCAGAAAGACAGGCGTTTTGACATTTGAGTAGTGTTGCTATGTTCCATTATCCAGCTCCCCAACTCCTTCCCTTTCTCTCCTGTCTTAGCACTGAGACACCCTTCACCTTCCTTGTTTCTTCCCCCACCTGAGGAGGGGGCTGTTTTCCAGCATTCCTGACGCAGATGGATAGAGTGCAGTCACTCCAAGAGGAAACGCCTTGAGATTGGACTTCTTGTCTTTCTATGCAGTTCTGGTTCTTGACCTGGAAAAGCCCCATCCTGACCTTGTGCCCTTGGAGGACCTTGGCTTATGGTTGGTGCCCACACACCCCTCCCCTGCTGAGGTGCTTCCCAGCCCTGGGATAGCCCTCAGTCTGGCCACACCTCCTTGTCTTTGGTTGGCTTTATTATTATTTTTAAAATTTGTTTGCTTAAGCGCAAATAAAATGTATTTATATTTTAATGAATTTACTCTGCATGTGTGAGTCTGTGTGTGGAGGTCAGGGGACAGCTCTTGGAAGTTGGTTCTCTCCTTCCACCTTGTGGGCTCCGAGGGGTCAAATCCAGACCATCAGGTTTGCGTACCAAGCGTGGAGTCACTGCAGCGGGCCTGGAAGTCAGGGCTAAGTGTGGGATCTGCGAGGTGGTCAGCAGAGAGTGAGTGCCCACTTGGGCCCACGGGGAGGTCAGATGACCTCAGCTTGGAGCCAGCTTTGGGTTCGGAGCAGCTGCTTCCCCTCCTGGCACTGCCCAGCGCTGCTGTTGAGCTCAGCCTCACCCTCTGCCGGCACTCCTGCTGTCACAGTGCCATCCTCCCATCCAGACCTGTACGCAGGATTGTGAGTCTTCCCTCTGCTGGAGGGGACGGTGACGCAGGACGACAGGCCCTTCCTGGAGATCCTGGCTTCAGCGCTTACTGTGAGGCTTTAGGCTTCTGTCTGTTTCCTCATCTGTGAAACAATTTGCATAGAGCCAGGTTTAGTGGCGGCGCTGCTGCTGCTGGTACTTTTCTCCTCCTCCTCCTCCTTCTTCCTTCTTTCTTCTTTTTCTTCTTCTCCTCCTCCTTCTCTTCCTCCCCCCCTTCTTTTATTTTTTTATTTGTTTGAGGCAGGGTCTCATGTATGGTGACCTGTCCCAAGCTGGAAGAGGCTGACTTTGAACTTCTGATCCTCCTGCCTCCACCTCCCCGGCACCACAATCACAGGCATTCACTACCACGTCTGGCCTGTGTGGAGCTGTTTTGAGAATTAATTAATAGTGGGGAGGATGATTAGACCAGTGTCTATGCCGGTAACAGTGCTCCATCAGTTTGACCTTTTATTACTGTTTCTATCAGAGTTTCAGTTTGCCCAGAGTTCATGCCTCCAGCGCTTCTGGGCACCGAGAGCAACTCCACTGCACGGGGGGCTCCCTGTGGGGCGATGGCTCAGCATTCAAAGATGCTTGTGTGGAACCTGGTGTGACTTGGGTCGGAGCCCAGGAGTCCCTGTGGTGGTGCGAGGAGAGAACAGACTTGTGAAAGTTGCCCTCTGATCTTTCCACATGTGCACCATAGCATGGGCATGTGTATGCCATGTTTGTCGGTCTCGGTCTGTCTCCCTCCCTCCCTCTCTCTCTCTCTCTTTCAAATAAATGTTTTTTAAAAGATGGCGACTCCTTGGTGTCCAGCATGGAGTTGAAGTGAGATAATCTGCTAAGGGCCGTGTCCTTCAGACTCACGGCTTGGCGCCCCAGCAGCTGTGTTTGGAGTGGCTCCTGGTACTGGCTCAGGGGTTCAGGGAAACTTGGAGGACTGTCTGGACTAGGGTGGAGGCTCAAGTGTAGCTAGCTTTGCTATCTAAATCCCGATTGTCCAAATCACATCCTTACCGCTCCCCTCCCCCACAGCAGTCCAGTACTGGGAACCCAAATGAGGGAGTCGTGTTTGTCCCAAGTATGCCAAGTAGGAAACTCTGGGAACTTGGGTTCCCTGAACTCCAGCTGCACACAGAGATATCCTATTGTGTGGGCCCCTTTGGAGAAGGGGAGACTCTTGAATGGCCCTGCCAACTTCCTGCCTTGGTAGAGTGTCACCCACAGGTTCCACCTCCTCCTATATGTAGGCAATCGGGTCACATTCCAAACCTAGATTCTCCTGGACAGCTGTGGCTAGAGATGGGAAGGAGGCGGTTTCCTCTCAGGACCTTCCTGACTGGCCCAGGCCCTTTGGATAAGTTATTGGCCATTCTTACAATGTCCTTCTGAAATGTGTAAAGGGGAAAAGAAATTCTAGTTAGTTCCACATAACGAGTAAAAAGATTCTGACTAATTGACATAAAAATATAAAAATATTTTAAAAATAATAATTCTATTATTTGCTTATGCACGTGTGTATCACAGTGGGTATGTGGAGGTCAGAGGACACATTCATGGAGTCAGTTTTGTCCTTCTAGAACTGCTAAACCATCTTGCGGATCCTAACTGGTATTCTTTTTTTGTGTTTTGTTTTGTTTTGTTTTGTTTTGGAGACAGAGTCCCATGTAGCCCAGCAAACCTCAGACTCCCCACGTGTCTAGGGTTGGCCTTCAACACCTGATCTTTTAGCTTTCATCTCCTGAGTGATAGGATAATAGGCGTACACTGCTGTGAGGACATTAGTTGGGATTCTGACTTATTTTCTCTATGACTAGCTCCTTCAGGCCTATTAAGTCAGACAACAGCCTTACCTGCTAGGACCCACAAAGTGGGAGGCCTGCAGTGATCTTTGCAATGAACTCAGGAAGAAATGTGAAATTCTTTGTTTTTTTTTTTTTTTAATTTGGGTGTGTGCACGTGTGTGCCTGTGGAGACCCAAAGGTGACTTTGGGGGTTATCTTGGACTGCTTCTACACCCTTTTGGCTTTGTTCTGGGATTTCCCAGGCTCTACCTTCCAGAGCCAGAAATGCAGGCCGCTGCCATTTCCACCTGGTGTTTTTATGTGGAATCTGGGATCCAAGATCAAGTCCTTCTGCTTGCAAGGCCTGAGTCATCTCTCCAGCCCTGAAATGTGAAATTCTTATCAGTGAACGTCAAGAATGACATGTGACCTTGGCTGAGCATTTGAACATTGCCCGCCACACCTCCTTACTGCCGTGGACGCAGCCAAGAGCAGGGGCTCATGACCTGAAGGGAGAGGAGGGTCTTCCTGCAGGGGAGGGGACCACATTTGTTAAGCATCTTCATGTATTGGCCATTCTTAAACCTCATAACTGGCATAAAAGGCTGGCATTATTGTCTCCATTTGGAGAAACTGAGGCCCAGAGAACTTAAGCAACATGGTCAGTCAGTGATAGAGCTGAGATTTTTTTTTTTTTTTTTTTGCCAGACCACTACTTCTGTCCTTCTTTTGCTCAAGAGTGTATCAAAGCAAGATGGATACACAGTGATGGTGGTTTGGGGCCAGGGAGCTCCTGAGCTAGAAAGGTACAGGAGTTGGAGTGCTGGTCACAGGGGACGAGAGGACAGATTAGAAATCCAAACACTTGAGAGAAATAAGCTTGTTCTCTTCCTCATCAGAATTAAGCTCTGGGCCAGACCAAAGGTTGGGATGTAAAAGCAAGGAGGTGGCAGGCGTATGGGGGCTGTCTGGAGAGTGGCGGCTGCTAAGGGCTGAAAGTCTCAGGAACACCAGAGGACACCCCCAAGTCCTTCCCACAATGACATCTTAGAGGCTACATTTAGCGCACATTCCAGCAGTAGAAGTTTGTTACAGGGGCTCAGCCGAGTCTGAGCGGGGCCTGATAGCCTTACTGGGGGATCACAGGTGGATTAAGCTGGGTTCTCCAAGGGTCCCTGTTTGAGCTCTAGCTCATGGTCCATCTTTGCCTCCTCCAGATGGGATCTATTATGGAGACAATCGGTTCAACACGGTGAGCGAGTCAGGAACAGCTACGTTGAAAGCTCGGCCGAGAGTCCGGCCCCTGCTGACTTTCCTTCCCCTGGTGAGTACGCCTTGTTCGGGGGTCTGAGGTCTACTCTGGACAGAACGCCTCACCTGCCCCCACCTGCCCCGGCCCCAGCCGACAGCCTCGCCCTCTGCCCACCCCTTCCGTCCTGATGCCAACCCAAGAGGGCTTCAGGGAGGAGGTGGTTGTTTTTTTGTTCGTTTTTTGTTTTTTTGAAACAGGGTCTTACTATATTGTCCTGGTGGGCCTGGAATTCACTATTTTAGACCAGACTGGTCTTGGATTTTCACTGATCCTCCTACCTCTTCCTCTCAAGTGTTGGGGGGGTGCCATCCTATGCAGAGAAAACACATCTAAGTCTGCGACTGGAATTTTGTTCTTTGGTAAAGGAAAGAGACCCAAAAGAATCACTGTAGAAATGGTTCTGTTTGCCATCAGGGGAATTCCTGGGTTTTCCTGAACATTCTAGAAGACAGTTATGTTCAACAGAAATAGACCTTAAGCCTCAAGTGTGAATGTAGAGTTCCTGGGAATGCTGTCATATGTAAAGAGAGAGCGCTGGATATGGGGGTGTGAACCGAGAATCCCATCTGGGAAGTGAGGCAGGAGGTTCAGGAGTTCAAGGCCAGCCTCATCTAGCAGTGAGTTTGAGGCCAGCTTTAGCCACATAGGAGCCTGTCTCACAAAATAAAAAAAAAAAAAAGGGCCTGGCAATATGGCTCAGCAAATAAAGGTTCTTGCCACCAAGTCTGACGACCTAAGTTCAAGCCCTAGATCCCACGTGATGGAAGGAGAAAACTGACACACACACATATATACACACACACACACACACACACAATAAATGTAAAATAAAATAACGCAATCCAAGGATATTATAGGCAAATACAAAAAGCATACCACAACCACCAAGAAAGTAGAAAGCTAAAGTAAAGATGCATGTGGTCATTACAGGGGTCACAGCACCCACAAATGCTGACAAAGTACTTTTTATTTACTTGCTTGAGTGAGAGACAGGAGAGAAGATACATCTTACAGCATGCTAAGGGGCATGGGTGGAAGTCGGTGCGCTCCTTCCCCATGTGGCCTTCTGGGGATTGAACCCCGGTGGCTGGGTTTGCAAGCAGGCACCTTACCCGCTGAGCCATTTTGCAGGCCCCATGATGAAGTCCTTTTGACATATTTCTGGGGCTGACTTCCATTCTCTCCCTTCACCTACCCTCCACACACATCCTCGGGGTCTCAGAAGGATGACCGGGGGTGACACACCTGCCCCTGGACTGGTCACTATGACTTGAACTCCACAGAGTCATGGCTGTGGCCCTCTGATTGGCTGCTGCTGTTCTGACCCCTCCCCCACCTGGACCACTGGAAGAACCTGTGGCTGCAGGGTCATGAGGTCTCCTCTGACTTTATCTGCTCTTCCACCCATCATCCCTTGTATCTTCTGGCCCTTACCCGCTCGGGGCCCCTTCAGCTGCCCTGTCCTCCTCCTCTCAGGGCTGGGAAGATCCCAAGCACCTGGGCAGAAGACCCCTGAACCTCTTGGCTACTTGGTGGGCTAGTCAGGCCTGGAGTGCTGGGCTTCCTTTAGACGTGATTCCTGGGAACTGTCCTTCTGGACAAGCCCTAGAGCCAGGCTGCCTTTGGGGGGGCGGGGCAGGGGCTGTGGGGGACAGGAGAGCGGGCATGTGTCAAAGTGACAGACCTGTTAGGTCCCTGTAACACTCCTTTTACAAAGCAGGAACTGAACCCAGAGAGGTGACAGTCACTGCATTCCTACAGCGCCGGCCGAACCAGCAAAGGCAGGCGGAACAGCTGGCCGGTCCCATCCAGTCACACAGCCAGCATGGGGTGCCAGACACCATTCCAGAGAGCATGCGTGCGAACGGAGCCGCCCTGTGGGGAAGGCACTGCCACGAACGCCCACTTCACAGATGAAAACAACAACAACAACAAAAGAGGCACACGGGGTTTATGGTCTTGCCTCTTCAAAGTGACAGAACCAGGGTTTGAACTCCTGTAGCCAGACTCTGAGGTCCAAGTGTTCCTCAGACCTCCCTGGTCTCCCCTCCATGCCTGACCTGGAAGCTTCTGTCTTTCCTTTCCAGGATCTTGGTAGAGCCATGCGGGTCTCCCTGACCTCCCCCTCTGAATATCCGTCCAGTGGTTTCTTAGAACCACAGACCCTTTGAGGCCACAGCACGAATGGTCATTTTTGCTGAGCTCTTAGGCTCTCAGAAACCAGACTATGGTCTACTTTAGAACACAAAGCCTATCTCAGGCATAGCCCTGTGTTCTTGCTTCGGGTTACAAGAACTAGAATAACTGCAGCAGCAAGCGCTGCTCACCACCTGCTCCAGGAGGAGGGAGTAAGACAGTCCATTGTCCTGTCTGTTCTGGGACCCTTCCTAAGGGCTCCCCGCCAAGTCCCATGCTTTCTCCCAGCGCTCCGTGTGTGTGTGTGTGTGTGTGTGTGTGTGTGTGTGTGTGTGTGTGTGTATCACTCTGTTCCCCAGCTCCATGTCTAAGTAGGTGGAGCTCTGAGCTAATACCCTAGCCCACCCTGCCTGCCTGACACTATCCTAGACCCCCGTGATCCTTTGTCCTTCTCTGTTCTCCCCTGCCACGTGCAGAAGACACTTCCCAGGCCAGTCTGTCCTGGGACCAGCAGCTCAGTGACAGTTAAGGAAGGGTCTTTGAGCTTTGCCAGGTGCCCCCTTACCTTCCTGCTAGGGGATGGGTTTGAAAAGAGGACACAGGACCCACAGCAGGCATGTCTGTCCCCACCCAGGAGCTGACTCGCTCTGTCTGAGCTGCAGGTTGGGGCACGAAGAAAGCATCTGTAGCCCAAACCAAAAGGACCTCCGGGACCCCTTACTGACATGGATAGGCCTGGGACTGATCTTTAGGTGCCTGCCCCCAGTCCAGCTCTGTCTGTGGGTTGTGGGGTGACTGATGGCCAGGCCCCTCGACTCTCTGGGCCTCTGGCTTTTTCTTTGCTCTGCAGTGGAAGTTCTGCTGGTTGATCCTCAAGGGTCTTCCCAACTGCAACTTCCTGTCTAGATGACTCCCTCACGGGAGGGGAGGAGGAGGGTTCAGCTCCACCAAGCCTTGAGCTCTGCTTCTTTCCTGAGATCAGAAGACAAGAGGACCACCCCACCTTACTGCTTGAGGCAGGGAGGGAGGGAAGAGGGTGGGCTCTGAGGAACTGGATTGCAGCTACCAGACACCAGAGCAGGCAGACCCCAGCGATCTTCAGAGTAAGCGCACACCACAAGCGCGGTACGCTCTTGCCATCTCAACTTCTTGGGAGACTGGGACAGGAGAATGACAGTTAAAAGCCAGCCTGGGCGATGTTACAAGACCTTGTTTCAAAATAGAAATTAATTAATGTTTGTTCTATAGTTCGGTATAGAGCACTTATCTAGTGTGTAGGACATGTGGGTTCCCTCTCTAGTTCTGGAGGTTGGGGTGGGAACATGAGGGCGCAGGTGGTAGAGGGTCTGCCCAGGACATAGCTCTAGAGGAAAGAGACAGGGACTGGGCCTCTCTCCCAACCCCCATCCCAGGCGGAAGGAGGAAGGATCACTTCCCTACTTCCTAGGACCATGGGATCCAGAACTTATTAAGGCAGAACCTTGCTCCTCCCATACCCACGCTAAGCCCCTGAAGAACAGCTGACGGGACCACTGGACTTCTCTCAGGGGCACCCTACACTCAGATCTGATCTAGCCGTCCCCAGGCTGATGCATGTGAAAATTTCAAAATTAAATGCCCATGTGGCAAATATGGGGAAACTGGCCAGACAGGTCCCTAGTTAGTATGCCTGGGGCGACGAGAGTTCCCTGGAGAGTAGCCCCGCCCTCTGAGTCATACAGGCCTGGCCCTGCCGAGGAGGCATCCCTGGGTTCCAGGGAGAAGATCCGCCTGCTCTGGAGCCTCCCTCTGTTCTGGCCACCAGCCAGATGGAAGCTCAGAGAAACAGCCTTTCCACGAATCCACCCACCCAGCCAAGGAGCTGGCCCTAAACTCTCCTTAGGGGTGGGATTTGAGCCACGCGAGGCTGTTGGTATTGTAACTGACTCAGGAGGGGTATGCTGTTTGGAAGGGTAGTGGGAAGACGGGTGTCAGAGGCCTGCAGAGAGTAAAGTTGGAGCTACCTACCCCTTCTTCAGCCACGTGGCCCCTCGGCTTACAATGGGGGTCCCTCTTGGCTAGCTGGTCCCTGATGGCGTCGTAAACATGCACCATCTCCTTGGGCGGCCTCAGGAGAGCTGAGCAGAAAGAGTGGGCCCTGGGGGTTCAAGCAGGCAACTCTGGAGTCAGTTCTAGAAGGGGGCAGTGTGGGTGTCAGAGGTCTGCCTGCTCGACCAAGGTAGAGACCTAGAACAGCGACCCAACTTCTCTGACCCTGCAGCGCCCAGCACGCGTGAGGATTTGTAGGTAGCAAGCAAATGAGCTTCCCTTGAACTTCTGATCCTCCGGCAGCCTCCGCTTCCTGAGTGCTGAGATTACAGGTGTGTGTCACACTCCTGGTTTACTGGTGCTGGGGATCAAACGCGGAGCCCTGCGCATGCCACGCAGATGGTCGACCAACTGGGCTATGCCCCAGCCCATCTTCTCACTACTCTAAAATCACCCTGACTCCTGACTTCAGAAGACTGCTCTGTGGAGAATACGCAGCTGCTCTTTGAAGTCTAGGGCTTGTCCCTCGTTTTGTCCTTCAGCTGTCAGTCCCAGCCCCCCACATAACCCCCAGACCCAAAAACAACTGGCTGGGTTTCACCCAGAAGGGGGCTTTGGCTGCCCCGAGGGATCTTGTGGATGTATCTCTGAGCAGGGTTGGGAGGGGGGCCTAAGGGTACCTAGCTCTAAGTCTGGCTTGGTGGGATCCCCTCCCCTCATCCTGGCTGGCACTTCCAGAATCCATCCCCAGGGGCAGGAACCCTGCTGGGCCCCCGGAAGAGGTGGGTGAGAAGGTGTGTATGGAATGGCCAGCTAAGACTTAGAGCTGCCAGGGATGGAGGTCAATCATGCTTTACCCCAGCCCCTGGGGACCCACCCTTGGGGTTTGGCTGGGTTCTCAGGAATCTCAGGCATGAGGATGTGTGTCTCAGGGCAGGAAGAGGCCAGTGGGATGGGCTGGAGGCATCGAGGGGTGAGCCCTGCCCTCCTGAGCTCCCAGCGGGGGAACAGGGGCAGATGGCAAGCTCTACCTTCCAAAAGAGAGGGACTAACTTCTTCCTCCATTCCTGTCATAACTCTTCCCCATCTCTCCCCTTCTTACCTCCTTCTATTCCGCTCTGAAATGGGAGCGACAGGAAGACAGGAGGGGATTCCTAGTGACTGTCCCCAAACTTGGGAAATACAAATTTCCTCAATCCAGACACATAAACACAACCACAGGGTTGTGCTGCAGGGCAAAGGATCTGAGAACTCCTACGTCCCTAGAGAGAGACCAGTCCAGGGACAATAATCTTCCCCTTGGGTCTTCAAGGTGGTTCATCGAGTAGTGTGCTTGCTGCCAAGCCTGAGGACCTGAGTTCAGTCCTTAGAACCCTTAGAAGTAGAGATTGGCACAAGTTGGTCTTGGACTTCGACTTGGGCCATAGAGTACACGTGTACACGCACGCACGCACGCACGCACGCACACACGCACGCACGATAAGCTAATGAAATGATTACAAATGGGGAACCTGAGCCCTGGAAGAACGGGCCCACTCATCAAGCACACTATCTTTGCTTTTGTAGTACTTGATTTTGGGTTTGTTTGCTTTTGCTTGCTTATTTTAAAATATTTTTTATCTTTTTTTTTTTAATTTGTTCAATTGTGCGTGTGTATGTGTGTGTGTGCGTGTATGTGTGTGTGTGTAGAACCAAAGACGAATTTGGGAACCACCATGGACGCCTCCACCTTCTCCTTGTTTACTTTGCCCCGGGATTCACAGGCTCCGCCCTACCAGGACCAGAAATACAGGCCACCCTCGCTCCCCCCCTTCTGCCCGGCGTCTATACGTGGGGTCTAGAATCCAAACTCAGGACCTTCCGCCTGCAAGGCAGAGGCTTAACCCCAGAGTCACCTCTCCAGCCCCCTATTTTTAAATATTTTTAAAAATTACATTTATTGGGCTGGAGAGATGGCTCAGGGGTTAAGTAAGACTATACCTCCCAAGCAGAAGGTCCTGAGTTCGGATCCCAGGTCCCACATAAAAATGCCAGAGAGAAACAGTAGCGTCCTATACACTTCTAGTCCTGGTGGGCGAAGCCTGGGAAATCTCAAAGAGAAGCAAAAAGGAGGTAGATGCAATCCAGGATGATTCCCAAAGTAACCCTTAGTCCTCCACAGGGACACACAGTGCCCTATGATACACACACACACACACACAAATGAATAAATACATAAAATCTTTAAAAAATAAATAAAAATTACATTTATTTATTTGTCTTGTGAAGGGATGAGGATGTGGAGGACAACGGAGAAGTCAGTTCTCTCCTTCTGCCACAGGGGTTTTGGGGAATCAAGCTCAGTGGCAAAGATCTGAGGCAGCTTACTGACTTGGTTGGTGGGTTTTTGAGACAGGTTCTTATGTAGCTCAGGATGGCCACCAGTAGACATTTTATTTTTAATGGCGTATGTGTTTGGGGTGCTGTGCCTTTGTACACACATGGAGGTCAAGGACATGGAGTTGATTCTCTCTTTCCACCTTCAGGTAATTCTGGGGATCCATCTGAAGTTCTCAGATCTATACTACAAGTGCCATTACCTATTGAACAATTTTCTTGGCCCCACAAATTCATGCTTAAGAATGGCAGCTAAATGCTGGAGAGATGGCTCAGCTGTTAAAGCATTTGCCACACACACAAAAAGACCAGAGTTTGGACCCCCAGATCCATGTAGAATGGACGGTGGGCATGGCAACCCACCTGTAATTCCAGTCCTGTAAGGTAGAACTTGGGATTCCCCAGAGCAAGGAGGCTAGTTAAGCTAGCCCCGTTGATGAGTTTTGGCTTTAGGGACCCAGACTCTAAGCAGTAAGGTGGAAGAGCGAATGAGGATGATTCCTGCTCTCACTCTAGGAGTTCTACACTCATACACACTCATGTGCACCCACCCACTTGCAAACATGAATGTATATACATGCATGCCCTCCATGTGCACATACACATGAAAATGAAAAGAAAAAGGATGAAGACTAGATATGATGTGCGCGCCTGAATGCACAACGTAGCTCTTTGGAAGCAGAGGCAGGAGAATTGGGATTTCCATGAAACCCTGTCTAAAAGGGGGGAGGGGCAAGAAACAGAGACAAGCACAAGGAGGAAGGCAGACAGTGGCGCTGCCTTCCTCCCCAGTGTCCTCTGACCAGACCTGCTGGGCACTTTGGTACACTGAGCTGTGTGTTCCAGTGAGCCACGTAGCCGAGGACCTCTGTGAGCTGCAGCAGGTGCCTCATGACCTTGGGTGTTGCCTGGGCGTGGGGGATAAGGAAGTGTCGAGGCCCAGTTTCATCCCTGACAGGCAGGGCCAGGCTGGACTCTGCCCCAGGCCCTAGGTAAGGGTGATTGACGCAACCAGGAAGGCGGGACCATGCCTGGGCTCATGGCCTCATTTGCATGTTCTTGGTCGGTTCACCCGGTGAGGCTGTGGACGGCCACCCTCCAAGTGTATTGTGTCTGAGGCCCAGGTCAGCATCTTGTCCTTCAGACAGAAGCCTGAACACATCAGTCAGTTTCCGGAGCAAGAGGCTGATGGTGGGGCACACAGCCAGCTCCCGGTATGAGGCAGCAGGGAACTCAGGCCCAGCCCCACCTGCTGGCCTGTGGCTCTGGGAGCAATGACTTCTAGAACTTTCTCTCCCAGCTCTCTCCTCCTCCTCCTTTATCCTGCCTCCCCTTTTGCCTTTCTGGCAACTACCCAGAGGCCATGGAAGTACTCTGTCCCAACACCCTGTCACTGAGAGATGACCAGAGAGTCCAGTGTGACCAGGTCACCCCCCCACCTGGCCCAGGTGAGCGAGTGACAGAAGGCACGCCTGATGAGCCAGCCTCACAGCACACCACGGGCGGAAGGGATCCTCGGAACGCCTTACAGAAGAGGCAGAAAACCGAGGCATGAAAGAGAAATGACTGAAGTCAGAGTTTCACTGGTGCCTTAGTCAGCACGAGACCATATACTGTCTCTTTCTCCTATGCCTTTTAATACTCATTCACTCACCTGGAGAATCTAGGCACGCGACAGTCGCTGATCCAGTTGTCTAGACTGTGGAAGGTGCACACAGAGACTCAGCTGTTGCTGGCCCCGGCTAGACAGACAGCCAACTACAGTGGTGGGCAGAAGGTATCAAGTAAATATTATAGTGGGCAGAGGACCCTGAGGTCCCAGTATTGACCCTGCCACTTGCAACAATGTAGCCTACTGTGTCTTAGTTTCTTCATTTGTTAAATAGCTATTCCCCCCCCCCTTACATAGATTAGCTTGGGTTGTAGATGCTCAAAACAGTGTATGTAGTTAGTAGGTGTCTAATAACTGGCAGTTGTGAAGCAGTGCGCTAAGGCCTGTGAACTTTACAGGAAGAGGAATTAACCTGCGCCGGGTTGCTTTTCAGAGGAGGAGCAGTTAACCTTGGGTTTCATGGATGGAGTTGGCTAGGCAAAGAACACACCAGGCAGCATGAAGTCTAGGACGCAGAGGCCTTGAGAAGACGCGAAAAAGACTCTCAAAGGGCTGCAGTGGGAACAGCCGGGTCATCTATTGGAGAGGTGTCCTCAGGCTGCTCTCTCTTCCCTAGACCCTCAGAGTCTCTGCCCAGTGCCTGAGGGGGGCAGTCTCTGCCCCACCAAGAGTAGTTGGTGCACGGAGCCCACTTGTTCATGAGCAAGGGGTCCTGGGCACCGGCTGGGAAAATGACAAGAACCGATAGGTCGAGCTTAGGGTGTGCGGAGTGGGGCGTCAGTTGGCAGGAGTTGAGGAGAATCCAGCTTTGACAGATGCCGAATGACAAAGACAAGTAGTTTTCACGCTCTGGACCAACGGAAGGATCCGAGCAGGGAAATGACCTGCTGGCAAATGCTTTGTTTTGCTTCACTTTTTTGGTGATGGGGATGGACCTGGGATTTTGCGTACATCAAGCAAGCACTCTGCGGCTGAACTATAGTAATAGGCTTTGTTTTTGATTTTTAGAGACAAAGTCTTTTGCCCAGGTTTATCTCTTGATTTTTGTAGGACTGAAGATAACCTTGACTTTCTCCTCCTGCCTCCACCTCCCCCCAGCTGGAATTACAGCATGCGCCATCATTCCCAGTTTTTGCCAGTGCCTAGGGCTTCACTTATACTGGCAAGCATTCTACTGACTGGATCGCCTCTCTAGCCCCTGTGTTTGGCTTTTTGTTTGCTTTTCCTTTGAGGTGGGTCCTGGGTCCTTTTATGTAACCTGTGCTGGCTTTGAATTTGCAGGCCTCCTGCCTCTGCTTCCCAGAGCTGGGATTATAGCTCCTGCTGCCAGGACCTGCGTGGGGATAAACTCGGCTTCTCATGTTGCATGGGAAGTCCTGGAGAGGCGGATCCAGGACTGAAGTTTATTTTGTTTGCTTCTTTTTGAGTCTTTGAAGAATGAGTGGAGACATTGTATCCCTTTGATTCTTAAGTGCTTCTGGGCTCCTGGGGACCAGACTTTGCAACATTCGAGAGTGCAGTATTGATGTAATTGATGTACTACCTGATGGTTATTTATATTCAGGAGCTACCAGCTGCCCCATGAATGCCTTTCATGGCATAATGCCCCAGAATTCCAGGATCCTGTCCAGGATCATACCTGGGCTGTAACTGCCATCTCTGTACTTTGCCTGGGTTCCCAGAGCCCCAAGGAGGGCGCTGGGAAATTCAGCCCCTGCAGGGAAGATGGATGCCAGCCACACCTGCAGGACACACACTGAAGTAGGTTGCCAGCCAGGATGGTACATGTGATGCCAGATGTCTGGTTCTCCATGATGAGGAGGGGTGACCTTCACGTTTCTGGGGTTGAGATTCAAATGAGTTTGTATTTATTTGCCTTCTGTGAACAGAGCAGCCAAAGCAGCTGCTAAGAGAGCTGCTAAATCCATGGATGTTGAAAGCAAAGAACAAGTAAGCGAGACTGCTAAATTCACAACTGGGGAGCCTCTGAAGGTTGAGACTTGACTTTGAGACCTCCGAGGATCAGATAATTACCTCCAACACTGCTGTGGAGGGGAAGGGGGACTAAAAACGCAGCCCGGTGCTGGTGCCGGAGCAGCTACTGTAATCCATTCAAGAGATGAAAGGCTGCCTCCTGGGGTCTTGGGAGTTTCATGTGCTGGCAGAATGTTTTAGGATCAAAAGGGCTGTGAATGTGTTGGCACATGCCGGTCATCCCCACATTCCAGAGGCTGAGGCAAGAGGATGTCAAGTTTGAGGCCAACCTAGGCTATAGAGTAAGACCTTGGTAATTAGTTAGCTAATTAATTTATAGCATTTAAAATTTTATGTTGCGTGTATGTGTGCGTGAGAGAGAGATGTGAATCTGGGGGCATGCATCACGGTGCGTGTGTGGAGTTCAGAGGACAACTTCATGAGCTGGTTCTCTCCTTCCACTGTTACATGGATTCTGGGGATCAAACTCAGATAATCAGGCTTTAGGCTTTGGCCATCATACACCTTTACCCATCAAACCATCCCACTAACACCCAGTTAATTGTTTATTTTTCCTTTTTTTTGTTTGTTTATTTTTCTTTTAAAGATCAAAAGCAATCCCAGCCTTGGAAGGTGAAGACTGGGAATCCCCAGAGCAAGCGGCTAGCCAGACTACCCCTACCTGTGAGCTCTAGATTTGATTAGAGACCCATTCTCAACAAGTAAGGCAGAAGAGTGATGGAGGATGATTGCTGATATTAACCTTAGGCGCTCACACATGCATGCACAGAGCTGCGTGCCCATCCTCCACATATACAAGAAAATGGAAAAAAGAAAAGCTAAAAAGATCAAAAGGTGGGCTGGAGTTGGGGCTCAGTGGATCTTGTCCAGGACGCATTAGCGTTCGTGCCTAGCAACTCAAAACAATCTAGTCAGCTGCGTGTGTGATGCCCCCCTGCATTTCCAGTATTTGTGAGTAGAGACCTGAGGATCAGGAATGCAAGGCCAACCTTGGCTATATAGTGAGTTTGAGGCCAACCTAAGCTATCAGACACCCTGTCTCAAAAACAAGATAAGCAAGCAAAAAAAAGGAGAGCGCTTCCTGGAAGGTGCTTCTGGGATCACAGGGAGCTTGACTTGGGACTATTCTAGATCTTTCCTCCTTGTGGAAAAGAACATGAGAAGATAAAAGACTTCAGCTAGCGTTGCTTCTTGATTCTCATCTTAGTCCTATCAACCAGGAACTAGTATCTCTATCGTGTAAGAGAAGAAAATGTGAAAAAGTGGGGGGGGATGAGTGAGGTGTGGTGGCACGCTGTGACCCAGTGCCCAGGAGGCGGAGGACAGTGAGTTTGAGGCCAGCTCCATAGCAAGACCTTATACAAAAAAAAAAAAATAAAAAGGAAAGTGGATGTCTTGGTTCCATTAAGGGATCTGAGGTCATGCAAGAGGGAAACGCTATTAGTGTCATAGTCCCACAGGAGGACCTGAGGAACAGAAATGATCTGCGCGATCACTGTCCCTTTCCTAGCGCTCACTGCTCACCCAGAGTCACATACTGCAAAATGCAGAAGGAACTCAATCCTCTGTGTGTGTGTGTACATAGAGGCCAGAGGACAACCTCAGATATTGGTCAACTGAAGCCATCAACTTTGCGTTTCGTTTCTTTGCTTTTTAATATTTTCTTTAATTACTTGAGAGAAAACACAGAGTCAGAGGTCAGCTTTTGGAATTGGGTTTTTTCACCATGTGGACTCTGGGAATTTAACTCAGGTCACCAGGCCTGCACACAGGCGTCACTGCCCACTGAGCCGTCTTGACTAACCTTTGGCACAGGTTAGTCAGCGAGCCCCAGGGATCCTTCTGTCTCTACTTCCCAGAATTGGAATTCCAAGTATGCACTAGTGTACCTGGGTACCAAGAAGTTCTTTCTGTGTGGGTGCTGGTGGGACCCAGACTCTCATGCTGCTGTCACTCCAGCCCTGCAACTCAAGATTTTTGATGCCAAGTCCCAAGTTTTCTCACTTTCTGGCTACATTCCAAACTGTACTCGGTGGATAGAAGAGCTTGTGGTGCAAGCATGAGGATCTGAGTTCAAATCCCCAGCACCCATACAAAAACCAGTCATGCCCAATCCTGTCTAATAATCCTGGCATTGGTGAATGGGACAAGCAGATCCCAGGAGTTCACTGGCAAGCAAGCCTAGCTGAAATTGCAGGCTTCAGATTCAGTGAAAGACCCTGTCTCAAGAGAATAAGGCAGGGAATGATAGAGGAAGACACCCAATATCCTCCCCTGGCCTCTGTGTACACACACATGGGCATGAGCATACACAACACACACACACACAGACATACGCACACACACAAAAGAAAGAGGCTGGGGAAATGGCTCAAAGGTTAAAAACCTTGCAAGTAAAGGGACCTGAGTTGAGATCCCAGATCCCATGTTAAAATGAGGGGCAGATGTGGCAGTGGTCTGTAATTCCAGCCCTGGAAGACAGAGCCTGGGAATCCCCAGAGCAAACTGGCTAGCCATACTAGACCAAATGGTGTACTCTGGGTTTAATTAGAGAACCAGGGTTGTAACATTACGGTGGAAGAGTGATAGAGGACGAAACTCAATGGCAGTGCATTTGCACAGTATGCATGAGATTTTAGGTTCAACCTCAACATGGCAAAAAAGAAGGAAGGAAAGGAGGGAGGGAGGGTTTAACCAACTTGGATTTTTTTTTGAGTTGGAATGTGTCAGGATGGCATCTAAGATGGGAGTAAGGGGTCAGTGGCTAGAAACGTGGACCGAAAAGTACAGAGCCAGGCCCCTGAGAATCCTGGAGGTGCCATAAAATGCTCTACTGCTCTTCAAAAGGACAGGTGTGGACAATCTGTTGACATATGGAAATGTGTGTTTGGGAAAAAAATAGAATGCAAAACACATGTGCAAAGCGGCAGCTGTGCAAACGCGGTCTGCTCTGCTCTTTAGTGATCAGAAGGGTGCCCGGGTGCTGCAAGAGCCTTGGCCCACCGCTTTCTTTCTGTAAATTCCTAACAAAAACTAAAAGCAAATAGCCCCAGGCGGTTAGCTTTCAACTGCTGAGGCAGCCACAGGAGTCACCCTGGGGCTGGGTAGAACGTGTAGTGAGTTCCCCGCCTATGTCTCCAAGCTCTGGAGTTTAAAGTCACCAAGCCTGCCCCCACCAAGACAAGGTCTCCTATGGCCCAAGCTGGCCTTCACCCACCTACTATGTACCTAAGAATGATTTGACCTTCTGACCCTGCTACTTTCATGTTCTCAAGTGCTGGGAGTCGAACTCAGAGCTTCCTACATGCTCAGCAAGCATTCTGCCGATGGAAACGTGCCCCCAGCCCCAGTCTGACCTTTTTAAATCTGCCCTTTAATATTCCTTTAATATTAATAGTGTGCAACTCACAAGGTTGCACAATTACCACTACTGCCGTGGTTTCTCCACAAGATAGCAGGCTCACAGGCAGAGATTCGAGCATTACCTGCCTATTTCTCCCCGTCCCCTGACCTCTTTCTCTGGTCCTTTTCAGAATGCCCAAGAGAACCATGGCCTGGCTGTGCCCACCCCCTCTGTCCCAGAAGACTTTGCAGACAAAGGAATCACAGGTAGGAGGGCTCTGGGCTTGTGGCGTCTTCATTTTTCTTTCCTCCCTCCTCCTGGACACTGACTTCGGAAGCCAAGCATCTGGTTCATCTCCTCAGCCGGTGACAAAGCCAGAGCCTCGGGCCTTTTTGACACAAGCAAAACCAAGAAGGACCGTGGAGCAGGCAGCTGGAGAGAGCTCAGATTGCTAAGGCCCACTTGGGGAAGTGAGGGAGAGAAGGCTGGAGAGAGGACTAGACCAAGGTAGGATCAAAGGCAGCAGGAAGCGGCCAGGAGAGCTCTGGGGATGGATGGAAGCCACATGTCACATCTGTTCAACTGACCAGTGGCTGGGGAGGTGACTCAGTCCTTAAATGGGATGGGAGTTTAGATCCCTAGAAACCCACATAAACGCTGGGTAGATGTGACATCTTGCCTGTAATTCCAGCCTCAGAAGGCAGAGACAGGGGATTCCCAGAGGAAACTGGCTAGGGAGACATATCAGTGAGCTCTGGGTTTGACTGAGAGACCCTGATAAAATAAAAATGCCCATCAACCCTGGGCCTTTTTGCAGTTTGCCTACATGTTGCCGATAAATTCACAACCAAAGAGCTTAGGGGAACCAAGGGATTTTTTTTTTCTTTCTTATGATTCTTAGTTACCGTTCTTAGTTCAGCTTGGCAGGAGAGCTCATGCCAACACCAGGCGCTGAGGGAAATGGACGCACCATGTCCACAGAGGTTGCTGAGAGAGGGCAAACCTCACTTCCTGGAGTACAAGTCCATCCAAAGGATGCTGGAGAATGCCAAACTCATCAAGCCAGCTCCTCCTATCTTGTCCATTTGCCCAGGGAATGAATGGTCCCACCACTAAGGTCTGGGTCTTTCCACATACATTAGATACATTAGATGATCTCCTGCAGGCTTGCTTGGGGCTCTTCCTTAACTATCATTCTTCCTATATGTGCCCAGAGCCCAGCTTTCAATTGTCAAGTTGACACCTGTATCTAACTAGTACAGGCCTCCACATGCACAGTCACATATGTGCATGTGTGCCCATACACGTGTGTCCACACCTGTAAATACTCTGTGCACACACACTGCATGCACATAACACAGAAAAAAAAAGGGGGGGGGGACCTGACAAATGAGTTCCTGTGTCCCTCAAAAAAAAAAAAAGATTTTGTGAAGACTACCAGGATCTGTTTTCATTTCTCCCCTTCTCTCTTCCTCCCCACAAGGGTCTATTTACTATCCTAGGCACATCGTGTCCCTGCCCGAGCCCTGCTCCTAGTCTGAGTCAGCCCCTGGGGCCTTCTTGGCCAGTCCGTCCTATTTCAGTAGTGCCCTCAGTGCCCTTCCTGCTTTGTTACCACGTCTACCACGGTGATAATCTGTCAGTGTGTTGTGTTTGCTGTCTGTCTCGTGGATCTTTTGAAGAACAAGCTCGAGGGGGAGAAGGGGCTGACGATATAGCTGGGTTGGTAGGAGTGCTTGTCTAACATGAGCAAAGCCTCAGGTTTGATCCCCAGCACCAAACTAAACAAACTCTGTGTTATCACATTTATTCCCCAGCTAGCTGCACCTTCCCCAGGAGGCAAAGGACAGGTGGGGTTAACAGAGGCTGACTCTGCGGAGAGGGGCCAAGAAGGGAGGGATGTGGCTGCTCAGGGGTGCGCCCCTACATCCACAAGGTGTGAGTCATCGCCCTACCACATCCGGTCCTATCCAGCAGCCCAGACTTTGCTGTAGATGTTCTCTGTGACATGGAAAAGTGGGGGCCCAAGTAGAATTTGGGATCTTCAGAAAGCAGGAGTTAGTTGTCCATGCACGTGATCTATGCTCAGTTCTTCCAGCCCCCCATCTTCCCATTGCTTCTTAACTGTAGCTATGACCTCATCTATGTGAGAGAGACGGGGTCTCGGGTAGCCCAGGCGGGCCCCCACCTTGCTATGGAACTGAAGCTTCAGCTTCTGACCCTCCTGCTTCCACCTCCCAGGTGCTGGGCTTAGCACCCAGTTACACAATGCTAGGTGCTCAAACCCAAGACCTCGTGCATGCTGGGCAAGCACTCTATCGACTGAACTATATCCCTAATCATTTTTGTGCAAGTGCTGGGGTGATAGGAGTCCCTGTCCCTTTGAGCTCAGTAGTTAAACTCAGGTGGTGACAAAATGGCTGCCATGTGACGGTATCAGGACAAGTCCTTCACATAGCTTAATGTGAATTTACAAGCACCAAGGGCTCCTCTCTGTGGTGGTGGGGGGCTTCCTCCAGAGAGAAGGGACCACTACCAAGAACAGCTCTTCCTTTCTTTCAGGCACCAGCTCACTAGTCAACGGCAACCTCCGGCTCTATAGCTCTGTGGGTGACCTCAGGCCTGGGTACTATGGCCTTGACCCCTCCATCCCCCCACCTCCCCCAGGCCCAGCTCCGGGACCACCCCAGGACATTTCACAACCTCCAGAAGCATCTCCCCCACCGCCTCCTCCCACTGCTCCCCCTCCCCCTCCCCTGCTGCTGGAACCCCCACCCCCACCCAGCACAGCCCCACCTCCCCCTCCACTCCTGGAGGCACTGTCTCCCTCATCCACCCATTCTCCACCATCCACACCAACCCCTCCTGATTTCATTCCTCCTGCTCCACCCTCTTTGCCAGCCCCTGCTCCCCACTCTCCTCGTACAATGGGGATGCATCTCTTTCCCCCTGGGGGCATCACCAAGTGGAAATCAGAGGTAGCACTAAATGGCAGGCAGCCAGACACCCTCAGAATTAGCCCCCCTAGGAGTCCTGCCGAGCTCAAGGGGAACTCCCTAGGATCTAGCCCAGAGCCCCACCTCACCTTCCCCCGGTCGTTCAAGGTGCCTCCCCCAACCCCAGTCCGGACCTCATCTATCCCAGTTCAGGAAGCACAAGAAACTCCCCCAGAGGAAGAGAGGGCCACCAAGAAGACCCCCAGCCGCCTCTCACTGCCTCCTAGCTTCCATATCCGCCCTGCATCTCAGATCTACCCAGACAGGACCCCTGAGCCAGAGTCACCCAGGGAGATCAGGGATGAGAAACCAGACAGCCCAAGGCTCTGGCAATCCCAGCCCCAGACAAACGGACAGGCTGAGACTCCGCCCCCACCCCCTCCCCTTCCTCCACCAGCTCCCCCACTCCCTCCCCCAGCGCCTCCACTGCCCCCGGTCGCTCCTCCCCTACCCTCTGCTGAGCGGGCAGTTCCTCCATCTGCTGGGTTTGTAAAGACCCCCAAATCCAGCTCACCTGCTCTTAAGCCCAAATCCAACCCCCCAAGCCTGGAGGACACAGCCTCCTCTGAACCGGTAGACTGGAGGGACCCGCGGCAAATGGAAAAACTACGCAGCGAGCTGTCAGCCTATCTTTGTGGCTCTAGGAGAGAGGACCGGTCCTTCGGCCACAAGCCAGGTCCTACCGTGACCCCAAAGGAGGCGGACAAAAAAGACCCTAACCCGCCGGAGGAGGCTGCTCCTCCAAGCTGGCCTGAGCAGACACTCCCCAGTGCTCCTGTAAAGAGTCCCAAAAGCACCCTGCCCCCAGAGAAGGAGACCACCAGCGGCCTGACCCTCCCCCCGGTGGACTACACCCCCCAGCATGCTTCAGGCCCCAGCGTCCGCCAGATCCGCAGTGAGCTGGAAGCCCGGTTCTCAGCAGAGAAGGACCCCAAGCCCAGCATAGCTTCTCTGCCTCCAAAACCTCGGCTGGAAGGGGGAAGAGTCTTTGAAAACGGCGTTGACAGTGGCAAATTCTCTAAACCTGTGGCCAAGAATGCACCCCAAATGTCTGTCACCCTTCCAGACACACCACTCCAGCCCAAGGTCACGCCAGGGCCAGTCACGGCACCCAAGGCCACTCCTGGGCAGTGCACACCACCCAAGTTTACACCTAGGCCGCCCACACCACCCAAGCCCGCGCCCGGGCAGGTCATACTACCCAAAAACACATCTGGGTTGACTGCACCATCCAGAGACAAGCCCGAACCGACCACACCACCCAAAGACACAGCTCCGCCCGCGGCATCACCGCAGACGATGGCAGAGAAGTACGCCTCGGGTCTGCAGAGAGAGAAGTCGGAACCTCAGGAAGGCGCCGCGCCCCCCCAGCCAGGCGCAGACGAGCCCTCGTTAGAAGCCCCGGGGCTGTCCACACTACGGGCTCTCCCATCAAACACATCCCCTGCCCGGGAAGAAGCGCCATTTCTCTACAAGCCCCACCGCAGCCAGGACAGCCCCAGCCGAGAGGTGGCCGTGGTGATACCCACTCTGGCCAAAGGAGAGGCTGCAGAGTCGGGGGGACCCGCGGAGATAAAGGAGCCCCAAAGTCTGCCAGCCAAGCCCTTGGCCCCAGCGCAGCCTGCTGACCAAGTCCTCAGACACCCGGTGACCGGGGAAGTGGTGGAACGGGGCTCCCCGATGGCCCTGCTCCTGGCAGCCCGGCAGAGGGCACAGAAGGTGCGGCCCGTGGGGACCATCCAGGGACGGTCCTCCCTGCCGGGAAGTGTCCGCGGTCATAGCACCCAACCCAGCCCCGAAACCAGCTCTGACAGCATCTTTTACAATACTGCCCGGCCCAACTCCTTCCTCGTGGTCCCCAAGGCACCCAGTGAGACGGAGGATGTCCAGCTAACCTCCGCGCGGCCCACGGGCCCCAGTCAGTGGAGGCCCCAGTCGGGAAGAGACGCAGAGGGCCCGGGGCCCATCCACCCGCCCCGGTGGACGAAGGCCCAGTCCCCGGGCCCTGTGGCCTGGGAAAGACCCTCCCCTTCCAGCCTCCCCCAGAGCCGCGTGCTCCCCAAGTCCTTCTCCTCTCCGCCTTCTCCTTCCTACAAAAGGAAGGAAGAGGAGAAGGAAGAATTCGCTTTTGAGATCATCCCGCCGCCACCAGAGTTCAGCAACGACCCTGATCCCCCAGCCCCCGCCCTCCAGTATAGGGGTCGCCGGGGATCTCCACCCAGGACCAACTTCTCAGACTTGGGGCAGCCCCAGGACACCGGCTCCGCGGCTCCACGCGGTTTCTCTCGCTTTCCTGGCGCGCACTATCCCGGCCCAGGGGGTCTGGATCGCTTCTCCGGCAGCGGCCGCTCCCTCATCAAGAAGCGACTGTACATCGGAGAGCCCCACCGCTACCCCGGGATGCCCCGCGGCGCCAGCGGACGCAGCCTGAGCTCCCCTAACTGCTTTGGGCCGCCTCCCGGGGGGCCAGAGATGCGCCGCGTGAACTCTGCGGGCCGCGCTCCCCCGGGCGGTCTGCACGGGCGGAGACTGTCGCTGGAGGGCAGTGCCCGGGGCGCAACTGAAGCCAAGTACAAAGCATCTGGAGGCGGCAACGGAGAGAACTACGCCTTGGGCCCGGCCACGGGCAGCAGGTGAGCTGGGGTCCCGGCTGATGGAGGGTTAGTTCTGGGTAAGAAGTCAAGTGACGTCCATGGACGTGCAGGCCACTGCCGTAGCCTGTGGCTTAATGCCAAGGCGAAAGGGCTTCGCTGTTCGGCGATTTCTTACCTGCCCTCTTCGGTTCCCTCTTGTTCACCCCTCGCAAACCCAGAGCATCAAGCTAAGGGTGGGGTAAAAGGGAAGGGTTGGATAGAGAGAGATCCAGATCCCGGCTGGGAATAGGGGTCTCTAGGCCCAGCCCGCATGCATTGGGCCCCCCTGGACTTATGAAGCTCAGCACTAAGACATCTTCCTCCTGTGCCCTGGGGAAGATGAGTGGCAGTCAAGCCAGCTGTAGTATGAACCATTCTGTTCATTTCCAGGACTCCCCACGGCACTTCTCACTACGGGAGCCCCATCAACACGTTCACCGTGAGGCCTGGGACCCGCCACCCCATCTCTTACGCCTACTCAGGGACCCACCGGAAAGCTACATCCTGAGCCGGGGTTCCTTCCACTGACTCCCAGGGGTTGGATCTGGCCATCTGTTTTGTGTGGGGGTGGGTGGGGGGGAGGGTCGCATCAGATTGTAGAGGTCCCAGCTCAGATACGGGGGGAATCTTCGTTTGAGAAGAGGGACAGAGGAAATGAATGAGAGACTGCCAGCGGCCGATAGAAGATAAACAGAGTTTCCCCAAGCACCACCGAAGGGGCTGTGACTGTTGGCCTGGAGGGGAGGTGGGGCAAGGAGAGAGGAGGGGAGAGCCTTTTAGGCACTGAGTCTGTGTTTCCGCTATTTGGTACTATCTGCTTTAGCGAGGTTTTATTTAAAGCAGTTTTACAAGCTCAGCCTACTGCGCAGGTTCTGACAGAGGGGTGGACACCAAGCCTGACTTGGATCCCATGTGGGTGGTTGTCACCAATGGCTGAGGTCTGGCCCTGCCCTTGTGGGGTGGCACAGTGAACTACACTTTCAGGGAGCTTTCAAACTTGCACCTGTTGCCATCAAGAGGGAACACCTGGGTATCCTAGTCACGCTGAGGTGCCACCAAGACTATCCATGCAAACACCTGGAGAAGGTTCAGGAAGAGAACCCCCCTGCATGGGCCCAGATCGGGAGTGAGTTTGTTTTTTCTCTGCCTGGCAATTTAGCTACAGGGAGCTCTAGAGTTTGGCATGAGAGATGGGTTAAGATTTACTTTTTCCACTCAGACCCATGAAGTACTGATTTGTGGGTTGGGTTCAAAGAACCATGAGGTCTAGGCTTTGCATCCTCTAATGATCAAGTCTCATGGGATTGGAGGAGTCATTATTCCTAACCCAGTAGTAGACATGACTAATATTACTGCACACCAAAAAGTTGTAGCCGAGATGCTGAAAGACCCATGGGAAGCAGAAAACAGCAGAGAGAGATGAGAACAGAGGTCAAGAAGGGTCCTGTTGACAGGAAATGGTTTGGGAAAGTCAGGGTAGTAGGGTGGGCACAGTTCAGAGCAGAGAAGGTCTGTTATTAAAGTGACATTTGTCTTTGCCTGCCTAGGTATGCCTATTTCCCAGTGACTTGGAATGCTTTTATATATATATATTTTTTAAGTCCTGGTTTGTATGATATGAAGCTGTCACACATCAGGAACAGCAGTCCTGGAAGCAGGCTAAGGCAGGTCTGTAAGAAGAGCAGACAAGGGAGTGGCCCACCTTAGAGGAACAAGCTGGTAGGAGACACATAGGTAGCAATTCCCTGTGGGGGCAAAATACTGGACTTTCATGAGCTGTGGTGCCAGCCAGGATACTACGTAGCTGGGAGAACAGGTAAACCACTTGAAGGAAATGACATACAGGAGTGCATGGACGCCTAGGCAGTTGAGGCCAGCAGGGTCAGGTTACCTCTGCTCAAGAAGCAAACCCCACCCCAACCCCGCGCTGGCTCTATAAACATGTATTTTCCCTATGTGGTGTTTTATAAGAGTTCACTAATTTATCTGCTGCGTCAGGGCTGGAGAAGTGGGGCATGGCCTCCCTACTGCAGACTGCTCTGGGGCAAGTGGAGAAGGGCTTGGTCTCACTTAGCGTGGGAAATAAACTGGCCAGTTTGGGCTGGCCCCCTGCTCCATGGCTGTGGATTGATGACTCGAAGCTACTAGGGTGTGATGGGACGCTAGGGAGTGTCGAGCCCAGGGTGTCAGGCCCAGTCTTCTGACCCTTAGATGCTCTTGTCCTCAATCCCCAAGGGGAAGAGCAGGGACAAAGCCTGGGGGTGACAAACCATGTCCTTAAGCAGCTTCCATGACTCTCCCGCCTTGATTTTCTTCTAGACCTGCCAGCATAACACCTGAGAAGATCACTCAGCCATGCCCTCACTGAACAAATATTTGGGTAACTGCTGGGTGCCAGGCAGTATGCTCAGCACAGACACAGAGCCAGCCACACACTGACATGTTCATGCTCTTGGCAAGGTCATAATCCAGAATGCAATTGGGAGACAGGAACCTGCAATCTCAGCACTGGGGTTGGAGAGGCAGGAGGATCAGGAGTTCCAGGCCAGCCTCGACTATTAATGAGTTCAAGGTCACCTTGTACTACAGGAGATCCCATCTTGAAAAAGAAAAGGAAACAAAACAAAACAAAAAACCATTGACTGGGGCTGGGATCAACAGGTAAGAGTGCTTGCGGTACAAGCATGAGGGTCTGAGTTCAAATCCCAGGCTGGAGTCCATGTAAAAAAGCTGGGTATGATTGCACGTTGTAACTCCTAATGCTATGGAGCAGAGACTTGCTGGCCATCAGTCCAGCTCCAGATTCATTAAGCAATCCTGTTCCAAGAGAATAAGGCAGGGAACGATTCAGCAGGACATCTAACATCCTCCTCTGCCTTCGCATGTGCACCACATTTACATACATCACATACCTGTGCACCATACTCACACACATATGAAATAATAAGAATCATAGTCTAGTAGAGAAGAAAATAAGAAAAGCACACAGGAACATTAAAAATTACAATAAGAGGCTGATGAAAGGCTCAGCCATTCAAGTTTGTTTGCACGCCTGGAGACCCGAGTTACAGCCTTGAAACTCACACGGTGGAAGGAAAGAACAGAATTCAGTAAGTTTCCTCTGGTTTTCACATGTGCGTGACACATGAACCTTCTTTCTCTCTAGTTAATAACATTTTTAGAATTATCTGAATATGTAGCTAAGCTATAGAATACTTTCCTAACATGACCAAACCCCTAAGGTTCATCCCCAGCCCTGCCAAAAAAAAAGAAAAAGAAACAGACAGACACATGTAACTTGAATATTGCAACATATGTAATATGTATGTATATAAATAATAAAGTGCTCAGAAGGAAAGGAGCAGGGAGACTAGCGGGAAGGGGGGCATCTGTGATGCCAAATGTTCTGACCGCAGCAAAGTGTCCTGATGGCACCTGGCACTCAATCACTGCTCAGCAGTTGAGATTTGGGGGGGATGTCTACCTTAGCTTTCTGTCACCACAGAAAGAAAAATATCTGAAATAACCAACTTAGAAGAAAGGTTTTTATTTCAGCTCATGGTTTTTTGAGTTCTTGGACTGTGACTGATTGACTTTGTTACTATGGGGCGCTGGGCAGAAACTTCAAAAGAGAAAACCTCCCTGACTTCATGGTCAGGACACAAGAGAGAAGCTACAGCCTCCTCCTCCCTGAGCATATCTCCAAGGCCCCCCCCCAAAAAAGATTCTACCTCCTTCCAATAGTACTGTGATTGGTGTCAAGGCTTTATTTAATTCATGGGTTTCTTGGAGGCATTGAAGAGGGGAGGGGAGGAGATAGGAGGGGAGAAGAGGGGAGGGGGGAGGGAGAGGGTGGGCAAGATGGCTCAGCAGGTAACAACACTTGCTGCCAAGCCTGAAGACCTGGATTTGATCTCCAGAACCATGGCAGGAGAGAAACGACACCTGCAAGTTGTCCTCTGACCACCACATGCTCATGCGTATACACACAGTGTTTAAAAAAACATTCACAGTGTACCATTCCTTTACTTGGCGCAAGGCCCACCGACATGGCCACAAAGTTTTGATGTGGCATCTTCCCCGAATCCCTCATCTCCTGCGCGATCCACAGAGCTGTCTGTCCCCTCCCTCCAGTTCCATTTTTCTTCTCCCAAAAGGAAAAGAGGCAGAGAAGTCATCTTGGGCCGTGTCAGAGAGGTGGCCATGCTTCCTCCTTTGAGCTGCCAGTGGGGAGTGCTAGGGAGAAAGGAGCGACTTCATCTTCAGCCTGGGCATTCTGTGAAGCTCTGCCACTCTCCTGGCCTGGGGCCGTCTGCTTCCCTTGTCTCTCTCAGCCTATGTAGAGTGGGGCTGGGGCTCCATATCTAGCCCCTCTCCCCTCTCAGGACATGGAAGGGAAGCAGGGTGTCATGGAGGTTAACCCAGGTGGAGGGATAAAAACCCCACATTCTGTCTTTCTTTTCTCCTCCCTCCCTCCCTCTCTTCTTTCTTTTCTCCTTCCTCCCTCCCTCCCTCCCTCTCTCTTTTCCTTTTCTTTTCTCCTTCCTTCCTTCCTGTTCCTCCCTCCCTCCTTCCTTTGTTGTCTTGTTTTGCCTACAGTCCCAGGTTGGCCACAAACTTGACCTGCCCCAGAGGATGACCTTGAATTCCAAATCTTTCTTGCCTCCTCAACTGTTGGGTGCTACCATGCCCAGCTCCAAGGTCTTCCTTTTATTTATCCATTTGTGGTACCATATGTGGTACTGAGAATTGAACCCAGGGCCTCTTACATGCTAAACGGGCACTGTCCTGCTGAACTACATCCCCAGCTGCCTCTTCTGACAAACCTAGAGGCCTTGAGTTTCTACTAGCTGGTCAGACAGGGGTGAACTTGGGCTGTGTGGGTCTTAAACTTTGTGGAGTCCCTGCCCTTTTTGAGCCCAGGAGACCTATCCACCAGAAAGATGCCCGCTGGTATTTCTGCACATTCTTCCAGCCCCTCCAACAGAGCCTGGGAGTTTAGGCTCTGTGCACTCGAAGTTAAAAACTCTGGAAGTCACCAACACTTACCTAACCTTGACGGTTTGAAAAGTTCATTCATTCCCTTGGTAACAGTCGTCCAAGATGCCTTGGTGTGTAATACTCCTGGTTCCCTTTTATCAGTGAGGAAATCAAGGTCCCAAGGAGCGATTTGAGTTGCTCAGAATAGCCGACCTGACTCATACCTGTCTTTACTTCATCCTAGCTGCCTTCCTCCTGTGGTTGGCCCTTCTCACTGACCCATCCCCTCCCAGTGGCGGTCCTCCCCCCTGCCCCCCCCGCCCTCCTCGCGCATCCCATCAACCCAGAAGAGTACGGGTGGGCTGAGGGCTGAGCAGGGGAAAGCTGGCTGGATAGCTGAGGTTAGCGCAGGAGTTCCCGGGCCCAGTTGGCCACACGTTGGTTGCACACGGCTCCTCACTGCCTAGGTGTGGTCTTCAGTCCCAGTGGTAGCACCCCCATGTCCTTTGGGAGAACCAGGCCTGGCCTGAAGCAGCAAGGAAGGCAGGAGTGCTGTGTGGGTCAGCTGAGGCCTGGGTGCCTGGCAAAGTCAGGCTCCCCTTGCACTGGAGGGTCATGAGAATGGGCTCCTTGGGCAGACAGCTGTGGGACTGAGGTGCCTGGAGTGAGGACCAAACTGGCAGACAGACCTGCCCTAACCTGTCTGCCCCACCTGCCCCCCCTCCCAGCGGAGCCCTTTCATCTGTGTGGCTTAGAGGCAAAGCCTGCGTCCCCTCATTAGTCAGTTGTCCCGAATGGGTGGCCATTTGGACCAGGCACTTGGCCTGCATTGCCTCCTTCCAAAGGTCTGGGTGAAAGATAGGGCGTGGAAAGGACTGAGGCGATGCATAATGAATTACTCAGAAGCAAGAGCAATCTTGTTCCCTCTTCCCCATTCTCAGTGTTCTAGAAGTTTCCTTCACATTGACACAGATGAACCTCCCTGAGAGTCCTTCCTCCCGCTACCCTGTCTTCCCGGCACCTTGTTCTCTGTTCTGTCATCTTTCTTGGTAGCTGCCTCTTCAGAGGCTGAATGCACCTCCTGAGCCCCAATGCTTCTTCAAGGCCAACACTCTCTAGGCTCCTCTTCCCCCCACCCCTCAATTAGATCAGAGCCCCCTGCAGGCAGCCCTCTCCAGCCTGCCTTCCCCATCCCTCACATCTCATTCCAGAGCCGTTCAGGAGATGTTTGTGGGTGCCTCCCCCTCACCCCTTCCCTGGGAGATATGCCTGTGGGCTCTATGTCACCCCTTCCAGCCTTTCCCACTCATCCCTTCCCTGCTTCTCTCTCACTACTTGCTAGCTGTTAGGCTAGCACAAAGGGACGCACAAAGTCCCGTCAATTTTCCCATTACCTCTAGGGGCGCTGCTCAGGGCAAGTCAGGGTCTCAATGGCCGACAGAGCCACAGACAGCTGAGTGCGTAGCAGGGGAATACGGAGTCATCCTACCCAGGAGGGGCTCGAGGTGACCCAGAGTAGTGGCCGCCCTGGGACGGGATCTGGGCAGGAGATGGACACTCGGGCATGTATGCGGAGCTGGGGTTGGCCAGCGGGTGGCGCTGCGCTCTGCAGCGCCTGAACTTCCTGAGGGAGGCTCACCAAGTTCAGATTTAGGTTTCATGGAAGACCCAGGCTCGCCTGAGTGACATCAGCACTGGAAGCACTGGTGGACTTATCGAAACGCAGGTTCTGGGGCTGAGGATGTGGTTGGGTTGGTAAAGTGCTGGCTGAGCATGCTCCAGGCTCTGAGTTCTGTCCCCGGTGTGGCATAAGGTGGGGGTGGTGGCACACGCCTGTAATGCCAACTCTTGGGACTCGCAGGCGAGAGGATCAAAGTTCAGAGTCATCCTTGGCTACATGGCAAGTTAGAGGCCTATCCTGGGCTACAAACAAAACTATACCGCAGATTCCTGAGGATCATTCCCAGAGCTCCAGGTCACCTGGGCTTAGAATGAGGCAAATTCACATTTCTGACAGACGAGGGGGTCAGTCCTGAAGAAACGGGGACCACACTTTGAGAACTGTCTCTATGTAGCCATCCCTCTCCTTACTCCCCCCCACCCCCTTGCAAATAATGGCTCTCAGCTACCTGTAAAGCAACTGCAGTCCCTGCAGGCCAAATGGTTTCCAAAGCCATATAACAACTCTGCTATGCCCTCTGCCTACCAGGTGGTGGGCTGGGTGACCATGCATCTCCTAATCCTCATTCCCAGAATGGCTGAAGGAAGAGGGAGAAGGAAATCTTGAGAGGAGATCTCAGGATTGTGTGAATATTTAATTCTCTGGTATCCACTGTGTTCATAGACTCTTTGACTTCTGAACTTAGCTTTGTAATAATGGCCCCAGCAATTCTCACGGTGGAGACTGGCTGCACTGTTCCCCTTATCCATCTATCCATCATCCACCTTGTCTCTTTTAGTTTAATTTTTCTTATTTATTTTTTATTTATTGTGTGTGTGTGTGTGTGTGTGTGTGAGGGGGGGGGAGGGCGTGATTTCTCCCTGTGGAGGAAAAAGTGACTTCAGGAATCATCCTGGATTGCTTCTACCTCCTTTTTGCTTCATTCTGAGATTTCCCAGGCTCCACCCACTAGGACTAGACGTCAGGCCACCTTTTTTTTTTTTTGTTAAATTTTATTTATATATTATTTATTCAATTGTGCATGTATGCATGTGTGTGTGTGTGTATGTGCGTGTGTAGAACCACGGACGAAATCGGGAACCACCATGGACGCCTCCACCTCCTCCTTGTTTACTCTGCCCCAGGATTCATAGGCTTCGCCCTACCAGGACCGGAGGGCCGGAAACGCAGGCCGCCCCCGCTTCCGCCCGGTGTCTATACGTGGGGTCTAGGACTCGAACTCAGGACCCTCCGCCTGCAAAGCAGAGGCTTAACCCCTGAGCCACCTCTCCAGCCCCCTCAGGCCACCTTTTGCCTGGTGTTTTTATGTGGGACCTTGGGTCAGAACTCAGGACCTTCTGCTTGCAAGACAGTTTTAAACCCTGAGTCATCTCTCCAGCCCTCGTCTTTTTATAATGCTCTGTGGCTGAGCTACATTCCTAGTCTGCCATCTACTCTGAGTGATGACTCGCTGAGATTGAAAGTCTCTCTCCCATAGGCTGGGAAATGCTGCTGCTGAACTCACAGGATCTCCCCCAGGACTTGTCCTTTTCTGAGAACCTACATCATCCAAGACTGCATCTTCCTTAGCAGCCACACACATGGATCAACTCCCCTTGGCCAGGGCAGCCCTGTAGGGTTGTGGCAGCCCAGGACCCTGCCCATTGTAAACGGGATACAGGCCCTCTCTGTCCTTCCCCTCCGGCCTTACCCTTTTTCTGACAGTTGTGCTTCCCAAGAGACTTCCTGCCTGAGAACCTCAGTTCCCAGAGGAATGGGCTTCTGCAGCAGTGGGCTCAGGGCTGGGCACTGTTCCAAGCATGTGGGCCTCCCACAACCCCACCAGAAGGGTGTTTGGGGCTGAGTAACTTGGCCCCAGGTTGCAGAGGTAGGAAGAGGCAGAGCTGGGATTCCTGGACAAGAAATCAGGCTCAGGGGCTCTTAAGTGTTTCCAAACACAGAACATTCCTGTGGTCCAGCCTCAAGGAAACTAGGCAGAGTTTGAAACAGTGAAGATGAAGTCTAGCTTGAGGGAAACAATGATGTAAGTCTCTGCTGCCCCAGTTCTTTTTCAAAGCTTCTTGTTGATACCCTTAACATGCAGCCCTAGTGGTGTTTTTAAAATTAATTTATATGTTCATTATGGTGTGTGTGTGCGTGTGTGTATCAGAGGACAACTTTTGGAAGTCAGTTCTCAGGTTTGCTGGGCCAGCTATCAGATGTCAGTTCAATGCCACCCTCTCTCCTGGGGAGAACGGCCCAACCACTCCCTATTCTTACACCCTGGCTGCCTTTTTCTTAGCATATTTTCATTCAATGCCCATCTTCCATGGACTCTTTTTCTGCTTGTTTCTTAGTGTTTTGTTTTCTTTTGTTTTGAGACACAATCTTGTTATATCCCGTGGGGGGCCTAGAACTCACTTCGCTACAGAGCTCAGGGTAGAATTATGGTGTGCATCACTAAGCCCGTCTCTCTCATTTCTCTGTCTTTTCTTTTCTCACACGCATGCGTCCCCATGGCTAGTCCTGGCTCTGTTTTCTAACTTCATGTGCTTTGGGTTGACACGTGAAGTCTGACGACCTGCCCTGGAGCGCTCATCAAGATGGAAGGAAAGCACCAATTCCACGGAAGCTGTCCTCTGACTTGCACTCATGTGCCTGCCCCACACATGGGAAAACAACAAAACTGAAGAACTAAACGTTTAATTTCATGTTTTTATTTTACTTGTTATTAAGTTGTTTTGGTCCATTATGGAATGAAAAAAAAAATTCCAATGACCAAATGGTTAGTGACAGAACCATTTATTATTAGCTTAATGCTTCTAATATTTGTCTACCAAGCCTTCAGAGCAGAGAATTGGAGCGTAGAGCCTGCTGTGTTCCCTCGAGCTTTAGCAGAGAAGCCTAAAACTGCCACTAAGGAGACATTTTGGCAGGGAGAGCACCTGCGCGCAAACCTGACCAGAGTTTGATCCTCAGAAGCCCTGTGGTAGTGAGCCTGGTTTGTTGCTGGTAAGATCGTGACAAAACAGCGTAAGGTGACAAGGGATTTATTCTCTCTTATGACTGTCCAGTTACATTCTTAGTCCAGCTTGGCTGGAGAGTTCACACTAATACTAGGGTGGATGGAACTGACCCCACCATCTCTACATAATAGCTGAGAAGGGTACAATCCTTACTTATCAGACCAGCATGTTCCCCCTTCTCAAATAGTTCCCTCCATTGTATTCACCTACCTGGGGACTAGTTCCACCCATCACAGGCTGGGCCTTCCCCATCAATTAGACAATCACCTGCAGGTTCATTCTGAGCTTAACTCAACTACAAATTCTCTACAAAGGTGCCCAGAGCTCAAACCCTCAACCATCAAGTTGACACCTGTATTTAACTATGACAAGCCCACATGGTAGAAGGAGAGAACTGACTTCTGGTAGTTGTTTTCTGGCCTCCATATAGGCACTATGGCATGTGTATACATGCCTTCCCTCTTTCTTCTCCTCCGTCTCTCTCCCCTCTATTTTTCTCTCCCCTCCCTCCCTCCCGCCCTCTCTCAAATAAAGAAGAAGGAAAGTTCCTGAGGCCTGACTTCTCAGGTGCGTGGTGTACTTTACTTCTCAGCATTGACTCATCTTCAACTAGAAAACTTGACCCGAAGTGATTTCTCCTCACACGGAATGGTGTCCTATGACCCGAGCGCTTGGAAAGCAGGGCAGGAGGATAGAGCTCCTGGACTTTTGTTGGGTTGGTTTCACATCTTATGTAGCCTGGCCTTGCACTCCCTGCCAGACCCCAGAAGTCATCAGCCTTCAGCACCACGAAAACTAAGCACAACCAGACACACAATCTAGCAGTTTATATGCCCCCATCTGCGACCTCTTGGAAAGGTGGAACATGTGAAGGACAGTCAGGAATAGCTATGCAGGGGCCCCTGTGGGGACCACGGCAGTTGCTTCTCGAGTAAGGCGTGAGATGAGTGAAGAAATGCAATGAGGAAGAAGATGATGCAGGCGTTTGTTTAGTTCGGGTTTGTCCTGTTTGTTTTCGCAGTGCTGGGGATGGCTGCACACCTGCTAGGCAAGCACTCTGCCACTGAGTTGCACCCCAGCCTGCAGGGTGCAAGAGAAACTGAAGCATTATAAACATGTAAGCAAGATGGTTGTTTTAAGACTCTATCAAGTTCTCAGAGGGTGAGACCTGGGGAAGGAGAGGACGGCTGAGCCAGGGCACGGGTGTGGGTCTGACATGTCCCTGGGTTTCACGAGATGGCTTGTCCAGTAGGGGCTACTGGTCAGCAGGGCTGCTGGGAGCTTCTGAATGCTCAGGAGGGGCAGGCCTCTCTCAGAGAAGCTTGGGACACGCTCCCTGACAAGACCTCAGAGCTCCAGACCATTCCAAGAAACCAGGAAACGTTTTAAGGGGGCTGGTTCCCCAGGGCTCTGCATCAGTGAGGGCTCCGAGGGGAGAGACAGAGTACTTGACAGGTAGAGCAGGCTAGCTGTGGACTCCTGCAGTGCGATGGGCTGCCTGAAGGACCTTTCAGGGAGCCCAAGTGGCCCGTTACCTTGGTGATAAGACAGCACCCAAGGGCTAGGGATATAGATCAGTTAGTAGAGCATCTTTCCTGGCATGCACTAGGCTCTGGATTCATGTACTCAACACACACACACACACACACACACACACATGCATGCATGAGCACACACAAATATATAATTTAAAAAATTGCAAGAAGGTTCTCTCCTACCATGTGGGTTCCAGAAATCAAAGTCAGGTCATCAGGCTTCATGGCAGCCCCTTACCGATTAGCCATCTCGTTAGACCTATGAGTGTCTTTTTGGACCCTGGCTCCTACTCCATGGAGACAGATCACTTTGAGGCTTAGGACGAAGTCTAACAGTGTTCCAAATGTCTGCGGCCTGAGCAAACAGGGAAGGAAAGCTCTCCAGACTGTCAAGGAGGAGGAGGCCTGGCCCTGGAGAGGGGAGGACATGGACCAGGAGGGCAGCAGTGGGAGGTTCCCCCCCAAGAACGTTAAATGTCACAAAGGAGTGCAGATGTGCACCCCAGAGCACTTCCTGAATGGAAGGACCGGCAGGGGCCAGGCTCTCTGGGAACAGGGATGCAGCTGTGTGCAGAGAACATCTTGGCTGACTCCCCAGCACGGTTGTAGAACTGAGAACTGAAAATTTCAAAATCACCTCACGGAAAGCCTCACCCTGATCATACTAATAAACACAGTACGAAGCTATTCTGAAATAACCGTTTTCCGCTTATCAGATTGGCAGGAGATTAAAGCATGGGGTGCTGATCGTGGTGTGGGAACACAGGCTCTTTCTTCCTCCTGGGGAAGGTAGAGTGACACAAGACCACCGAGTGCATCTGGCAGTGGCTACAGCCTTGAGCTGCTCCACACTTAGACTGCTTGAACACAGCACCACAGGTCAGATCTGGTGCACAGCGGAACATTGATTTCTCACAGCTCTGGAGGCCGGAAGCTCTAGGTCAAGGCAGACTTGGTGTCTGGGGAGGCCTTGCCCTCTGGTTCCTAGAGGGGGCCTTCCTTCCATGTCCTCTTGTCACAAGATGCTAGGCAGTCCTCAGGGATCCGGGAATGGAACCCATGGCCTTGTGCAAGCTAGTCACATGTTCTGCCCCGAACCAGATGCCTAGCTCTGGGCCTCCTTCGGTGAAGATGCTAATCTTATTCATGAAGATGTGTTGTCATAACCCAATTTGCTTCCCAAAGGCCCTGCTTCCAAATATCACAACTTTGGAGGTTGGATCTTAACCTGAACTTAGGACACAACATTCAGATTCTTAAATATATCTCATCTTACGTGTATTATGAGATAGGAATTCTGCTTCTAGGAAGTTGACTTCCAGATGAAAGTAAAATGGCACATCCTGGCAGATTATTTGTTGAAAAAAATTCTGCGTCTGTAAATACAGAATTTGTAATAAATTAGGATAAGACATATGCTAGTGCGCTCTGTAACCGCAGCAAGCGCATGAGAATGCTCTGTGTCAGGAGTGATGTGCTAGAAGCTGTAAGGGGAAATGAGCCAGGTATAGTAGCACATGCCGTCACCCTGGCCTTCAGGAGACTCAGGCGGGACTGCTTCAAACTTGAGGCCAGCCTGGGTCATAAAAATAAGACCCTGCCTCAAGCCCCAACTTCCTCCCATAAAAAAAGAGGAGGAGAAAGAGAAGCAGAAGGAGGAGGAGGAGGAGATAACAGAGATTAATAGATATTTTGGGGGCATGCTTAACTCAGGTCATGGAGCACATTTGAAAGATTAAAGCGATGGGCTGTGGGCGTGCCTGTGGGCGCGCTCGGCTTGCACCGCGGAGGCCTTGAAGGTACATCAACAGAGACGTTTCGCCCCTGAAGGTGCCAGCTTCATTTAGTGGCTAATAGCATGATGATCTCATTCAAATCACTTCAAAGCCTCGGTTTCCTCTTCTGTTAAGCAACAATAATAGTATCATTGAGAAATAAGATGATACATGTGTAAGTGGGGATAACAATTATTCTGAGCTCACAAGGTGGCGCTTGTGAGGACTGACAGAATTGACATACATGAAGTGCTCAGGTAAGCACTTAGCATGTGGCAAGTGATCAGTAGAAGGGTTTGTTTGGAAGCATGTGCTGGCATGGCATGTGCACATCTGTGATGCTGGCTAAAAGGAAGTGGAGGCAGGAGGTCATTCTCCACCCATGGAGTCTGAGGCCAGCCAGGGATATAAAAAATCCAAAAAACAAAGACTGGGAGATGGCTTGATGGCTGAAGCATTTGCTGTTCAAGCAAAAGAGCTGGAGGACTGCACATAAAATGCCAGGCAAGCATGGTGGCTGCCTACCTGTAATTCCATCCTTGGAAGGTAGAGCCTGGGAATCCCCAGAGCAAGATGGCTATCCAGACTAGCCTGTCAGCAAGCTCTGGGCTTAGAGACCCAGCCTCAAAACAAGAAGGTAGAAGAGGAATGGAGGATGGTTCCTGCTCTCCCCTTTGGCCTCCACTGGCACACACCCTCACTCGGTTCCTGATGAACACACGCTGGTGTCTACACTCTGTCCTCACCAGTTCCTTTATTCTCTCTTTTCCTAGAACACAACCAGTTTTGTCTAGAACCCATTCCTTCCTTCCTTTGCCTGTTTCCATCACCCTGAAGGTCCAGCCTTAAGTGTCACCAGCTCTAGAACATTCTTCCTCAGGACCTAATCAGAGGAGACTGCATACCCTGCTTGGAGGCATCGGGGTACCCAGCACATCTCTGTAACTGTCATCACACGCCATGGTGACTATGTCTTCACCTGGCACACACACACACTTGATTGATTGTCACAATAACAAGAACAAGAACACCTATCTCTAGTCAAATAAAACATAAAATACCATTTTCTACCCACCAGACTAGCAAAGCCAAATTCTATGACGTTGAGCTGGCAGGAAAGTGGGTACTTTGTAGGAGTATAAATTGGCAGGGCCGTGTAATCTCAGTCCATACATACAGCAGGTGACACATGCCCAAAACGCCATCCTTGTGCCAAGGCATGAAACTGCAGGAGATGGGAAGGACTCTGTGTCTGTTACTGCAGACAGGTAAGGGACATTACGGGCTTATGTTGCAACATGACACACCCACGGATCAGAGAACAGCTCTTTAGTTCTATAACAGAAGAAAGCATACGGAGTTAATAGAGTATCTACCAAGGTGAAAAAACTGGCAGGAAATACATTTGCATTTGGTGTGCACAAAAATACAAACAATACTGACTACTTACAAGTCCCCAGAGACAAGGCCTGAGGGTCAGGAAAATGGGAAGAGAGAGATGTTTTATTACATACATGTTCTTCTGTCTTTCAGATTTTATACTGTACACATATATAAAATGTCTATTCAAAAATTAATTATAATTTGTTTTAACAAAAAAGGAAAACTCAGCTAAACATAAAGTAGAAATGGCCATAAGCCATTAGCACCAAGAGGGAAAAATACCTCGAGTGTGTTTCCTGGGTCGGGAGAGTCGATTGACAAATCTGTATGTGGTGGGCCAGTGGCAGCTGGGAGGTGGGGGCCATTATGCAGAGAATTAAGTACTTGTTTCACGATGAGCCTAAGTGAAAGAGAAGAATGAAGCTGTTGTCAGCTCCCAAGGAGAACGCCTTCAGAGTGAAGCCCAGAAGGAAAAGAATTCTAATGTGGCATCCAGGGGGCTTTTATGCAGCAAATACCTAGGCTCAGGTTCCTCCTGTTTCCACAAAAATTCTGCAAAGACTTTCTGAGGATCCAGACTTTTGTGGACTAGATGCTGGACTGGGGATGTTGCTCAGGGATAGAGCATGCCTGGCATGCATGCGGCCATCCCAAGTTCCATACAAAGAAAGAAAAAAAGGAGGAGCCTTTAGAGACCACCAAGACCCCACGTAAAATAGGAGTGTCCTGGGAGCGTGGTCCCCAAACATGAAGCCAGGTGACTTCCACAGGACAGACTCAGCCAGAGGTGTAGAAAGGCTACGAGCTCCAGCATCCCCATTCCCGGGCAACCCTGATTTGGAACTAGCAGAAATGCCTTAGCACCCCATACCCCGCTGAAATACAATCTGGTTCTGCAAAGGCAAAGACTAGTCACAGTTCATGACACACTGGCCTCCACAGGGATGCTAAAGAGGGACAGAAGAGCCGCAGGTCTGGGCAGGACTGAGGCTCAGGCCTCCCAGGCAGGCTCCATCGTGCAACGCCTCATCTGCCCTCTCCTTTCTCCCTTTACTTACTCACCTTTTCCACAGCTTCACCAGCCAACCCCACCCCACTGGGATCTCAGCACAGGCCTCAGGCCTCAGTCCTGAAGACCAGCCCTTGTCTGCCTTGGTCACCGGAGTAAGAACAGGTTCCAGTATGTTTATGTTTCCCTGACAACTCTGCTGTCTCCCAAGAGATGGTGTCATCCAAGTATCTCTGGACCTGTTTACTCCTTCTTAGGTACAGCACTCAGGTTAAGGGCCTTGGTCACACGCTGCCTTGTTGGCACACTGTGTGGCTTTTGAGGCCAGGACCAAGCCCTCCTCAGTTCTGTGTGCCATGCCGCCCCTCCAGCCCCAGTGCTCCCAAGTCTACTCCTGTCTGTCCCTGACTCCTCGACTCCAGAAGAGCATCCTTGCATGCTTCCCAAGGTGGCCCACTCCGATCAAGTGTGCTTTCCTTGGCTGCCTTTCCAGCGCTGCTCAACTGGAATGCTCCCTTTCCTGCCATTTCTTTTTAAGCTGCAGCCCTAGAAGCAACTTCTCAGGGCCCCTCCAGAGCCACCCTGAGCTCTGCCCTGGGGGCTGGGGACTCGCATGGTCTGCATCAATAGGTCCCAGATCCCTTGTTCTGAGATCCTGGATCCAAAAAGGTGGGAAGGAGGGCAGGCGTTCATTCCTCCCTTAGTCTCTGTCCCCATGGGAATGCCTCGGCTGACTGGGCTCCTGGACACAAACCTCACCCCTGGGCCCCTCTGGCTTCTGGCCACAGTCCTGTTCCCTTGCTGCCTTGAGCACAGGCTTTACACTAAATCCTTGGTTCTCCTATCCTGTCTTTACCTTCCTCAAGTAACCCAGCCCCCTGGTTACCAACTAGCTTTCTTTTCTTTCAGGGCCACAAAATACTCCATGCGTGTTTAATGGAGTCTGTCCTCTGGTGTGTCATAGGAGCAGGGACTGAGTCTACCCTGGGCTGTTGCCTAGCATCTGTATCTGCACCCACCCCAGCAGAAACTCAATGGGTGTGCTGCTGAGTGAGTGACTGGAGAAGGGAAAGACTGGAGAAGGGAAACGGGGAGAGACTGGGGGACCGAAAGAATAGGCAGATGTCGAGTCAAATGTGGGCCAGGGGAGCTAGGTGAAGAGCCTTCCCTTTTCAGAGCAGAAAACCCTAGCTCAGGTCCTGCCTGGCCTCCTTCCATAGTCTGCAATGACTTTTAGTTTTGTTTTCTTTGTATGTCTTCCCAGTAGAATGAATTCTCTGAAGAAGTGGGTGGAGAAGGTATAAAAGTTGAATACGGAGAACTAGGCACTGTCACAGACGCCACAGGAACAACCCCAAAGAAGAAAGGGGCAGTCAACGTGGCCACTCAGCCGAGGGAGAGGCTGCACCTCGCTGAGGGGCCGGGCTCCAGAGGAATTGTGGGCGTCTGGGGTTGGCTGTGAGTGCTGACCGTCCAGGTCAGGCTGGGCAGGGTTCAACGGCTTGCCGCCTGTCCCAGTGGGACCTTCCTGGGCACACGCCATGAACCTCATTAGTGGCCAACTGTCAACCCATGGATCCATTTTTTCCTTCCTTCCACAGTGAAAAAGCTCCCGTTCTTTTATCTAGACCCAGAGCCACTTGGTTAGAGCCACATTTCCTTGCTTCCCTTGGAGCTAGGCAGCCCCCCGTGGTGGTACAGCTTCTGAGTCTTGTTCTCAGGGTTGAGATGAAAGTTCTTACGGAGGCCTCTCATCAGCAGAACCCCAGGGATGATGGCGCCAAGAGGCAGAGAGAGCCTGTTCACCATCAACTTACATGCCAGGCTCGCCTTTCATGGAAGTCAGGCACTTCTTTCATTTTATCATCTTTCTTTTTGAATCTCTATAGCCCAGGCTGGCCTAGAACTCCACATCTTCCTGCCTTAAACTCCCAAATCCTGAGATAACAGCATCAGCATGCCGGCTAGGTGCGCACCTGTGGTGTGAGACACTATACTGGGCACCTTTTACTTGAGCATCTTAGCTCATAAGAACACTCAATCCAGGAGAAAGGCTACCTTAGATCAGACCAACCATAACTTTGACCTTATTTGTCCAGGGAGGCCCTGGTGTATCCTGATTGTCATGAGTCTTAACCCCTCATGGAAGTACTGTCTGTCCATCCACATGAGCCTCAGCAATCTTTCCACCACTCTTAACTGAGTCCATGCCCTTCTCTCTGCCACCAATGCAGCAGTCAGCATGCATGTGTGTGGTAGGGTCTCTGTGACACAGTAGTGCTCAATACATTGGAGAGACAGCATCATGAGTCCTAAAAGGCAACAGCATCAAAGATAAATAGTGTGAACTCTACAGCTGAAAGCCTGGCACACCTGTGGCCACTATACAACTCAGCAGCCACAGGACAGCCATGCCAGGCCTCTGTGTCCCCAGCTGCACACAGACAGTATGAACACCTATTTTGAAGGCAACTCTTGAGGGTTTCATGAGTCAGTATGTGTCAAGCAGAACCAGGGCTAGCAAGAGTATTATTTTTTTATCAGGCTGGGAGTATAGCTTAGCAAGGGACTTGTTTAGCATGCACAGACCCTGAGTTAGACTCATATCAACACACACACACACACACACACACGCACGCGCGCGGGCGCGCACGCGCGCGCACGCAGTGAATTGAGGTTGGTGTTGGTGTGGTGATGCCTGTGATCACAAGGTTAAGATCAGCACTGGGGAGATGACTCAGCAGTTAGCCTGCTGCACAAGCAAAAGGATTCAGATCCCCCAAACCCACGTGAAATGCCTGCTGGATGGTGGTCCACTGGTAAATCAAACTTCAGAAGGCAGAGATTAGGAACCTCCAAAGCAAGTTAGCTAGTCAAATTGGCCCTATTGGCAAGCTCTGGGTTTGATTATAGGACTCTGTCTCAAACAATAAGGTAGGTAAAAGAATGATCTAGGAGGACTCTTAGATGTGGGCTCCCATATACGCATGCACACATATCCACATACACATGCACACACCTCACACAGACAGAGCCATGAAAATAAGAAAAAAAAAAAAAAAGTCAAGACTATCCTCAGCTTTAGCTACAGAAAAAGTTCCAGGCCAGCCCAGACAAAATGAGACCCTGTCTCAAGGGAGAGAAAAAAAGTATGTGAGGCAAGCGAAGTAAAATTGACAATATGCTGTGTGTTTGGGGATGAAGGATACACTTCTTCTAATTTTAAAGAGATTTTAACATGCCCTGAGATTGGTGGCACAAGGCTGCAATCATACTGACATGAAAGGGTGAGTAGGATTACAAGTCCTATGTCTGTATGGGCTAACAGTGATCCAAGGCCAGCCTGCGTAGCTTAAAAGAAAATGTATGGGCTGGGGAGATGGTTCGGGACTCAAGCCTTTGTTTCACAAGCAAAAGGACCCGTGTTTGGATCTCCAGATCTCATGTAAAAATGCTGGGTAGAAATAGCAGGTACCTGTAATTCCAGTCCTGGAAGGCAGAGCCTGGGAAACCCCAGAACAAAACAGTTAGGAGGTAGAGCAATCCAGGTCAATTCTCAGTGTTACCCTTGGGCCTCCACAGGCACATGCAGTGAGTGCCCTCTCTTGTGTACACACACACACACGTACACCCTCACTTACACAAGGAAAATTAAAAAGTTAACATATTTTGGTTTGAGAATAGCTCTCACTATGAAGCCCAGGTTGATCTTGATCACTAATCTTCTGCCTTGGCTACACAGATGGTGAGATTACAGGCGTGTGTCACCACGCCCAGCCTCTAGATGTGTTTCCATGAGCCTGTGTACAGCAGATTTATTCCTAATAAGCAGCGGGATGCCCATCAGTGTGAAGGTGTGGAGAAAACATCTAAACTCAGAAAAGTTGTTGAGCAATAAAACTAACCACTGATGAGCCACCTAATGGATCTTGGCTAAACCCCACAGAGTGAAGTAAACCCAACTAAAAAGTCATTAAGTTGTCTACCTAATGACATCCTTTTAATAAAATTAGAGATGGACAGGTGAAGGAGATGGTTCAGTGGACAAAGTGCTTGCCACATAAGCCTGAGGATTGGAGCTCAAATCCCTAACACTCATCTAAAAGCTAGACTGCTTGGGAGCCTGCCTGTCATTTCATTGAAGAGGATCCCAGGGGCAAGCTGGCTAGTTAGACTAGATGAATCAGTGAGCTCTAAGGTCAGTGAGAGACCCGTCCTCAGTAAATACAGTAGGTCAAGGAAGATACCCAAAATCAACTTCTAGACTCTGCACACACACTCATGTACATATTTCCACAACCATGTGTGTTCCACATGAGGGTGTGAATACACACGCACATATCATCACATACTAAGAAAAAGAGAGAAGGGCAAAATGGTAGCTTCTAAGAGTCAGGAATGAAGGGAATGGAGAACTGTAGTGATGTCATCCCCAGTGCTGACAATATAATTCCAAGGAGGAAAAAAAGGGTCTGGCAATATAGCTCAATAGTAGAGTGCTTACCTGCTATTTCAAGGCCCCAGGTTCAATTCTCCAGGCACACACACACACACACACACACACACACACACAGATCTTTAACAAAGAAATTTCCAGGGTACTTGGTCAAAGGGCTGAGCTGCACGTATTTGTGGGTAGCCTTACTCATTCCTGTTATTTTTTTTTTTAGACAAATTAAATTAAAAACTTATCCTTCTGATTTTTTACCTAGCTTTTATTATGAATTTTTATTATGGGTCTTTCATAAGTCACACTTTAACTGTTTATTTTCCCCTCCAAGAAGCATCCTCCCCAGATTTATAAAAAATAGAAGTTTATAAATATACATTGCAGTTTCCACACAACAGCAGTCAGGCCAGTTTCAAGCTGTCTGTCATGCAGAGAATTCCAACAGTTTGACCTCTGAGAACTGGAGGGCAGTGTCAACTCCTTTCCCCCTAACTCCAAAGTCAACCACATTCAACAGGTGTTCGCTTGGACACTGAAGATGGCGGATGCCAGGTCCTGAAGGCAACAGCAGCTGACCACCCAACCAGAGCTGTGTGTTGCCCAGTGCGAAGACATTCCGGGATCTACAAAGCCAGTCTTCCTGCTTTCACCTGGAAGTTTCAGGTTGCTCTGAATAAAATCTCATTTGGTCCAGAGTTGGGAAATCTGGTTTTCTCAATATTGTCCCCTCTTCGATTTCAGACAAGTATTTCTTTTCTTGCAGGAAAGGCGATGGAGTACCCTACACAAGAGTGAGGCCCGAGGAATGTGGAGTCTTCTGCCAAGTTTCAAGTTCACCAAGGGATGAGATTAGAAGATGGCCAAAGAAGCCTGGTGCGGTGGCTCCATCTGCACCTCCAGCACTCGGAGGCCGAGGAAGTATCACTAGAGAATGAGGGCCATCAGAGCTACACGGTGCGTGAGCTCCAGGATAGCTTAGGCTACTAAGACAGACCCCTGCCTCAAATAAATCAAGCAGAGAAAGAGGGAGAGAGGGAGAGAGGGAATGGAAAAGACAGAGGACAGGGGAAGAGAAGGTGAGGCAGAGACAAGATAGTAGGGACAGAGGTAAAATGAAGCAGGGGCCCCGGCGTTCCAATCCAGGGAACTGCCTGCTGCTGCCGTGTTGCTGCCCTTTTCCGCCCCTGAATGTGGTTTTTCTTCTTTTTCGTGCTAACTGGGTGTATCTGTAGCAGAGGGCATCAGCCTGGACTACTTCTACCTTTTTGCTTCACTCTGGGATTTCCCAGGTTCTGCCTTCCGGAGCCAGAAGTGCAGGCTGCCACCATTTCCACCTGCTACTTTTTATGTGGGTGGGATCCAGAATCCGAACTCAGATCCTTCTGCTTTTACAGAGACTTAACCCCTGAGCCATCACTCCAGTCTCCTTAACGTGGTTTTTCATCTCTTCGTTCCCAACCCACTTAAGGTATCAGCATGTTAGCATCTGCAGGGTACTCTGGGGATGACGTCTTCTCCTCAAGTGACGACTCGGATTTACACCTAGAACATGGCTTGGCAGCAGGCTTCTCTCAGCACGGCAGGTGGAAGGCCTCTGGTCTACCCTGTCCCTCTTAGCAGACCTACTGGGTTTTTCAGCTCCCAGAATACAAGGTTAAGTGCAGCCCTCAAAACCCCACCCGTACCCAGCTAAGCCCTTTCGCTCCTCTTTAAAATCCATGGATCTGGTTCAAATCCTAGCACTCTTGTCTACATGCCAGGCACGTCAGGGGAGACCCGCTCTCCTGGAAGGGGGCAAGTCCTGCTGGTTCCCAAGCACATTCCACAGAGGGGCGATAAATGACCCCTCTCTTAGGCTGGCCCTGCCATGGGAAGCTTTGAGAAATGCCGGCCAGAGAGTCAGCAGGACCCCAGAGTCACCGTCCTTCATGCTGACTCACGTGCCCAGCTCCTGCCAGGCCCGCAGCAAGGCTAGGCTCACTTCCCACGTGATAAGGAAACACAAGGTCACTGCCAGCAGCTGAGCTTGGAGCCCAGAGGAGAGGAATAAAAATGCAGTTCTATGCTGACACATTGGTGCCGTGATTTTTGCGAATCAACAGAGGGGATGGAGAGAGTCTGAGACGGATGTTGGCCAGAGTCCTCCTGGCAGTAAGCAGAGTGGCAGGAACCTTTCCTCTCCGCCACTTCCCTAGCCTCCTGGTTTCAAAGGAATCAAGTCCTGTGATAATCAAGGACGCGGCAGCGCCCCCTCCCGTCTGCAGCAGGGCGGCCAGGGGACACAGTCGTCCTCTCTGTTCACATGGTTTCTTTCTCAACCCAGAACATCCAGGCAGTGCAGATCATAACTGAAGGCTGCTGAGCTCCTGCCCATCACGCCCTGAGCCTCGGCTTGGCCATAGGTCAGTTGCCCTCTTTTTTTCCCTCCGTGCTTTGCTCCCCCAGGAAGGTAGAATTCGCGTCCCTCACAGGCCAAGCACCCTTCTTAGCTCACGAGAGGGACCTAGAAAGAAAAGAACCATGGAGCCTGCCATAGGACCCCACCTACATCCTAGAAGTGCTGCAGCGCCAAGGCTAGGCGCGTTGCCCCGGCTGCTGGCACTCAGGCATGACGGTGCAGCGGTGCACATGGAAGCGAGGCAGAGGAAGAATACTTCCTCTCGGGCTGAGGGCACTCAGGAATAAAGGTGCACATGACACAGGTAGAAGGCAAGGCAGGAGCATACTTCCTCTCACCCCAGGATTGCTCCCAAGGCTCATACCCACTAGTGAGCTCCCTTTCAAGGAGCAGACAAGCTGGCTAGAGCAGGCTCTCTGGGCCCCAGCCTCCAACTCACTTCTTCCTGCGTATCTTGGGCTTCTTCACGGGCCGCAGATACGGGTTATCAATGATGCTGTCCTCCCCATTCCGGCTGCCCGACAAGGAGGGATTCTGCTGCAGGACAGAAGTGTTCTCTTTCTCGGCTCCAGAGTCATCCTTTGAGCAAAAGCCGAAATAAAGCAAAATACCAGTGGCATCAGGAAAGAGACTGTGCCCACAAGAACCACCTTTAGTGTCTCTTTTATGGAGGAATTAGAAGCCTTTCCAGTGTTGCTACCTTTGCTCCAGACATAAGGCCCCCATGGTGGCTGGCTGTAGGGGATAACAAAGGAGTCCTCAGGTTCTTCAGAAAGTGGGGACGTGAAAGAATGGAGACCCAGAGTGCAGGGATCATATTTACGTGCTTCAGGGAGGAAGCCTAGCCCAGCAGAGAAATTGGGGGGGGCAGGAAAAGGACATGGACTGTGGCTGTAGCTTGAAGGACTCAGCGATGCAAGGTCAGAACAAATCACACGCTTAGGGAACACACATAAATCTCAGCACACCCAAGGTCTCTCATTTCTAGTACTTGCAAGAAAGAATCAATAATCAAAGTCCAGCATAGGCCGGAACTTTCTCCTCCAGTTCTGAGGGTTTGGCAAGGCAAAAAGGGCCTGCAGAAACTAATGCAGGTTAATTGCAATGCCTATCTGTGCCCTTTAAATTGGGTTCTTTACTGTGTTATTTTTTTTTAAATTTTTTATTGTCTCCGCTTATACAAACTTAATAGGTGCACTGGTTCCCTCCCTCCCTTTACTGTGTTATTTTGAAGAAAGTGTTTTTCATTTTTCTTTTTCAGAAATGTTTAGTCTATATGTATTTGGAGTAATCTTGACAAATTCCTTTTTAGTTAAAAAATTAAAACCTTTTTAATTGAGAAAGTGCCCTGAAAGCATGGGTGAATGGTTCTCCTTTACTTAGTTATATTCAAACTCTCTTGTATTTCCCATATTCTTTGAAGTGAGCAGCAAACACCAAAAAAACATTAACCTGGCCTTTCAGGTCTAGTGACCAGAAGTTTGTTGAGTGGTGCCCCCTGGAGGTACATGGATGGCATGGCAAGGAAGAGGTCAGATTTCCTCTGAAGGTAGAAGAGGCCTGGCTGAGGTCAACCAGCAGTGACTGCTGTCACAACAGACAAGCAAGGCTGGATGGTCCAGAACAAACGCGACAGTGACAGCCAGCCTAGGATGCAGATGCCAGTCTCTGGCTTACTTGCCCAAAGACGGATGGTTTCCAGATTGTCCTATCACAGAGCCACTTCTCTGCAGAGCCCAAATGTTTGCTTCCCCTCTTTCCACACATAATACAAGAGGTAAATCTGGAGCCATCCTGGGTTTTTTGGAGACACTCTTCAAAACAGTGCCTACTGTGGACATTTGGTTCCTAACCTTTCCAAGGGTCTAACAGTCTAACAAAGGAACAACTGCCCCCTCCTCAGCCTAACTTTTCTCTACTGTCAACAACTCAACTCCAAAGTCACTTCAATCATGCCTGCAGCATGTTGAGATAGGAGGAATGGAGGCAACAAGTCAGAGAAGCTGAAAAGTACTGGGGCTCCCTCCACCAGACCCCTGGGGTCCCACACGGGTAAGTGGACTTAGACATCCAAAAATGCCACCTTCTTGTCCCCTTCAGGGACATGCAACCTTGAGGTGGAGATGAAGTCAGGTTAGAGGGAAGCAAAGCATTCAGTTAACTTGGGCATTTGTAGAAGTCTGTCAGGAAAGGCAAAGCTGGTGTGCCAACCCCAGGCAGCCCGAGGCTATCCATCTTACTTCCATGCTGGCTCCAAGTCTAGCTGCAGCTGTCTCCTCGCTCCGGGCCTACAGTCCCCAGAAGTGACACCTTAACTGTTCCTTTGATACCTCCATGAAGGCCTCTGGCAGGCGCCTCGCCTGCTATGTGACTCCACCTTCCTTGAGTCCTGACCCCAGCCTTCCCGCCACAGGGACAGCGACACCATCCTTCAGGGGGCTGGAGTTCAGTTCAGTTCAGTTCCGAGGTCACACTTGCTTCTTTTCTGTTGGCGCATCCTCTTGGCCTTACCTTACTAGTCAGTCAGCAGCCTCAGGCCATTTCCTTCGTCTCTGCTGTGAGTACTCAGGCAAGACCTGGGCTCATCTTTGGCCTCCACTACAGTGATAGGGCCTCAGGGACCACTCCCATCATGCCTTTGAAAATTCAGAGATGTCCTTCCTTGGCTCAACACCCTCCTGATATCCTCCCCTCTCCAGCCCGTCAAACGGCTGACAAGATCCAATAAGAGTGGAGATCTAAAAGACTTTAAAAGTCTTTAACTATCTAGATTGCCTGCATAAGTAAGCTATTTATATGTATAAGAAAAAAATCCATCACATACTAATTGAAAAAGAACAGTTCCTTTACATTTAAATAAACAGAGAAACAAAGAGAGAATGAAAGTGTGCACATGCATGCAAGAGCACACAGCTGGGGGTTGGAAGATAACTTTCAGCCATTTCACCACCCCAAAGAAATTTAAATAAAACTAAAAGCCAACTCTGAACTTACCTGGCCATGTGCAGCTAGTGGCCATTCTACTGGACCCCGTATTTATTTTTTAAAAAGTCTGCTCCATAAAAGATATTTTAAGAACAATACTTACTTGAGGGCCGGGAAGACAGCTCCGCAGGTGAGGACCTGCTCACAAACCTGGCAACCTGAATTCCATCCCCTAAAGCCCACAAGACAGAATTGACTTCTGAGAGCCGTGGCCTCTAGGGGTCCCCCTTGTTTGCTCCACTGTGGCCACTCTGTTGTGCTACCGTGTCAGCGATGTCACTGCCTAGAAAGCTTCCTCCTAGACAGGTTCAGGATCTGGTCCCTCCAGATTCTAGTTCACATCTCCCTGCCCCAGCCCATCTCAATTCCTTAGTTCCACGCAAGTGGGGGACTTTAGCTTTTCTCAGATGGGGCACTGTGCCTCACCCTAGGGGTACTCATTTGACATCTGTTGAATGAATGAATGAATCCCCATACAGAGGTAAAGTTACCTATCATAAACCCCGAAGATACATCCAGACATCTGGGACAGACTCTAATTCCCACAGGAAGAAAATGAGGCTGGTTTAGGGGTACTGTGAGGGAGGCAGAAGGGAGGGGACCTACCGTGCTGATATGGAGAGCGAGGTTCTCTGTGTCTGTCTGCTCATCCTGCTCTGAAGAGTCTGTCTCTTCCATCTGTTGCATCTCCAACTCAGAGGGAAGCAGGGCTGTCAGGTAGGGGATGGTGAAAGGTCTGGCAGCGATCACTGGGGGAATGGAAGAGGCAGGACCCTACTGTCAGGCAGCCAGAAGGAACAAGGTTTAAATGCTGCCTACTAGGCCAAGACCAGGAGCTAGTTATTTCATTGCACTTTCCTGTGAGTCTTGGGTTTCTGCAAAGTTGATGCTGAATTTCAAGCTCCAGGGAGGCCAAATGAAATCCACACATACGAAGTGATTAACATGATGTTTGACACATGCATGGGAAGTGATTAACAAGCTGCCTTACACATGCATGGGACAGTGATTAGTATATTGCCTAACGCATGTATGGGAAGTGATTAGCAAGCTGCCTGACTGTGCACGGGAAGTGATTAGCATGCTACCTGACACATTCATGGAAAAAGTGATTAGCATGCTGTCTGGCTCTGGTGACAGTCAGCTACACTGACTCCAGGACCAGGCTCACAACAGGCGTTCAGCAGAGGCTGGCTGAATGGATGAACGAACTGATCTCAATTCATCTGTATAAACAGAGGCCAACTATGAAGATGAATAACTTTGTCAACATAGTCAATCACAGATGCAAAGCTAAATGAGCAAATGAGACACGGTCCATGAAAGGACATCAGGATGGGCAACTGACTCCAGATGAGAACGTTCCTTCTACAATCTGGATTGCAGTTTCTTCTGCAGAAGGCTTCCTGAAGCTTAGGCTCAGCCGTCCTCAAGGTAATCTAAATTTGCTGCCACTTCAAAGGACAAACTTAAAAGCTTTCTCACACCCCTACCCACTGAGAGAAAGGGAAGATGGCACAATTGTCTCAAATGATAAAACTATGTTCTCAGAAGGGGGCATCTCTCACATGGAAATGTGCTGACATCATCTTTAAAGAGGCTCTGGGTCTCCCCGGTCTTGGCCATGAACCGGGTAAGTGCCCGCTCCACGTCGCGTCTCTGGGATGCAGCCTTCTCCCGCAGGACCTGGTAGTCAGACACGGGCTCTCGGTATGTCTAAGACAAGAACGACAAAGATATTAGAGTAAACCAGGGCTCACTTTGGCTTTCTTCAGATCCCTGATTTATTCCTTCTAGAACTTTCCCAACATGTCTACCATTATTTAGAGCTGAGCCATTCAAAGAGGAGCACACAGGAAGGAAAAAAATAATTATGGGAGTATATAAATATCCTTAATTATAAAAAACTCAGAAACATACAGATATCTATAATGGCATTGGCCCAGTCTTCACTCAGTTCCCATGACAGTTGGTCTTACAGAAGATGGGAGCCCCCAGGAGTCTTGTCAGGAACCTCTGGTTCCATTGGAGTGTGGTGACGTCCCACAGCATAGAAATGTATGTCTACGTGGATTTGCAGATTGTACCATCCAGTCCTTTGAATGCCGTCCTGTCTAATGGATGATACACTGTTCCACAAGACTTCTGGAGAAATATCTACGGAAGCTGCACCTGCCACAAGACAATGGCAGGCTGCCGCTCCTCCCCAAGTTAAGACTTTAAAACAACTAAGACCGAATCAGAATGAGAAGTAGCTGAAAGATTATGAATTGTACTAGCAAAGATGACATTTTAACAATGACCAAAAAGAAAACAACTATCTCGATATGGACACAGGGCTCTTTTTGTTTTTATGTACAGTATTTTGTTCATTTTGCTTAGCTTTTGGGGAGTGTCTCATGTGCTAGCCTTCGACTATGTGATAAAGGACGACCTTGAACTCTTGGTTCTCCTTCCTCTACTTTTCAAATTGGTTGGCCCACAATTTATTTGATGTTAAGGATCAAATCCGGAGGTTCATGTATGTTAGGCAAGCATTCTACCAACTAAGCCACAACCCTAGCCCGCCTTTCTAAACACATGATGTGTATGTGTGATCATGCATGGGGGGAGGACACGTGTGTGGAGAACAGAGGACAAACCTCAAGTGTTATTCCTCAAAAGCCATCCACCATATTTTTTAGTCTGGAATTCTCCAACTGGGCTAGGCTGGCTGGACAGCAAGCTCCAGGGATCTGCCTGTCTCTGCCTCCCCAGCTCTGGGATTCCAAGCTCATCATACCACACTTACCATGTTTTACATGAGTGCTGGGGGCACAACTCAGCCTTAGGCTTGAGTGGCAAGTGCTCACTGACAGCACTATCTCCCCAGCGCTGCCAAACTCCTGAGTCATTTTCCATGTACCACTATGGGTGGCTGGACAGTTTTTAGAGGAGCACTTGGAAACATCTGTGCTGCTGTGACTGTCACGAAATTCCTTTACCTAGACAGTGCCCCCATCTACAGAGCTTTCTACATGTATAAAATCTTCCCAAAATGGAAATTAGATTTTTTTTTTAAAACGCACTTGTTTAAAAACACTAAAATGCAAAGCCAGGGGTAGTGAAGCATCCCTGTGATCCCAGTACTCAGAGGCAGAGGTGAGAGAGTCACTGCAAATATGAGGTCAGCCTAGTCTATAGCAAGTTCCAGCCCATCCAGGACTACACAGTAAAATTTGTCTCAAATAATACAAAATAACATAAAATCATGAAATTACTTCTGACATTTGATATCTGATAAGTTGGAATTTTAATGGAAAATTCCCAAGAAAATTTTCTGAATTGGTAAATGAAAAACTGTTTCTCTCTCTTTGCTAGGGATGGAACAGAGCCTTATACATGCTAGAAAACTGTTCTACCACTAAGCTCTATACCCAGACTCTATTTTTTTATATATTAAGGACCATCATAAGGCATCATATCCATTGGTTCTATGTGTGGGGCAAAGTTAGAGGTCTCCACATGCCACCCTGGCCCTTCAGGCGATATTGCCAGTTAAGCAAAGACAACATAACTTCTCACTAAGACCTTGAGCTCAGTTGTAAAGAGGTGCACTTTGTGACAATACTATATGTGTTTTAAGTAACTTTCTGATTTCAAAAATAACTTTTCTACTATGAAAAATTTGGAAAAATCCAGAAAAGCACATGAAAAACCACCACGACTACCTGTCATTTGACCAGAATGACTGTGAACGTGAGAACCCAGAGCCTCGTATGTAATCCAGTGTGGTTGCCATGTAGCTGAGTCCCTGGTTTTGGAGGGAGGGGCAATGTCTTTGTTCTGTACATCCTCAAGAGCATGACTCTCACTTGCCAAATTCTCTCTCTCTCTAAGACAGTGTCTTATTGTTATTCTTCATACTGCTTCATACTCATGGCAATTCTCCTGCCTCTGCCTCCCAATGCTGGGATTATAGAAGACAGCAGCCACCTTACTCCATGACAGAAGTGCTTCTCACTCAGTGGGGGAAGATGTTCTCAGACCTGAACAACCCTTGTACTAATAATTTTCCAGACTCCCCCCCCCCAGAGGTCACACAGGGGGCTCCATATCTCACCGGGGTTTTGATGTAAGTGTGGGGATCAGGGAACTCAGGAAAATGGCTGGGGATGTGTGGTGGATGGGGTCGGTTCTGGCCAGCAGTGAGAGCTTTGGGGGTCACCGGCTGATTGGTCACTGGAGCTGCAACAGAATGACAGCTGGTTAGTTCTTTGAGCCCTGCTTTCTACAGGTCATAGTTCTGTTCTAACCTTCCCTTTCTCACTGGACCACAGCCCAACACCTTGTATTTCTATGAATAAAAGGCCTTCAATGGCCTTCTCAGGCTGCCAGACAATGCTTGGCCTCTTGGATGACCTAGCTTGGCATATCCATCTCTAACCATCTGCCCTCAAGCATCTTAGTGGGTAGGACACAAGCCACAACATATACAAACATGCTGAGGCACTAAGGAAGTTACGTGCACTGTTGATAATCTTTTCAGAGACCCCAGAGACCCTGGGGACACAGTTCAGTGGTCCATGTATACTGAACATGCAGGAAGTTCTGGGTTTCAACAGACAGTGTGCATGTGCAAGTGAACACACACACATCCCTAAGGACAAATACACTGAACCAGGAAAAGTGTGGGCTGAAAAATTACAGGAAGGGACTGAAAATGGTGCTTCTCACTGCTACTGAGAAGGAATTCCTAAAAGATGCCAATGCAAAAAAGTGACTTTAAAGGTGGGACAAAAGGGGCTACAGAGATGGCTCAGGGGTTGACTCTGCTCTGCAAGCAAAAGATCCTGAGTTCGGATCCCAGTCCTACATAAAAATGCCTACATAAAAAACAATGGCAGCAAAAAAAACAAAACAAAAAAAAACAATGGCAGCCTGCACTTTCAGTCCTGGTAGGTGGAGCCTGGGGAATCCCACAGCGAAGGAAGGAGGTAGAAGCAAACCAGGATGATTCCTGAAGTTACCCTTGGTTCTCTACAAAGACACATGTGCCCTCTGATACACACACACAATAAAGATTTTTTAAAAAAAAGTGGGGAAGAAAAAAACCCCAAATTTTTCCAAATCCTCTATGACTAAACTAGTTATTCTCTGCTTAGCTGAAGGTACCCAGTTTGCTTGTTTTTTAAAAGAGAGATTCACTCTATGAACACTGACTGAGTGCTTACTGAATAGCCCGGTTCAAAGTCACTTACGTGCAGTGATGACCATCCTCTGAGACCGTTTTGCATAAGCAGGGAGCGTGTCCACGTTGAAACCTAGGAGATAACAGCTCTGAACTGGACACTGAACGTGCAGAGGGAAGTCGTGATGTGCAAGGGGCTTAAACTCCCAACTCAACCGCTGTGCTGCCTCTTTCTTCTGTTGCGGTGAGACAATACTCTGACACAAGCAACTTACGGGAGAAAGGGTTTACTCGGCTCACGGTTTCAGGCTGCGGAACGTCCTGGCAGGAGTCACAGAGGCAGACGCCTGAGAGAACTGGGCAAGCAAGTCCAGCACCAGGGGCCAAGAACAATGACAGGATTCGCACTAGTGCTCGGTTCAGGGAATGGAGCCACCCGGAGGGCTGGGCCTCCCCTCAACCAACCTGATTGAGACAATTCCCTACTGGAATTAAGCCCAGAAGCTGAGAATCCTCCTCAGGACTGCCTGGACACCAGCCTCCCAGGGGTCAAGTTGATCAGTGATGCTAACCATCGCACCCCAAATGAAGCTCCAGCAGAAACCCCCAACACAGGTGAGGAAGATTTCTGAGACACAGTCGAGCAACCTCTCCCGATAATGCTCCAAACTAAGCAATGCAGAGAAACATGAGGATCCAAGAGCACTTAGCAGAACAGCCTAGACTCCTAACTCAGGGTATGGAAGGACTAGACCCTGGGGGTACACTCACCCATCTCCACTAGTGTGACCACAATGTCCGACAGTGTGGGCTGGGTCCGGGCAGTGTGCTCACAGTAAGACTTCGCGCTCCTTCCAATTTCAGAAATATCTGCAAGGGGACAGAAGGCACAGGGTCTGACTCACAGGTCATCTACAGGTCAACAAAATCACCACAGGAGTCAGTAAGTCCCTTCTAATTATATATCAAAAGGAACCGAAAGCAGAGGGCAAATCGATGCTTGTTTCCAGAGAGCAGCACTACTTGAGAAACAGAAAAACTGTTGTCTGCTGAAAAAGAAATGGATAAATAAGTTGTGGCACAGAGACATAATGGAATACTGTAGGTTTTTGTTTTGTTTTGAATTTGAGACAGTTTCACATAGCCTCAAACTTGTTATGTAGCAGAGACTGGCCTTGAATTCCTGATCCTCTTACTTCCAATACCCAAGTACTAGAATCACAGGTGTATCACAGGCTATACAATGGCGCATTTATCCAGTCTTTAAAAGGAATGAAATTTGGGCCGGAGAGATGGCTCAGGGGTTAAGACTGTCTTGCAAGCAGAAGGTCCTGATTTCAGATCCTAGGTCTCACGTAAAAACACCAGGTAGAAAATAGAAGTGGCCTGCACATCTGGCCCTGATGAGCGAAGCCTGGGAAATTCCAAAACAAAGCAAGAAGGAGGTAGAAGCAATCCAGGATGATTCCCGAAGTCACCATTGGTCCTCCACAGTGACACATATGCCCTCTGATACGCACACAAACACACACAAAACAAACAAACAAACAAGCAAACAAACAATTTTTTTAAATAAAGGAATGAAAATCTTTAACGGGCCTAAAATCTCTACCAGGAATAAACTTGGAAGGATTATACAAAGTGAAGTAAGTGTGGCATAGAAAGATATTTTCAGAGCCCACTGACATAAGGTGCTTAGAAAAAAAAAAAAATTCAAAGAGGCAGAACGTCATAGAGAGGTTCCCAGGGGTTGGGGAGATGAAATGGAGTCAGAGTTTCTGTTTCTGGATATGGATTGTGTACATGTACAACACTGTGAACATCCTTAATGCCCCTGAGAGTGATTACAGAGGAAATTCCATTACATATGTTTCTGCCCCACCCCCCACCCCTGTATATACAGGGAAAAAAAGACCCAGAGACAAGAAGACGGTTCAGTGGGTAACGGCACCCGTGTCAATCCCAAGAGCAAGCATGGCGCAAAGAGAAAACAACTTCTGAAAAATGTTCTCTGACCTCCATATGTGCACAGTACTTATGTGCCTGTTATCTGTCTGTCTATCTATCTAATGAATGCATAATAAAGTCTTATTTCATTATGGGTTCTTGTTTCTTTTGCCTGCAACTGTGTCTCTGATGGCCCTCTGGGAAACAGAAGATGGCACCTGAGATGAGGTTCATGAATCTGGGCTCTGACAGGCTAGGGATGTGCATGAAGGTACTTTCTGAAAAAAAAATCATTTTATTTAAGAGAGACTAAGGAGAAGAGAAAGAGAGCAAGAGTGAGAAGATGGTGCACATGCACAAGAGAGTATGCGTGAGAGTGAGAAAGCAAGAAAAAGAGAGAGAGCATATGAATGCCAAAGTACATGGGTGGAGGTCAGAGGACAACTTTTAGAAATCAGTTTTCTCTTTCCACCATGTGGAATTCTGGGGATCAAACTGAGATCTCCAGGTTTGCAAGCAGATGCCTTACCTCCTGAGCTATCTTGTAGACCAAATAAAACCTTTTTAAATTGAAGATGGGTCCACAGATTTCATCAAAGGTAATCAAAGATTTCTTTAAAAGGCCCCAAATCTCTTTTCAGGACTCAGTGTTTGAGAGATAAAACCAAGTAGTACTTGATAAAGAAGGGAGAACTGAATACCTTCTTCCAAATTCTGCTTCTCTGCTACTCTGCAAAAGACTAATGATACCAGACTCTGGATATGACTCCCTCCCTTCCTCCCTTCCTCCCTCCCTTCCTCCCTTCCTCCTTTCCTTCCTCCCTTCCTTCCTTCTTCCCTCCCTTCTTCCCTCCCTCCCTTCCTCCCTCCCTTCCTTCCTGCCTCCCTCCCTCCCTCCCTTCCTTTCCTTTCTCTCTCTCTTTCCTTCCTTCCTCCCTCCCTCCCTTCCTTTCCTTTCTCTCTCTCTTTCCTTCCTCCCTCCCTCCCTCCCTTCCTCTCTTCCTTTCCTCCCTCTCTCTCTCCCTCCCTTCCTCTCCATCTTCATTTTGATTGAGCAGGGGTGTGTTCATGTGTGTTTACATGTGGATGGACATGGGTGTATGTAGGTATACGTGCATGTGAATGTGTGTGTGTGTATGTGTAGATGCCTGGGAGGTGATATCAAGAATCATCTTGGATCACTCTTCTGTTTTGAGTTGGTCTCTAAACTCAGAGCTTGCTCTGGGGATTTCTAGATTCTGCCTTCCAAGGCTGGAACTATAGGAAAGACTACCATGCCCACTGTTAATTTTCCTGGGATCTGGGGACTCAAACTCCAGTCCCTTTTTTTGCACAGGAAGTTCTTTATCTACTGCATCATCTCCCCAGGCCTCGTGCACGCAAAGTCTAAACTCTTACTACTGAGCTATACCCCCACCCAACACATGACCTTCATATTACTTTTTTTTTCTGTGAATACGCTGACAAAATAACTTAAGGAAACAGGGGGTTACTTTGGCTACAGTTCAGGCTACAGCCCATCATGGCGGGGAAGTCTCAGTGGCAGGACCTGGAGGCAGCTGGTCACACTGCATCCAGTCAGGAAGCAGAGAATGATGAATGTGTGTGCTCAGCTGTCTCCTTTTTATGTAGTCCAGGATCCAAGGCAAGGAATGGTGCCATCTTCTTAGGGAGGTTTTCCTGCCTTACTGAACCTAACCTAGTATTGTAGACAAGATGATAGATAGATTAGATAGATAGATAGATGACAGATAGATGATAGATAGATAGATAGATAGATAGATAGACCCATCAGCCTGTTAAGTTAGACAGGAAAAACATTGGCTGACCGCTTCATGCACCTGTTCCCACCTTACTGCACTTTTGAGAAAAACACTGAATGTTTCTGGGTCCCCCTGAAACATTCCTATGATCACAGTTTAACCAAACATGGTTTAGTCAAACACCCAATGTTAGAAAAGTCCCGCTTCTGCATAACTGCTCAAGTCTGGCATTATGAAAAATTGCTTGTTCCTGCCTCTTGTTTAAGATGTGGTCTCCCCTTTAAAAATCCCATGCACCTAATTCTTGGGGCTACACACTGAGATCTCAACTCTCTGGTGCATGGTCACTGATCAGCTTCAATATAGCCTCTGTATTTGATAAAGTTTCTGATGTCAGTGTGGTAAAGTCCTGAGCAGTCTCAGATTTATAACACTAGATAATCCCTCACAAGTGTTCCTGGACGCTTGTCTCCCAGATTTTGTCAAGTGGACAATCAGTATGAACCCTTACAACCATTACAGTCTAAATTCCAGTATCCTTTCATTTTAACTATTGGTATCAATCCACTCCTTTATGAAGAAAGTTCTCAAGGCATAGTGTGGAAACTCCTACAAGCCAGCAAAATCTTTTTGCAGTCCACAGATCCAGGTGACTTTTGTAGGGCTGGCAAGATAACTCAGTGGGCAAGGTGCCTGCTTGCAAACCTGGCAACCCTGAGTTGGATTCCCAGAAGCTCACATGGTAGAAGGAGAGAAATGACTTCCTAAACTTGTTCTCTGACCAACACCTGTGCACCATGGCAAGCATGAGGGCACCTTTCTCTCTCAAATAGATAGACAGATAAAATATTTTAATGAAACAACTTTTATAATAAAAATTAGAGCATCATTTAACATTTTTGTGGTCATTCTCTGTAGTCTTCCAAAGGTCTTTATGAATTTGATGGTGCTGTGGCTCTCGCTGCATAATGAAGTGTGTGACTATACATTGTGTGTGTGTGTGTGTGTGTGTGTGTGTGTCAAAGGACATTGTGTGTGCCTGTGGAGGCCCAAAGGAAACTTTGGGAATCATCCTGGATTGCTGTATCCCCTATTTGCATTGCTCTGAAGTTTCCCAGGCTCCATCTTCTAGGGCTGGAAGTACAGGATGATGCCATTTCCACCTGTGTTTATATTTGGATCTAGGTTTCAAACTCAGGTCCTGCTTTCAAGGCAGAAGCTTAAGCCCTGAGTCATCTTTCTAGCCAGAACTGTACGTTCTTTTATTATTATTATTATTATTTATTCAATTGTGTGTGTGTGTGTGTGTGTGTGTGTGTGTGTGTGTGTAGAACCACGGATGAATTCGGGAACCACCATGGACACCTCCACCTCCTCCTTGTTTACTCTGCGGCGAGATTCACAGGCTCTGCCCACCAAGTATACATTCTTTTTTTAAAAAATATTTTATTTAATGTGTGTGTGTGTATGTGTGTGTATCAGAGGGCAGTGTGTATCCCTGTAGAGGGCCAAGAGTGACTTGAGGAATCATCCTGGATTACTTCTATCTCCTTCTTGCTTCATTCTGGGACTTCCAGGCTCTACCCACCAGGGTGGGAAGTATAGGCTGCCCCCATTTTTGCCTGGTGTTTTTACATGGGACCTGGGATCTGAACTCAGGGCCTTCTGCTTGCAAAACAGAGTCTTAACCCCTGAACCATCTCTCCAGCCCAACTGTACATTCTTAAATTTGAAACTTGCTCAGGTGCTTGAGTTTGATATCCAGAAGCCCACATGGTAAAAGGAGAGAACTGACTTCTGAAAACTGTTCTCTGACCTCTACCCAGTGAAGTATGTATTTTCTCTCTTGGTCTTTCTTGTAAATAAATACTAAAAAGATAGACAGGAAGGACTGACGCTGGGGCTGACTCGGAGCAGGCTGAAGCTCTCTTGGTACTCACAACTTTGCAGCATCTCAGTCAGCGTTTCCACAGATGCCTTCTCTGCGCTCTCAAAGCCGGCCTCTGTCAGCAAGGAGCTCACAACCACTTGCAGGGTTCTCCTCCGGGCCAGATGGTAATTATCAGCAGGGTTGGTGGACTGCTTACTTCCTGATCGCTGTGATTCCAAAGTCGAGAGAAGGAGGGAGGGGAACAGGAATAGGAACAGGGAGAAGGAGAGGGATAGCGACAGACAAGGAAAGGGAGGGAGAAGAAGAGAAGGGGAAAGGGAGAGAGAGGGAGAGGAAGACCGAGGAAGGAGGGAGGCAGAGAGAGAGAGAAGGAAAGGGAAGAGGAAAGGAGAGAAAGAGGGAAAGGAAGAGGGAGGGAAAGGAGGAGAAAGATTTGTAACTACAGAACAAGAATGAAATCACAGATGGCAAACAAAAATGTTTTGGAAATGCAAATACCAGCTGACACATTCCTGCCCTTCAAAAACTTGTTTTCTAAGTGCTGCTCTATCTAGCCATTTTTTCTTAAAAATTAAATTTTTAAAAAAAATTTGTGTGTGTGTGTGTGTGTGTGTGAGAGAGAGAGAGAGAGAGAGAGGGAGAGAGAGGGAGAGAGAGAGAGAGCGCGAGCAGAATGTGTCCCTGTGGAGGCCCAAGGATGATTTCGGGAATCATTCTGGATTGTTTCTACCTCCATTTTGCTTTGCTCTGGGGTTTCCCAGGCTCTGCCTACCAGCTGCCCTCATTTTTGCCTGGTTTTTATGTGGGACCTGGGATCTGAGCTCAGGACCTTCTGCTTGTGAGGCAGAGTCCTTAACCCCCGAGCCATCTCTCCAGTCATGTCTAGCCATTTTTAATAAAGATAATACTATCTTTGAAAACAAAGTGCTTTGATGTGGTTTGTTCTGTATTTTATTTTGAGAAAAAGTTTTTACCATGTAAGTTTTTACCATGTGAACCCAGGCTGTCCTAGAACTTGCAATCCTTTGGCCTCCACCTCCCAAATACGGGGATTACTGGCGTGCATCCGTTCTTGCCTGGTTAGCGAAAGTTCCTTTGCTAAATACTAAATGCTAAAAACTGTCACTGTTAATGTTTAGACTTACAGATCTTACCAAATGAGTAATGACTGAGCTCGTAAGATGTCCTAAATACATGGACAACTTCTCTGCAGACCTACAACGTTCCAATAGGGTTGTTTCATTTCTTTCTTTAGCATATTAGGGAACACAGCTGCAGAAACACGCATAATCGAACGAATAAAACTCCTGTCTCTTGTTCCGTCGCCATATCATCACCGAGGAAAAGTCAAACAGTGCCAACCCCAGGTCGCAGAGCTCACAGGTAGCAGCACCGAATACAGAGAAGCGAAATATTTTGAAACGGGAATTCCTCCCCACTTTGGCTGGCCAATAAGAGGTTGAAAACAGACTATGTTGACCAATCACAAGGTGTTCCGGGTCCCCACCCCTCAACAGAGAAGGAGCCAATCAGATGCCAGGTCCACCAACTTAGAGAAGGCCGCCGCCAAGTCCCAAGGAAGGGGGGGGCGTGTGTGGCCCGGAGGGTCCTTCTCCGCACGGAGCCCAGCGCAGGCCGGAATTCTGGGGTACGACCTTGTTGCCCAGGCCGTAGGAAAGCTACGGAATACCCGAAGTCCCGCAGCTCCGGGCCGCGCCTCCCCGCCCTTACCGTTCCGGAGCCGCCAGCCCCGGCCGCTGTGTCGGCCATCTTGATCTGTCGTAGTGTGCGCGAGCGCGGGGCACGATGGGACTTGTAGTCTCGGGGCGGGGAGGGGCCGAAGGGCGGGGCCGCGCCTGCCCGACGAGGTTTCTGAAGCCCTTGCAAGGGGCGAGTGGATACGTTGCCAGAGCCCTGCTCACGTGACGTCTTGTGAGCCCGAGGTTCTTGAGGCTTTTTGTGCTGGGGATGAACGCATTGGAAAATGCGCTGTTTCATTGGGCTAAAATGAAACTCATTTCGACCGGGTACCATTCTCTCGTAATCTTAGCATCTTAGTAGGCAGAGGCAGGAAGATCGGGAGTTTGGGGCCATCCTGGGTTACATAGCGAGTTCAAGGGCAATCCCAGGCCACATAGAAATAATGGAAGAGGGAGAGGGAAGAGGAGGAAGGAGTAGGAGGTGAAAAGAGGGGAAAAAGAAACTTCTTGATGTGAGGTAATTTCTCAGAATTAACTTTTGAAAAGACTCCGGAAGCCATTTACATTTGTAGAATTTCAAACGTACTTGGGTAGGAGAGAGAGAGCGAGAGATCCATGTATTGCTTGCAACTGGCCTCCAAGTCGCTATTAGCCAAGGATACCGCTGAACTCGAGATCTTCCTGTCTCGTCCCCTGACTGCTGTGATTACAGACGTGACACGCCAGATTTTTGCGGTGCGGAGGATCGAAGCCGCACTTCCTGCATGCTAGACAGGCACTCTAGGAACAACTACATCCCAGCTCGAGCTCCTTGAGTGATTCTCCCCAGCCAGGTGATATGGGGAAACTCCGGAGCATCCAACCTCACACTCTTGTTCTGCGGGGCTCACAGCTGTCGGTGACCACGTGGAAATAGAGCTCCACGGCCACCAGGTTAGGTCTTCCTTGCAGCCTCTCGCGGTCAGTCTGCAAATGTGTTTGCGTGGTGAGCTACTGAGCCAGCGGGTTTATTCCTGATCCTGCTCATTCCTGCAACATTTCCTCCAAGTTACCTGCAGCTTTTATCACTTGCCTAGCTGGGTCAGTCGGGACTGCAGAGTTCCTTATTTGCCCTGTTTGGGGGAGGAGGGCGTGCCTAACCAGATGAAATCACTTTGGCCACACTACCGAACCTCTCTATGCCTCAGTTTCCCCTCAATAGAATGGGGGTGGGCGGCCGTGAGATAACAGTTGTCACTGCGCCTTGTGTGTAGTACGAAATCACGCCTGCTGTCCTCTACTCCCTAGGAAGCGCACGCCCCGAAGGTATCGGTGTGGAACAAGCACCCCCTACCTGGGACTGAGTCTACAGGCTGGGGAGAGGGCGGGGAGCAAGGCCGGATGAGCTGTCGGGGGCTGGGGGGTGTTGGGGACCAAACCAGGGCTGAGCCGAGCACCCAGCCCCTTTGTCTCCCCCGCCTCTCGTCCCCACTTCCTGCCCGGGTTTCGGCTGGGGTTTGGCAGCGCCGCGCGGACTTTGTAAACACGCCGCGCCTGCGGGGTGGACACTGGTTCTGTTTGGGCTCCGGGGAGCGGGTGCGCTCCCCTCCCCGCGACTGGGGTTAAGACCCTGCTCAATGTCCCTAGACAGATGCCGGACGCGACTGGCGACCACCCTTCGCTGTTCAAACTCAGATGCCCCGCGGCTGGAGAGAGACTGCGTCCACCCACGGAGTTCCGGGGGCCTCCGCTGCCCAAGAGGTAGGCTCGAGAGCTGGCTAAGCCACAAAAGACGAAACGTCAGCGTCGCCCAGAGCTTTCTCTGTGGTGTGACTCAAAGCCCGGACTGGAGACTCAGAGTTGGGGGGGATCAGAGGTGGGTGGGTTCAGCGGGTCGTTGCGCCACTAGCACCTCCACCTTGTCCCCAAAACCCAGCTCACTGTTCTCAGAGTAAGCTATTCTGCTCAGAAGTGAAGGGCAGAGAAGCCCCGGCTTCAAGGTCCTGAACATCCTAAACGTGCGCACGGATCCTCTTCTGCAAGCGTCGAATCATAAACCAGCCGTGGAGATGGGGGCTGACCTGCTTGGTTACACTGCAAACGAAGCTAACTAAGGAGGGGGGCCAAAGGACCGGACTTGATTGGAGTCCCAGCGAGCGGTCTGTCCCTGTGTGTGAAGTCTCCTGGGTACCCAAGTTGTTGTCTTAGCTTTTGTGGTCTCTTTTCAAGTGTGGATGAGAGAAGTAACTGAAGACATAGGCTGCAGTTGCTAAGATTTGCTGGCCCTGGCTGAACACTGACTACGTGATTATTTATCCTGATTTTTAATTTATTTTTGGGGGGTGCGCCTAACCAGAAGCGATCTCCGGGTTGCAATCTAAACATTCGATAGGTGTCAGGCTGCTGCTGAGTTGGGGTGCTGAGGATGCGGATTACTCACCTACAGTTGGTGAACAGAGACAAGGGACCAAGGACCAGCTAGGGAGGCTGGGAAGCTTTCCGTGCCTCTAGAGGATCCCTAGCTCACCAGGCAGAGAGATTGGCAGGTGTGTGGGAGAGTGCGTTTCCTTCCTAATGTTACACAGAACCCCTACGGCACTGGGATACACTGGCAATGGGGGAACAGTTTCGGTTGCTTTTCACCCACTGACTAAGCTTAAGGAAAGGGGAAGGAACAGGATGAATTCTGGGAAAGGCCAGTTGTTGAATTGGTTTCCAGGATCTCAGCAACCCTCAATTAGATGCACCTGGGAGGGTCCCCGACTTCCTGGACACCAGAGCTGTTTGTTCTAACAAACCCTCACCCTCTGTCTGGGGTCAGGTGGAGTGGAGAACTAGCACTTCTATTACTTCCCTATTCTGTCCTTCCTAGGTCACTAATATAGCAATTTGTGAATGCTGCCTACTGGTGACAGTGATATCGTGGCATAAACAGATCAGAGCTTCTACCCCCTAAATCTGGAAATCAAAAACATCTTGGGTCATTCCAGAAGGATCCTCAGTTCTGGAGCCCATAACCTCCGTGATCTCACCCCTTTCTGGGTACACTTCCCCCAAGGGCTTGGCATGCTAGTGGATAGCTCCATAGTACTTTGCAGGTGTTCATCTGAGTGGTCCATATGTGGCATCTCACTTAATCCTTCCCTATCCTGATTAGTCTGAGCTGTGAATTTGTCCCTTACAAGTTGAGCCTTTAGGCACACCTATGAGGAATTATGTAATTAAGGTAAAGCCATAAGAGACTTGTCTCAGTTGCATAATTGATGGACTCAGTCCATCGTGGGTGGAACCATTCTCTGGGCAAGCGGGTAAGGTAGAGAGTGAACTAGTTTGAGTTTGGCAAGCTAGAAAGCAGCAAGGGTCCTTCTCTCTCAGCTTGTGAGTTTGGATATGGCGTGACCAGTTCTCTTGCCCGTGCCGTGATCAACTACCACATGGAATCGTGGTGAATAAAAGTCTCCTGGTTCTCCTAAATTATGCTCCTTTATTATAGCAGAGGGACATGAAGCTAAGCCTAGCCCTGTGAAGTAGTCACTAGTATGACCTTCGGTATAGACCAGGTGATCTCTTTAAAGATCTCAGAGATGGTTTGGAAAACTCTCCCCTTGTCCCTCCTTGAGATGCAGAGTCTTGCTATGAGTCTTAATGGTCTTAAACTCCCAAATCCATTCAGTTCTTCCTCCCAAGTGCTGGGATTGTAGATGTGCACTGTCAGCTGCCCTCTACCACCTGGGCAATTTGCCTCTTTAACTGACCCTGTGCAATATGCAGTTGAGCCAGGGCTTGGGGGATCCGGTGATCCTGCCTAGTCTCATGTCCTGGGTGGTACAGCAGGTGGACGCAGTAGTCCATAAAGGAGAGTACGTGTGTGTACAGCTACTCTTGTGAAAGCCTCACCCACCTAGAGCAAGGGGGAACATTAAGAGACTAAGGAGCGTTTCCGAACCAAGGTTAAGGGCAAGAACAACCTTCTCAGCAAGAATGAGAAGGGCCAGAATCCTGGGAAATGGGAGCCTTAGATGTCTTTCTCATAACATTTCTGTTTGTTGAGCTATTCTCATATAACCTAGGTTAGCCCTAGGTTAGTCCGAACTTGCTGAGTAGCCCAGGATGACTTGGAAGTCCCGCCCTCCTGTCTCCACCCTTTCCATTCCAGGAATTTCAGGTTCCTGTCACCAACCCAGTTTAGCTTTGTGGGGCTTTAAGCCCAGGGGCCAGGTAAGCAGATGGTCTAAGAGTGGGAGAAGTGTAATGCTGCCAGCTCATGTCTTCCCTTGGTATCTCACCGATTTATTCCAGTAGGCTGGGATCATGCCTGTGGCACTAATGTACCCCCTCACAGAGCAGCATCCGTGCGATCCAACCATTTCCCAAAACCAGGCCTCTGCACAGAGTTGACACGGCCCTGAGAAAGGTCGTTCTGCCTGCCATCAAAACTGAGTTCCCTTCTTCAACAGAGGGGTACATGTTGAAGAGGTGGGCATTGATGCTGGGGGAGGACAGTGGAGAGAAAAAAAGGGGGGAACAGCAGATCACCCATATAGACAGGGGTCTCCTCTGCCACCTCCACACCTTCCACCTGCTCTTTGGGGCTGGAGTGCAGTAGAACTCCTGACACGCCCCCCTGCCCCTCTGCCCTCCCTGGGCTGTGAAGAACAGGTTGTACCCTTGAGAAACCACAAGAGGAAGTTTAGATGATCTGAGGGTGGGGAAAGTTCTGGGGCCCTCGCCAAGTTTCCCTTTCCCTGTTGGGGGTAGGCGTGTTTGTCTTGCCCACAAAGACATTTCAATCTGAAACCCTATGAGCTTCTAAGAGCTGTTAGTGCCTATCCAGGTACCACAGGTGGCCAGGCACCGTCTTCCAATCATCTTCCACCTGAGATTCAAGACGCTAACTGGGAAAGGCTTGTTCCAGAAAGTGTCCTTTGCTGCTCATCCTTCTCTTCCCCAGAACATTCCCTAGAGCCTTTCCATTCGGAGGAGTGTGGCTGTAATGGCCACTTGGAGGCTGTCATAAGTGTACCCTTGCATTCTCTCATTTAGTACTCACTGTAACTCCAGGTGGTAAATACCTCTGTCCCAGTTCACCAATGAGAAAACCAGAGTTCAAAAAGGATTACAGACTTGCCCAGGGTCATGCAGTCTGCACATGGCAGAGATCAGATTTGGATGTGGCTCTCTCTGAATTCAAAGCATGTGCTCTTTTTTCGGCTTTTTTTGTTTGTTTGTTTGTTTGTTCTAAAGGAATTGCCAATGATGAAAGTCAAGATCTAAAGATAGTTTTAGAAGAATGTTGGGGGGGTAATGATGTGGGGAGGTAAGGGCTTAGGGTAGAATTGGAAGGGATTCCTGGGCAGTGAATATATTGGGAACTCTGGAGGAAGGCTGAGGCAGGGGGGTCAAAGATAGGCTGGACTATAAAGGGAGATTTTGTCTTAGACAGGGAGAGAGACCGACAGACAGACATATAGATAGATATATCAATAGACAAATAGACAGATGTAGTGACGACAGATTGAGATTGAAGGTTGGCAAACTGAAGCAAACAGGAAGAAGCATTCAGATATTTGGAGGATTACAAGATGGCTCTGCAAACGTTGCTTGGAACTTTTGTGTTTGGTTGTGGGTTTTTTTGTTTGTTTGTTTCGATCTTATAGTTTTTGCTTTTTTCATATTATTACTATTGCGATTATTATTATTCTTTTGTTTACTTTGAGGCAGGACTCACTGGATAGCCCAACCCCACTAAGTAGACCAGGTTGTCCTTGATCTTGTGTCGAGGCACCACTGTGCCCACCAGCCAAAGCGGGACTGCTTTCACACAAATATCTGCGTAATCCCTGCTCCAAGAAGTAGCAGCCAAAGGAGCACATGCTCTAAGAAAGGCCTCTGCCAGGACTTCACAAAGAAGCCATCCCCAACCCTTTCCCCTTGAAAATTAAGGTTACCCCAGGCCTGCCCTCTTCCCTCTCCCGTCTCCGACTAGTGTGCCTTGCTGTCTTTCCACCAGGTGGCACTGTTGTCCAGGGTGTCACATCAGTGGCCCAGCATAGGGTGAAGGACACCACCTGGTTCTTCAGGTAGCAGCTGGTTTCCTGGGACCTCATCCCCACCCCGTCCCCAGCTGTTTACTCTTCAGAGTCCAGAGAGCTGTTCTGACCCAGCAGAGTCTCTATAAAACTTGTTCTTATGGTTCTGGCCACAGTGTGCAGACCTAGGGGTTGATTCCTTTCCCTGGACAGACATCTCTCCCCCTCCTGATGTTCTTTTATCCTTGTGGCAGCACTGGGTACCTGATGTGGAATGGTCCTACATTCCCTTCAAAGGGCCTGACACCCCTATCCTTGCCTGTGAGGGACCTCATAAGCCCCACCTCTCTGAAACTGTTTACCCTCAGCTGCCTGACCAGTTCTCCCCCCGGGTGAGATTCCCCCACAGGCTCTCCTGAGATTAAAGAGTCAAGGCTGAGCATGAACGATGGTTCTAGAATGGCAAGGCAGCAAAGAGATGCTGGTTCCTTCTTAAGGCCAAATGTGATCGTGCTAGACCCTCAGAGAGGCATCTAGACAGCAGGCTGTAGAGGGCACAGCCAACACATCATAGGATGAGGACAAGGGGTGGAAGGGGGTGCATTTGCAAGCCCTGTGATCATCCAGCACCATGAAAGACAGATCCTGGACAGGGGCCTAGATAGTAGTTCTGAGCACTTAGTCATACATGCATCCCCCCAAAGAGCCTTGTGAGGCAAGACTTCCGAGGCGTGGGTGAGGGAGCTCAGCATGAGCCTTGTGCCGCATGAGAGGTTGAGCTGCTCTCTCCATCCACACAGCCATGTTGGAGGGCTGTTGGGCTGTAGCCCTAACCACCCCTTTCTGCCTTGTTCACTGGTCCCTTGCTGTCCATGTGCGCCTCCCTCAGCAGGTCACAGGAAGCCTTCAGGGCAGCTAACATTAGCCCGATGTCTACTCACAGCCCAAGGACAGTCTGGTTTGTTTTTAAGCATGCTGGGAATCAAACCTAGGTCCTTCCATGTGCTGTGGGAGCACTCTACCACTGAGCTACATTGCCAGAAAGGCAGACAGGCAGGTGTTAGTAGATGTTTACAGAGAAGAAAATAGAGTTACAGGCATTAACACTGAACTAATACCAATCCTTGCTGAGGGCTGGACAGGCATAGCTCCTTTGAGCGACAGCTGCTGTCCATTTTCATAGAAAGGTCAGAATCCGTTTTCTCAGGCTGGTGAGATAGCGCTGAGGGGCCTGCTTGCAGACCCGGAGGCCTGAGTTCAACCCCTGGAAGCCCACGTAGAAGAAGGAGAGAATAGACTTTGAAGGTTGTCCTCTGACTTCCACCTGTGCAGTATGGCTTGTACATGTTGTCTTTTTCCTCCTCTTCCTCCTCCTCCTCCCCTTCATTCTTCTTCTTGTTCTTCCTCTTTCTCCCTCTCCTTAGTCTTTCTCAAATAATAAAATAAGTAAATGCATAAAAAGAGGATCAATTCTCTCCCAGCTTGTGTTCCTTGGAGTGGGGGTGCAGGTTATCTAAAACCAGCATCTTTTTTTAAAAAATCTTTTTTTTTATTCAATTGTGCGTGTGTGTGTGTGTGTGTGTGTGTGTGTGTGTGTGTGTGTGTGTAGAACCACGGGCAAATTTGGGAACCACCATGGACTGCCTCCACCTCCTTCTGCCCCGGGATTCACAGGTTCCGCCCTACCAGGACCAGAAGCGCAGGCCGCCCCGCTTCTACCCATTGTCTATACGTGGGGTCTAGGATCCAAACTCAGGACCTTCCACCTGCAAGGCAGAGGCTTAACCCCTGAGCCACCTCTCCAACCCCTAAAACCAGCATCTTGACTTCTTTCTTTACCTTCCTATCTCTGACTCCATTTTCCTTTTGTCTTTGTGTGTGTGTTTTGCTTTGAATTGATTCATTGTGTGTGTGCACGCGCACATTTGTGTGTGCCATAGCACATGTACAGAGGTCAGAATGACTTTTCAGGAGTTGGTATTCATCTGCCAACTGTAAATCGAACTCATTACCAGGACTGTGTTCAAGCACTTCTACCCAATGAGTAGGCTTGGCAGTGCGTGCACACGTGATTGAGTGCGTATGCATGCGTGTGTGTGTGTGTGTGTGTGTGTGTGTGTGTGTGTGTGTGTGTGTGACAGAGTCTCATGTAGCCCTGGCTGATCTCAAACTTGTGCAGCAAATGACGGTCTTGAACTCTTTGATTTTCCTGCCTCTATTCCCAGGTTCTGGGTTTATAGGTGTGTGCCACTGTGCCTCATTTATAAGGTACTGGGGATTGAACCCAGGGCTTTGTGCACGCTAGGCAAACACTCAGCCAGTCCGAGCCCCATCTGCAGCCCCATCTTCCTTTTGCTTCTAGAATAAAAATAGAGCCGTCAGTTCTGGCATAGGGGGAGAGAGTTAGCCAGAGTCTGGGAAGTTGGGGCAGTCCCAGAAACTCCCAATTCTGGCCTCAGCCTTTTCTGTTCCAACTCACCCTCCCTCCTGCTCCCCGCCCTCCTCCCCGGCTGCTCCTCCACTCCCCTTCCCTGGGCCCCTGGAGTTCTGGGAAAGGAAGTCAGGGCAGGGGCCTCCGACAGATGTAGGACTTGAGCTCCGACTTAAAATTCCAGCTGGAGAAAGAGAGGACCTGCCAGGGGAGGGAGGATGGGGCACCTGTGGGGCCCGTCTGCCTGACCCACGAAGGCATCTGTCGGCTGAGGGCCGAGAGTCTTTTCCAAGCTCTAGTTTGTTAAACTGACTGTGCTGGGCTCTTGGAATGGACTTTGAATAAGACCCAGGGGAGAGTTGCTTCTTCTCTAGAAAGCGACTTTGGGGTAACAGAGAGGGAATACCATTTTCTCCCAGCAGCTGATCCAGAAGTTCAGGCCAGTTCTTTCCCTTTCTCTCAGCTTTATTAATTCTCCTGTGAAGTTGCCCCCCATAGACCCACAAACTTGGAGTCTGTTTTTACTACAGTGGAAAGTATCTTGGGGGGACACAAGCTTCTTACATGTACTAGATGGCAGAAAGAGCCTGGAGAGATGGCTCAGGGGCTAAGACTCTGCCTCGGAAGCAGAAGGTCTTGAGTTCAGAATCCAGGTCCCACGTAAAAACACCAGGCAGAAACAGCACAGCCTGCACCTCTGGCCCTTGTGGGCAGAGCCTGGGAAATCCCAGAATAAAGCAGGAAGGAGGTAGAAGTGGTCCAGGATGATTCCTGAAGTCATCCTTGGGCCTCTGCAGGGACTCACAATGCCTTCAGATACACACACACACAGGGGCACACACATCCACATATACATACACACACATGCAAAAATAAATAAATAAGTGAATAAAGTTTAAAAAGTAGACAGCAGAATATCAGCCAGGTTATAGAACATTCTAGTTTCTCCATGCTCTCTGTCCTTCTTTCTGGTCAGCTGGTACTTGTTAGTTCTAGGGGCAACCTCCATCTTTTCTTTGAATCTACTCGACTTTAGCCAAGCTAGCCTCTCAGATCTCTTGATCTCCGAGGAGACAGTTTGTCTCTGCCTTGGCCCAGGCTGTGCGGTTCAGATGCCAAACTTTATACAACCCAATAGACTTGAACTCGGTGCCTCTGGGTGGTCCTCAGGAATGATCTGGCTGCTGGATGTTTCTCGTGGTTTTTTTTTTTCCCCTTGAATCCTCATTTCTTCCCAGACACGTGGCAGCAGGAATATTGGTAACAAGAGCAAATCTTTGCACATCTCCACACGCCGCGTCTGGTAAATAAGTCTGATTAATACGGGTGTGATTAGCTCACTTCTCACTCTTCACTACAGTCTCCCCGCCCCCCTCCACCCCACCAGGAGAAGCTACACATGTAGCTCAGTCGGTAGAGCGCTTGTCTCGCGTGCATGAAGCTCTGATTTCAATGCAGTAGGGTGGCCCAATCTGTAATTCTAGCACATGGGAAAAGAAGGCAAGAGATTCAGAAGCTCGTGGTCCGTCATTCTTGGCTCCATCGTATTGAGTTCTAGGCCAGTCTGGGATCTATACAGCCGTATTTAACAAAACAAATATACTACGGCACAGGGCCCACGTGCCTGCCCAGGGTGGTACAAGCAGTCAGTGTGGAGAGCCTGATGCCGGGCAGGACTCTGACCTGAGACAGACTTTAAGTTCATAGTAGACACACTTGACTGTCACACTTGGTAACATACATATACATATGTATACATACATATGTCCTATACATAACTTCATGATCAGACAGTTGGGGCTCTGTGATGATATGCGCTTAGTCTGGGAGGCATACACATACATTCTGGGCCATCCCTCGACCTCTTAGTGCCTCTGGTCAGAACCCGGTGTCATTCACTAAGCTAAGCAAGGTGAAGGGAAGGGGTCAGGATGGTGCTACCCCAGCAGGCAGGTCAGGTGTCACAAGAGGACCCAGGAAGCAAGAGTGGGTGGCGGGTAGATGTGAGCTTGGCTAGGTGGGGCCGGGGCCCTGCCCAACCTGCGAAGCTCTGGATGAATCAGCCTGACCACAACCACCCAAGGCTGCAGGGAAGGTGCAAACGTTTTCTTCCACTCCCCTCCAACGCTCTTCTTTCCTGATTCTTTCCCATCATGGGTTTTGGCAGGGGCGCTGAACTTGAACACAATTCAAAGCCCAAGGTTAAGTTCAGCTTGGGAACTGGACCAGTGACCTCGACCTTTGGAGAAGTCCTGCTGTCTCCAACAGTCCACCTGTAATGGTTTCTCCCCCTTGGTGCTGAGGATTGACCTGGGTCTGATTTGCCTTGGACCTGATTTGCACATAGCTAGGCAAGCGCTTTACCACCAAGTTCCCCCTAGCCTGCTTTTTTGTTTGTTTGTTTTAATATTTACTTGAGAGGGAGAGAAGTTGAGACCCATGGTGCACCCGTGGAGATCAGAGGACAACCTTCAGGAGTCAGCTCTCTGCTTTTGTGAAAGGGTCTTGTTGCCCACTCACTACACAGGCAAGACTGTTCTTTTGCCTCTATCTCTGTATACTAGGACTACGGATGTATGCCACGACACCTAGTTAGCACTTGTTTGTCTTGCACTATGTAGTCATGGTTGGCTGAAAACTTGGGATCCTCCCTCTTCTACCTTCCCAGTGCAGGATTATAAATGTGGGTCTAAACACTTGGTCAATGATGATTACTTTTTAAAAAATATGTTTTTAGGGGTCAGAGAGGTGGCTCAGGGGTTAAGCTTCTGCCTTGCAGGCGGAAGGTCCTGAGTTTGGATCCTAGACCCCACGTATAGATGCTAGACAGAAGGTGGGGCGGCCTGCGCTTCTGGTCCTTGGTAGGGCGGAGCCTGTGAATCCTGGGGCAGAGTAAATAAGGAGGAGGTGGAGGCGTCCGTAGTGGTTCCCGAATTCGTCTGTGGTTCTACACACACACACATACATACACACACGCGCATACACGCGCATACACGCACAATTGAATAAATAATAAATAATAAAAAATATATTTAAAAAGTTTTTAAAAAAAGGAGTGCACATGCCTATATGAGTATGTGTGCATGCTAAGGCCTGTGGCTGAGATCAAGAATCATCCTCAACTGCTCTGTTTTGAGGCTGAGTCTCTAATTAAACTCAGAGGTTTCCTGTAGAGAGCTAGGACTCGTGTGGCTGGCCAGACTGCTCTGAGGGTTCCCTAGACCCACCTTCTGGGGCTGGAATTGTAGGCAGGCAGAGTCCGCATATCCTCCTGGCATGTGAATCTGGGGATCCAAACTCCAGACCCTGAGCACTTTAAATGCTGAGCTATCTCCACAACCTCAAGGGTCTGTATTTACACGCCAGGAGGGATCATCTTTGACCATTCTTCCACCTCATTGTTAGCAGCCTGGGTCTCTAATTAAATCCAGAGTGTACCATTAAGGACTAGTTTGCTCTGGGGATTCTCAGGCTCTGCCTTTCAGGGCTAGAATTACAAGGGAGTCATCATACTCACCTGGCATTTTTACATGGAATCTGGGGATCCGAACTCGGGTCCTTTTGCTTCTGAGGCAAAGGCTTTAACTACTGAGCCAGCTCCTCAGCCACCATAATGGTTCATGGTGTGAGGGCTTAGAGTTCATTATGGTGGGGAGGCAGGGTAGTGAAGTGGGAGGTGGCTGGACACATTGCATCAAAGAGTCCCTGCTCACATTATGTCCAGAAGAGTCAGGAGTCAAAGAGAGATGAATTCTAGTGCTCAGTTGGCTTTTTCCTCTTCCCTTTTTATTCCTTCCAGGGCCCAGCTGACGGGACCAGCCACCCGCATTCAGAGTGCAGTGCTCGTATTTCCTTCTCCTTAAACCTCTCTGAAAAGATTCTCACAGACACACCCAGAGGGCTTGTCTCCCGGTGATTCCACATCCCCACAGCTTAATGGACAGGGCCAACATAGGAACACCAGGAGAAAAGGAAGGAGGGGGTGGTCTTTCCAACCATTTTGAAGGTAGAAGCAACAGAACTATGTAATTGGCAGGGGGTGGGAAGAGTCAGCTGTCCTTCCCCCCTAGAGGCGCCCTGCATACTTCTGCGATGAAGTATGCGGCCGCGATGTACTGGCGGCCCACATTCCTTCTTCCCTGCCAGGCCCTGTGCTCCGGAGCAGCGCAGTCAGCGTGGGAGGGACAGCAACCGGCAGAAGTTGGTGGCCCAGGTCTGTCGTCCCCAGCCACGCTAAAGGTTGAGGCGGGAGGATTGACAGTTCACAGCCTGCCTGGGCTGTAAGAGGCCAACCTGGTCAATTTAGTGAGACCTTTTCTCAAAATGCAAACACGTGGCAAAGCTGTTGGCAGTTCTCAGCCCGGATGAACGTCAGTACCACAAATGGAAATACTAAAATCCAGAGAAAAACATGTCTGTCATCATTATGTCTCATTAGCTGAAGATAAAGGAGCAAGAAAGTGTTAAGCTATGAAAGGAGAAAATCATGAAAGATACTTTGGGGGGGCGAGATAAAGGTGCTTGCTGCGCCAGGCTGATGACCTGCATTCAATTTGTGGGAACCACTTTACAGACAGAAGGGAAGAACTGAGTCTCTTGACCCACATATGCATGTCGTGGCTCCTATGCCTGTCCACAGTTACACACGTGTGTATGCATGCACACACACACATACACACACACACATATACATTAGCAAATAGTTTTGTTTTATTTTTTCAAAAAAAGAAATATACCGTTTTCTTGCAAGAAAACATTTTTGGGGGGTACTTACCATTTAGGGAGAAATATAAAACCTGGAGGAGTTATAACTTTGTTCTTAACCTAAGTCACTCAGGGTCAGTGAAACTCAATATTAAGCCAGTATGCATGTAATCTCAGTACTTGGAGGAGTAGGCAGGAGGATCAGGAGTTCAAGACCATTTTGGGTTATATATCCTTTGAGGCCAGTCTGGAATATAAGAGACTCTGTTTCAAAAAAATAAAAAACGTGGGCTGGTGAGGTAGCTAAGTGAGTCAAAGCACTGGTGTGCAAACCTGGCAACCTGAGTTCCATCCCCAACCCCTCCCTGAGTTCCATGGTACGAGGACAGAACTAACTTCATGAGGTGTCCACTAATGCCACATGCTGTGTGGCAGATTCAACACATCTATACAGCATTTACTTTTACTGCAGTAGATGTGTTTTTGATATGTATTTTTTAAATCTTTGTAAAACATCCTGGTCAAAATTCAGCTTCAAAATCTCAGCATGAAGGGCTGGAGAGGTGGCTCAGGGGTTAAGCCTCTGCCTTGCAGGCGGAAGGTCCTGAGTTTGGATCCCAGATCCCACGTATAGACGCCAGGCGGAAGCGGGGGCCGCCTGCGTTTCTGGTCCTGGTAGGGCGGAGCCTGTGAATCCTGGGACGGAAGGAGATGGAGGCGTCCATGGTGGTTCGCGAATTCGTCCGTGGTTCTACACATACACAGACACACACACACGCGCACATACACACGCACATGCGCACAGTTGAATAAATAATAATAATAAAAAAATTAAAAAAAAATCTCAGCATGAGCTGGGCTAACATCTTGACTTGCAATTCCAAAGACACTAAGAAGCCCAGGGAGCTAACTCAGTGGACGAGGTGCATGTTCGAATATCTAGTGATCTGAGTTAGATCCCTGGAAGCCCATGTGGTGGAAGGAAAGTTGTCCTTTGACCTGCACCTGTACACCATGGCGCATGTGTGTCCCTGTTCTCTCTCTCCCCTCTCTCTGTCTTTCTCAAATAAATACATTAAATATTCTACATTTTTTAAAAATTTACTTCTGTATATCTCTGTGTGTGTGTGTGTGTGTGTGTGTCTGTCTGTCTGTCTGTCTGTCTGTCTACATGTATCAGAGGGTACTATGTGTGCCAGTGGAGGCCCAAGGGTGTCTTTGGGATTTACCTCTCACCCTGGACTGCACTACCTCCTCTTTGCTTTGCTCAGGAGTTTCCAAAGCTCTACTTTCTAGGGCTAGAAATACAGGTCATAGCTTTTTCCACCTGAAGTTCTTATGTGGGAACAGGGATCCAAATTAGGACCTTCTTTCAAGGTAGAGACTTAATCTCTGAGCCATCTCTCCAGACCATGAAATAGCTTTTTAAAAAATCTTTATTTATTTATTTTGTTTAGTGTGTGTGTGTGTGTGTGTGTGTGTGTGTGTAGTCCCAAGGGTAACTTCAGGAATCATCTTTGATTACTTCTACTCCTTTTTGCTTCATTCTAGGATTCCCCAGACTCTGCCCACTAGGGCCAGAAGTGCAGGCTGCTGCCATTTCTGCCTGTCCTTTTTACGTGGGACCTGGGATCTGAACTCAGGACCTTCTGCTTACAAGGCAGAGTCTTAACCCCTGAGCCATCTCTCCAGCCCCCCAAGAAATGTTTTTTTAAATGAATCTTTTTTTATTATTTATTCAATCGTGCGTGCGTGCGTGCGTGCATGCGTGTGTGTGTGTGTGTGTGTGTGTGTGTGTGTGTGTGTGTGTGTAGAACCATGGACGAATTCGGGAACCACCATGGACCTCCTCCTCCTCCTCCTTGTTTACTCTGCCCCGGCATTCACAGGCTCCGCCCTACCAGGACCAGAAGCGCAGGCCGTCCTGGCTTCCACCCGGCATCTAGGCATCTATACGTGGGATCTGGGATCCAATCTCAGGACCTTCTGCCTGCAAGGCAGAGGCTTAACCACTGAGCCACCTCTCCAGCCCCCAAGAAATGTTTTTAAAAACGAGAAATGAAGGATCCTAAGATGGGGGGGCGCCATCTGTAACTCAAGGTTGTGGTAGCTATCAAAGCAGACTAACCAATGTAAAGCAAAAGAAATTCACTGAGAACTCAGCGAAGCTTCTGGAATACTGGAGAGAAAGCCTTGGGAATAGACTGAAAGTAATAGAGTAATCTAGGGTAGGAAGAAAGCCTTATAGGAAGTTAGGGGGAGCTGGCTATTACCTCTATCTGGCTGGGTCTTGTGGGGATTGACAGGTGTTTGAGGTACAGGTCAGAGGCCTGTTTTCTGGATGTATGATAAAGAAGATTCCCCAAGGGTATGTGGCAGTGCAGTCAGAGACAGGATTAGACGCTCAGCAGCAGTGGGGTTACCCTGCAGCAAGTCTTGCTCATACATGTCCATGAAAACGTCTTCCTCTACAAAAGAGTTTGGGAGATTCGGGTGTAGGTCAGTGATGGTGAGCACATGCTCAACACACCCACCAAGACCCTGGGTCCAAGCCCTAGGACCAAAAAGAAAAGGACAAAGGCAGGAGTAAGGGAGGTGAGTGGAGAGCAGCTGGTGGGCATTGGGGCACTCAGTGCCCCCTCAGCAGGCAGCCCTGGCTCAGCCCCTAGCACCACGTACATTCTGCACTCACACATCTTTCATCCTAGCACTTGGAGGACAGAAGCAGGAGGATCAGGAATTCAAGGCCAGCCTTAACAGCATCATGAATTAGAGACCCACCTGGCCGGGACTCTGCCCCTCTCTCCCCTAATGGTATATTTAGACTTACCATACATATAGAAAGGCCTAAAGGGAATATACTCAAATCTTACCAGTGATTGTTTGTGGCGGTGACAGAACTAAATGCTTCTTTTCTTTTCCTTTCCACATGGCCTGGAGACGTAGCTCTGTTAGTAGAGTGCTTGCCTAGCACACGGATCCCTGGGTCTATAATCTGAACATTTGGAAGGCGAAGGCTGAAGGATCAGAGGGTCTTCCTCGGGCACAGAATGGGTGGGTTATGTACGTGAGAACCTATCTCAAAAAAAAAAGTTCCGGTTCCGTAACAATATGAAAAATAAAAGCTCATCATATGAGTTGTGTTTCCATGAGCTTACGGAAAAGCGGGGTCACTATTTGGTGGCATGTTGCTGGCGGCAGTAGGCTCCAAGAACAAAAAGCTCAGGGTAGAGTTTGGTGTGGACTCTGCCACAGCTCACAACGGAGCCCGCCCTATCTGCCAACCAGTCAAGTCTTGTTGAACCAATGAAATTGTGACTGTCCGGGTAACTCTAGGGTGACCAGCTCAGGCTCTCATGGCAGTTGGGGGGACATGGGACTCTCTTACAAGTCCTAGTTACCCACGGAAGGTAACCTGCAGAGTGGGTCCCTGGCTTGATTTAAGCAGCCTGGGGGAAGGGGGAGACGAACCAAGGCAGTGGGAGCCGGAAGCTGCATCCCCCAGCATCTGCCTTCCCAGCATAGCAACAGAGGAGGAGGAGGAGGAGGAGGAGGAGCCAGGATTGAGCCACAAGATAAGGAACCCTCAGCAACAGCGGCCGATCAGAATAAACAGCTGTGTCCCCAGGGGAATGAGCTCCAAATTCCGTTCTGTGATCCCACCCCAAATCCCCACTTTTCCCCAGTGCACCCCACCCCCGTCCAAGCACGGTCAGCATCCCCTTCAGCTCCACGGGGTGGGGGCTCTTCTCTGCCTTGGCTCAACTCCCATACTGCTGTGTTCCTACATCAGCACAGTCCCCCACCCCCTTAACTGGAGGCACTTCCAGCTGTCTGGAAGAATCGAAGACTCCAGGCAGGTGGCCGGAGGTGGATGGAGAGGGGCCCATTCCAGGGCCAGCCCTCTCCACCTGCCAGACCAGGCCACCCTCAAACTCTCCCCTGGGCCAATCCAGGAAGGCCTGGGAACACAGAACACAGTGGGGCCTGGCTGGGAGGGCGGAGGTAAAGCCAGGGGTCCAGCCGGGGTCCAGTGGGGGAAAGTTTGGCATGGGCTGGAGACTGGGTCTGCAGACATCTGTCTAGTTCACTATGGGTGGTCCTTGTCCCCCCCCCAGGAACTCAGGGTCCAGAGGGGAGAGGGACATTGGGAGAAGGGAGAGGGGGAGGGGGCTTCTGATTCCTCAGCACAGTGCCTAAAGGACTGCCTGGAGAGCTCCCTCTCACTTGAGGGGACCCCAAGAGCCCCTGACTTCTTTCTACACATGCTAGCCTGGAGTTTAAATTCTGTGAGTCACAAGGGACTGATCATTTCTCTCTCTCAGGACCTGGATGGCCTCTGAGGCCACTGTGAATAGTAATTAACTCCATAATCAGTTGTGATCTGAGCAATACCTGGCCTCGGGGCTGGGCTTCAGCAAGCGTCTTCATGTCCTGAAGAAGTGGATACTTTAGTGACCTCTGTGTTTCTGAACATGGTTTCTGCCCTGAGTGTCCAAGGGTCAAGGCCTGGGAACAGTAATGTTGGTATTTGTCTCAAGAGATAGCTTGGCCTCCAGTAGAAAGGTGGCTTAAAAGGACTGGACATATCCGCTTGCTTCCGGTGCCCAGTGGGAGGGTGGACAAGGGCATCGTTATTTTCTCATCCTCCAGCTTGCTGGTCACATTGAATGTTCCCATCATCCGGTACTAAACTGACTCTTTGAGGACGGGAAGATCCTGTAAGGTCTCACAAGCTCCTAACCTGTCCTCACTTGTACAACCACGTCCCCTAGCCAGCAGACTCAATAAATGGATAAATAAATGAATAGCCAGGGCCAGCCACTTCATCTGCAAGACTCTTTGTTTAAAAATTAAGCCTCTGGGGCCAGTGAGATAGCTTGGTGGGTAAGGTGTCTACTTAAAAACCTGCGAGCTGAGTTTGGGGCTGGAGAGGTGACTCAGGGGTTAAGCCTCTGCCTTGCAGGCGGAAGGTCCTGAGTTCAGATCCTTAGACCCCACGTATAGACACCGGGCGGAAGCAGGGGCGGCCTGCCCTGCGTTTCTGGTCCTGGTAGGGAGAAGCCTGTGAATCTTGGGGCAGAGTAAAAAAGGAAGAGGTGGATGCGGCCCATGGTGGTTCCCGAATTCGCCCGTGGTTCTACACACACACACACACACACACACACACACACACACACGCACGCACAATTGAATTAAAAAAAATTTAAAAAATTTAAAAAAAAACCTGCAACCTGAGCTTGATCCCTGGAAGCAGACATGGTGGAAGGAGAACGAATGGCCCCCTGACCTCCACTCATGTGCCATGGCATACATGTGTACTCTCTCTGTCTCTTGGTCCATCTCTCTCTACATCTTTTTTTATATCTTTCCCTTTCTAATTCTCTTTCTCTCCCTCCCAGTCTCTCTTAATTTTTTTTAACTAAAGAATCTTAATACAGGGGGTAAGGGTGTGGTCCAGCTGGTAGAGTACTCTGCAGAAGCCCAGAGTTCGATCCTAGGCATAGTGGCACATGCCTGTGATCCCAGTACTCAGGAGGAGGAAGTAGGAGGCTCAGAAGTTCAAGGCATCCTCAGCTATATAGCAATTCAAGACCAACCTTGGGTACGTGAGACCATTAAAAAAAGAAAGAGGGCTGGAAAGATTGCTCAGGAGTTAAGACTCTGTCTTGCAAGCAGGTCCCGTGTAATAAACTCCAGGCAGAAATGGTGGTGGCCTATACTTCCGGCCCTGGTGGGCAGAGCCTGGGAAATCCCAGAGTGAAGTTAAAAGGAAATAAAAGTAATCCAGGATGATTCCTGAAGTTATCCATGGTCCTCCAGAGGGACACACAGTGCCCTCTGATACACACACACACACACACACACACTAAAAAGAAGAAAGAAAGGAAGGGAGGGAGAGAGAGAGAGAGAGAGAGAGAGAGAGAGAGAGAGAGAGAGAGAGAGAGAGAGAGAAAGACTCTCAAGAAAGCAGTGACAGACATTAAACTTAGCGTGGGACTGTCTACACATGGAGCTTTAGCACTGCATCAGGTAGCAGGCCCAGAAAGCCAGGCCTGGTGATATCTAGCATTTATTGAGCACTTACTATATGCCAGACATACTCCCACAACACCAAAAAGGAAATGAGCCTGTCCAACTTGCTGAGGTCACTCAGCTCTCCATCCTCACAGTCTGAGCCCCTTCGTCACCACAGGCACTCCAGGCTCCAGGATGGGAGAGGTTTGCTGCAGAGGCCAGCTGCTTTCCCAGCCCCTTCCTCTGCCATCTCAGGCAGGAAGGAAGATGAAGCAAGATGCAGCAGCTGACATGGGTGTGGCAACTGGGGTGGTGGCAGCGAGGGTGGCCAGCACAGAGGCTCCAGCGTGGGGACAGAGTGAGGGATTTGTGTGAGCTGCAGCAGCTGATAGACACCACAGCTGCATCCCCCACCACTGCCATGCCCGGGGTGGGCATCGCTGAGCCCGCTCCCTCCTCTGATGTTACCTCCAGCTCTGCCTTTCTTCCTTCCTGGTCGCCCTCCAAGAGGGAGGCCCTTCCAATCTCTTTCCGGCTGTGCCTGTGGCATTCCTATACTGATCCCCACAGTAAGAAAGCACCTGGTTGAATAAGTACCTACTGTGTGTGCCAGGCATGCTGTAAACTACTTAATGATGTGTATTCTGGTTTGTTTTTTCTTTCCATGTAGCCCAGGTTAGCCTCCAAATTGCTATGTAATCAAAGATGTAGATCAGTTTTTTTTCTTTGTCTAGTATGTATGTATGTATGTGTGTGTGTGTGTGTGTGGTGTGTGTGTGTGTGTGTGTGTGTGTGATTGCATGTTTATATGTGGTGGCATACATGTTTGCCTGAGGTTGATATTGGAATCACGAATCATCTTGGATCACTCTTCCACCTTTTTCTTTTCTCTTCCTTCCTTCCTTCCTTCCTTCCTTCCTTCCTTCCTTCCTTCCTTCCTTCCTTCCTTCCTTCCTTCCTTCCTTCCTTCCTTCTTCTTCCCTCCCTCCCTCCCTCCCTCCTTCCCTCCTTTTCTCCTTCCTTCCCTCCTTCATTTCTTTGTCTTTAATCAAACTCAAAATTAGTCTCGCAAATCCCTGCCTTCTGGAATTATAGGTAGTCAGTCTACCGCACCCATCCGGAATTTTATGTGGGTTCTGGAGATCTGAACTTTGGTCCTTCCACTTGCATGGCAAGTGCTTTAACTGCTGAGCCATCTCTCCAGCCTTCTGCCCTCCCGCCTCCACCCTCTGAGCGTGGGGTGACAGGTGTGCATCTCTTCACCCAGTTTATGCCGAGCTGGGGATTGATCATAGAGCTTTGTGCACGCCAGGCCAGAGGTCTACCCACTGTGCCACCTCCCCAGCTGACAATGTGTGCCATTTATTCTCTCCACAGATCTGTATAAAGTCTGTTTCTTCTGCTTTGCAGGGGAGAGAACTGGAGTTTAGAGAAGCTGAGAGATATATTTAGGGTTGCTGGTGAGCACTTATGGAGGAGTCCTGGGTTCAGATCTGAAATCCACACCTTCTCCCCGTTTCTTCACCACTATCCCCACGGGACAAGAGTCCATGCAGTTCCCTGAGAACAGCAAAGCCTTTTTTTCAAACAGGAGACCGATTGTTTGAGAAATTATCAATTTTGGGGATGAAGAAATTATATTGAGACATGTTTCACATTTGGTCTCAGTTTGACATTAGCTGGGGTGCGGATAGACAAGGGTTTTTGTTTCCTTTTTCATGTATGTATACATGGGGTGCATGCATATGTGTGTGTGTGCTTACATGTGGGTAGGTGTACGTGTCCAGGTGTAGGTAAAAAGTGCGCTTGGGTATATGTGCTTGTGGAAACCCAAGGGTGATATTGGGAATCATACCTGGGTCTCTAATTAAACCCGGAGCACACAGTCAGGGCTGGTCAGGCTAGCCTGCTTGCTCTGGGATTCCAGTCTCCACCTTCCAGGGCTAAAATTACAAGCAGCCCACTATCTGCCTGGCATTTTTACATGGGATCTGGGGATCTGAACTCAGGTTCCTTTGCTTGAGAAGCAAAGGCTTTAAGCACTGAACCATCTCCCCAGCCCTACACAGGGTGTCTTATCTCCCTGGAAGGTACTGTGTCACACTTGGGAAGCAGATCTGATGATGCTGGAGGGAAGGGAGTTCAAGGGCTGGGGATGTGAATGAAGAGAAAGCCCCCCTCTCGCACGCTAGTTTCCCATTAGCCACTTGGCGCCAAAGAACACACCAAGAGATGAGTGGTTGCCGAGCTGGGGATTGATCAGTGGGGAGACTCTGGGCTCAGTCGCCAAGATCAGTAGCTTTAACAACAAAGTAGAAATTTCCCCTAGGCAAGTTGAGCAGATGGCCTGACCCCTTAGACAGTGCTGAAAGCCCACTCTTCTGGAGTGTGTGCCTGCGCTGTGGAGATAGCATCCTACGTGTCTCCTAGGACATCACACAATCACACAGCCTGTGCGCTTTCTTTTCAGGACATAACCTGAAAATTTGCTAGATCATGTATTCTACACACACACACACACACACACACACACACACTTTTTTTTCTGGAGACGGGGTCTCACATAACCCTGGCTGGTCTGGAGTTTGCTGTATAGTTGAGGACGACTAGGAGTCCTGGGAGATTGTGTGTTTCCTTGATGATCTTCCATGGTTGGCTGCCAGGAACTGGGGAACATATGTATTGGGGCTTCTAGTAGAAAGGTACAAGAACAGGACATGGGGTTTAGGGAAGGTTAGCGATCTTTGCCAGAGAATCAGATGGGAAGGACACAGAGAGTGCATTATTTAGGTGAGGAAAGCTGCCCTGTGTGGTCCCTCTGCAAGGAGACGTTTCCTAGATGGACATCTCTCTGTGCAAAGCTAGTGCAGATGGCTCAGAGCCAGCTGATGGACGCCCCTTCTCCTATGCCGACTCTCATCAAAGGTCCAGGGAGTTTGATTTCCTTCACCAGAGACCCTTTGGCAAGTCATCATGCTGTCCTTGTGCGCCCAGAGCATGACAGGACAGAGTTCTGAGACCCGGAAGTCCAAAGGGAGGCCAGGAAAAGCTGCTGCAGGCTCTCAGCATGAAGCTGGGTGCCTTTCTTGGGACATAGCACAAGCTGGTACTTACCGTTGGAAAGGCTGTGAGAACAGGCATTGGAGTTGTGGTTTTACTTGGATCTCACACCAGGCATGAGGTGAGGTTCATGGCCTCAGGTGTTCCCAAAGGAGATGCCTTCTGTCACCCCTCCAACCCTAGTGGTCCTGTGTAGGTAGGATCTTTCATTCCTGTCACTGAGGACCCCAGGGTCACCAACCGTATCTTTCTGTTGCAGTAGGAGCGGATACCCTTGTGAGGCCTTCGAGCCTTGGCCTCAGCTTCCCAGGCCCCTCTTGGCTTTGCTAGAAGAGAGGCCCCATGACATCACCTCCCCAGAAAGCACCCCAGTGCCGCTTCCTCTCACAGCGCATTCCAGGCTCTCGGTTGTCAGCCTGCGTGCCTTGGCCTCTCACACACCCCTCACTCGATCCCCCTCCTTCAGGAAGCCTGCCTCCAGCTTAGATTTTGCAGCAGCCTCCCAGTGATTTTGTGTCTTGCTGCTGAACGCATTGGTGTGACCAGAGGACTGAGACCCTTGTCAAGCTCCGCCGTCTCTGCCGCACACCACATCTGTGATCTGAGCATGTTCTTTCTATTGTTTTTCTTCAAATATATATTTTAAAAGCCCCCCCCCCCCAATTTTGGGCACTGGGAATGTAGCTCAGTTGGTAGGCCTGGCACGCATAAAGCCTCGGTTTGATTCCCAGCCCTGCATAAATTGGGTGTGGTGACACATGTCCATGATCCCAACACTGGGGAGACTAGGCAGGTTGACAGTAGTTCAATGTCATCCTTGGCTATATAACCAGTTTAGGCCAGCCTGGACTACTTGAGTCCTGTCCCCCCCAACACGCACACACCCATAAAAAATGGCTTATGAACTGGGGAGATGGCTCAGAGGGTAAAGACTTTGCCTCAAAAACAAAGGATCTGAGATCGGATCCTATGTAAAAATGCATGTTGAATAGATAAGGCAGCAGCCTATAATTCCAGCCTTGGAAGATGGAGCCTGGGGACCCCAGAACAAAGCAATAAGAATATAGAGGAATTCAGGATGATTTCCGAGGTCATCCTTGGTCCTCCACAGGGACACATATACCCATGATACACACACACACACACACACACACAGAGTTTATTTCCTTTTCTGTATTAGGGGTTGAACCTAGGGCCTTATGCATGCTTGAAAGCACTCTACCAACGAGCTGTATCTCCAGCCCCCCTCCCCCCAGTGAGTTTGTGTGTTTGTGCATGTGTGTTTGTGTGTGTGCGCGCGTGCGTGCACACGTGCAGTTGTGCTTCCCTGTGCATGACCATGTCAGGTGTCTTCTGCTATTGCTCTGTTGCTCTCTGTTTGTTTGTTTTTTTTCTTTTTAGACAAGGTCTCTCATGCAACCCTGAGTTTGCCAGTTTTTGCCGAACTGGCTGGCCATTGAGCTTCCAAGATCCTCCTGCCTCTGCAACTCCCTACCTAGCACTGGGTCATAAACACATGCAGAGGAGGAGCAGGGGGAGTCAACAGAACCATTTTTAAAATTCATTTATAGTGTGTGTGTGTGTGTGTGTGTGTGTGTGTGTGTGTGTGTGTGTGTCAGAGGATATATATGTTCCTGTGGAGGACCAAGGGTGACTTTGGGAATCATACTGGATTGCTTCTACCTCTTTCTTGCTTTGCTTTGGAATATTCCAGGCTCTGCCCAACAGGGCCAAAAGTACAGAAGGCCACCATTTCCACCTAGTGTTTTTTTATGTGGGATCTGGGATCTGAACTCAGGACCTTCTTCTTGCAAGTCAGGGTCTTAACCCCCAAGCCATCTCTCCAGCCTGACAGAACCATTTTAAAAGACCCAAAGTGCAGAAAACCTAGGCCTAGCTAAACTGCAGGAAAAACCCTTGCTTCCAATAGGAGAGCTGAAGCAAGCAGACACCTATCTCCTGGATCAGCCTCAGCTGAGAACATGTGCATTAGGTGACTCAAATTTCTGTAGTTCTATGCATGTCCATAAAAGATGGTGAATACCTTAAGTATGGACCTGGAGGTTACAAGTGAATTTTAACGAGTAGTTGCATTTGCAGATATGGAATCCAGGAATGAAGGCGATTGATTGTAGCTAACTAGATCTTGTGAGACATACCTGTAATTAGTTTCAGCATTCAGGAGGTGATGGCAGAGGTGGCTTGGGACTTTTTTTTAAAAATTTTTTTATTATTTATTCAATTGTGGGTATATGCGTATGTGTATGTATGTGTGTGTGTGTGTAGAACCATGGACGAATTCGGGAACCACCATGGACCGCCTCCACCTCCTCCTTGTTTACTCTGCCCCGGGATTCACAGGCTCCGCCCTACCAGGACCAGAATCGCAGGCTGCCCCCGTTTCTGTCTGGCGTCTATACGTGGGGTCTAGGATCCGAACTCAGGACCTTCTGCCTGCAAGACAGAGGCTTAACCCCTGAGCCACCTCTCCAGCCCCATGGCTTGGGACTTTAAGACCAGTCTTGAATAAAAGGGGAATTCAAGGCCAATCTGAGCTTCATGAGACCCTGTCTCATGCAAATAAACAAATAAACGAACAAAAAAAGATCACCTGGGGACTGAAGCCTTTGCCTCCCAAGAAGGCGGACCTGAGTTTGGACTCCCAGATCCCATATAAAAAACATTAGATGGAAGTGGTGGCAGCCTGTACTTCTGGCCCTGGAAGATGGGGCCTGGGAAATCCCAGAGCAAAGAAGTAAGGAGGAAGAATAATCCAGGATAATTATCAATGTCATTCTTGGGCCTCCACAGGCACACATAGTGCCTTTTTCTACACACACACACACACACACACACACACACACACACATACACGATCAACTATACATCTGCATGTGTTGGTATCTCCTTGCTTACCCCACCCTTCACTTCAGCAATGTAAGGAGCAATGGCCCAGCCCGACAGGGGGCTCCAGTAACTCTCTGGTGCCCACACCATGCCACCTGTCTCCCTATCTCCCCTGTGGGGTAAGGGGTAGTGTTGCTGTTGTGATCTGCAGCCTCCCACTCCCACTTCCCCTCTGCACGTGGGGCATCCTTGGCAAGCCACGCCCACACATGAATAAAGAAGGTGGGATGGCAGGAGCAGGCAGCCACCTGTGATTTCTCTAAGCCATAGTACTCTACCAACACCTGGGGAAGACCCCTTGGCGGTTTGGGGGAGCCTATTTTGCCTTGATCTTTATTTACCTCTCACAGAGGAAGTAAGTAAATAGCTCTTCATGTGTCTGAGTAGATGCACCTCCCGCCAGACTGTATGCGGCTGCTGAATACCGTTAACAACCGTGGCCCGGCCCCAGAGGAAGTGGTGACAGAAGATTGCTTGTTTTATTTTCCATTTACTCTTTTTCCCACCCCTGCCCTTTTTATACATGCCGAGTGGTTTCTCTAGCGATCAGGGACTCAATCATTTGTTCATTCATTTCTTCACTCACTAAACCTTTGAGGGTGCTTGGCTTCTGGGATCACCTTAACTCCATTTGGAACCACCACCACGGGGCAAGACATGCTAGCCTTGTGGGAAACAATCTGCAAAGTTGGATCACATATCGCGAGACCAACAGTTTCAGTAATTTAATATGGAAGAATAGTGATTTGGTCATGGTCAGCACGTAATACCCGTGACTTCTTTTTCTTTTCATGTGTATGCTTTGTCTAGATAGAGTGTGTGCATGTGGGTGGGCATACATGCATGTACAGATGCACATAAGGACACATGCATGGAGAGGCCCAGGAGTGATATTGGGAATCATCATTGATTGCTCTTCCACCTTATTGTTTTGAGCCTGGGTCTCTAATCACACCCAGTGCACACCATTGGGGCTAGTCTGGCTTAGCCAGCTCACCCTGGGGATTTCCAGGTTCTGCTTTTGGGGCTAGAATTACATGCAGGCCAATAGGCCTGCCAGGTATGATTTTTTTGCTTGATTGTTTGTTTTGTTTCGTTTTTAACTTGCAACCCAGAAGTCCAAACTCTGGTCTTTTTGCTTGTGTGGCAAGTGTTTTAACCACTGAGCCATGTCCCCAGCCAAATAGCTTTTATTACTTTCTTCCTTTAAGATAGTAATAGGGAATGTGGAGAAAACTCTCGCTGCTCAAGCAAAAGGACAGGAGTTCAGATCCCATGCCACGCATGCCTTGACTGCACTGGTGGAGCTCAGAGGATACCTTTGGGAGTCAGTTCTCTCCTTCCACTGTATGGGTTTTTGGGGATCAGACTCAAGTCACCAACCATGTTTGGAAACAAGTGCCTTATCCACTGCTGTCTCACTGGCCCATAGACTACAATTTTTAACAACTATTTGAAAATATGAAGTGATTCATCTGGACACACAAGACTATATCCATTTTATAAATTAAGTTTTATTTTATTTATTTTTTAATTTTTTATTTATTCAATTGTGTATGTGTACATGTGTACGTGTACGTGTACGTGTACGTGTGTGTGTGTGTGTGTGTGTGTGTGTGTGTGTAGAACCATGGGCAAATTCGGGAAACCACCATGGACCATCTCCACCTTGTTTACTCTGCCTCACCAGGACCAGAAACGCAGGCCGCCCCACTTCTGCCTGGCGTCTATACGTGGGGTCCAGGTTCTGAACTCAGGACCTTCCGCCTGCAAGGCAGAGGCTTAACCCCTGAGCCACCTCTCCAGCCCCGACTATATCCATTTTATATTATTATTATTAGTGGTAGTAGTGGGGCTGGAGAGATGGCTCGGGTTGTGACTCTGTCTCACAAGCAGAAGGTTCTGAGTTCGGATCCCAGGTCCCACGTTAAAAAAAAAATAAAAAAAATTATTAGTGGTAGTGGTGATGGATGGGGTGTGTACGTGTGATGTGTGTTTCATGTAAGGTGCGTACATGCCACGGCTTTTCATCTTTCTACTTTGTCAATACAAGGTCCCTCTCATTTCTGCTGCTCTTTACACAGTGAACTGGCTAGCTGGTTGACTTTAGGATGATTTTCCTGTCTCTGCCTTCCAACTTGTTTTTTGTGGGTTCCAGGGATCAAACTTAGCTCTTCAGGCTTTTGGGGCAAGCACTTTTACTGCTGAACCATCTCGTAGTCCAAATTTGTCCATTTTTTAAAAAGCTTTATTTATTTATTTGTGTGTGTGTGTGTGTGTGTGTGTGTGTGTGTGTGTGTGTATCAGAGGGTAATGTGTGTCCCTATGGAGGACCAAGGATGACTTTGGGAATCATTCTAGATTGCTTCTACCTGCTTTTTGCTTTACTCTGGGATTTCCCAGGCTCTGCCTACCATAAAGTGCACACTAAAGCCATTTCTGCCTGGTGTTTTTACATAGGACCTGGAATCCAAACTCAGGACCTTCTGCTTTCGAGGCAGAGGCTTAACCCTGAGCCATCTTTCCAGCCCTAATTTGTCCATTTCTTTTAATGTGACTGAGATATCATGCTGATTCATCGGGATGGCTTGAAAATGTTAACATTAACATGGCTGAGAGTGTGGGTCAGTGGTAAAGCACTTGCCTAGCATGTGTAAGGTCCTGTGTTCAATCCCCAGCACCATGAAAATGAATACATAAAATAAGAGGGCCCAGAGGGACGGCAGAGTGGGAAAGTATCTGTGTTCCAGACTGGAGACCTGAGCCCAGCATGATGCAAGGAAAGAATGGACTTCTGAAAGTCTCTGCCCTCTGCCCTCTACAGGTATGCTGTGATACACATGCCTGCTGAGAGAGAGAGAGAGAGAGAGAGAGAGAAACAGAGAGAGAGAAAGAGAGAGAGAATACATGTACCGCAGCATGCATGTGAGGGTCAAAGGACAATTTTCAGATGTTGGTTCTTTCCATTCTCTAGGGACTGAACTCGCATCACCAGGTTGGCCCACTTTTACCCATTGAACCATCTCGTCAGTCCTGTGTATAGATTTTTTTTTAATGGCCTGTGTAATATTTTACTCAACCTCCTATGATTTTCCAACCTCTGTCCTGGGCTCAGGAGTCAAAACACCTGGTTTCTGTTGTTCTCCAGACACTTGGGCTTCCAACCCCTGACCAGCGTCCATTACATGGTGCAAGACAGTGATGATCCACTGCAAGGTGTGGTGGAAGCTGCAGGAGCAGTCACAGATGGCTTTGTAGAGTCCGGCCTCGTTACCGTGGACCAGCTGGAGCTGCTGGACGCAGAGGCTGTGAAGGACAGCGTGCATGGTTTCTGGTGACGCCCGGGTCCCCCTGGCTCGGTGGTTTCTTTCTGGTTTTCCTTTAGAGATATCAGATTCTGCAAACAAGGGCTCCAGCTGTTTATCAGGGGCCCTCCCAGGCTTAAGTGCCAGGGGCGCCCACTCCCTGCCAGAGAGGCTGTGGGGCCCTGATTAGGTTGACAGCTGAGGCAGGGGACCCTGGGTGGGGTGAGGGTGGCCGAGCTGGAAGTTTCAGCGAAAGACAGAGGCGGGGCGTTGCAGGAGAGGATCAGGTACCCCATGGGGGTGCCAGGGCGAGGAAGGAAGCAGACTCGCCCGGCTGCCAGGGTGTGTCCTGGCCCAGCTCTGCCTGGCGTAACACTGTTTCTTCCACGTCCTTCCCGTGACCTCCTCTGAGACTGCACACATTCACCTGGTGTTTCCTCTGCTGGGCTGCACCCCACCCCCACCCCCACCTCCAGTTTTGACATACTGTGAACTTTGAAAGGCTGGGAATGCAAGTTCAAGAATGCAAGTTCAAGACTGCTTGCCTAGTGTATAGCACTGGGTTCAATCCTCAGCACTGCAAATAAAACCAAACAGAGACAGCAAGATGGCTTAGGGGTAAGGTGTTTGCTTCTAGACGTAGACTTGAGTTTGATTCCCAGAGCCCACAGGGTAGAAGGAGAGAACTGACTTCCAAAGGTTGTCCTCTGACTGTTAATCTCTCTCTTTCTCTCTCTGCCTATAAATGAATAGATAGATAGTTAGATAGATAGATAGATAAATAGGTAGATAGATAGATAGATAGATAGATAGATAGATAGATAGATAGATAGATAGATAGATAGAAATAAAGACACAAACACCCCAGAGCACGGCTAAAGTTGTTTATGCCTATAATCCCAGCATTTGGGAAGTGGAGGCAAGAGGCTCATGAATTCAAGCACAACCTGGGCTATCAAAAAAAAAAAAAAAAAAAAAAAAAAAAAGTGGGCTGGAGAGATGGCTCAGGGATTAAGACTCTGTCCCCTAAGAAGAAGGTCCTGAATTAGGATCCCAGGTCCTGTAAAAACACCAGGCAGAAACAGCAGCGGCCTCTACTTCTGGTCCTGGTGGATGGAGCCTGGGAAACCCCAGAGCGAAGCAAAATAAATAAAATATTTTTTAAAATGTACGCGTGGGAGTGTAATGAATAAAGCTCAGTGTGTGGTGTGCTTGCCTAGCATGAGCAAAACCCCGGATTCGATCCCCAGTATCTTATAAAGCCAAGCGAGATGGTGATGCACCTGCTTGCAAACCTGAAGACCTGAGCTGAATCCTTTGAGAGTCGCCGGGGTGTAAGGAGAGAATCGACTTCTGAAGCGTTGTTCTCTGACTTCCGCCTGTATGCATGTTCTCTCTCTCTCACAAATAAATATTAAAAAAATAAACTTCAGATTAATTTTCTTTTAATTAAAAAAGTCTTTTTCTTCAGTATTGGGGATTGACCCTAGGGCCTCAGGCATGTGAAGCAGACACTCTACCAGCACGCTATAGCTTTTATAAAGATTTAATATGTGCAAGCAATTGTCAGGTGTTTCTAAATCTGATTCTCAGTAACTGCTTCCCAAGCATCATGAGTAGGAGCTGTACCTTCCCCATGCCACTGAGCATACCGGCGAGAAGAGGGCTCAGAACACTTAAGGTAGCACTGAAGATCCAGCTGCTGAAGTTGGCTTTCCTCACGGGTGACACAGAATTGAAATGCTCCGAAGTTATCAGAGTGTACAAAACTTCACTTAGATGGAAGGAATGAACCTGAGATCTATTGTGTCCAGTACTTGAAAACTACAAAGAGGAGATTTGATTTGATTTGACTTGACTTGCTTAAGCTTGCTTTTTTATAATTTAAAAATATTTAATTTATTATTATTATAGGGTGGGGGCATGTGCCATATAGCATGCATGAGGAAGTCAGAGGACAACTTTATGGAGTTGGTTTTCTTCTTCCACCTTTATACGGGTCCGAAGGATTGAACTCAGGTCATCAGGCTTATTTGACAAGTGTCTTTACCCACTGAACCATCTGGTCATCCCTACTATATTTATCTATTATTATGTAGCCTAGATGACCTGGAATCACTCTATAGACCAGACTGACCTTGACCATGCAAGGGTCTTGCCTCTGCATGCTGGGTATTGATATTGCAGTCTTGAGTCATCTGGTCCCGCTCCAGAGTCCCAGTGTTCTCAAAACAAAAATCTGGGGCTGGAGAGGTGGCTCAGGAGTGAAGCCTCTGCCTTGCAGGCAGAAGGTCCTGAGTTCGGATCCTAGACCCCACGTGTAGACGCCGGGGCGGAAGTGGGGCGGCCTGCGCTTCTGGTCCTGGTAGGGCGGAGCCTGTGAATCCTGAGGCAGAATAAACAAGGAGGAGGTGGAGGCATCCATGGTGGTTCCCATATTCGTCCATGGTTCTACACACACACATATACATACTCACACGTACATACATGCGCACACTACACACACAATTGAATAAATAAAAAAAATTCTAAGAATGTAAGGTAAGGCGTTAGCTTGGTTCTCCCATTCCCCATGTACACATGATTCAGACAGAATACCTGTACCAGGTAGCTCCATCTTCTATCTGTCTGTCTGTCTGTCTGTCTGTCTGTCTGTTCATCTATCCATCCATCTATCTATCTTCTATCATCTGTATATCTATCATCTATCAATCATCTATCTTCTATCCATCCATCTAGTATCTATGTATCACCTATTATCTATTAATCATCTATCTATCCACCTGTCATCTACCATCTGTATTATTTATCTATCATCTGTTTATTATCTATCATCTATCTATCTGTTGCCTATCCATCATCTAGCTATCTATTATCTATCTGTATTTCCATGTATCTATTTTTGATCATCTATCCTCTGTATATCTATCATCTACCTGTACCTATCTATGCCATCTATCATCTATTTATCGTCTAGCTATCCATTATCTGTTATCTATTATCTATCATCTATTTATATCATCTATTTTCTATCCATCTATCATCTATTTTTATTTATCAGCTGTCACTTATCTGTTATCTATCTATTTAATTTCTGTCAGTTGAAAAATAAACAATAATCAGTCATGGCTCCCCCTCTGAATTGGAACCCAGATTCTCAGTGCATTTCTAGGCAAATGTTGTGACTCTGAGCTACAGCCCCAACTCACACTAATTATTTTATAAATAGAAAATAGCATCTTTTTTCCCCCAAAAAACCAGCAAGTTTAAGTCCTGTGTGTTTCCATTTCTTTATTGCTAACATGCATTTCACAACAGTGTCTTCTTTATAAAATCGTGGGGTTCAAATGGATGTGGAAGTATTGGGCACCTATCCCTCATGGGACTCCACATGTTGGTCGTGAGTTCGTTACTAGCTCCTTGCTTCTCGTGGATTCTGTGCCTAGAGTCCATGAGTTCTCCATGGTGCCCTAGCTGCTCATGACACTACATGTGTGGAGTCCATGAGTCTGTTCTTTCTCTCCTCTAATAAACTCTACCGTAATCCTCAAAATAAAAAAAAGCAGATGGAAATATTTAGTGAAGCTTCTCAGGCAGGAGTACGGTCAGGAAGGAGCCACCTGGCTTCTCACTGCCATGATAAGGATGAGGATGGCCGAGGGCACAGATAATGATGCTGATGCAAGTACATATACTTTGGATTGTTCTGCTGGATTGTTTGTTTTGAGACAGTTTTTTTTTTTTTCTCTTTTAGTGTTGCCCAGGCTGGCCTCAAACTTAACTATGTAGCTAGGACTGACCATGAACTCCTGATCCTCTAGCCTCTTATCTTCCAGTTACTGAGATCACTAGTATATGTCACACATCCATCTTGTGTGCGTGTGTGCGTGTGTGTGTGTGTGTGTGTGCATGTGCTCAAATGTGTATGTGCATGCCTGTGCCTCTGGAGGCCCAAGGACGACACTGGGAACCATCCTGGATGATTGTTCTATCTCCTTATTGCTTTGCTCTGGGTTCTCCTATGCTTCACCTTCAGGGCTGGAATTGCTGACGGTTACCATATCCATCCAGCGTTTTTACTCAGATCCTTTTGCTTGTGAAGCAAAGGCTTTACCCTGAGCCAGTTCCCTGTCCCCCACACATCCATCTTTAAATAATAATTTCTTCTTCCTTCTCCTTCTCCTCTTTTTGCTCCTTCTTTTCTTTTTCTTTCTCCTACTATGGTGCAGTGTCTGGCTACTACCGTGTAGCCCAAGCTGTCCTGGCACTGATTCTCAATCCTCCTGCCTCAGCCTTCTGCGTGCTAGGACTCCAGACGTTATAACACAATACCCAGCTTAGTATTCTTACTGTGAGAAGAGTACCTAACTTGAGTTACCAATGATAGGTTCCTGTTTTTCTCAGTGAGACACTAGAGAACTGGTTATTAAATCGATGGTCTTCTGGAAGAAGAGCTGGTTCAGTCTTTTTCTAATTTTTTCCATGCTGGGGGTTAAAATCAAGACTTCATACAGGATAGGCAAGTGCTCTACCACTCATCTGTACCCTATCCCTTGTTTTCTAATTTGTCAGTGATTAGGGACATGATCTGGGTGGCATGTGATCAGTCAAAACAAGCTATTTTACTTTATGTATGTATCATACATTCCTAGGTTCAGAATCACATTCCATTCAATTAGGCACTGAATATTTATTAAGCACTTAATATGAGCACTCATTAAGTATCCAGTATCGCTGACTCTATATACTTTGGGTACATTGATGAACAAAACAAACAAAATTCTTCCTTCCCTCTTAGAACGGGACTCAGGACTGGTATATTAGCGAGCCAGCCATAGATATAATAAAGAAAACTATAAAACTTTTTAAAAGGGATAAACATTTTACAAAGTCTGGTGACACGAGCCTGTGACCCCAGTTCCTGAGGAGGCTGAGATGGGAGAATCACAAGTTCAAGGCTTGTCCTGGCAACTGCGACCCTGTCCCCCCAAAAATAAGTCAAGCCAGGCATGGTGGGACAGATATGTAGTCCTAGCACTTGGGAGGTGGAAGCAGGAGGATTAGGAGTTCAGGATTATCCTTGGCTATGTAGCAAGTGTAAGACCAGTCTGAATTACATGAGATTCTGTCTCAAAAAAGTATTTTAGAGAATTGTACAAAAAAATTCTTTCTAGTATTTCTCATATTGCTAAATAATAACATTTTAGCTTATGTGCTTATTATTCTAATATACATATATGTGTAAACATACATTTAAAAAATATTTTATTTATTTATTTTATGTGTATATGTGTGTATGTATCAGAGGGCACTGTGTGTCCCTGTGGAGGACCACGGGTGGCTTTGGGAATCATCCTGGATTGCTTCTACCTTCTTCTTGCTTTGCTCTGGGATTTCCCAGGCTCCACCCACCAGGGTCAGAAGTATAGCCCTTCTCTCCCCCTCCCCTCATTTCTGCCTGGCGTTTTTACATAGGACCTGGGATCAGAACTCAGGACCTTCTGCTTGAGAGGCAGAGTTTTAACCCCTGAACCATCTCTCCAGTCCATAAACATACATTTTTTAATGTTTGTTCGTCTTATGCGTGTATGTATGTGTGCAGGCATATGTCTACGGCATGAGTATAGAAGTCAGAGAACAACCTCCAGGAGCTGGTTCTCTCCTTCCCTGTGGGTTCTGGGCATGGAACTCAGGTTATCAAGCTTGGCGGCAAGTACCCTTATCCTCTGAGCCGCTCATTGTTTAATATTAACCATAGCTGTGATGCCCTTTTACTTCGAATGGTGTATATTCGTAGAACGAAGTCTTGTCTTCATGATCCTGATAGAATGCTAAAACCCAGGACATGACATCCACACAATGCCAGTGTGCAATCAAAGCCCAGGTCGCAAGTTAGATTCAGTCCTCCTATCTCTGTCTCCTTAAACCAGGAATGGGGGATGGGGAGATGGTTCAGTGGTTAAAGCCTTTGCTTCACAAGCAAAAGGACCTGAGTTCAGATCCCAAAATGCCACATAAAAATGCCAGGTTCTAGTCCTGAAAGGCAGAGCTTGGAAAACCCCAGCGTAAAACAACGGATGATTCCCTACGTTTCCCTTAGGCCTCCTCAGGTACACATACCCGGTGCTCTCTTATGCGTACACCTGCACACACATGTAAGCTCACACACAGAGACACACACACCCATACACACACACACACTCACACACGCATAAAAAACAAGCCTGGAATGGTTCTTTAGTTTGTCTTTTTTTTTTTTAATTTTTTTATTATTATTATTATTTATTCAACTGTGGTCATGTGCATGAGTGCGTCTGTGTGTGTGTGTGTGTGTGTGTGTGTGTGTGTGTGTGTGTGTGTGTGTCTGTGTATGTGTAGAACCACGGACGAATTCGGGAACCACCATGGCCGCCTCCACCTCCATCTGCCCCGGGATTCACAGGCTCCGCCCTACCAGGACCAGAAGCGCAGGCCGCCCCCGCTTCCGCCTGGCGTCTATACGTGGGATCTGGGATCCGAACTCAGGACCTTCCGCCTGCAAGGCGGAGGCTTAACCCCTGAGCCACCTCTCTAGCCCCTAGTTTGTCTTTTATAACATCAGCCTTTTTCTTTTTTTCGGATGTAACCTAGGGCCTTACACATGCTAGGTAAGCGCTGTACCACTGAGTTATACTCCCAGCCCTCTTTTTACTTTTTGTTTTGAAATAAGATCTAAGTTGCGCAGACTGGTCTGAAACTCACTCTGTGATCTAGGCAGGCTTTAAATTTATGGTTCTCTTGTCTCAGACTTCCAAGTAGCTGGGTGTTACCAGTCCCAGATAATTTCAGCATCTTTGAAGAGCCACCAAAAAACTTTTCATTTTATTATTGATTCATTTTTCAGGAGACAGGGTCTCATATGAGCCCAAGCTGGCCTCAAACTCACTATGTAGCTGAGGATGACTCTTGACTTTCTGAGTGCTAGGATTACCGTGGTGTACCCCCACTCTAGATGTATGCAGTGCTGGGGATAGAATTCAGTGTTTCTGGGCTGGAGAGATGGCTTAGGGGTTAAGACTCTGCCTCGCAAGCAGAGATCCTGAGTTCAGATCCCAGATCCCATGTAAAAAATGCCAGGCAGAAATGGTGGCAGCCTACACTTCTGACCCTGGTGGGTGGAGCCTGGGAAATTCCAGAGCTAAGCAAGGAGGTAGAAGCAATCCAGGATGATTCCTGAAGTCACCCTTTGTCATCTACAGGGACACAGGGACACACACACACACACACACACACACACACACACACACACACACGATTAATTAATTAAAAAAAAGAGTTCAGTGCTTCATGCATGTTGGAGAGCACTCTATTTACTGAGCTACATCCCAAGCCCCCAGGCAAAGAACTTTTAGGCTCCAGTTCTTTAAAGATGGTCTAAGAAGGGGAAATGCTTTGGCTGTGAATCCAGTTGGTCTGGGTTATTATTCATCAAATGCGATTTCCCTGTAGATGATGCCTCTGTGGTTTTGGGTTGCTCAGCACAGAGTAGCTGTCTACCTCTGTGTTGATTTTTCCTAGGACACAGGGGCCCATGAACAGTACAGCTTAATAGCAGAGGGATAAGCTCTCAGTTCTGGGAGCCAGAAGCCCAAGAACAAAGTGTTAGCAGGACCAGGTCTCTCAGAAGGGGAGAGATCTGTCTTCTGGTAGCCCCTAGATGCTCCTGGGCTGGAAGCTGGATTGCTTTCATCTCTGCCTCTGTCTTCATGGGCCATCCCCCCACATCCTCACCCCAAAGTGTCTGAAGCCATCATATCAGAGGGCCATGATGCTGTTTCCAAATAAAGCTTCCTTCTGAGAGCCAAAGGTGATTGTGGAGACCCAAGGTGACGTCAGGAATCATCCTGGATTGCTCTTCTACCTTATTGCTTTGCTGTAGGGTTTCCCAGGGGCCATCTTCCAGGTTCAGAAGTGCGTCCTCAGTTCTGGAGTGGGAAGATACAGGTCCTTTGTGGTCACTGTTTCCTCCCTTCCCAGGTACCTCAAAAATCCTAGAAGCCTGGCTTCTGGAGAATGTGTCAAAAATATACTGGGGGGATTAGCTCAGTCAGTAAAGTGTCTGCCACACAGCATGATGGCTGAGTTTGATCTCCAGCATCCAAGGGTGTTGGGGTACGGTGATATACCTTTGTAACCCTAATACCGGGGAGACTCTGATAGGAAGATCCTTGGGGCTCACTGGCCAGCCAGCATAGCAAATTGAAGGGAATCCAGGCCCCAGTTCTCAGAGAACTGGCTCAAAAGATAAGGCAGAGGGCTGGAGAGATGTTTCAGGGGTTGCAGCCTTTGCCTCCCAAGCAAACAGACCTGAGTTTAGATCCTCAGATCCCACAGGCAGATTTGGAGGCAATCCTGCAATTCTGTCCCTGGAAGTCAGAGCCTGGGAAACACCGGAGCAAAGCAAGGAGGTAGAGCAATATAGGATGATTCCCGAAGCCACCCTTGGGCCTCTACTGCCACATACAATCAAGTGTCCTCTTGAACACACAATAAATACATAAATACATAAATACAGAAAGAAAGAAAGAAGAGAGAGAGAAAGAAAGAGAAAGAAAGAAAGAAAGAAAGAAAGGAAGAAAGAAAGAAAGAAAGAAAGAAAGAAAGAAAGAAAGAAAGAAAGAAAGAAAGAGAGAGAAAAGGAGCAGATTATTGCTTATAAAGAATGTCTTGGAATGTTCTGAGGCTTAACAACCCGTGACCTTCTCAGTACAGGTGGTGGCCATGTCCAGTTCAGCAGCGTTTGAAGGACACAGGCAGGTCCCAGCACACACAACCCCTGGCCACTTCACCTGAAGGAAGCCCTGGAAGTCCAGCGTGACTAAAGACAGTTGCTTCACCCCCCAGAGGAGCCCAGCTGTCTCCTCCAGCCCCCATTCAGCCACCTGAACTCATTCACAGTTTTCCTGTCGGTTAGACCGGCCTGCAGTGTGGGAAGGGGCCCCTCTGGGTGGGGAGGGGCTGTGTTTCATTTGCTGCGAGGCTGGGTGCGTTTCCTCAGGCCTCAGCTGAACAGGTGCAAGTCACCCAGCCCAGTTGAAATGAGGACATTCTTTCCCTCCTTCCTCCTATCTCCCTCCCCCAACCCAGCCACACTGAAGCCACATCCCATTTCCTCCCCCTAATTCAAAAGCTCCCCCTCCATCCTCCACCCAGCCAAGGGCAGCGCCCCAGAGGAGAGGACTCCCTAGGAGAAAGTGGATGGCTAGCCTCAGGTTCTGTTTTCTTGGCAGGGGATGGAGTGACAAGAGAGGTATCCTGTGGAGGGAAAAGTGGGCTCTTCTGGGACACCTGAGTTCTGTATATTGCCTACAGTATCCGTTCATACTTAGTGACTGTCAGTCATGAAGACATTCAGTCAAGGCTGACTTGGGAGAGGCTAGGCAGTGGGTAGAGAGACTGAGGGAATCTGGCTCAGAACCACATTCTAGAACAAAGGTTCAGCCTCTTCAGCCTCGGCTGGAGGGTCTCTGAAGCCTTGAGTGAAATTGGTCTCAATGGGACCCATATGGGGCCCGTTCGACCATCTGCATTTCTGGATCGTTCCCCTGTTGATGCTGTAGGGACCTCGCTAAAAGCACCATGGTGCTGAGGGTTCCCTTAAGGCCTCAGGCACCAGTGGCCTTTGTGGTAGGGGAAGCAGGCTACCCGAGGAAGTGGGGCTTCAGCCCTGGCCTGAAACACAGCCCTCCCCACTCACTGTTCTGTGTGCCTTCTTACCCATGGAGGCTCCGGCCTAAGAGCAGCCAGAGCCCAGCTCCTGCGGCACCAGCTGCAGCCACGGCTCTTAGGAGAGAAGCAGGAGGATCAGGATTTGGGGACTGGCCTTAGCTACGCAATAGTAAGTTAGAGGTCAGTTGAGCTACATGAGACTATGTCTTATTAAAAAAAGAAAGGAAGGAAGGGAAAGAGGAAGGGAGGAAGGGAAAAGAAAAGGGGCGGGCAAGGCCTGGGGATGTAGCTCAGTGGTAGTGCTTGCCTGGCGTGCTTGAGGCGCAATTCCCAGCACTGTCAACCAGGTAATGGTGCAAACCTGGAATCCAGAACTTTGGAGCTGGAGACAGGAGGACTGGGACTTCAAGGGTCAACCTAGGTTACATACTAAGGCCAACCAGGGCTACAAAAAACACTGCTCAAAGGAAAGAGTGGATGAGAGAATGAGAGAGAGAGAGAGAGAGAGAGAGAGAGAGAGAGAGAGAGAATCATTTCTCCTCTCCACACATGGCCATGGCAAGAAAAATCTGCACTGCCACTGCCTGTCTACCTAAATCTGAATCCTGTGCTCCTAGCCCTGGGGAAGGAGCTGCCTCTTTATCAATCCTGAGCTATGGAATGTTGTGCAGCAAGTTAAAAATATGAGGTTAATGCCCTTGAGGTGACTCTGGTGGATGTGCTGTGATGGGTCGAAGTGAATTTGCTCAACTCCAGATTAAAAATAATCCTGCTTTGGTAAAAAGCAGGAACCATACAATTAAAGACACATGTAGGGAACTCATGATGGCTTAGTGGGTAAGGAGCCTGTCCACAAACCTGGAGACCTGAGTCCAGTCCTTGGAAACCTACATCGTAGAAGGAGAGAACAATGCAAGTTGTCCTTTGACCATCGTCCCATGCACCTCTTGCCTGTCAAGCATGAAGCCCTCCATTTGGTCCTAGCATTTCATATTCCAGGTGTGGCGGCTCATGCCTATAAGCCTAAGAGGCAGGAACAGCAGAAGTTCAAGGCCAGCTACATAGGGAGCTTCAAGCCAGCCTGGACTTGGGCTGGCATAAGACCCTGCATTCTCTACAGGAAGCAGCAGAGCCTCCCTCTGTCCCCCCTTCCCTGGCCCAAGGCCCTCAGCTCGCCAGCAGCTGCTGTACCCTCTCATTTCTTCCTGTCACCGGCAGGTTTCTCCACCAAGCGGCCTTGACTGGCTGGCTCCGTGTCTCTCACTTCCACTCTTTTTCATTTTAAAGAAACATTGCATGTTTTTGTTTGCTGACAGCCAAAGATCCCTAGCCTTGGAAACAGCCTCGGTGAGCAGGACTGGGTCTTCCTGGGGCCTCTCTGGGGCTCACAGCACACGCGCGCCCTTTCATAATTGTAACCAGCACAAATGCCATCTTGTGTCTAGAAATGCTTTACGTCACCTAACTTGGGAAGCCCGTCTGTGTGTGGACACGGCATCATTTCTTCTGTGAATGGCGCTGTGCTTGGTTAACCAGGCCCTGATTGTTACATGTTTGGGTATTTTCCAATTTGGGGATATTTATTCATTCACCACTGAGCTCCCTGCCTTCGGGCTCTGCCTCTTTGCAGTCTGTAAGAGTTGCTCCGGCGTGCCCTCCAATACTAGGAGTCTGAGATCCTGGCTTGACTCTGCTCATTGGACTTGGCCTTAGTAACCACTGTCATGGTCCATCTGGCAAACTGTGATTCTTCTAGCCTCCTCTTCCTCAGTCTTCTTTAGTGCCGGTGATGATCTCAGTAGTTGGGAAGGTGGAGGTAAGAGGATCCTAAGTGAGTTTAAGTGAGTGAATTCAAGGCCACCCTGAGTAATTTAGGGAGACTATCTCAGAACAGACAACATACAGAAAAGGTAGAGCAGAAGCTAGCAGTTCAGTTGATGGAGTATTTGCCTGGCAGGTTTGAGGCCTGGATTTGATCGCCAGAACTATGTGAAAACCAGCCTTAGGGGTTGGTGAGATGACTCAGTGGGTTCGCACCTGCTTATACACTGGGCCATCCGAGTTTGATTTCTGGAAGCACATGTGAAAGGAGAGAGCTGACTTCTGAAAATTGGTCTCTGACCTCTACCTATGTGCCATGGTATGCATTCTATCTCTGTCTCTCTCTATATATATATCCGCTCTCTCTCTTTCTCTCTCTCTTTCTCCTACTTCTTGACATTATGTTTCATACCTGTAATCCCAGCATTTGGAACCTGAGGCAGAAGGATTGAAGATGGCTGTAAGTTGTAGTTATTTTTCATTTTTCAATTTAATTTATTTTGAATAAACTAATGTGTACGTGTGTGAGAGAGGGGGGGTATATATGTTGCATGGCATATGTGGAGGTCAGAGGACAACTTTTGGAAATCAGTTTTGTCCTTCCATCACGTGGACTTCCAGGGACTGAGCTATCTGGATGACCTAAAGTGTGCTTTCTTTGTTTTCAAAAACAGAGTCTCAAGGAACTCAGGCTACCAGCAACCTTATACTCCCCAAATAGCTGAGGACAACCTCGAACTTCTGATTCTCCTGTTTCCACTGCAGGAGTACTGGGATTAAAGGAGCAAACCACCACATCTGGTTTTCATTCAGTGCTGGAGCTGAAACCCAGGACTTAGTGTATGCTAAGCAAAGCATAACTGAGCCATGTCCCCAGCATTATTTTTGTTTTGTGTTGAATGAAACAGTCCTGCTCCGTTGCTCAGGTTTGTCTAGATTTAAGTGGTCCTCCAACCCCAGCCCCCCCAAAGTGCTGGGACTGTGTCATTTGCATGCAATCTACAATGCTGTTTTATTTATTCATCTTTAAGTTGTTCTTTTAGTTATTTAGTAATTTAGTTAGTCATGTGTGTGTCCAGTGTATGCTGTGGAGGTCAGAGGACAACTCTATGGAGCCCATTCTCTTCTTTCACCTTTACGTAAATTCTAGGGATTGAACTGAGGTCAGCAGGCTTGCACAGTAAGCGCCTTTACCATTTTATAATCCTTGGCTTATTTATAATTTCCTTAGTTGTGTGCTTGATTTTTCAGTTTTGAATTTTGAATCTTTTTTTGGGGGGGGATGCTGGGGTTTTATACTTGCTAGGTAAGTACACCTAGGCTGTACTCCCAAGCCCCAATATTGAATCGCTTCCCTTTTCTGATACTCATACGGAGGCTGTGCAGTCTCTATAAGCATTATTTTTTGTTGTGTCTTATGTTTTTCTTGGTCAGTTTCCATAATCATAAAATCACAAATACATCATGCTTGAGTTTTGACATAGTTAAACATCTAAATCAGAGCGTACTGCGTGGCCATCATTCTGGAAAGTTTTGTGGGGCCCATTTTTGGATCAGCGTGTTCTCCGCCTCCAGGGTTAGCCCTGTGTTCGTGCAGGATTTCCACTGAGTAGCGTCCTGTAGCACATTCTCTTTTGCTCACTTGGAGTACGTGGTATCCGGTAGCGATTTGTTCCTTTCCAGTGCCAAGTTACATTCCGATGCCTGGATGTATATACGCTATTTGTTTATCCATTCTCTTGTTGATGGATATTTGGATCATTTCCAGCTTTGAGCTGCTGGCGCCTGTGAACACCCTTGTACAAATCTTTTGTTCATACAAGGTTTCATTTGAGAGAGATAGAGAGAGAGAGAGCGAGCGCGCACGGTGCAGTGACATGGAGCATGCACGTGGAGGCCAGAAGACAGCTTTGGGAAGTTACTTTCCTCCTCCTACCACGTGGGCTCTGGGGATTGAACTCCACTCACCAGGAGTGAGTGCACACAGGGCTCCTTGTCTACCTTAACAAATCACCAGCCCCCAGGTTTCATTTCTGTAGGGGGATTCCTAGAAGTGGGATGCAAGGCTTTAGTGGGGACATCTCTGATGTCTTAGTGTCTGTTTGTGAGGCAGGGTCTCACTAGACTGCCTCAGCTGGCGGCAAACTCCTGGCCTCAAGCAGTTTCAGCCCTCAGGGTAGCTGAGACTATATGCATATACCACTTAGGCAAATCAAGTTTTAACATGTGGTATGCTCAGTAGCATTTCATATCATTATCATACTGCTGCTTAATTTTTCCCATTATTAATCATCTGAAAAATGTGTTTAAAAACTTCACATGTGTTGGAGTGGGTGAGTTAGCTCAATGGTTACAGTACCTGCCTACAGAATTGGCCATCTGAGTTTGATTTCTGAAGCCCACATGGTGGAAGGAGAGAACTGACTTCCAAAGGTTGGACTCTGACCTCCACTTGTATGCTATGAAAAACAAAACAAAACTCTCCACGTGTAGATAGGGGTATTGCCCTGTTAATAGAATGTTTGTGAGGAGGGAGAGAGAAAGAGAGAGAGAGAGAGAGAGAGAGAGTCTTATATGTGTGGTTGTTAGTTTGTTTTTGTTTGAGAATGGGTCTCCTGTAGCCCAGCTGGTCCTGAACTTACTATAACTAAGGATAACCTTGAACTCCTAATCCTCCTGCCTCTGTCTCCTGAACGCTAGCATCACAGGGCTATGCACCACCACACAGTTTATGTAATGTTATGTATCAAGTACACATGTGTGTGCGCACACACACACACATTTACACATGTATACACACAACACATACAAAATGAAAGAATGAATGAACTCATCAGTTCACCAAAGCAGAGAAAAATGTAAAAGGAGAAAGGAAAGTAGCTGGGAAGAGGAAAGAGGGTAATGGGGGTGGGTAGAATCAAAATGCATTGTATGGGTATGAAAATGTCATAATGAAACCCATCCGGCCAATAAAAACAACTTTATAAAAAGAAAGTGGTGGAAGTGATATTGTAGAAACCAAAGCAAGGCGTCTCAGGAGACCCTGGGTTGACAGCACAAGCGTCCCTGCAGGGAGGAGAGTAGCCGGTCACCAATGTGCTCGCCATTTACACCAAGCATGCCCCAACCATCATCCCACTGCTCCAACCAATAGACTGGCTTATATAGTTTTATAGAAAACTGGCTTTATATAAAACTACACAGCACGGGGTTGGAGAGGTGGCTCAGGGGTTAAGCCTCTGCCTTGTAGGCAGAAGGTCCTGAGTTCGGATCCTAGACCCCATGTATAGACGCCAGGCAGAAGCGGGGGCGGCCTGCATTTCTGGTCCTGGTAGGGCGGAGCCTGTGAATCCTGGGGCAGAGTAAACAAGGAGGAGGTGGAGGCGGTCCATGGTGGTTCCCGAATTCACCTGTGGTTCTACACACACACACACAATTGAATAGAAAAAAAAAAACAAAAAACTATGCAGCTTTTTATTTTTCTCTACATCATCCCTTCAGCGATGTGGGTTCCTTAAGTCTTACGCTGGCATGACGTACAGACCCTCTGTTAAGCTGCTTGGGCTTCCTCTCTCATGAGTTCACAGGCCGTAAGAATAAGTGGCAACATCACTGTAGCCAGTATGCCAATGGGCAGAATCCAGAGACACCCCAGCCCAGAACTGGAAGTATCCTGGAAGAGGAACCAGGATAGGAATTAGTTTTCACCATGGCTGTCTCAAGGGCATCTCAAAAGTCCCATGAGTCCATCCTTGCTCCCTGAGACTCTTGAATTTTTTTGTTTGCCATTTTTTTTTTTTCACTTTAGTAATTTGTAGTGGCTGGGACGATTACTGCTATTGTCAACTTGACTCTCACAAAGTACCTACCTGTATTGATCTTGTTTGTTTGCTGTTTGTTTTGATCGAGGTAGGGAGCCCATAATGGTAGCACCATTCCCTACATAAGAAAGCAGACTGGGCCTAGAGGTGGCTCAGGGGCTTAAGACTCTGCCTCTCAAGCAGAAGGAACTGAGTTCAGATCCCAGTAAAAACTCCAGGCCAAAATGGCAGCAGTCTGAACTTCCAGGGAGCCTGGGAAATCCCAGAGCAAAGCAAAAAGGAGGTAGAAGCAATCTAGGATGATTCCTAAAGTTTCCCTTAGGCCTCCACAAGTTCATACGCCACAGTTCCCTCTGATACACACACACACACACACACACACACAGGTCAGTCTACATTACTTGAGACCCTCCCTGTCTTAAACAAACAATAACAAAAACTTATAGCCAAGAAAAAATTATTTTAGCATCTAGACCAGTGTTTGGCACAAATACATACATATATATATATATATATATATATATATATATATATATATATACATGCATACATACATGTAATAGAAATTCTCAGAGTACTGGGAGTTGCTTAGAAGTTATTTGCAAAGCTAAATTAAACTCAGCCCTTGGGTGGAGCTGAGCAGGGAGGAGGAGAAGATGTTGAATATTATGCTATCAGCAACCAAAAATGAGAGAGTTTACTTAAATAAGAAAAATGAGCAGCTCCTAAAGACAAGTACATCTCCTGGCTCCAGACTTTCTCCTGGGTAACCTGCAGGCAGAGCAGAGGCCCCAGGGCAAGTGAACTGGAAGGAGAGGGTCTTATTGCAGGTGAGCAGAGTAAGGTGCCTGCTTGCAAGCCTGGAGATCTGAGTTTGTTTGATCCCTGGATGTGGTAGAAAGAAAGAACTTGCTGCTCTGAGTGTAGTGTGTGTGTGTGTGTGTGTGTGTGTGTGTGTGTGTGTGTGTGTGTATGTATACACAAAAGTGCACTTGAATGTGCGCCTATGGAGGCCCAAAAGTGACATCTGGAATCATTCTGGATTGTTCTGCCTCCTTATTACTTTGCTCTGGGGTTTCCCAGGCTCTGCCTCTCAGGGGCTAGAATTGAAGGCTGAGCTATATCTATCCAGTGTTTTTGTTATCAGGGATCTCAAAGCAGGCCCTTTTGCTTGTGAGGCAGACTTTAACATCTGACCCATCTCCTGGTCCAAGAACTGGCTTTTGAAAGTGGTCCTCTGACTTCCACCTGTGTGCGTGGTAATCATGTACCCACCTTCTCGCTCATAAATACATAAAATATTTTAAAATTTTTTTTATTATTTATTATTTATTCAATTGTGCATGTATGCGTGTGTGCTGGTGTGTGCATGTATGTGTGTGTATGTATGTGTGTGTATAGAACCACAGACAAATTTGGGAACCACCATGGACACCTCCACCTCCTCCTTGTTTACTCTGCCGCAGGATTCACAGGCTTCGCCCTACCAGGACCAGAAACGCAGGCCACCCCTGCTCCCGCCCCGCTTCTGCCCAGCGTCTATACATGGGGTCTAGGATCCGAACTCAGAACCTTCCGCCTACAAGGCAGAGGCTTAACCCCTGAGCCACCTCTCCTGCCCCCATAAAATATTTTTAAAAAGACAGTCTCATTGTTCCCGTTTAAGACTTCAGGAGTCCAACAGCCCCAATTCTTTCTAGCCACAGTACTTCTTGCTATGGGATCATGGGAGAATATCTTCATCGGTTTCCATTTTCCTCTACTATAGTAGGTAAAGGTTGGTTTTGTGTGTGTGTGTGTGTGTGTGTGTGTGTGTGTGTGTGTATCAGAGGGCATTGTGTATGCCCATGAAAGCTCAAAGTCTGGATTATTCTACCTCATTTTTGCTTAATTTTGGGGCTTTCCAGGCCTGGAAATGCAGGTCACAGCCTTTCCTTCCCAAGGTTTTTACATAAGATCTGGGATCTGAATTCAAATCCTTAAGCTCACAAGACAGAGGTCTAAATCCTTTTGCCATCTCTCTATCCTATGGTTAAGGATTTTTTTTTTAGGTAAGAATTATTTAGTGTGTGTGTGTATGTGTGTATCAAAGGGACCACAAGTGACTTAGGGAATCATCCTGGATTGCTTCTACCTTCTTTTTGCTTTGCTCTGGGATTTCCCAGACTCTGCCCACCAGGGCCAGAAGTGCAAGCCAGCTGCTATTTCAGCCTGGCATTTTTTTATGTAGTACTTGGGACCCGAACTCAAGTCTTAACCCCTGAGCCATCTCTCCAGCCCCTAGGGAAGAATTTTTAAATTAAGCCAGTTGATGTAATAATCAGCATAACCCAAAGTCAGGCACAATGACTCATGCCTGGAATCCCAGCACTGGGGAACCTGAGGTAGAAGAATCCTGAATAGAAAGCTTACCTGGACTGTATAGGAAGTTCAAGGCCAGCCTGAACTAAAATAGCAAGAACCAATCTCAAAAGAGGAGGTGTGTGTGTGTGTGTGTGTGTGTGTGTGTGTGTGTGTGTGTGTAGGAGGGTCTCGAGATGTAGCTCAGTTGGTAAAGTGCCAGTGGCTAGAAGGGTAAAGGATCCATGCTCAAACCTGGAGACCTGAATAAGATCCCTGGAGCCCACAGGGTTGAAAGAGGGAACCAACTTCTTTTTTTTTCTTTTCTTTTTTTTTCCCCACTCATACAAACTTAACAGGTACACGGGTCCCCTCCCTCCCTCCAACACCCCACCCTCCCTCCCTCCCCATCCCCCAGTGCCTCCCCCTCCCCTCCCTGGAGCATCCTTTAATGTGCATGCCAAACTCTCCTCTGGGTCCTCCTCTCCAATGAAGTGCAAAGACCCAGTGGCATTTCCCAGAACCCTTTCCTGTGTTCCTGTTAAGCATAGGAACACTACTGTGAGGGAACCAACTTTTAAAAAAAGTGCCCTGTGACCTCCATACCAGTGCTGTGACATGCACGCGAATGCTGGCAGGTGTCAAAACTGGTAAGACCTGAGCTGGGTGAGGCGATCCAGGTCTGTAATCCCAGTCCTTTCACGTATCATGGGAAGTGCAAGGCCAACCTGGCTGCATTTGAATCTCGAGGTGGACCTTGGGCTACCGGAGCCCTTGTGACCAAAAAAAAAAGAAAGAGAGAGAAAGAGAGAGAAGAAAAAGAAAGGAAGAAAGGAAGAAAAGAAAGAGAGAGAGAGAAAAGAAAGAAAGAAAGAAAGAAAGAAAGAAAGAAAGAAAGAAAGAAAGAAAGAAAGAAAGAAAGAAAGAAAGAAAGAAAAGGAAGGAAGGAAGGAAGGAAGGAAGGAAGGAAGGAAGGAAGGAAGGAAGGAAGGAAAGAAGGAAGGAGGTCAGGGAGAGAAGGCTGAGCAAACAATTAATAAGCATACACAGCAAATTATGACGCACAGTGAGCTAGGCCCAAGGTAGCCCGCAGACACATATGAGCTATCCATTTAGCCTTCAGGCTCCAGAAATTTCCATCAAGAGGCTGACAGTAATTTAAATAAAGTGCAGTACTTCTCCCACATCTGTGAGGACACATCCTGATTCCCACCGGTACCTGAAATTCAGCACATATCAGACCTTATGCATGCTATGCTTTTCCTACATGTATACCCACAAATATAATTGCTACCACCTCTTTTGATTATAAAGTACAGGTACCCCTATCAAACTGTGGCCAGCCTTTTTATCCATATACCTCTTTTCTACTCTCAAACGGGAACTTTTTTTTTCTTTTTTTTTTTTGAGACAGGATCTCATGTAGCCCAGGCTGGCCTTGAACTTACCAGGTAGCCCAGGAAGGACTTTGAATTTCTGATCCCGCCTCCACCTCAGAGCATTGCAGTTCTGTACCATGCTGGCCTAAGCTGTGTTAGGAACGGAACCCCGGGCTTTCTGCATGCTAGTGTTACTGGAACAGTCTTTCCTCTCTTCACCAAATATCCCTACGTGGTTACCAAATGTTATAGGGTCCCTATTCAGGGGCTAAATGTTACTGGAACGACTGTCCCAATGTTGCAGGGTTTTTGTGTTCTGAAGTCAAAGATTGAAACCAGAACATGCGTAGAGGATTAAGGTAGAATTTATTAGAGGAGAGAAAGGCTGGAACTCATGGACTCCAGATGTGGAGTGCAGTGAGGGGCTGGGGTGCCCGGAGAACTCATGGAATCTATGAGAAGCAAGGAGCTAGAAATGAACTCACGGTACTCTTGAGTGCCATGAGGGGCTAGGGCACCAAAGATGGTGGCCAGAGTCAGGCATATTTATACACCTAGACCAGCCCAGGAAACTGGCTTTTTCTCATTGGTTAGCTCCCACTGGGGCCCAACCCAGTTGCTCCTGGGCCCAGGTGGGGCTAGAGATCAAGTTGTTTGTTGGCTATGGAGGGCTCATCTCCATAATCCTTTCATAGGGAAGTTGAGCATCTTGTCTCTGGGAGGAGTGGAGTCAGTTCCTCAGCAGGGATGTTCCTTCAGGGTGATCCCAGCAGTGGGGGATGACCTTCCAGGAATTTCAAAGACCTTTAGAGACCCATCCTAGCCTAGCTGCTCTAATCCTGCCTTACTAGAAGAGCACTTTGCCTGCTGGGCTACATCCTTAGCATTGTCTTCTCCACTTCTAAAAAATACATATTTTGGGCTGGAGAGATGACTCAGGGGTTAAGACTCTATCTTGCAAGCAGAAGTTCCTGAGTTCAGATCCTAAGTCTCCCATAAAAAAAAAAAAAATGTCAGGCGGAAATGTCAGTGGCCTGCACTTCCGACCCTGGTGGGTAGAGCCTGGGAAATCCCACAGCAAAGCCAGAAGGAGGTAGAAATAATCCAGGATGATTCCCAAAATCACCCTTGGTCCTCCTCAGGGACACACACACAGTGCCCTCTGATACACACATCTCTGATTTCCACCCGTGTAGTATAGAATACATGTACATTCTCTTTCTTTCTCTTTCATGACACAGTGCCCTCTGATACACACATAAAATAAATAAATAAAATATTACAGAAGATGGCATATGTGGGAGGGAACGGTGTACCTATTAAGTTTGTATGACCGGAAATAATAATAAAAATGTTTAAAAAAAAGAAGATGGCAGATGTAAGTATGTGAACATATAGATCTATATAAAATGTAAATATTATATGTAAAGAGAGAGACTATAGGGAAAGAACCTATAGTCTCTGTCCCTGATAAACTTACTTGGTAAGGACCTTATTTTTTGGTCTCCAAAATTTGGGGGAAATTTTCTTGTTCTTCGAAATGTAAATTTCTGGGAACTAGGTTGTGGGGAAAGTGAATAATTATTTGGGTAGGCCAGAGGAGGCCTCTGGAGTCTCTCGGGTCAGAGTCACAGGCTGGCCTACTGACCCACGGAGTCATCTGTAAGCACGAGTTCACCCTTGTGCTGGGACCTCTGTAGACCACCCTCCCTACTGTGAGTCACTCAACCTTAGGGACTCGCAGCCCAGTGGCCCCGAACAACACAACAGGTAACCTCAAGCATCCTCACATTTAAATCAGCAAGCGCGCCTGGTCCAGGTGCACACTTCTCATCCCAGTGCTTGACTAGGGATCGAGTCTGAGTAAGGAAAGCGCTCTACCAACTGAACTTTATCACTGCCACCATCACTACCCTTAAAAAAAAAGTTCTGTTTGTTTGGGTCTTATTCTGTAGGCTAGGTTGGACCTCACTATGTGATCTAGGCTGGCCTTCAACTCGAACTTGTAGGAATCCTCCTGCATCAGCCTCCCAAGTGCTGGTTTACAGTCAAGGAATCCACCTGGCTCTTGATGTGTTCTTGAGGAAATGAAATGACTCAGTGAAGAGCGGGCATTTCCTAACGTGGTTAGATAAAACTGGGTCTGTGACACATGTCTGTAGCAGGAGCTACCCAGAAGGCCAAGATCATCGTAGGCAGCACAGAGAGAACCCATCTCTAAATGTACAAAGCAAAATACTGCTACTGCACTGGCAAGAAGGCTCAGCAGGTAAAGGCGCTTGCCATGCAAGCCTGATGCCCTGAGTTTGGTTCCCAGAATCCACATCAAGGTGGATGTAAAGAATTAACTCTGATCTCTACATTTGTGTTATGGTGCATACTAACTACCCCCTCAGGCAACACACATATGTACAGTAATAGTAACAACAAAATCAAAATGTAATTACTAATAAGAAATGATTAAGCATTAGGTCTGTAAATTGGAATGTGTGTGTGTGTGTGTGTGTGTGTGTGTGTGTATGTTTAAGCTTCAAAAATTAAAGCATGTGGGGCTGGAGAGAGGGCTCAGGGGTTAAGACTCTGCCTCACAAGTAGAAGGACCTGAGTTTGTATCCCAGGCCCCTTGTGAAAACACCAGGTGGAAAATAGTCTCAGCCTGTACTTGTGGCCCTGGTGGGCGGAGCCCGGGAAATCCTGGAGGGAAGCAAGAAGGAGGCAGAAGCAATCGAGGATGATTCCCAAAGTCACCCTTGGTCCTCCACAGGGACACAATGCTTCTCTCTCTCTCTCTCTCTCTCTCTCTCTCTCTCTCTCACACACACACACATACACACATACACACATACACACACACACAAAATAAAGTTGTTTTTTTTTTTAGTTAGAGCATTACCCTAATCCTGTTGGAAGCAGAAAACTATGAGAAACTGACAAGGCAGGAATGGTGGCACATGCCTGTGAACCTAGTACTTGAGAAGGAGAAAGGAGGGGGAGGATCAGGAAGTGCAAGGCCATCCTCAGCTACATAGCAAGATGGAGGCCAGCCTGGGCTACAGGAAACCAAAATAAATAAATAAATAAAAAAAACAGTTAAGAAGTTGAAGAGAAATACCAGTTTGGCCACCCGTCCCCCAAGCCCTCTTCAGGGTTCAATTGATAACAGTGCCAGAGTTTACCCAGAGGAAGAACCAAGATGGGAAGTGAACCGTGCTGCGGTTCAACAGGTGGTTGCCCCTCTGGGACCCTGTCCAACCTGGGCTGTTGTTGAATAGTCACGTGGGCACTGGGGACCCTCCATCCGTAGCCCCTAGCAGACGGGCAGGGAGTTTTCTTTAGAGCTGATGGACCGTGGCCACCATCACCACACGTGGCTGTGTGCTAAGCTTGTTGTCTTACCACCACGTCAAAACGAGCCCAGGAAGCCCGGCTACTGTGCTTAGAAGGGACGAGAGAAGCCAGGCAAGATGTTCCAGGCCTGTCACCCCAGCACTCCAGAGACAGGAGGGTCAGGAGTCAAAGGTCGTCCTTGGCTACATAGGTAGTTTTTTTTTTTTTTTTTTTATTTATTTATTCAACTGTGTGCATGTGCGTGTGCGTGTGTGTATGTATGTATGTATGTCTGTGTGTGTGTGTGTGTGTGTGTGTGTGTGTGTAGAACCACGGACGAATTCGCGAACCACCATGGATGCCTCCACCTCCTTCTGCCCCGGGATTCACAGGCTCCGCCCTACCAGGACCAGAAGCGCAGGCCGCCCCCGCTTCCGCCTGGCGTCTATACGTGGGATCTGGGATCCGAACTCAGGACCTTCCGCCTGCAAGGCGGAGGCTTAACCCCTGAGCCACCTCTCCAGCCCCGCTACATAGGTAGTTTGAGACCAGCTGGAACTACCTAAGACCTTGTCTAGAAGGAAGAAAGGGGGAGCAAGATGGCTCAGTGGGTTTGATCCCCAGAAGCCCATGAAGTGAAAGGAGAAAATTTACTTCCTAAAGCTGTCTTCTGATATGTACATGACATACATTCTTTCTTTCTCAGTTGCTCTCTCTCTCTCAAAAATGAAATTTAAAAAAAAAAAAAAAAAAAGAAGGGAGATGGACTGGAGAGATGGCTCAGGAGCTAAGCTTCTGCCTCCACAGCAAAAGGTCCTGAGTTCAGATCTTGGATCCCATGTAAAAAAATGCCAGGTAGAAATGATGGTGGTTTATACTTCAGGTCCTAGAAGATGGAGCCTGGGAAACGACAGAGAAAAGCAAATAGGAGGTAGAAGCAATCCAGGGCAATTTCTGAAATTCATCCTTGGGTCTCCACAGGCACACACAGTGCCCTCTGATACACACAGACACACATGCTAAAGTAATAAAAATAAAATTTTAGGGGCTGGAGAGGTGGCTCAGGGGTTAAGCCTCTGCCTTGTAGGCGGAAGGTTCTGAGTTTGGATCCTAGACCCCACGGATAGACGCCGGGCAGAAGGGGGGGGGACCGCATTTCTGGTCCTGGTAGGCTGGAGCCTGTGAATCCCCAGGCAGAGTAAACAAGGAGGAGGGTCGAGCGGTTCATGGTGGTTCCCGAATTCGTTCGCACACACACACATACACAGGCGCACACACGCACACATGCACAATTGAATGAATAAAAAAATAAAACTTTAATTAAAAAAAGAAAGGATGGAGTAAGGAAAGGAAAAGATGAAAGAAGGAAGGAAAGAAGGAGACAGAGAAAGAAGGAAAGTCAAGTCAAACTTGGGAGTTTAGCTTAGTAGAGTACCTGCCTAGCATATATGAAGTCCTGAGTTTGATTCTCAGCACTGAATAAAACCAGGCATGGTGGTGTCCATAAAATCTCCACACCTGGGAGGTAGAAGCAGGAGCCTCAGGAGTTCAAGATCGTCCTTGGTTACATAGCAAGTTCAAGGCCAGCCTGGGCTGCATATGGCCCTGTCCTTAGCAAAGAACGGAGAAAGGAAAGGAGAGGGTGGGCGCTTGGTGAGCCAGCTCTTCCTGATGTCAGCACCCCCAACCACAGAGGACCCCCTCCCTCAGGCTAAATGAATGTCATGCTGCACATCTGGAGCGCCCAAGTACCCTGTGCAAGGTGACTTGGGTGTGCATTTGGGGCTCCAAAGGACTTGCTAACTGAGAGATGGGTGTCATGAAGAAGTGGTAGTACTCCAGGAGCTAGCTCATTTAAACCTCACTCCCAGATCTTTCTGTTTTCAGAGAAAAACATGGGAGAGTGGAAGGTCTTACTGCACTCTCCCAGCTTATACAGCTGTCGGAAGGTAACAGAGCCCGGAATGTAAACCAGGCGGGGGGCTGAGGGCGTAGCTGGTGGTGGAGGACATGCCTAGCATGTGTGAGGCCTTTGGTTCCATCCGCAGCACCACAAACCAAACAAAGCGAAATAAAGCCAAACAAAGCAGAGCGGACTGCGGAGCTAGAGCTCTTTCATTGTTGTTATCATTCTTCTGATGCATGGTGAAGGCAGGAAGACACTCGTGGGGTTACTTCCCCGGGTACCTCCTGGGTTTGGGGATCCAAGCCAGTCCGGGTCCATGACTCACACTGATAGCCACCAGTCTGTTCAATATCCATGGTAGCTCTTACTTATTCATTCATCATTCGTTCATTCATTTTTGATTCTGGGGCTTGAATCCAGGGCTGAGCATGTATTCTACCACTAAGTACCATCTCTAGCCCCCATGGCTGCTTTAGGAGTTGGGGTGTTTGTAGGGCACTTATCCACAGACCTGTCATCTATCTGGGTTTCATTCCCAGAAGCCCACATGCAGGAAATAGAGAGCTGACTTCTGAAAGTTGATTTCTGACCTCCAGGCCAGTATTATGCATGGACACATATTCTGTCTCTCAAATGAAAAAAATATGTTAAAGGCAAACAATGAGGGCTGGTGAGATAGCTGAACTGGTAAGGTGAGTGCTCACAGCCTGGTAACCTGAGTCTAATCCCTGGAAGCCCTCGTGATAAGAAGAAAGTTGTTCTCTGACCTCTACCTGTGCACCGTGGCACGCATGCGTACACCTCCTCTCTCTCAAATAAATAAGATATTTAAAAACTAATTTACATAGTATAGCCCAATATCCTGTGGTAGAACAATGTTCTACTATAACTTCCTTTTTTGAGGTTAAAGCAGGATTTATTGAGAATGAGAGAATAGAGAGGAAATTCAGATAGTTGGTTTGAGAAGGGCTGTATAACTTTGTATTACAAGATGACAGTGTATTGAAAGAGCGATGGTCTATGGTTGGACATTTTGGTTGTCTCTTTTTTTATGATTATAAATAAATGCTAAATTTTTTTGAATTATGATACTTTGGCAATAAAATTTTTTTAATAAATCATTTGGTTTTTTCTTTATTATTTATTCAATTGTGCGTGTATGTATGTGTGTGAATGTATGTGTGTGTCTGTAGAACCACGGATGAATTCAGGAACCACCATGGACGCCTCCATCTCCTCCTTGTTTACTCTGCCCCGGGATTCACAGGCTCCGCCCTACCAGGACCAGAAACGCAGGCCGCTCCCACTTCTGCCTGGCGTCTACACGTGGGCTCTAGGATCCGAACTCAGGACCTTCTGCCTGCAAGGCAGAGGCTTAACCCCTGAGCCACCTCTCCAGCCCCTGGCAATTAAATTTTTTATTTGCACATATGTGTGTGCATGTGTGCACTCACAGACGTGTACAAGAGGGCAGTTGAGTATGTGTGTCTGTGGAGGCCCAAGGGTGATGTTGGGGATCGTCCTGGATTGCTCTACCTCCTTATTGCCTTGCTTTTGGTTTTCTCAACGCCCTTTACCAGGGACTAAAGTGCAGGCCGCTGCCATGTATGCTAGGCATTTTGACTTGGGATCAGGGATCTGAAGTGAGGTCTTTTTGTTTGAGAAGCAGAGGCTTTTACCCTGAGCTCCCCATTCCCAATGGCGAGATTTTTAAGAAGAGAGAGATTATTGGCTTGTTTCTTTGTTTCCAGGCTCCGGGTAGTTTTCAGAGCAGTGCAGGGAAGGGAGTTCTGATGAGTGAGGTGCCTGACTGGAGACAAGGAGGGACAGACAGCTGGACAAGGAGGGACAGACAGCTGTTCAGCTGCTGCGATGGAAGACTTAGATACATTTCAGGACCATGTGTAATTCCCTCTTTGGGCATCACAGCATTCATCTCTAACATATTCTAGCACAGCCTCTCCTTGATACATAGGCAGGGACAGGGCAGTGTGGGACCACTTTCCTTTCCAGCTCAGCCCTGTGCCGCCCCATGGTGTCCCACCCACTGTCCCGTTCCATGTCCACAGCCCGTTTCCTCTCTGACTATTTTGCCTTTTGAAGTATATCCCAGGGCCTGGGGAGATGGTTCAGTTGGGGAAGGACCTGTCGTGCAAACACAAGACAGCACCCATATACAGGAGTGGGAAGATGGTTCAGGGATTAAAGCCTTTGCCTTGTAAGCAGACCGACTTAAGTCCAGAACCCCAGCTTCCACGTTCCATGGATATGGTGGTGGCCTGTAATTTTGTCCCGGGAAGGTGAAGTCTGGGAATCACCAGAACAAAGCAATAAGGAGGTTGATCTAAGATGATGCATGTTGTCAACTTGGGCCCCCACAGGCACACACTTAAGTACGTACACACACACACACACACACACACACACACACACACAAACAAAATATTGAGCATTAAAAAAAAATCATCTCTGGGACCTCAGAGATAGTTCAGCAAGTAAAGTGCTTGCTGAGCTTGATCCCAGGGAAGAAGGGAGCCAGGTGCAGGGAGCAAACATATCTGCATGCATGTGCACATGTGTGCATGTGTGGCTTATTGATTTAGAAAAAGTTTATTTCAAGCTGGGCCCAATGGAACACACCTGTAATTCCAGCACTTTGGAGGCTGAGGAAGGAGGATTACCATGTGTCGAGGCCATCCCGGTCTACACAGTGAGCGCAGAACCAGCCAGCGCGACATAGTAAGATCCTATGCCCAGCAAAACAGAAACAACAAATGACAAGACATTTACTCAGCTTCACCAGTCACTGTTAGAAATCCCATATAAGCCTTCAGGTTGTAGTCAGTTATCAGGCTCATGCCTGTAATCCTAGCACTTGGGAGATGGAGGCAGAAGGAATTCTTGAAGTTGGAGGCAAATAAATAAATTAAAAGTATTAAATTAAAGATTAGATTGTTTTCATCTTTTAACATCAAAGTATTGGTATTATGGTTAAATCTGAGCACCTGTCCATCAAAGTCAGATCTGCACAGGCGCCATGATATTTTGAGGCATGTGTGTGACGCAGCTTTGTGCCGCTGCTGTCAATGAAGCGCTGCTGTCCCTGATGTCAGCAGTTCCTGTCCACCCAATGGGGAATTACCTTCTCCATCACAGCTTCACCCGAACAGATTGAAGACGAGCTTTGGAAAGAGGCGGCTTACAAGGGTTCGGGAGGTCGCTCAGTGGTAGAATACTGGCCTAGCATTCCACAGGCCCGTGCTTGATCCTCAATATTGAGAACAAAGTAAGAGAGAGAGAGACAGAGAGAGAGAGCCAGCAAGTGAATGGTTCAGTAAGTAAAGGTGCTCCCCTGGCAACCTGTGTTAAATCCTTAGCACCCATTTAAAGGTGAAAGGAGGGCTGGAGAGGTGGCTCAGGGGTTAAGCCTCTGCCTTGCAGGCGGAAGGTCCTGAGTTCGGATCCCAGATCCCACGTATAGACGCCAGGCGGAAGCGGGGGCGGCCTGCGCTTCTGGTCCTGGTAGGGCGGAGCTTGTGAATCCCGGGGCAGAAGGAGGTGGAGGCGTCCATGGTGGTTCGCGAATTCGTCCGTGGTTCTACACATACACAGACACACACACACACACACACACACACACGCGCGCGCGCGCGCACATACACACACACGTGCACACAGTTGAATAAATAATAATAATAATAAAAAAAAAATTTAAAGGTGAAAGGAGAGAAATGACTTCATAAAGTTGTCCTCTCACCTGCATATGTGCATCTTGATACATGGGTCCCTCACTCTCTGTCTCTCTCTCTGTGTGTCTCTCTGTGTGTGTGTCTCTCTCTCTCACACACACACAAAGAAAAGAAGGGTCTGGAGAAATGGCTCTGTGGGCAAGAGCACTTGCTGCACGAGTGTGAGGATCTGAGTTCAGATTCCAGCACCCACATAAAAATCCAGGCATGGTCAAGTGTGTCCTTAGTCCCAATGCTGTGGGGACCAGATACGAGAGAACCGCTAGCACTTGTTGCTGCCAGTCTAGCAACAGGTTCAGTGAGAGACTGTCTGAGAGAGTAAGGCAGATGGTGACAGAGCAGAACACCCAATGTCCCCCTGTGGTCTCTGGTGCACGCACACACACACACATATTCCCTCCCACATACATGTATATGTATATCACACACACATGCCACAAATTAATTTTAAATAAAAAGGAAAGGCAAACTCCTTTCTCAGCCCAGACTGGCCTGGAACTCAAAGCAATCTTCCTGCCTCAGCCTCCTAAGTGCTCAGATTACAGGTTGGAGACCTTGTAAGGGAATCCATTACAAAGTAGCAGATGAGAAAACATATAAACATATCAGGCTGTTACAGGGCTTCGGCCCAGAAGAATTAAGACTGGAGGAAGCAAATATGAACTGCATTTCAAGGCATGGATCTTCACGGGCACCAGAATCAACAACATGTTGAGACTTTGACTCCAGGGTGCAGAGGCGCTTGGAGAGTCCGCAGTGCAGTTAATGGATCTTGCTCGTTACTTGGCCGCTGTTAGGGGAGGAGGCTGAGGATGGCCTCCTGTTGTGATCCTCGTTGTTGTCAGTATGCACTGGGGTCCAGCGACTGCTTGGGAGCAGGAGTTCCAGCAGGCTCTCCAGCCCCACCAGAACTACACAGCATCATCTGTGGGATGACCGTGCAGGTGACTGGTGAGTGGGGTCTCCTCTAGACGCCTGGATGACACCTGTTGCACTTTGGCACCTGACTTCTGCATTTCATTAGGGTTGCTGGAAGGAACGTAGGGGAGGGGTTATCTACAGGTGCATGGGTGACTTCAGATGGCTACTCCACTGAAGAAAATGACTCCTCTTCATTCTGCAACGATGAACTGCCTGTAGGTCCTCAAGGAGAGGTGGGACTGCACCGGGTGTGTGTGTGGGGGTGTGTGTGTGTATACACGCACATGTGCTGCATGCACATTACTTTTGTCTTTGGAAAAGGGTCTAATATAGTCAGGTTGGCCTCCAGCTTACTGTGTAGCTGAGGATGACCTGAAACTGCTGAGGTAACAGGACTGCACCACCATGCTCTGCAGAAGGAGTAACGGGAGAGAAAGCCCAGAGTTTTCAGGGCTAGTTTAATGCCACATTGAGAATCAAGTCCAGGGCTTCATGCCTGCTAGGTGAGCACGATACCAACGGAGCCATATCCCCAGCTCCAGACGTTATCTTTCCTTCTTGAGTGTATGGCTTTCAGAACCGTCTTGTCCATCTAATGCATCTCTACTTCCCCTCCCAAAGGGCCCGCACGGGCTTCGGTGTCCAGGCCCCAGTAGTCCCTGGCACACAAAGCTCCCATGAATGCCCGCTCATTCTGTGCCAAGGTTCTCACTCAAAGTTCTCAAGTTGTAAGCTGAAACGAATAACACTATTTTGCAGATGAAATAACTGGTTTGCTCTTTCCTAGGGTCACCAAGTGGTGAGTCTGGGAATCGGATCCTGGGTGCCCCATTTCCAAGCCTTAAATGGGAGCTAATGCATAAGCTGAGTTGCTGTGCTAGTTAGACATACAGTTGTCAACTTGACAATTGAAGACCGAACTCTGGGCACATCTGTAAAGATGTCGTTAAGGGCTGGAGAGATGGCTCAGGGGTTAAGACTCTGTCTCACAAGCAGAAAGTCCTGAGTTCTGATCTCAGGTCCCACATAAAAAAAAAAATGCCAGGCAGAAACAGTGGCCGTCTGCATTCTGGTCCTGGTGGGCGGAGCCTGGGAAATCCCAGAGCAAACCAAGAAGGAGGCAGAAGCAGTCCAGGATGATTCCTAAAGTCACCGTTGGTCCTCCACAGGGACACACGCACTAAATAAATAGATAAAATAAGAATTAGTAGTCAAGGCAAGTCCTTGGGCAAGGCTGCAAGAGATTGGCCTGACTGATGTGGGATGCACATAGTAATGGGACTGTTCCCAGGGTAGGTGAGTAAGATGCGCAGAGCTGTTTCAGTGAAGCTGGCTTCTCGGTTTGCCTCTCAGCCATCCCTGTGGATATGGTGTGGCTATTCCCTCGGCTCCTGATAAACTAGGCTAAGAACTGCAGCCAGACAATCACGAGCCAGAATAAAACCCCTTGTTCCCCTAAACTGTTTGATTGTGAATTTATGGGCAACATGCAAGCAAACTGCAACGGTTGCTTACCTGCTTAATTTTGCATTACGGATTCGTTCATGCCATTATTTATTTACTAGGAGGATAAGGAAACTGGGCGGCGGCGTGGCAGCTTCCAGAGGAACACTCTGGTGGCCAGGGCAGGAAGTCGAGAACCCCTGCAGGTTCTTGCAGCCTGGCTCCCTGGGAGAGAGGATGTCACCAGCCTTTGCCTCCTGCCTCTTTCAAGACTTATGACTCAGCGAAGACACCCTAGGTCTGAAATCAGAGATGAGGCGAAAACACACAAAAATGTGTTCTCGTCCCGAAGGAATTTCCCTTTCATGTCTTTAATGCCTCTGCCAGGAAATTCAGGAAGTCTGCAGCCTGTGGTCAGCTGGAGTCTTTGAGATTCACCCCCTCTTCCTCTGGCAGCTTACCGGGCCTATAGACAGACAGCTCAGGACTCTTCCTTCTGTGTCCCCAATTCCAGTCGGCTGGGGGCCTGCATCTCTGATTCCTTTAGCTCAGTCATTCACTTCTGGGCCTGGACACAGATGATCTAAGTTTAAATTCTGCCTCCACCTTTTAATTACTGTTGTCCTTGGTCAGTCACCTGGCCTGTCTGTGCCTGAGTTTGCTCATCTGTAAAATATCAATAAATTTGAGCATGAAAGGGCTGGGGAGATGGTTAGGCGTCACAAGCAAAAGGACCTGAGTTCACTTTCTTAGATCCCATGTAAAGTTGCTGAGTAGACATAGTGGCAGTCTGCAATTCTGGTTCTGGAAGGTGGAGCCTGGAAAGCCCTGGAGCAAAACAATAAGGAGATACAGCAATTCAGGATGATTCTGGGTGCCATCCTTGGCCTCCATAGGCACACACATACTCAAGTGCCCTCTGGAAACACATACATAGGACACACACACATGCAAAAAAAAAAAAAAAAAATGAGCATTAAAAAAATTCTCCTTGGGGGCCTTAGAGATAACTCAGTCAGTAAAATGCATGTGGAGTTTGATGGGGAGGAAGGAGCTCAGTGCAGTAGACATCTTTATAATTCTGGCCCTGGGTAAGTCACAGGTAGATACCTGGGGCTCAATAACCAGTCATCGGCGATCTAGCCCCTCATGGCCCTCTAGTGCCACCAGTCTGTTTCCAGCTGCCTACTTCTTTTGGAGGCTCCCTAGTCTGTTTCTTGTTCCTTGCTTCTCATGAATTCCATGCCTAGGTACCGTGAGTTCTCATGGGCTCCCTAGCCCCTCATGGCACTCCACATCTGGAGTCCTTGAGTTCCAACCTTTCTCTTCTCTAATAAACTCCACCTTAATCCTCAAAAAAAAAAAAAAAAACAGTCATCGCAGACTGCTTAGCAAGTTCTAAGCCAGTGACAGATTCTCAAAAAAACGTGGACATTTTGGATTATTCTCTGGTTCCCACAGACGTGGGCACACACAGAACGTGTGTGCACAGTCATGTAAATAAAGCAATTCAGATAAAAGTGCTTAGAATCATGTTCATTCAAATGCAAGCCACATACTGTTATTTTGTAATATTTATTTACTTGAGAAATTAAGAGAGGGTGCACATATATGCTTGCATGGCTCACAATGGAGGTCAGAGGACAGCTTTTCAGAGGTCAGTTCTTTCCTTCCACCACATGGGCTTGTGGGGATTGAACCCTGGTCCCCCAGTTTGCAAACACATGGCTTATCTGCTGAACTATCTTGCCAACCTCTATGATGGTTATTATTAATTATAGAACAGTTAATACCTGAAGTAGACCAAGCAGAATTGTATTGTTCTTTGTTATTTTGTTTTTGCCCTTTTAATTTTTCATCCATCTTTTTTATTTTATTTTATTTTATTTTGTGTGTGTGTGGTGTGTGTGTGTGTGTGTGTGTGTGTGTGTATCAGAGGGCACTATGTGTCCCTGTGGAGGACCAAGGGTGACTTTGGGAATCATCCTTGATTGTTTCCACCTCCTTTTTGTTTCGGTCTGGTGTCTCCGAGGCTCTGCCACGAGGGTCAAAGGTGCGTGCCACTATTTCTGCCTGAAGTTTTTTACATGGCTCCTGGGATCCAAACGCAGAACCTTCTGCTGTAAGTCTTAATCCCTGAACCATTTCTTTTCAGCCTCCTTTTTTTTTTAATTGTAAAAATGTTTGTTTCTTCTTTCTTTTTTAATATTTTACTTGATAAAGGGAAAGAAAAGATGAGAGAGGAAGGAGGGAGACGTGCACATGCATGTCATGGCATATGGGTGGGCGTTAGAGGACAACTTTTGTAAGTTGTTTCTCTCCTTCTAACATGTGGGCTTCTGGAATCAAACTCAGGGAATCAGGTTTTTGAGCAAGTTGCTTACCTGACGATCCTTCCTTTCCTCCCTCCCTATCTTTCTTTGTTTCTTTTCCTTCTTTTGTGAGACAGGGTCTCCTTCTGTAGCCCAAGATGGACTCAAAGCAATCCTCTTGTCTGAGCATCCTGAATGCTGGAGTTATAGATGTGTGCCATCACATCCAATCCAACTTTTTTTCTCCTTCCTTTTCTCCCTCCCTCCTTCTCTCCCTCCCTCCTTCTCTCTCTTTCCCTTCCCCTCCCCTCCCCTCCCCTCCCCTCCCTTCTCCTCCCCTCTCCTCCCCTCTCCTCTCTCCTCCCCTCCTCATTCTGGCTGATCTTCAACTTGCTACATGGTGGAGGATGACCTTGAGTCTTGGTCCCCCTGCCTCCGCCTCCCAAGTGCTGGGTTTTCCCTCCACACTAGGCCTCCTCTCTTTTCATTTCTCCTAGTCCAGCCCCAGGAGTCTTTGTGTTTCTCAATTATTCCCACTGCAGAGGGCCTAGGGGCAATTGCAAATGAGGGAATACATTAATATATTAGGAAGTTCCTCTAGCCATTAGATAATGAGATTATTGTTATGGATGAAGACACTGGACTCAATAGATGGTTGATTCAGGGATAATTATATCCAGTTTAGGAGGGGGGCTGACCCTCAGAATTTCAAGATGGGAGAGTGAGCATCCTGTGAAGAACCAATGTGGTAAAATCTGGTGTTTATGTTATTGTCTCATGTATTTCTTTATTTCATTGTTTTGAGACAGGTTCTCATGTAGCCCAGGCTGACCTTGAATTCATTCCGTAGTTGAAGATGACCTTGAACTTCTGTTGCGGCTTAGTTGACAGAGCACTTGCCTAGCAGCAAGAAGTCTAGATTGGATCCCCAGCATCAGGTTAAATGGGGTGCGTTGCATAGGCCTGTAATCCCAACATTTAGAAGGTAGAGGCAGGAGGATTAGAAATCCTGGGCCATCACCTTCTCCTTAATGTGTTGCAGTTTGCCTTAGAGGAACAAGAGGCGTGGTTATTCTTCCTTGTCATTATCGGTGACATTCTTAGTTTGACTTGGCAGGAGAACTTATTCTGATGCCAGGAACCAAGGGAACTGGCAACACTGTAGCCACAGGGATTGCTGAGAGAGGGGCACACCTCACTCCCCAGACTGTAAGTCTCTCCAAATATGCCAAAGGATGCCAACACACTGAACCAGCTGTCCTCCATCTTATTCAGCTGCCCAGGGAATGGCCCACCCATCGTGAGCTGGGTCTTCCCGTATTAATTAGACTCTCCTGCAGACTCGCCAAAGGACTTGCTTTGATCACTAACTCTTCACAAATGTGCCCAGAGCTCAGCCTTCAGCCGTCAGGTTGATACTATTCATCAAACTAGCACACAGTATAAGGTAAACCTGAGTTACATAAGATCCTATCTCAAAAAAGATAAAAGCAAATAAAGATAAAAGGTTGGGGATGTTGGTAGAACACTTACTTAGCATGCATGAGACCTTGTTTCCATTTCTAACACCATAATAATAATAATAAAAAGATTTATAGAGCTAGAGAGATGACTTAGGAGTTAAGCCTCTGCCTCGAAAGCAGAAGGACCTGCACAAATAGGAGGTAGAACAATCCAGGATCATTCCTAAAGTCATCCTTGGGCTTCCACAGGTGCACACACACATGCGCACACGCGCGCACACACACATACATGCACACACATAACTATAGTGTATAATTGTATAATGTTTTTGAAAGTAAAGAGAGATGGCTCAGGGGTTAAGACTCTTTCTCGAAAACAGAAGGACCTGAGTTTGGATCCCAGGTGCCACATAAAAATGCCAGGCAGAAACAGCGTTGGCCTTCACTTCCTGACCTGGGAAAATCCAGAGCAAAGCAAAGAGGAGGTGGAAACAATCCAGGAAGATTCCCCAAGTCACACTTGGTCCTCTACAGGGACACACAGTGCCATCTGATACACACACGCACACACACACACACACACACACACACACACACACACACACACAAATACATAAATGAACTTTTAAAAAAAAGAAAGTAAAGAAAATATGGCTTAGTAGAAATGGATCAGTCACTTAGGGATGAACACAAAGAGCCAAGAGTCTATGTGTGGAGATTCTCTTTTCTTTTCCTTTCTTGCATTCTGTCTATTTCCCTTTCTTTTTCCTTTCCTTTCTTTTCCTTTCCTTTCCTTTCCTTTCCTTTCCTTTCCTTTCCTTTCCTTTTTTCCTTTCCTTTCCTTTCCTTTCCTTTTTCCGTTCCTTTCCTTTCCTTTTTCCTTTCCTTTCCATTCCTTTCCTTTCCTTTTTCCTTTCCTTTCCATTCCTTTCCTTTTTTTTTTTTTTAATTTTTTTTTATTAATTATTATTATTTATTCAACTGTGCGCATGTGCATGCACGTGTTTGTGTGTCTGTGTGCGTATGTGTGTCTGTGTGTGTGTAGAACCACGGACGAACTCGCGAACCACCATGGCCGCCTCCACCTCCTTCTGCCCCGGGATTCACAGGCTCCGCCCTACCAGGACCAGAAGCGCAGGCCGCCCCCGCTTCCACCCGGCGTCTATACGTGGGATCTGGGATCCAAACTCAGGACCTTCCGCCTGCAAGGCAGAGGCTTAACCCCTGAGCCACCTCTCCAGCCCCATTCCTTTCCTTTTTCTTCCCTCCCTCCCTCCTTCCCTCCCTCCCTTCTTTCCTTCCTTCCTTCCTCTCTCCTTCTTTCTTCTTATTCAATACAGGGTATATAGTCCTAGACTAGCCTCAAATCGGCCATCCTTCTCCAGGCCTCCCTAGTGCTGGGATTACAGGCTTGTGCCACGTATCCCTGGGAACAGGACCTGAGGTGAACGTGTGCTAAGCCTGGAACATCTTGGCATGTTTTCTTTTCCTAGCCATCTCTAACAAATGATTTCCATGCAGTCGCGTTTTAGAGCAAAAACACCAGGGGACTTACGTGCTTTGGCCAAGACTACCCAGCAGAAATCCCTATTTAAGTCTCACTCTGAGTCTATAGAGCTCATTTATAGGAAAGTTTATAGGAAATTCATCTGGAGGCATCTTCCCAGAAATTTAGATGAAGACAACTCACATGTAAACTATTAAGTACTGGGCACAATGAATGAATGGGCCACAGCTAAGATATGCAGTTGATTGAAAAAGACACAAAGGCTCCTGGGCAGTACAAGGCTGACCTTTACCCTTTGACCCCTGTTAGCATAACTAAAGGAAGGATTCATCCTGGGAGTGAGCCTGTGTGGGGGCAGCAAACACATTGGAGAGGGGTCTAAGCCCAGCACCTGACAGTTGTGTGTCCTCCATAAACTGACCTCCAGGCTATCTTTTTCCTTCTGACCCCTTTCTTCACCTATTTTTAAAAATACTATATTTTTATTTATTTACTCTGTGTATGTGTGTGTGTGTGTATCAGAGGGCACTGTGTGACCCTGCGGAAGGCTAAGGGTGACTTCGGGAATCATCCTTGATCACTTCTACCTCCTTGCTTTGGTCTGGGATTTCCCAGACTCTGCCTTCTAGAGTCTAAACTTCAGATCGCCACCATTTCTGCCGGGTGTTCTTACTGTGGAATCTGGGATCCAAACTCAGGACCTTCTGCCTGAGAGACAGAGTCTTAACCCCGGAGCCATCTCTCCAGCCCCCACATCTACCTACTTTTTAAACATGGATATTTGGCGCTGAGGAGATGGCTCCGCAGTTAAAGCCTTTTTCTCCCAAGCACAAGGACCCTGAGTTTATGTCCCCAGATCCCAGTTAAAAATGTTGTGACGATATGGAGGCCCACCTGTAATTCCCAGAGCCTGGGAATCCCCGGAGCAAGCTGGCTAGCCAGACTAGTCCTAGAAGTGCCATCTGGGTTTAAATAGAGACCCAGGATTGCAGGAAGAGCGATGTACAGGAAGAGACTAAAGTCCTGCATGACCTTAAGTATCTTTTCTGTTCTAATGCTCTCCCACCTCAAGCGTGCACGATGACTCCCTTAGTCCCCAAACCCTCAACTCTAAATAAACTCCTGTTTCTTAAGTCTCTCCCTCCTGTTATTTTCTCTTTATTCATGGACCACGTGGGGTTGGAGTTGCTCCCTCTCCTCTCCCTTGCTGACCTAGCAGGTGAGGCACACACAGAAGACTCTCTAGTTTAAGGCCAGCAAAGACCCTATCTCAGAACCACTGGCTGGGATGTGAACTCAACCCTGTCTGAGCACATCTCTTCTTTGCCCTGTTACCACCTGGCTCTCCAGAACACAGGCAGCCAAGCTACCATCTAGGGAGTGGGAAAGAGTGGAAACATCCATCATTTTTTGCATGCACTGTGTGTGCTTATATGTGAGTGTGTGTAGTGTGTGCACACAAGGGCACTTGAGTATATGTGCCTGGATATCAGGGATCATCCTCCATTGCTCTTACTAACAACCTGATGGAAGGAGAGACCATAGAGCTAGGAGAACAGAAGAGAGATTGGGGAAGAGAAAGCCTGGTTGAGTCGTAATCTTTTATAATCTCTGGCACTGCCAATGATTAGCCTGGGAGGAACTAGGGAAAAGAAGGCGGAGGTGTGGTCTTCATGAAATGACCACTGGTTAAGACAGAGGGTTTACAAAATGGCAACTGCGGTCATCATTCCCAAGGCTGAAATATAGGAGCTTAGTCATTCACTACTCATTCTCCACACCCCAGGTCATTGGTCAGTCCAGGGGGGTCTCTGTGGACAACCACTGTGTCACCCCTCCTTCAGACTTCAGCAGGGGCGCTGACACGCCTTTTGAACAGACTGGAAGGGCGGGGAGGACTTCCAGAGAGGTGAAAATGGCTTCAGGCAGACAGAGTCTATGAACTAAGCAAAGCTTAGGTGCTGGACAGCCTTTCCCCTGCCACCCCCAATCTCCTGTTTCCTGTTAGGAAGGGAAGGCAAGGCTGGAGAGAGAATTTGGTGTCAGGTCACCGAAGTAGAGCAGCCTTTTCCTCTTCTTATTCATCTTTCTGTTGATACCCCCCCCCTTGCATAAAGTTGCAGTGGAAAGGTGTAGTGCAGGCCTTCACTATTTCCACCAATGTTTTTATGTTTGCCTGTTTGTTTAGTGTGTGTGTGCGCATGTGTGCTATGTGCATGTGTGCTGTGTGTGGGATTCTGTGTCTGTGTCTCTATGTATCAGAAGACAGTATTCAATGTGTGCCTATGAAGGCCCAGGGGTGACTTCAGGAATCACTCTGGATTGCTATACCTCCTCTTTACTTTGCTCTGGAGTTTCCCAGACTCTGCCTTCCAGGATCAGAAGTACACACTGCTACCATTTCCTTCTGGCATTTTTATGTGGGATCTGGGAATCTGAACTCAGGACCTTCTGCTTTTGAGGCAAAGGCTTAACCCCTGAGTCATCTCTCCAGCCCCATTTTTATGTTTAATCTGGGATCTGAACTCAGGTTCTTGGGCTTGTGAAGCAAAGGTTTTATCCGCTGAGCCATCTCCCCAGTCCAGAGTTCTAAGGTTTTTAAGAAGCAGAGACTACACATAGGCATTCCTGAAGGTTTTGAAAGACTGCATGAGCAGCTGTAGGGAATCTCAAGTTAAAACTGGTAACCAGAGATACAGAGCCCAGCATTAGATAGGAATGTCTGGACAGCGGGCAGAAGGACCAGATTCCAGACACATTTTGGAAACTGTGGAGATAGGACTTGCTTGCAGGGTGATACAGAGACAAGAGGAGCTAAGAATGACAGGTTTGAACATTAGCACAGGGCATCGGTGTGAAGTGGGGATGTGGACCAGGAGTTTAGGATGGAGCTGGAGAAACATGACAGAACCAAGGCGAGGTCTCTGAATGAAGAAGGAGAGAAGACAGGACTTGGGCTAGGAGGCAGGTAGAGGAAGAGCCCATGAAAGAGGAAGAGGGGCAGTTGGAAAGTTTTAAAAAATGCAGAATGGTGTAACATAGTGGTGCACACCTGTAATACCAGCACTTGAAAGACAGAGACTGGAGAATCAGGAGTTTAAGGTCTAGTATAGGCTACATGAGATCTGCCTCCCCATACCCCTCACATCCCCCCAAAATCGAAGAACGTTGTCCAAGGCATGTTGGGACTCATCGTCAGTTTTCATCTGACCTGTAGCCACATGTTAGGGGCACAGAGATGGCCTCTCTGGGTCTTCTGGCCTTGCTTGCCAGCTGTCCTCCCTCCCATGGCTTCCATCTTCTGCTGCCAAAGGGAAATTCGTGGAAGCGGAATTCTGACTTTGCTGCGTGATTCCCCAGACGCATGCACTGGGGCTCAGCATATTATCGAGGAGCCTGAACATCCAGGCAGAAGGGATGGCGGGGCGACTTTGGTTCTCCTGCCCTGTCTGGAGCATGAGTTTGCCCTTTTAAAAGTGATCATCTCACCTTAAGGAATGGCTATGATTCATTTTCTGAATCTTGTCTTCCTTTAGGTTTATTTCCTCCATCAATCTATCCATCCATCCATCCATCCACCTGTCTGTCCATTCATCTTGAATTTCCATTTTGCCATCCATCTTTCCATTCATCCACCTGTCCATCCATCAACCTTGAATTCCACTTTGCCATCCATCCATCCATTCATCTGTCTACCCACCCATCCATCCACCCACCCACCCATCCATCCATCCTTCCTGCATTCCACTTTTGTCAATATGACTATCTGCTAGTTAAGCAGATTCGGCGTGGTTGTTGGGAGCTCTGATGCTTTCTGTGCACAGCCCTACAACTCTCTGGCATAGGCATTAACACCCTGTTTTGTAGACCAGCAATAAGGTTATTTTCTCATATGAATATGAGAGAGGTGATTCAGACTCGGATATGCCTGACACTGTGCTCCGTCACTATCTTAATGTTGCTCTAGAGAGAAGGTAATCATCCATCTATTATTCAAACAAAATACTTGTATCTCAAATAGCCCAGGCTGACCTGAAACTCACTGTATTACTAAGGCTGACCTTGATCTCCTGATTCTCTGGCCTCTATCTCTGCAGTACTAGAGTTACAGGAAAATACAGTTTCTCAAAAATCATTATATTAAGGCCAGTGGGCAAGAATGCTTGCCGCCAAGCCTGGAACCTGCATTCAATCTCCAGACCCTGCCTGGTAGAAGAGTTAGTGATGAATGTCTATAATCCCAGCCTTGGGAGGCTTAAGGCAGTGGGACTGAAAGGTCAAAGCCAGGAGTGGTGCACAATGTGAGTTCATCTCAAAAAGGGCCAGCGAGTTAGCTCTGTGGGCAGAGGCGCATGCTTGCAAACCTGGCAGCCTGAGTTCGACCGTTGGAGCCCCCATATGTAAAGAGATTTAACTTTCAAAAATTGTTCTCTGATATCCACATGTTCTCTCTCTGTTTCTGTCTCTATTTCTATTCTCCTCTCTCTCAGTAATAAATAGAAGTTGTTTTTTTTTTAAGTAAAAAGAAGGAGGATGAGGAGAATGAATAAATGAAGAATTAATGAACGGACTCTGAGTGGGGCAGCACAGACTTATATTTCCAGCAGTTGGTGACAGCCTAGGCTACAAAATGAGATCCTGTTTTTTTTTTGTTGTTTGTTTGTTTTAAAAAAAGGAATAAAGGTAAATTATTAAGAAGGAAACCATAGTATATCTTAATCAGGACAATGTCTTCTCTTTAAGATAAAAGAACTGGGCTGGAGAGATGGCTCAGGGGTTAAGACTCTGCCTTGCAAGCAGAAGGGCCTGAGTTCAGATTCCAGGTCCCATGTAAAAATGGTGGTGGCCTGCACTTCCAGCTCAGGAAGGCTGAGCCTGGAAAATTCCAGAGTAAAGCGAAAAGGAGATAGAAGCAATCCAGGATGATAACTGAAGTCACTTTTGGTTCTCCACAGGGACACACAGTGCCCTCCGATATCCACACACAACAAATAAATGAATAAATAAATAAAGTTTAATAAATAAATAAATAAAGTTTATATATATATGTGTATGTATATATATATATATACATGATAAAAGATAAAAGAATGGAGCCGGGGGCGTGATGGCATTCCCATTGTCCAGAGCCAGAATAGTGCTTGACAGCCTAGGAACTTGAAGGCAAAAAAAAAAAAAAAAAAAAAAAAGCTACCTTTTATCCCGGAATTCAGGAAATGGAAGGGGGGAGGGAATATCAGAAATTGGAGGTCATCTGCGGCTACATAGAGGAGTTGAGGCTGACCTAGGCTACAGAGATTGTGTTAAGATTAAAAGTTAATACTAAAAAAGGTAATTTTTTAAAAAAGGATTCTTTTTTGTCTCTGGATATTTCTGATCCAGGTGTATCTTGACTTTGATGTCAGTAAAGAGTTGTGGAATGCATGGATGGATAGAAGAAAGAATATGTCACCCTCTCCTGAGTGGTTCACTGCAGAAGCTAGCGCGTGTGGGGAATGAAAGTGTTTTCGTTTTTGCTTCATGCAGCCATGACACTAATGACTAAGATCATGTTCTAATGATTACTTGTATAATTTATCTATTTAACTTTTGGGGGGCAGGTGGTGTGACACAGTGTACCCTGTGGAGGTCAGAGGACAACTCACAAGAGTCAATTCTCTATCTACCACGTATGGGTTCCAGAGATCAAACTCAGGTTCTCAGCCTTGGTGGAAAGCAATCTTACCCATTGAGGTATTTCACCAGCCCCTTAATGGCAACTTAAAAAATTTGTTTAATGTTCAATTTACTTATGAGAGAGAGAGAGAGAGAGAGAGAGAGGTATGGCATGGAGCATGAGTGGAGATCACTTCTGTTCTACTGTGTGGGATTCCAGGGATGGAACTCATGTTGACAGGTTTTTGAGCAAGCGCCTTCCCCGACTGTGCTATCTCACTGGCTTTATGGCTACTTTTTTGGTGTGTGGGCAGAGGAGGGAGGGTCTGTGTGTGTGGCACAGTGAGAGGTAGGTGGTATGACTACTTTTAAAATAAAAATAAAATAAGCAACCTGTAATTTGAGAATCCTTAAGTTGGATTTCGCTCGACTGCACAGAGGAAAGGTCATCTGTACGAGGGGAACATTACCTGAGCAGGAACCAAAATGCCCATCTTCAAGCAGAGCACCCCTTCTAGCAGGCTGACCCATTTTGCATCTCAAACTGCCTCACAAGAGTTCTTCATCTTTGAAGGAAAAGAAGGTTTATTTACAGGAACCAGGAGATAATTTAAAATAACTATGAACCCTATCAACTGGCTGCTTATGATCTTTAATCAGCCCTGGAAGCTTCTGTAAGTTCTGGATCAGTGAGATCTTCAGGAAGGGGGCTGGGTCTGGAGAAAGGCTCAGGATGCCAGTGGTGAGTGATAAGACCCTAGGTGGGCTGGAGTGCTGGAGACAAGATAAACTTGCACTCAGCCACTGGGGCCTCTCAGAGGAGAACTTGAAAAGCTAGGCTGCTTGGCTTTTGAGTTCAACCCGATAAGCAGGTCCTTGGGCTGGAGATGAAAGGAGTGTCTTTGAAAGATTAATCTGATGGCCTTGGGCCATCGATCAGGGTCTGTCTGGGAGCAGAGCGAAGCTGGGGTGCCCCAGCAAGCTTCCTCCACAACAGCTGGGCCCAGGCTTCCTCCCAAGGAGGGTCTCAAAACCCTTATTGGAACTCCTCTGCCACTTCGCTGAAGCATGTGACTTTCCTGGAACTAACTTTTCTTTAACCATAAGAAATAGAAGCGCTGGGGAGATGGCTCAGGGGTTAAAGCCTTTGCCTTCCAGACAAAAAGATCCCTAGATTCCACGTAAAAATGTTGGGCAGAAATGACAGAGGTCTGCAGTTCCTGCCCTGGAAGGCAGAACGTGGGAAACCCCAGAGGAAAACAATAAGGAGATAGACCAGGGATGATTCCCAATGCTATCCTTGGACCTCTATAGACCTCATGTCCTCATACATAGACATGTCCTTTTGTGCACGCGCGCGCGCACACACACACACACACACACACACACACAAAGAAATAAAAGACAATGTTTATATATTACAATGACTGGGGATTATAACATGGGCCAGAATCCAAAATGTATATTTTCTTTTAAAAATAGTTTGGTTATTTTATTTTGTGAGAAGGAGAGAAAAGAAAAAAGGAGAGAATAAAAAAGGAGAGAGACAGACAGACAGACAGATAGACAGACAGACAGACAGACCACGGCATGAATGCACACAGATAGATGTCAGCACACAACTTTCAGAAGTCAGTTTTCTCCTTCTACCATGTAGACTTCTGCGGATCGAACTCAGGCCACCAGGTTTGCAAGCAGATACCTTCCCCACTGAATTATCTTGCTGGTCCCATGAAATGTATGTTTTCTAAGACAGAATATGAAGCCTTGAAATAACAAATAGGTTTGCAGTGGCAAGATCAGATCACATTGTTGGGTCCCTTGAGTATATTCCTTTTTCCCCGCTAGTATTGCTTTGGTGGCAAAGTTTGAAAAGACTTTTCTCAAGTCTAGGAGACAGCGCATGGTCTGCATGGTCGTGCGCATCTGTCATCCTGGCACTTGGCAGGTGGAGGCAGGAGGATCAGGAACTCCAGGCTATCCTTAACTACATAGGGGACTCAAGGTCAGTGGTTACATGAGATCTTGTCTCCAAAAAAGGGGAGGGGGGTTGGAAAGATAGCTTGGTGTGGGTAAAAGTACTTGCTAAACAAGCTCAAGGATCTGAATTTGAATCTCCAGAACCCACATGAAGCTGAGCCCAGTAGCCTGCATCTGTAATCCTGGAGATGGCAGGTGGGGAGAGGAGCATCCTCAGAAGCTTTGACCAGCTATCTGATGTATGGAAAAGCAAAATAACCAAAGAATTTGTCTCAAACAAGGTGGATGGTGAGGACCAGCCGTGGGCTGTTCTCTGACCTTCATAGGTGTGCTGTGACACGCACGTGCACGAGTATACACACACACATGCACATGCACGCGCACAGAGATTTCAAAGAGAAAAAAGTAAGTCTCACAGAAGAACAGGGAGATAGGATCCAAGAAATGTCAGGGAGTGGTAGTGTGCCTCCAGGGAACCAATCAGATCGGGAAGTCCAAGAAAGGAAGAACACCGAGATAGCAAGTGACTTGAGCTTGAAGTCCTGAGGACTCGGAAAGAAAGAGGGACGGAAGATGTGGCTTATCTCCAGAATGTTGAGAATGAGTGGTCTTGCAGTCCTGGGAAAGACCGGTTGGGCTGGTCATGGGTCTTTCCCAGTATATCCTGGCCATCTGCTAAGGTCCTAGAAATTCTGCCAAATGGCTTGGACATGGGCTATTTGGTTTACTTGTGTTATGTCCTGATTGAGAAAGATAATTGCTGGTTTTCGTAGGACTCCGATGTCAGAGTGAAAAGTTCTCATCTATCCTTACACGATTGAGAGTTGGTTTTATTGTTGTCTAGGTGTTTTTTTTTTTTTAACAGTCTTCATATAGCCCAGGCTATACTAGAATCCAACATGTAGCCCAGACTGACCTTAAACTTTCTCCCCCCAAGTGCTGGATTCCAGATGTGCACTACCTTGTCTATCTTTTTTTTATTTTTTGTATGTGTACATGTGTGTGGGTGCCGGTGGGTGTATAAGAGGGCACTGTGTATCCCTGTGGAGACCTAAGGGTTACTTCAGGAATCATACTGGCTTGCTCGACCTCCTTATTGCTTGGCTCTGGGGTTTCTCAGGCTCTGCTTTCCAGAGTTGAAAGTGCAGGTCGTCACCATTTCTGCCTGATGTTTTTACATAGAATCTGTGATCTGAACTCAGGTCTTTTTGCTTGTGAGGTAGAGTCCTAACCCCTGAGCCATCTCCCCAGCCCTATTTTGTTTTGTTTTTATGAGTGGATGTTATCTTTTGGTGTGACAGTAGGATTTTCCTGCTTCAGTCTGTTATCTGATGAATTGTTAATTTTTTCCAATATAATAAACCAATCATGTAATTTAGTATAAAGTCAACTTAATCACTATTTTATTTTTTATTTTCATGATTATTTTTTAGATAGGGTTTCACTAGACTTGGAACTCTGGTCATTCTTCCTATCTCAGCCCCCTGAATGCCAGGATTATAGGCCTGCACCACCACCCCTGGTGATCCTTTACATATGTTGCTGGAATCTGGTTGTCGGTAACTTGCTTAGGACTTGCATCCTGTTCCTAAGTGAAACGTTGTGTTATACATACCGTTCCTGTTTCTCTTTTCCCCCATTGTGGGTGGGAATCGAATCTGGGGCCTCCCACATGCTAGGCAGATGTTCTACTACTGACTTATGTCCCAGTCTTTAAAGAAATCTCATTTTGAGACAGTATCTATCTGTCTGTCTGTCTGTGTGGTGGATTTGGATATACATGTTTGTATGTATGTGCACATTGTGGGTACACATATATATGGGGCCTAGAGGTGGTTGGATGGTGTTCTCTATTGCCCTCCGTGTGTGTGTGTGTGTGTGTGTGTGTGTGTGTGTGTGTGTGTGTGTGTGTATGTGGGTGTGTGTAGGTGTGAGATTTGATATTGGGAATTATCCTTTACTTTTCTACTTTATTCTTGGAAGAGGGTCTCCAATTAAACCCAGTGCTCAACATTAAAACTAGTCTGATGAGCCATCGTGCTCTGCAGATTCCCGTTTCTCCCTTTTAAGGCCCGAATTTAAAGCTGGGCCCCCACATCTACCTGAAGATCAGAACTCAGGTCCCCTTGCTTGCATGGCAGATGCCGTGTCCCCAGTCCTCCTTATTTTTTGAGACAGGGTTTCTCACTGAACCTGGAGCTCAATAATTTGACTAGACTGGCTGCTAGAAAGTCCTGGGAATCCTCCTGTCTCTGCCTCCGGTCTAGGATTACAGGATGTACAACAAGCCTGGTTTGTATGTGGGTGCTGGGAATCTGAACGCGGCTTCTTGTGCTTGTGCGGCAGGTTCTTTATTGACTGAGCTTCTCATCAGCCAGTATATGTGTATTACATATATATGTAATAGATTATGTATTATTTGAGAAAAGGGAGGGAGGTCTTATGTCATGGTATATGTATGCATGTCTGAGTACAACTTTCAGAAGTTGATTCACTTCTTCCACCATGCCAGGAATGGGAGTCAGGTTCTCAGATTTGCTTAAAAGCATCTTTCTCTATCCACTGAGTCATTTTGCCAGCCCACCCATATACCCACCCCCCTTCTTTGAGACGGAGTCTCACGTATATCAGGCTGGTCTCATATTGGCTGTGTACAGGATGAACTTGAGTTTCCGATCTCCTTGTCTCTACTTCCCAGAGCTGGGATTACAGGTATGAGCTGCCACGCCCACTTTACATGGTGCCAGGGCTTCAGACTTGCCAGGCGAGCACTCTACCACTGAAACTACACCTCCAGCCTGAGACCCAGGCTTTCTCAGTTGCCTTTGCAGCCCTCCCTTTGAGTTTCAGAGTCAGCGTTACATTGAACATAATCTGAGGCAAGTCACCCTGGAAGTGCTTGGGATGTTTCTCTGCACTGCAATCAGCACCTGGGATCTGAGGAAGGTTTATTATAGCCGTGGCTTCAGGCACTGCCCATGGAGTGCCTTGGGGCTAACACATTGCCAGGAGATGAGTGAGCCATAGATTGGACCCCACGTGACTTGCCCAGCCTAGGCCAGCTCAAATTCTGAAAAGTCTCAGTGGACATCTAAGATTGCCAACCAAGATGTGAACCTAGATTCACCTCTCATTTCTATTGGAATTGTGGCTCCAGAGGCCAGAGAAATAGTTCAGGGGTTAAGATACTGCCTCACAAGCAGAAGGTCCCAAGTTCAGATCCCAGGTCCTGTGTAAAAACACCAGGCAGAAACAACATTGGCCTGCACTTCCAGCCCAGGTGGGCAGAGCCTGGGAAATTCCTGAGCAAAGCAAAAAGGAAGTAGAAGTAATTCAAGATGATTCACACAATGCCCTCTGGGAGGGAGGGAGGGAGGAAAGAAGGAAGGAAGGAAGGGAGGGAGGAAGGAAGGAAGGAAGGAAGGAGGGAAGGAGGGAAGGAAGGAAGGAAGGAGGGAGGAGAGAGGGAGGAAGGGAGGGAAAGGGAGGGAAAGAGGGAGGGAGGAGGGAGAGAGGGAGGAAGGGAGGGAGGGAAGGAGGAAGTGAAGGAGGAGGGAGGGACTGAAGAAGGAGGGAATGAGGGAGGGAGGGAGGGAAGAGGGGAGGGAAGAATTGTGGCTCCAAAGCATGAATTTGCTTTAAACTCAGTGTTTTCTTTTCTTACATCTTGTAGTGACTCCCAAGAGTTATAAACAAGAGGCCAAGTACATAAAAGTTAGCAAACTACTTTTGAAACATGTACTAAAATGATCTCGGGTTACATGCATGTTCATGTGTATACACTTGTGTGCCTGTCTGGAGAGGGAGACCAGGTGTTAATATTGTCTTCCTCAGTCTCTCCTCACTTTTGGTTTTTTAAAATACTCAGTCAGCGAGATAGCTCAGTGGGTAAAGGCACCTGCTTGCAAACCTGGAAACCAGAGTTCAATCCCTAGAAATTCGCATGGTGGGAGGAAAGAACTGACTTCTGAAAGCTGTCCTCTGACCTCCATCCATGTGCCATGGTATGCACATGTTCTCTCTTTCAAATAAATAATTTTACACAGGTAGAGGTTAGAGGATAACTTCAGAAGACAATTCTTTTCTCCCATGTGGGCTTCAGGGAATTGAGCACAGATGTCCATGTTTGTGAGTAGGCACTTCATCCACTGTGAACTTCTGATCCTCCTGCCTCCCCAGCCCAAGTGCTAGAAATACAGATGTGCATGCACCACTATGCCTGGTTTTATTCAGTGCTGGTGAATTGAACTTGGGCCTTTGGACATGCTGGGGCTGTCCTTTACAACTAACTTACCTCTCCAGCTTTGAAATGATCTTTTTTTTTTTTTTTAAAGTAGGTCTGGAGAGATGGTTCAGGGTTAAGACTCTGCCTCTCAAGCAGAAGGTCCTGGGTTTGGATCCCAGGTCCCACATAAAAATGCCAGGGAGAAACAGCAGCAGCCTACACTTCCGACTCTGGTGGGTGGAACCTAGGAGATCCCAGAGTGAAGCAAGGAGGAGGTAGAAGCAATCCAGGATGATTCCCAAAATCACCCTTGGTCCTCCACAGGGACACACAGTGTACCCTCTGACATACACAATACACATAATAAATAAATATTAAAAATTTTAATCAATTAAAAAGTGACCATTCTTTTAATTTTCTGAGTTTGTTCAAGTTCAAAATAAATTCTTCCTTCAAAGTTAGGTCCCTCTTTGCTATTGAAGATACGTTATCTCAAGGTGTAGGCAGTAGGAGAGAAAGAAACTTTCACTGGAAGAGTGAAAGTAGCTTGAACAATGGGGAAGATACATTATTTCACAGGTTGCAGGGAGTCCAGAGGTAGGTCAGGATTGGTTAATCAGTAGCCCAGAAGTGATGTGGGCAGAGAGATTCTTTCTGGTGAGCCTCAGGTGAGGATTCCTTTTGTTTCTGTTTCAAGATGGCCCCTGTAGTTGCTCCAGGCCCAGTGGCACAATGGTTAAGAATGTGACTTCTCAGGGCTGGAAGAGATGGATGACGGTAACGTTAAAGGGGTTAAGCCTCTGCCTCACAAGCTGAAGGATCTGAGTTCAAATCCCCGATCCCATGTAAAAACACCAGGGTAGAAATGGCAGTTTCCTGTACTTCCGACCATGGCAGGCAGAGCCTAGGAAACCTCAGAAGGAAGCCAAAATACCATAGAGCAATCTAAGCCCTGGGTTTTTCCTTCCAGACTATATAAACCAGGTGTGGTGGGGGCAAGCCTATAACCCCAGGCTGGGGGAGTCATAAGTAGAAGAATCAAGAGTTCAAGTCCAGTCTCCATCTTCATCAGGTTGGAGACCAGCCTCAGCTATGTGAGAGGCTGTGTGAAAACAATTAGGGTGGGTGAGATAGCTCAATGGGTAAGGTTCCCCTCAAGCAAGCCCATACACTAGAAAGAGAGAACTGACTTCTCAAAGTTGCCCTCTGACCTCTATCTGTACACCACGTATGCTTCCCCTGTCTCTCTCTATCTCTAATAAATAAATAAAAAGATCAAAAGAAGGTAGCTTCGTGATAGGAGCTTTGTTGCAACACCTGTGGGGTCCAGGGTTTTATTCTAACCCTGTAAAGATTTGAAAAATGGGCTAGATCGTTTATCTTCTTTATACAATAAGGTGATAAAAAAATACTTTACCTTTGATGGCTGATATGATGTGGATTAAAAAATGAGTTTTTTTTCTTTTGGACTTTTTGACACATGGTGGGTGGTCCACAAAAATATAACCCTGCCTTATTTTATTGAAACTCTTTCCTCTTGTGCATCATTTATAAAAGTTTTATCCGCACCTTCCTGACCTCCCCTGAGGCACAGCCAGCTGACGCACCCCTACATTACCTGGGTTCTCTTCAGGGGGATGAGGCTGGGGTGGGAATAGTGCAGATCTGTGGGCCACACGGGGAAAAGGCAAAGGGGAAGCCCCCAATCTTGTAGGTTGTAAGTGGATTCCTTTTGTTTGTGTTTTCTGGTTTTTCCAGACAGGGTTTCTCCCTGTGTATCCCTGGCTGACCTAGAACCTGCCGCAATCCCCCACCTGTCTCCCAAGAATTGGGATTTCAGGCATGTGCCAGGACACCTTTCTGTGAGCCCTCTTGGGTCCTTGATTTCGCCTGGCAGGACCCAGTTGTCTCAGTGCCTTTGAACTCAAGCATTATCTCATCGATCCCAGAGTCACCCTGGCAGTCTGTTATCCCTCTCCACAGACTGGACGCAGGCTCCTTGACTTGCCCAGTTGTGTGTGTGCAATTGGGGCACAGCCAAGTCTTAGGGCTCAAGTTCAGATCTTCATACTCAAAGTTCTGTACTTTTATTCCTCTTTTATGACCTCCCAGTTGTCTGTCACCCAGGTGTCTGCCACCCTTGTAATGGCTGCATTGTTTATTTATTGTCTTATTTAAGAGAGACTGACAGACACAGAGACACGAAGAGAGCAGGAACACACATGCCGTGGTGCACAGGTAGAGAGAGGTCAGAGAACAACTTTCAGAAGTCACTTCTCTCCTTCCACCACGTGGACTTTTAAGAATCGAACTCAGGTCTCCATGTTTGTGAGCAGGTGCCTTACCCACCTAGTGGTCTCCTTGGATCCTAACTGTTGCACTGTGAGCGCCTTCTGTTGTTTAATTTGCATGGATAGGGCTGGAGAGATGGCTCAGGGGTTAAATTCGGATCCCAGGTCCCACGTAAAAAGACCTGTTGGAAAAGGTGAGCTATCCAGGATGACTCCAAGGGACACACACACACATTAAAATAAAAAAAAAAATTGCGTGAATAATAGAATGGTTTTTGGAGGATGGGGCTAGAGCCAGGTTGGTAGAGGGGTTTACCATGCATGAGGTCCTGGGTGTAGCTTATCCACAGTACTTCAAGGGCAGCTCTGCCTGTATACAGCACACTGCCTTGGTCTCCCCCTAAGTATCCACCTTTCTTGCTCTTCCATAATGCGATGGCCTCACCTCTGAGTACACTCAGGACGACTGTCAGAATGCATAGTGCCCACCCACAGCAGGCTGGAAGTGCCCAAGAACCCATCCTGTCTGGCACCTGTCTCCAGCAGCTCTTGGCCATTGACTGCTGGGAATCAGTGGACCAACATCCCAGCTCTCGGTACTACCTCTATTGTGATTAGAGAGCAGGTGCTTTTCATCATCTCCAGGGATCTAAAGTAGATTGAGCTCCATTTACCTGCCCAGGCAATCTGGGCTCCATGTTTGTGAGCAGGTGCCTTACCCACCGAGTGGTCTCCCTGCCATCCTTCCCCAGCTCACTTCTCTGTGATGCTTCCTGGAATCACCTGTCACCTAAGCAGCGTCACTTGAATCAGGGTCTCTGACTGGCTGGCCTGTTGCCCTTAGGCCTGGCCGGTCTTTGGCTCTCTTGTCTTCCATTGCTTTACGAGGACACTGACAGATCTAATAACAGTTCTCAGTGCCTGGCTTAAGTGTCTTAAGAAGGCACTTAGGGGCTGGGGAGATGACTCTGTGAGTAAAAGAACTTGCTGCACAGACCTGAGGACCTGAGTTCAAATCCCAAGGTGCAGTAGCATACATCTGTAATCTCAATACTCCTAAGGAAAGATGGAATGGGGAGAGAGAAGAACTCCTGGATGTCCATAGACCACTAATCTGTCATATGCAATACAGAAGCATCAAGGGCTCCTGTATCAAGCAAGACAGATGGCAAAGACTAATACTGGAGGTTGTCCCCTGATTTCTACAGCACATATGCACATCTGCCCCCCTTGCAGATTAAAAAAAATACTAAGACGCTTAGTAAGTGGAATGTGCTATGAGTACTACCTGCAATGCTCAGTGAACTACCAGGAGTATCATTTCATTTGTTTTGTGCTACTGGTGACTGAATGTAGGGCCTTGTTCAAGCTAGGCAAATGCTCTACCACTGAGCAATACTCCCAATACTCCTCTTACTTTGCTTATTTATGGTTTTTTTTTGTTCGTTTTTGAGGCCAGGCCTCAGGGAGCCCAGACCTGCCTCTCCAATTCACTAGATGGCTTTAGGTCACCTTGAATTCATGATCCTCCTGCCTTAGTCTCACAAGTGCTGAGATTATGGGAGTGCACCATCACATTGGACTAGATTTCTCAATTAATAGAAGAGTCTTCTCAGGTTATGGTGGAATCAAACTCTCTATGTTATCAAGTTTGACTTTGAATTTCTAATCCTCCTGTCCACACTTCCCACATTCCCAAGGGCTGGGATTATGGGTGTATACCACTATCTTTAGTAGTCTTCTGGTTCTTTGTTATGATTATTGTTATGCATTTGTTTATGTGGGGAAGAGAAAGAGAGAAAAGAGAAAAGAGGAGAAAGAGAGAGAGGATAGCGCTCATATGCCATGTCATGTGTAGAGGTCAGAAGGCAGTTTTGAACAATTGGTTCTCCTTCTTCCATGTGGGTTCCAGGGATGGAACTCAAGTCACCAGGTTGTCTGTACACAATTAGTCATCATGATGGCCAAGGCTTCTGTTTTTTAAAGGATCAAGAACTATCTTTTTTGGGGGGGGGATGGGGAGGGACTGGCGAGATGAATCAGGAGTTAAGCCTCTGCCTCTCAAGCAGGAGGTCCTGACTTCAGATCCCAGATTCCACTTAAAAAATGCCAGGGGGAAATGGCAAATGCCTGTACTTCCGGTCTGGGTTCAGAAAACTCCAGAGCGAAGCAAAGAGGAGATAACATAATCCAGGGTGATTCCCGAATCACTTTTGGGCTCCACAGACATGCACAATGCTCTGTCACACACACACACACACACACACACACACACACACACACACAGAAACAATTTTTTAAAAAATTTAAAAAAGAAAAGAAAAAAACCTCTTTTTTTGTTGTTTATTTTTGTTTTGTTTTTCTTCTGTTTTTGAGACAGGATCTCATTGCAGCCCAAGCTGGCATTAAATTTTCAGAGATGCTCCTGCCTCTGCTCCTGGATTGTTGCTGTTTCGGGTGTGTGCCAGCATGCCTAGCTGATGGTATTGTAGGCATGTTAATTTCCTAATATAGTAAGTGTAAAACCGATATAAAGTAGGTGATTGGCAGGGAGCGGGGGAAGGGTGTCCTTCAATCCCACTATTATATTGTGTTTTTTGTTATGAATGGCATGTTTGCATGAAGAATTCTTTCTATGTTTTGTCTTTCTGGCCGCACTGGGGATTGAAACTAGGGTCCTTTGCTGAGTGAGCACTATCACTTAGCTAGCAACGTCAATCTTAAATTTGCCTGTTTTGGGGCTGGAGAGATGGCTCAGGGGTTAAGCCTCCGCCTTGCAGGCTGAAGGTCCCGAGTTCGGATCCCAGATCCCACGTATAGATGCCAGGCGGAACTGGGAGCGGCCTGCGCTTCTGGTCCTGGTAGGGCGGAGCCTGTGAATCCAGGGGCAGTAGGAGATGGAGGCGTTCATGATGGTTCGCGAATTCGTCCGTGGTTCTACATATACACAGACACACACACACACAGACACGCGTGCACACATACACACGCACAGTCGAATAAATAATAATAATAATAACTAACATTTTTCTCCCTGTGGTGCTGGGGATTGAACCTAGGGCTTCCTGAGTGTTGGGCAAGTCCTCAACTACCAGCTACCACTGAGTTCCAGAGAATGGTACTTTTGAGGGAGGAATAATTATTATTATTGCAGGAACCACCTTGGTTGGAGGGGAACCTGTGGGGGTAGAGTCTCAACTCTGTAGCTCAAACTGGCTTTGTACTTGTAGAACTCCTTCGCTGCCACAGCCTGAGTGTTAGGATCACAGGCAAGTGCCATCATGCCTGCCTTAGAAACTGTTACCTCAGAATGGAACTCAAGCAGAAGGGCTTGAGTTTGGATTTCGGATTCCATGTAAAAATGGCATGTGGAATGGTTAGCAGCCTATACTTCTGGCCCTGGTAGGCGGAGCCTGGGAAATCCCAGAGTGGAAGCAAATAAAGAGGTAGAAGCAATCCAGGATGATTCTCAAAGTCATCCTTGGTCTTTCACAGGCGCACACTGTACCCTCTCTCTCTGCCTCTCTCTCTCACGTACATATGAACATACACATACACATACACATAAAGATGGGACTAAAATTTGCCTCAGCAGATAAAAGTGTTTATGTGGAAACTTGGTGACGTGAGTTCAATTCCCGGAAGAGAACTGACTTGTCGAACCTCCACACACACTCTGGGGGCACCTGGTATACCTGCTTTCCTTCCCTCTCCTGGACTCTTTCTCTTCCTCTTTGTATCAGACATGATAACATGCTTCTGGCCCTTTCGGTTCTCAAAGCACTCCCGTAGAGTAAGAACCATTGTTACCCAACTGGATGATAAGAGAGACAGAGCAGAGATGCTGGAATCATTCCTTGGTCAGGAAGGGTGGAGCCCAGTTTTGAGGTGAGAGCAGTAGGACCCCAGAGCCAAGTCGCCCCCCTGGTCTGGGTGAGTCCCCTTGCCTGGGTGGAAGGCCTGGCTTGAAGTTCCCTGTCTCCCCTTCAGGTCCGAGGGGGTGTAGACTGTAGGGTGATAGACCTCACCTGTCACCTCCACCCCCTTCCCGTTCTCTGAAGGACACATGTCAGTGGCAGAGGGAGTGGGAGGAGGAAGAAAGCACCAAGTCCTTCTTCCTTGGGGCTTTCCCTCTGGCCTGTGACATTCCATTCCAGGGCTCCTAATTTGCCATTTTATTGAGTAACTTTTTCTAATTGAATGCACCTGGACAGAAGCTCCTTGCCTTAGTCACCTTGCTTATTCAGTCATTTATTGCCTTGTTCCTTTATTTTTAGCTTTTATTTTAAACAGGGGTTCATTTAACCCAGGTTGGCCTGCAAACTCCCTAGTAACCAAGGATAACCTTGAATTTTTGATTCTCCTGGTTCCACTTCCCAAGTGCTGGGATTACAGAAGTGCTTGGTTTATGTCATGCTGAGAATCAAACCTGGGGCTGGAGTATGCCCTGGGCCTCATGCATGTTGGGCCTCTTCTTCCCTCCTCTCCTCTTCTCTTTTTTTTTCCTTTTCCTTCTCCCAAGTCTATTCCTTTGAGAAGTGATGGTGAATTTCCAAGTAGATCGGTCCAGGAGTTCTCCATAGAGCTACCTGCCTCCTACTCCTTAGCCTTAAAGATTGCAGACAGAGGGACTCTGGAACTGCTGTCCAAGCCATGGGAGGGGGAAAGAGTTCAACTACTGTCTCAGATTTCAGCTCACTAGAAGCACCGCACCCCACTTCCCCAAAAAAGGTTCAAGTTTGCATCCAGTCTTTCTGGGACTTAAAGGTCTTTGTGTGACCCTCCCTCAATTAACAGATCAACAGCTATTCAATCGTTACACATCCAGGAGGAAACAGAATGAGGGAGTGGAGGAGTGGGGGGTGGGGGAGTAGGAAGGTGAGGAGGGGGGGGGATGGCTCAGTGGATAAGGTGCCTGCCTGCAAACCTGGCGATCTGAGTCTGATTCCCAGATGCCCACGTGATGGAAAGAGAATCAATCTTCCCAAAATTGTTCTCTGGACTCTGGGTAAAATACTCCCTATTCCCCCTCCCCACTTTCTGTCTCTTTGTTTGCATCCTGACCAAAATCCCAAGCATGCTTGCTTTGACACTCTGGGCTATTGCACTGTTTCTTGGAAGACCTTGGTTTCTTCTACAGCAGCTCATAGGTTTCCATGGCTGATCCTAACTTAAAAGGTATGACTTTCTTTCTCTTCCTCTTCTTTCAGCCCTTCCAGCTCTTTCTTTCCTGACACTGCCAGGAATTACAGCTTGCCCACCCCTGTGGTTTTTTCTCTCCAATGCTAAGAATACAGTCCTTGAATTTCAAAGGAAGCAAAGCAAAACAAACAAAAACAACCTCCCACATAAAAAACAAATTCTGGGATTGGAGATAAGAACTCAATGGGAGAAAATTTACCTAATTTGTCTGGGGACCTGAGTTCAAATCCCAGTAACACACACACACACACACACACACACACACACACACACACACACATCCAAAGTCCTGAACTCTGGAGCTAAACTGTATGAGTTGAATACTGTCCCCACCATTTATTATCTGTGCTAATTAGGTAGAGGAGCCAATCTGACAATTGAAGACTGAACTTTTGGGCACACCCATGAAGAATCAACAGTTAAGACAAATTCTAAATAAACCTTCAGGAAAATATGTAATATGTAGGAGGACCCAGCCCATAGTGGATGGAACCTTTCCCTGGACAGGTAGATAAAGATGGAGAGAGTTGATTCAGTAGATTGACATGCATATTTCAACATACTTTAGCAGTCTTGTTGTCTGGTGAGTGAGGTTTCACCCTTTCTCAGCAATCCCTAGGGATATGGCGTGGCCAGTTCCCTAGGCTCCTGGTGTGGGTTTGAATTTTCCTGCCAAGTTGGACTAAGAATTGTAACCAAAATTATTAAGAAGACTAAAGCCCCCTTTTCCCCCCAAACTGTTTGGTCATGAATTTATTTGCAACATGCAGGCAGACTACAACAGTGGCCTTGGACCTGTTACTTAACCATTCACTCTATTAGTGACCCTTTCCCCATTAAAAGGGGTAAAATAATAGCATGTGTCTCATAAAGTGATTGAACCATCTTAGATAGGTTTAGTTCTAGGACATGGTGAGTATTACCATGTGACTGGTGCTGGTGGTCACAGCAAAGGGGCTTAGATCCTGCAGAGGGCTGACATGCACGTGTACTTTCTATCTCTCTCTTCTCTCTGTCTCCCCAATAAATAAAATATTTGCTCACATTGGTGGAGAGAGCTGGGTGTTGGAAGAAGGCTTCCTGGAGGACGTCTGGAAAGCTGGGAAATAAACTGAGCACTGAGGGTGCGTCATACGCTTCTTGTGAGAGTGCTGGGGATGCAGGAGAACTGCAAGGGGTGCCTCTGGCACTCTTCCTTTCCCATCTCATTTTCTTCTTCTTACCTGTGTGTGAATGTGTGTGTATCAAAGGGCGCTTGAGTGTGTGTGCCTATGGAGGCCCAAGGGTGACTTTGGGATTCCTCCTGGATTGCTCTACCTCCTTTTTGCTTCCTGGCTCTGCCTTCCGGGGCTGGAAGTGCAGGCTGCCACTATTTCTTCCTAGTGTTTTTATGTGGGATCTGGGGGATCCGAATTTAGGTCCTTATGAGTGTAAGGCAAAGTCTTTAGTCACTCCTTCTCTTCCTTATTTTTCTTTTTCTTCTTTTCTTTAATGATTGATTCTTTTTTTAATTTATTAGCAAAAGAGAATACATCCATGCCACAGTGCTCAGGTGGAGATCAGAGAACAATTTTCAGAAGTTAGTTCTGTCTGTTCACTTTCTGGGGATCTGAAGTAGATCTTCTGGAGGAAAATGTTGGGATTGAATCCGGGGCCATGATGAACGAGTGTGTAGTATCACTGGTCTACATCCCCAGTTCTTTTTTGTTTTACTCTTTGAAACTGTGTTGTCCAGGCTAGACCCTAACTCTTGATCCTCTTGAGCTTTGAGATTACCAGGAATCTTTGTACCCCATGCTAAACATTGATATTTTACTTTTTATTTTTTTCCAGGACTGCTGATTGAAACTACGACTTGCATAGTCTAGGCAAGAGCTCTACCACTGAGCTGCTATGTTAGATATACATTCTTGGTCTTGTTTCTTTTGTTTGTTTGTTTTGAGGTGGTGCTACTAAGTTGTTCTGCATAGCCTTGAATTTACTCTGTAGTCCAAGCTGGTCTTAAACTTGTGATCCTTCTGCCTTAGCCTCATGGAGTGTGTCTCATACATGCATATGCCACAGCGATAGGTTCTTGTGGACTGTGGAAGTCAGAGGATAACTTTGGGGAATTGGTTCTTTCCACCAATGTAGATTCTGGTGACCGAACTTGGCTCCAAGGGCCTTTATCTTTATTATATGGGGTCATCTTGTTGGTATGACTTGATGCTTTATTTTATTTTTACTTGAGAGAGGGTGAGAGAGAGAGAAAGAGAGAGAGAGAGATGCTTATGCATGGTACATGGGTAGAGATTAGAGGACAATTTTCTGAAGGCAGTGGGCTTTTTCTGGGATCCAATTCAGGTCACCAAGTTTGTAAACTTGCGCCTTACACACTGAGCTCCATGAACTCATGAACTCCAGAGGTGGAGTGCCATGAGGGGCAGGCGCCCGACTTGATCTTTTAAAAGTTTGTCTCACGCAGTGAGATTCCAAGTGATTATCATTATCCTTTGCTTCCCACAATGCAAAGGAATATTTTCATGATCTGAAAACTATAACAAAGCTTACCATTTACAAAAGGATGACCTGAATTCAAGGCCAACCTGAAGTATTTGGTGAGTTTAAGGCAAGCCTGGGCTCCGGAGGAAAACTCTGTCTCAGCGAATAAACAAATAATCAAGAACAGTTCCTTGGGAAAATAGTGTAGAACTCCCTGTGCAATCTTTTCTGTAGTTCCTCCGTATTCCGTAGGTTTGGAGGGCTGGGGAAAGACAGGGATGGGCAAGGCCTCTTCCATTTGAACTTTTCTGGAGTCCTGTGGCCTCTGGGTCATATGGAATCCAGCCTGGGGGTCTGGGAGATTACAAAGTAACCCCAAATTTGTTGCAATGGCAACAAAAGAAACTTCTTCAAAGAGGATTTAGTTTTGCCGCTAATGTTCAGCTTCAGAAACTAGGGCCACAAGGTCACTTCAATGACAGAGGGAGACCTTGGGTTCATGGATGTCTGCTTGTTTTATTTCTTTCTCTCCCTCCCTCACTTTTTTTTTTTTTTTTCAATTTATTTGAGAGAAAATTTGGTGCATGTTGGAAATCAGAGGACAACTTTTGGAAGCAGTTCTGTCCTTCCACCACAGGCTTCCTCAGGGGTACCTTATGCTGGCCCCCAATTCTTCTAAATCCTTATGCCTTATGTTCCCAAGGGCTAGAATGACCTGCGAGTCATCGTCTATAAAAGGCTGGGATTTTTTTTTTTTTTTTGCTTTGTTTTGAGGTGGGGCTCTCTTGTAACTCAGTGTGGTCTTCACAGGCCACACAGCCAAGGATGACCTTGAACTCTGGATCCTCCTGCCTTCACCTCCCAAAGTGCTGGGATTTATTCCTTCACCATCCTGGCTTTTAATAAAAAGCTCCTAACCAAAGCTGCTCCTACTTCAAGTTGCTCTAGGAATCCGTCTAAAATGCCGTTTCCGGTTCAGCAGACCCGAGAAACTGCTTTTGTACGCAGCTCCCAGGTGGGACTGGTCCTGCTGGGAAATCAGTTTTAAGTAGAGGATTCTGGAGCAAGATAGCCCGGGGCATGCTAGCTCTGTCAAGGGTTAACATTAAAATTGTATTACCGTGCCTCAGTTTCCCCATCTGGAAAATAACTCAGAGCTTTGTTGAACTTTTCTTTAAATTAAGAATCCTCTTTTTATACACACACGATGAATGGTTGTCCCTGTCTCTCTCCCTCCGTTGGGTGAACATGTAAGTTAAATGCTTTATGTCCTTGAGAAGAGCAATCACCAGAAAACTAGCTATCCTCCCAGCTGCTAGCGTCTGGAAGTGGGGTGGGGTAGGATGAATACATGAATGAATGAATAATATTTGGAGACGAGTTCTTTCTTGGGAGGCTGGAGTCAAGGGGAGGCCCACTGATGGGGAAGAAGGCACTCTTCTCTCTCTGGTCAGCAGGGCCCCGAGGGCCCGGAAGCCTGCAGGCCTGAGTCCCGCGGACCAATGGGACCGCGGGGAGGGAGGGGACACCACCCGCCAGCCCTTTCCGTCTGGGGCGCAGGCGGCCCCGCCCCTTGGAACGTTGCGACGTCCTAGCATTCCACGGTTGCTACATCGTCGCGAGGGGCGGGGCGCCTGTCAGGGAAGCGGCGCGCGCGGGTGGCGGGCGGGCTGGGGCTTCTCCGCACAGTGCCAGCGCCAGCGCCAGACCCGCCCGCACCCTCCGCTCTCCCTCGCGTCCGCCGTCGCCTCTTCTCTGACTCTCGAGCCTGCTCTCTCCGATCTGCCCCAGTATGGAGCTGCTGTGTTGCGAGGGCACCCGGCACGCGCCCCGGGCCGGGCCGGATCCGCGGCTGCTGGGAGATCAGCGCGTCCTGCAGAGCTTGCTCCGCCTGGAGGAGCGCTACGTGCCCCGCGCCTCCTACTTCCAGTGTGTGCAGAAGGAGATCAAGCCGCACATGCGGAAGATGCTGGCATACTGGATGCTGGAGGTACCGCCGGGACCGGGGCCCCCCCTCTTCCCCGCCGTCCTCCGACTCCGGATAGACCGAGGTTACCCGCTCGGGATATCAAGGTTCCAACGACAGTCTGCAAGATGCTTCGTGGCCCAGACTTCAGGGGCCCTGGCCTTTCACGCAGACGCCCTATCCAGCCGCCCTCGTACTGTCCCTTTCTCTCCCCAATCTCGAATCTGCTCCTCTGTGATTGCCCGTCACTTTGGCACCCTAACTAAGCTTTACTTTGGTCCGGGAAAGCGGGCCAAAGGGCCACCCTTTCCCCTCTGGCTCCGAACAGCGTTTCCTTGCTTCCTCCCCCTCCCGGTCTTCTCTAGAGAGCACGCTTGGAAAACCCTGGGCTCGGCCGCCCCCGCCCCAGAGGCTGGTTCCGGTGTCTGTCGCGGGGTTCTGGCGGGGAAGCCGGTGTGTGTTGGGGGTGGGGGGGTGGCGCGCGCTCTGTTCCGGTCCACAGGGAAATGAAAAGTGCGGGAGACCGCGGCCGGAGTCCCTCCCTTCCCCTTGGGAGTGTGCAGTGGGTAGTGGTAATGAGGGTAAGGTCCCAACTCTGTAGGTGACCCTTCCGTCCCCCTTCCGCTCGCCGTGGGGGAGGGGAGCCTGGAATCCTTCCTCACTTAAGGCTCCTGTACTTCACACCCCCACCCCTCCCAGAGTAGGGAGGAGGCCACAGAGGAAGTAGGGGGGGTCACCTTGGGAAGGGCGCATCCTCTTCTGTTATTGATCCTTCTTGCGCCTCATTCCGCAGGCTTCCCCCTACCCCCATGCTCGGCGTTTTTCACTTAGTCTTTCCCTATCAATGACTCCTGCGCCATCCCTCCAGGTGTGTGAGGAGCAGCGCTGCGAGGAGGAAGTCTTCCCCCTGGCCATGAATTACCTGGATCGCTACCTGTCGTGCGTCCCCACTAGAAAGGATCAGTTGCAGCTACTGGGGACCGTCTGCCTGTTGCTGGCCTCCAAGCTGCGCGAGACCACGCCCCTGACCATCGAGAAGCTCTGCATCTACACCGACCAAGCGGTGTCTCCCTGCCAGTTGCGGGTGCGTGTGGAACTCCCCTCCCCCACCCTAACACAGTGCCTTCCTATGTACTAGGAAAAGGAAAGCCAAGAACTCAGTAGCTTTCTGTACCTACCCTCCACCCCCAAAGGCAAGCTTTTTAAAAAAGCACTAGGGTGGGACAAAGGGGGAAGGGGCACTTGGGTGTGATGGTGGGACTTGAGTTGCAGATTGAAACTAAATGAACCCCCTCATTCTGACCGCAGGGGGGTGCCACTCCTTCCTGGTCTTTCCCCCAGATAGCAACAAGTCCAACTGCATGTCTATACACTAGTACTTTGCCTCTGGGTTTACACAGCCACCGAGAGTTATTTATTGGCAGCAGCAGGGCATGCCTGCACACCCCCACCGGAGTGGGGGAGTGGAATGTGCTTCTCGTGGGGGAGGGGGCTGCCTTGCTTGAGTCTATCCCGGTGTGGACTTTGTGGTGGAAAAGTCTCCAGAGCTGATTAAAGCCAGGCCGTGATTGCTGGAAGCTGCTGACTTTCCTGCCTTCCCTCTGCCGGGTATCCCCCAAAGATGCAACCGCTCCCTCCTGATCCTCTCTTCCTTGTCCTCATTCTGAAGTGGAGCAGCTGCTGTGGGCCCATGGAAGTCTCTCCCTTTGCCCCTTAGCCAAAGGCCAGCGCTGAGACAGGGAGCTGAGCTGCAGCTGCTTCCGATGTGATAATGATGCCCCCTCCCTGGCCCTCCCACTCAGACCAAGGGCTTTCATAACCCTTTGGGGAGCTGCTGTCACTCCTGTGGTTTGGGAAGTAGCTACTTGGGCCGCTGGCTGGGAATTTGGACTGGGCTCCTCCAGGCGGGTCAGCAGGGTCCGGGTTCTTCCCTGGCCCTGGGAGTCTAGGGAGGAGGGGGAAGAACTGCTGGAAAAGATCATGAATGAACATCATCTCCCACGGGGGTCTGGGATAGAGGGTGGGTGAGCTGGCACCTCCCTCCACCTTGCTCCGTGGCCAGCCAAGCCTTCGCTGACCCTGAGAGAAGTCTCTGGGCCCCATCTCCTAGGGAGGAGGGCAGTAAGCCGCCGCTGTGATTGGCTGGCAGGGAAGCTAGGGTACTGGGGCCCCTGACTGCTGCAAGTCGGGGGAACTGGATTCCTCTTCCTGCCAAGCAGCTCTCAGGGATGGGAGTCGGGAGGCCTGAGTTGGGAATCTGGGAGGGAGGCCCCAGGGCTTTGTGATGATTCTGGTAGTTGGTTTTACAGGGCTTGAGAGCAGGATGTGTTCTGAAGGAATCTGGGCTGGATGGAGAGGGTCTTTCAGGTCCATGTGCAAGGGGAGTTTTTCAGAATAAGAGAAAGGCCACCTTTCTGTGAAAGGATTGGTATGGTCTGCTTGCCTGTGTGTGAGGGGAGTTTTCAGAATAGGCAAAAAGTACTGTTCCCTGAAGTTTTGCCTGGCTGCGGGTGGAATGCAGAGCACTTCCTAGAATGCTCTGGAGTTGCAAAGGGACCTCTGAGAACTTCAGTAGTCTAAATCCTCGTGCAGAAAGAAGCTTGAGATCTGGGGAAGGAGGAAACGCCTGCACATTGTGCTGAGCAGCCCAAGGCACCTAAGCAGCCGTGGATGAGGCTGTCACTATGTTCTTGAAAATAGGGTTGGGATTCTCAGACTGCCTAGATACAGGGGAAGGGTGACTGCCTTCCCTGGCACGGGACCCTGTGTTCCCATAGTTGTCTCTTGGGTGCTCTTTTGGAGGCTGGGTGCTGTTTCTTCATCCATTTGAGGAGTTTGGATACTGGGACAAGCCCAGGATCAAAAATCTCCAGCTTGTATCCCTGACTTTTGACTCTGGCCCAGTCTGTTTCAATGGGGCCCTTCAAGGAGAACCCTGGGGCTAACACCAAGTCAGGGCGGGGTAGGCTGGGGAGGGGAGGAAAGCATGGGGCAGCTGTTGCTGGGGACCTGGAAGAGGTTGGGTGGGGCTGTCATTTCTGCCTCAGTGAGGAGTCAAACCCACGAGTTCCTTCCTGAGATACAACAATGAAGAAATCCTCATATGTGTAACTTAGACATAGGGCTAGGTCTGGGAACCCCAGACAAGTAGATTGGGGTGGGGCTCCTGCCTCCCTCTAAAGCCTCACATTGTTTTGTAGGCTTGGGCAGGTAGAGACAGTTCTCTCCGGGGTCACCTGGATCTAGCCTATGTGGCTTGACCTCAGTCCTAAGAGTCAAGCAGCACCAGGTGTTACGAGTTCTAAGTAAATGGAGTGGGATGGGGTACTCTATTCAAGACCTTCCCCCCCATGTCCCACCAAGGGGATGTGGGTTGGGTTGGGCAACCTCCCCTTTGAGGAACCTCCGAGGAGGCTCAATGGCTTTGTCATAGGAGGAGTGGCCTCATGCTCATTCCTGTTTCTTTAAGGGACTTGGCTGAGATACAGGGTTACACATGGGGAGTGATAGACTCTTGAGTCCTTGAGACTGGGAGAGTTTCTGCTTCAACCTAGAGCAGCTTCAAGTTCCTGGGATGCTGGTAATGTCAGGATTAAAAGGGACAGATCATGTTGTCCTAACATCTAGTAAGTGAACTGCGGATGCTCAGTGTAAATGTCCCAAGTTCTTTTCTGGCCTTGGACTCTCATTCCATAGAAACCACCCTTGAAACCAGAGACAGAGTGTAAGGGTCCTGAGAACTTCAGGGGTTTGATGCATTTCCTTTCTCATGAGCCTCCTACTACTAGATTCTCCCATCCCCTTCCCAGCCAGTGACTCTATCCTCATTTCTAATCCTCAGGAATGGGAGGTGCTGGTCTTGGGGAAGCTCAAGTGGGACCTGGCTGCTGTGATTGCCCACGATTTTCTGGCTCTGATTCTGCACCGGCTCTCCCTGCCCAGTGACCGGCAGGCTTTAGTCAAAAAGCATGCCCAGACCTTTTTGGCCCTCTGTGCTACAGGTAAGATCCCTGCATGGATTTTTTTTTGTCCCAATTGAAGGAAATTGGAAGACTTGAAGATGAGCAATACCTAAGACTATAGTTTATATTTCTTTCACAGTTCATTTATCATAGAAGTTGTATCCTGTCAGTTAGAGCCTCTACTTTAGTAATCTGTGCTACACAAAATCTTAGAGACCCTGGCATGGTGAGATCCTGAAGACCTCAACAGTTTCCGGCATTCTCTTGTTCTCCAGGAGGTCCACCATTGGATGACGAGAGATTTTTGCTGTTCACTCAGATCTTCCTAGCAGGGAGACAGGATGTAGGGAGTTGCATGTCGAGACCCTTGTTGGACCCCCCAAACAACAAAGTAGCCCCAAACCCCACTCTTCCTTCCCCAGGTCTGCCTTACCCTCAGCCCAGTCACTGGGGTTTCCCAGTATGCCCCTGCTGTAGTTCACTCTGCCTGGCACTTAGTCGAGGAGTGGAAAGTCCGCTGCTGGCGCCTTATGGTTCTCTCTCCTTCTTCCCAAGATTACACTTTTGCCATGTATCCGCCGTCCATGATTGCCACAGGCAGCATTGGGGCTGCAGTGCAGGGCCTGGGTGCCTGCACATCTGGGGATGAGCTCACAGAGCTGCTGGCCGGAATCACAGGAACTGAAGTGGTGAGTCCTGGGCCCCATGCACGAAGCCATGCGGTTCCTCCAGTCCCCAGTAGAGGGAGGCATCCATTTCCTCCCCTCTCCCCAAACCCCCACCCAGCTCCTGATTTTACACACCCTTGCCTGCCTTGACTGTGGCCTTTATCTGCTGCTTGGGTCTGGAGGGTTCTGGGTGGGGTGAAGGACGCTGGCTCAGGATGCCCCTTTCTTGCCAAGTGGTGCGCTGCTCCTGCCGCCGCGGGGGTGGGGATTTGGTGTCGGATGCGCAGTTGCTCTCACACTCTTGCCACATCCTCTTGCCAGTTTCTGAGAACTGAAGGCCCGATTCCTGGGCTGGGTTGCGCTGTGACCTAACCTCCCCAGATTTCCCTGTGCACATCCTTTCCCCTCATGCCTACCTGTTGCCGGTGCTGTTTGGAGAGCTGTTCCTCACTGACCCTATCCTTCCCAGGACTGTCTGCGGGCCTGTCAGGAGCAGATCGAAGCTGCACTCCGGGAGAGCCTTAGAGAAGCTGCCCAGACAGCCCCTAGCCCAGTGCCCAAAGCCCCCCGGGGCTCCAGCAGCCAGGGGCCCAGCCAAACCAGCACACCCACAGATGTCACAGCCATCCACCTGTAGCCTGGACAGGCCCCCACAAGTGACCAAGCAGAGGAGGGGCCGCTGCCACCCCCTCCCTGCCTCCAGGAACAATCCATGCCACATCTGAAGCCTGAGGGGGCCCCTCCCCCCTTACAAAGTTCAAGGGGCTGGGTCTTGCCTATGCCCTGCAGTATGCACTAAGGGGCGACTAGCCGTGTGGGTGTCTGCATGGCCAGTCAGCTTCTCTTCCTCCCCCATCTGACCAATGCGGTGCCTTCTCTAGCTGGGGGTGGTCATATAAATTGAAACAGGTAAAAATTCACACACCAGCATTCCTTTGAGCCTTCCCCCCGTCTGGGACTCTGATTTTCTCAATTGCCAAAATGCTTCAGTGCCTTCCAAAGGTGCTGCCCCTCTTAGGGTTACTGCATTTGTATTGGGGTCTTTTGGGCATCCTGATTGACTTGCATGAAAGGAACCAGCCACCTCTGTATATTCTAGAGACCCCTGTGTAATCTGTGCTCCCAGCTGCTCATAGAAGAAAGCCTAGGCCATGATTTGAGGGGCAAGAACCTACATATTGCTTTGCTTTCTGCTTCGCTTATGTGTGATTGAGGGGTATGGTGCTGAAGGATGAGGTCATTTTAATTTATTAATTGCTTTGAGTACAACTGTAAGAGGGTACAGTGGGGCCTGTATCCCACAAAAGGTGTTAACCCCCATGGCTGCTGTTCCCCTCCCCTCTGCTACCGCTTTGTGGCCCGGGAGCTGCTACAGCCTGGGATGGGGCCACGCCTTCCTCTCCTTTAGCCCTGCACCTCATGTCCCATCAGAGGGTGAAGCAGGGATGCTCTGGGGGTCACTGAGCCTACTTGGAGAGAGAGGCAAGCTCTGTTGACACAGGTCTTTCCTCAGGCCACAAGGTTTGGGCTGGTAGCCCGGGACCATCACGCTGCCTTATTAAATAAAGATTCTGGAAAAAGACTGGCCTTGATTCTTGGACTCCACGGTGTGGTGGAACATGTACAAGCTCACATACATAAACTACATGGGTTAAGGAAACCAAAGTTAGGTGCCAGAAGCATGTTGTACTTAGGCTTATGGATCTGAGGATCTGCATTAGTTAATTTTGTTTTACATGTACATCATTACAAAGTGACCACACCTCAGAGGGTTTATGGGAAAGTAAGGCAGCCAGGTGTTATTGTCCATGCTTCTCTTAGCTCTGAGGGAAACTGAGGCAGAAGTTGTAGGCAAATGGGCTACGTAGCAAAACCATTTGAAAGAGGCTGGGATGTAGCTCAATCAACTTCCCTAGAACAAGAGACATGCGAAAAACTTCCACATGCTAAAATTAACAAGTTTTCAAAGTGGCTCAGTTACAACTAGGTAAGATCCCCAAGGGTAGGGAGCTGTGTCTTGCAGGTAGCAAGCGGTATAAGGTAATGATTTGGTTTGGCTGGGCCACAGCAAACATGGAATCTGTTAAGATCGAATAATTGGAACAATTTACTTGTCCAAAAGCAGGTAGGATGGTCCCAAACTGCTGGGTGGACCACAGACCATGCAAATGGACAGGGCGTGTCTGTGTTCCAATGAAACTACTGAAGAGAGTGCAAATTGAATTTTTAAGAGTGGTCTCACCATCAAGCGGTTGACTTGGAACTTCCAGAGCTCCACCCCCACCTAAAAGTGAATTTCACAGAATTCTCACCCAGCATTCCCAGACCATTTAAAAATGAAAACTACCCAGCTAGTTCTAGTCATGTGGCCCCACCTACCAATCACCGGCTTAGATGACCTGCTTGCTGCTGAGCTGGGGCCCATCTCTAACTCTCTTCTGCTGCAGTACAATGACTATCTTTCCAACCTTGCCTGGTGCCAGCAGAAGTTGGCAATCTCCCCAAGTAGCCCATGGCCAGGTGGAACATGCACCCCTGGAGAAGGGGAGTAGAGTCTGGAGAGCTTGGACAGACAAGCTCATAGATTAAGGAGTAGGGCGTGGGCTTTGTGGAAGACTGGGCAAGACAGGGGAGAAGAAAGACCTTGGACTACACCAAGACAGAGGTTCAATAAATACTGGCTTTTGTTTCTATCCACATCCTAGCCAGCTGACACACTAAGTCAGCGAGGATGTGGGAGTGCTGGAGTAGGCTGACTCTAATCAAGACCTAGAATGAGACTCAGCCCTCCTTGCCCACAACGAGAACCATAGATGCCCCTGTGGCCCTCTCTGTCCTGAGGGCCTTTTAGCCAGTTTTGGTCAATAACAGGGGTCCCAGAATGTCCCATACCCCTTGGACCAAGACAGGCAACTGTTCTCATTCCATGACAACGGGAACATCTTCCACATCTCTGGGGACTGCACTCTGAAGTTCACGCCTGATTTCAGGGGACAGCTGTGGGTGGGGCTGCAGCCGGAGCAGTTCTAGGAGGGCTTCTTTCTGGTCTTCGGATAAGTCAGCCTTGTAGCGCTGTGCTAATGTCAGCAGGCACTGGTGCCAGAGCACGGGCAGCTCGCGCTTCTCCGTCCGGAAGCCCAGGAAGTGGAAGACTAAGGCGTCCAGCACCCGGTAGGGCAGCGCGTACTTCTTGTCCAGCAGCAGGCGCAGGAAGATGCTGCTGGCCCCGCTGTATTCCATCTCAGCAATCTTCAGCATGGCGGCACTGGTGGGGAGGGATGCGAGTTGCAGGGTCGTGGGGGAAATGCTGGAGGAGGACCTCTCTGTCCCTCTGAACAGCCCCTTAAACAAGCCCACTTACTTGGTCTTTCTACTTTTGCTCCATTCCCATGGCCATCTCTACATGCCTACCCCAATCTCTGCCTGACTGCGAGTGGCCCTGCTTTGACTACACTATGTCTAAATGTTTCACCATCTCCACACTTTATGTACTTTCTTCCTAGGTTACCATCCTTCCATTCTTTCAACTGTTTACTGACCACCTACTATGTGCCTGGTTCTTGGGACCCTGTTCTTGTGGAACTTGTATTGTACTAGAGTACTGGCAGGCCCAGAGTGTGAATACTTAAGTAGCCAGGGGATTTTTAGCTCCTCTTTCACGCCACCCCCATGTCCAATCCTGACATCTCTACTACATGGCTGCCCCCCCCAAACAATACCTGGAGTGCAACACAGGGATGGAGCACTTGGTAATAATGCTCCCCACGATGATGGCTTCCCGGAGGGTACAAGTGCCAGACTCGCACAGTGGGATCAGGATTCCTGGAGAAACCAGTCACTTTTAGTCTAGAGTAAAAGGAGTTACAGCGGCAAGCATCCCCAGCCAACTAAAAACCAAGCCAACCCGAGTCTGGTCTGTCTCTGTCCCCTGGGTTCCCACCTTTGAACCAGGCTCCGGGCTTGAAGAGGGCTTTCTTGAGCGCCATATAGAGGTGAAAGTTGAGACGTTTGTATTCAGCAATGTCATCACGTACCCGGGGGAGCAGGACGAGGTTGTAGAAGCGCTGCGCCATGCGTTCTTTCAGGTTAGAGGCAAAAATCCTAGTGGGGTGGTAATTCTCAGGTCACATGGTGGTGATTATTGCCATGCATGGCGTGTGCAAGAGATTACAAGAAGGTATGGAGACATCCTTTCAGAGAAGGGTGTGTGGGAGCTGTGTGGGTGCCGTGCCCAGGTCAGCTCAGAGAGGAACAGAATATGTGAGAAACAGGATACGAACTGTCTGTCTGGTGATGGACCCAGAGCCCTGCATGGCTGCTCAAGCACTGCGCCCTGAGCCACTCTTCCCACCCAGACTTTGTGGGCCACTCAGCTAGCAGCCCCACCATTCCCATCATGGCTCCCCTCTATCCTGCTGTCAAGAGGAACCTGGATACACCTTGGGCCAGACTTCTCAAGCCACTCTGCCACTCAGCTAGGGTTTGCATCCTGGAAGCTGTAAACCCTTCCCCTCAAAGTTCACATGAGGAGGCTGCCAAGTGAGTCTAAAAAACTAAAGAGGGGCCAGGAGATGGCTCGGCAGTAAACCTCTACCTCCCAAGCTGAAGGTCCTAAGTTTGGATTCCAGATCCCACATAAAAATACCAGGAGGAAGTGGCATCGGCCTGCACTTCCAGCCCTAGAAGGCAGAGCCTGGGAAACTCCAGAGCAAAAGCAAAGAGGGTAACACAGTCCAGGGTGATTCGTGAAGTCACCCTTGGGCCTCCACGGGGACACACAGTGCTCTCTGATACACATAGACACAAAAGAAAAAACAAACAAAAAACAAGGGAACCAGTAACAAACAGGAAGAAGGCCAAGGTGAGCGGGGACAAAAAATCCACGTGACGACTCGTATCCACCCCTGCCCATGTCAACTAGGCTACCTTGTGGCTTGGTACATGGCAGCTGCAGTCCAGGCCTCGGGCTCCGTGACATAGAGGATCTGCTCCCAGTTGGAGAGAGCCGGGATGATCTTGAAAGCCTTGGGCAGCTTCCCGCTGCGGTACTTAGATAACACCTGAGAACCAGGGAGGGAAATTATCAGTTACACCTGAGTTCGTGCCATGGTGCAGGTTCCTCGCCCATGGTTTCCATGTGCTCGGTCAGTCTTCATGACATCTCTAGAAGATGGTGCTGCCCTTCTACTTGACCTTCAGAGGACTGGAGTTCAGTAACTTACCAGAGAGGCAGAGTAGGAACACGGGTCTCCCAGAGCCTGTTTGGGACCTCATTTGACAGGAGATGGGGGTACCAATGTCTGAGCATCCCTCCTCTGTCAGGGTAGCCTGATGAAGCCCTTTGAGCTCTTACCTCCCGAACCCCTCTGTAGACTTCCAGGACCCGGGGGTCCAGCTGGGGCATAGGGAAGCCGGACACTTCTGACATGACCGTCTCCACCTCTGTCTGCTTCTCAGTCAACTTCTCCATGATGATGTCAGCCAGAGTGCGCCTGCGGGAAAGGGAAGCAGGAGGATGGAGAGCCAGGTCACTGCCCAGGAAGCTCTGCACTCCCGCCGTCTCTCCAGTGCTGACAAGCCAGGTTCACAGGACATGGAGCTGCAACACCTCCACCCCTCACTCCCATCTGCCTACTACAAATCACTGCAGAGAGCAAAGGACCTGTAAGTCGCTGTGTTCAGGACTAAGCTGCATGCCCAGGCTAGGGAGAGACCCCGCCCTAACAACTGAGGAAGACACATCTCTCTGGCCTCCATATATGCATCTCTACCACACCAGAAAACAAAACAAACGAAAATCCTGGACTCTAAAGTCACTCCACTCAGGTCATTTTCCTTTTTTGGTGTGAGTACACATTTATGCACTATGGCACGGATGGACACACACACACACACACACACACGTGTGCCAGAGGACACTTTTAAGTATGTGTGTGGAGGCCAAGGGTAACTTTGGGCACCATTCTGAATTGTTCTAGGGTTTACCAGGCTCCGCCTTCCAGGACCAGAAGTGCTGGCATTTTCCCACGGGATCTGAGAGGAACTCAGGTTCCTCTGCTTTTAAGGCAGAGACTTAACCCCTGAATTATCTCGCCAGCCCTCAGCTCAGGTTTTAATCCTAGCTCTTCTACACCCTGCATGACCTTGGGCATGTCACTTTACCCTTCTATGCTTCAGTTTCCCCAGCTTAAAATAGGGACAATAACAGTACCACCTCACACAGTTACCCAAAGGGTTAAGGAGCATCGGGACATGGCAAGCCTGCAGCAAGCACTGCCTACCTTGACGCCACCATGTGCCGGCAGAACAGGGAGCGCCCTTCCATTACAAACCCTTCTCTACCTGCTAAGGTTCCGGGTAGGTAGTTTCACTCAATATGGAGTGACTACAGCACCACTTTCCTCCATTTGACATTGTTAAAATCATTGGAGACACTTCAAAGACAGCAATCATCCTTGAGTGCTTCTCCCTTCTTTCTGCTTCGCTCTGGGATTCCCAGCGCTCTACCTTCTACAGTCAGGAGTGCAGGTCGCTGCCATTTCTGTCTCACGTTTTTATGTGGGATCTGGGATTCAATCTCCAGTCCTCCTGCTTGTGAGGCAAGGTCTTCACTGCTGAGTCACCTCTCCAGCCCCTCAGTCTCTTTTAAACAGAGGACAGTAAAGGCTGGCAAGACTCAGCAGTTAAAAGAACACCTGTACACAAGCCTAAACATCTCCTAAAAGAATAAATATCCAACCCCCTCCCCAAGGATCCAGAATTACCCATCACTATGGGCTTCCATCTGATACATGTCGTCAAAGGCTGCTGGTGAGTATTCAAAGTTGCTGCTGGGCTGAGGATGTCAGTCACAGAGCGCTTGCTTAGCATATGCAAGGGGCTGGCAAAATGGCTCAGTGGGTAAAGGCACTCAAACATTCAATGACTTGAGTTGAAGTTCTAGAATTTACATAAAGGTGACAGGGAAAACACTTCTACAAAGTCCTCTGACCTTCACATATTTTGGTGTGGCACACACTAGTCCCACAAGAAAATATTTTAAATAATATGTCATATAGCTGTGTGGCCCATATAGGAAGTGCTTTTATTCCCCTGACCTGGACTGAAATTCAGAGGGCAAGAGGTAACCTAGGTCTTGAGACTTTAGTGGGGAAGAGTGAAGCACGGGTCTTTCAATTTCTATGTTTAGGTGCCCCCAGATAACATGGCCTGACCCTTGTGCTCACGAGTATCTAAGCCTGCATTCCTTTTCTCAAACTGCAGGGAGTACCTCCTTCCTTCCCTCCCTCCCTCCCTCCCTCCCTCCCTCTTTCTCTGTCTCTGTCTCTGTCTCTTAATTACTAGAGAAGGCTGGAGAGATGGCTCAGCGGTTAAGACTTTGTCTCACAAGTACAAGGTCCTGAGTTTGGAACTCAGGTCCTACAGAAAAATGCCAGGGAGTAATGGTAAAGGCCCACACTTCCAGCCCTGGTAGGTAGAACCTGAAACATCCCAGAGCGAAGCAAGGAGGAGGTAGAAGCAATCCAGGATGATTCCCAAAATCATCCTTGTTCCTCCACAGGGACACACAGTGCCCTCTGGTGTACACATATACACACAATTAAAAAAATAATTAGAAGAGAATGGGGGGAGAGCACACATCCACATACATAAGGCATGGGTGGAGGTCAGAGTTTCATAAGTCACTTCTTTCCTTCTACCATGTGGGCTTCGAAGATTTAACTCAGGACCAGGCTTGCAAGGAGGTGCCTTACCTTCTGAGCCATCCCTCCATCTTATTACTTATTCCATCTCTTACTTATTCAGCCATGTTCCTATGTCTATCAGAATCAACTGCAAAGCAGGAATTAAGAGGTGCTAAGTGAGAACTCCAGAGCTTCTCGGGGATGACAGGCAGACAGCCTAGTGACACTTATGACAGCTGTCAGTCAACCATCTGGGAGAGAAGCTCGTGTCTTTATTCTATGCCCTCAAACTGCCACGAACAGCTCATTCAGTTCCCTTGTCTTTTCACAGGACTTTGAGCAATGAGAGGTGTACTAACCCACACTATCCTAAAAGAATGCAAAAAGGCTGAGACCCTCTGTCCTAGACTCACCTCCATTCCCAAGGGCAAATGCATCAGCCTATGAACTTAACCACATCCACCGAAATGCCTGCATATTTTGCAGGCAGAGTCTATTAGATGGAAATAAATTAGTGGTTCTAACTAGGGCATTTCTGCTCCTCTGGGGACATTTAGCAATGGCTGGAGTAATTTCTCATTATCATAACTAGAGGAATATCAAGAGATACCTGCCAAACACCCTATGTTCTAGCTTCCACATACAGCTAACCAGTTCAAATGCCTGCAGGGCCAGGCTGAAAGCTTACATTAGATGAAGCTTGGAACATAAGAGAAATCTCTCCATGAGAACAAGGCTTATCACTAAAAACTAATAATAATTTTAAAAAACCACAGATAAGAGGATGGATCCCTAGACACACTGTTTCCCTGGGTAATCCAGGTTTTCTAGAACATGAGAACAGAAGAGGAGGAGATATTCTGCATCTGGGTCACTCTGGTTCAGAATGGCTCATTTGGTCCAATGGCCAGTGGTCAAGATGGAACCCCACAGCTACAATGCTCATTCCCTATCCAAAGAGAAGGACTAAAAGTTGGCCAGGGAACATGCTTGTCTGCAGAATCTCTCACTCTTTGTCATGCAAGTGTGTGTGTATGTATGTTCTCACGAGTGGGCATGTTTCTGTCTGAGTGTGGAGGCCCAAAGTTGACAGTGGGTGTTTTCTTCAGTAGCTCGCCAATTGACTCCAGAACTTGCCAAAGGACTAGCTAGCTTGCTCTGGGGATTTCCTATCTTTGCTTCCTGAATGCTGGAAGGTGGTTGCTAGGCCTGCCCAGTTTTCACATGGTTTCTGGGGCTCTGAACTCCAGTATTCATGCTTGCAAGGGTGGCAAGCGACTTATCTACTGAGCTGTGAGATCTTTCTACTAGGATTCACCATTCCATATCTCCAGCACTACCTGACAGGAGGGTTCTTATTCATGAACATTTCAATGGCACGTTCATCCTCGGGGTCCACAACCACCTCAGCTTGGTGGTCCACCTCTGTCATTTTGGCTGCCTTCTCCAGGGTGGGCCACTCGTCATCTTCATCATCAGATCCATCTGGCGGCATTCCCGGCCCTATAAGAGGGAACATGGAAGGGAAGGGGGTGAGAGTGGCAAGGAGCAGGTAAGGGCTTCTGAGCCAGTCTCACTTCAACTGATTTGTGCAGACTGGTGCTTGTGAGAGATACAGATGGGCTCAAGGATGAAGCAGAGGTATATACTCTCTTCCTCTCTGTCCCCAAGGGCTTGGAACCTTGCCTGCTAAGTATTTTTGCAAGAAATAAAGAGGTAGCAATGTCACTGAATCATGCTTGCTGTCACTTAAGACCATTTAGCACTCAGCTACAAGCAGGGTCTGTTCTGACCACTACTTGACAGGAGGGTTCTTGTTCATGGACCTGTCAATGACGCAGTGTTCACAACTACCTCTGCTTGTTAGTGCACCTGCCACTTTTGGCGGCTCCAAAAGCAGGTTCTATCACTACACCCAGTTCAAATGAGTACCGTAGCACCAAATAGCTGATTTGTCCAGGAAGGCAGGTGGAGTCCTGATCATGCATTATTCTACCTGGTGCTGCTGCTCACACAGAGGGTTGAGTTATGTGTCAAGACTAGAGACAATATGTACTGAGGGCACTTAGAAATGAGTGCAGGATGGTCAGGTCCTGGGCAAATCTCAAAAAAAAAAAAAAAAGATACAGTAGCCAGGAGGCCTCATTAAGCTGTGCCAAACACTGCTTTTGGGCAAATGAGGTTAGAGGATTAAACAACTGGAATGGACTCTAGTCCAACGAGAGAAACAAATACCTTTCAATTCATCTCTCTTTTTCCACCCCTTAAACTGGAACACTTCCTATTTCTGTTTCAATCTGTTGGAAGGACAGATAGGAAAACCTGACCTTTTTTTTTTTTTTTTAAACACTTTTAAGAAAATCATGGACACAGATTTTTATCATTGACTATTCTTCTATTTCTTCATCCACTCCGCCCCATTCCTTTTTCTTTCTTTCTGGTTACTGAGCTCGGGCTGATCTGGAACTCATTACGTACATAGCTCAGGAAAATCTTCAATTTCTGTTCTTCAGCCATAGTCTCCCAAGTGCTGGCAGGATCACAGGAGCGCGCCATCACGCCCAGATGGAATACGTTATTCTTTCCTTATTGAATTTATTTACTTTTTAGTTTTACAAGCATATTGAGTACTTATCCTCCATCCCCCCTCCCGGAATATATTATTCTAAACGTCTACTTAATTCTTCTTACCTTGGCTAGCCTTCCGGTCCTAAAAAGAGGCACTTTTATCTTGTTCATTTCTGTATTCTGACCACCCAAACTCCTAGTACAGTTCAAAGCACAACGCAGGTATCTCATAAATACTTCGGAAGTCTCGCGAGTAAATGCTTCGACTTGCTGGGAGCGATCACTTTCTGTTGGCCTAACTTTGAGGTCCCAGAAGCTAGTAGCAGGCGCGGCCCACGTGAGGAGGTGGGGTGACCTCTCTTAATCCTAGCCCGCTCCCCCGGATCTCAGCCTGCTCCACCAACGCGTCTGGCTCGCAGCCGTGTCCGTCACTCACCCAGCCGCGTGGCGCGCTCCCGCGGTTTGGTCGGCCGGGCCCCGGTCCCATGCTCGGTCTCCAGCTCCTCCTGCTGCTGCCGGGCTTGCTGCAAAATTCGTCGGCTCAACCGCGGTCCGACATACTCCTCCTCTTCGGTCCCGCGACCCCGCCGCTTGTCCCGGGTCCCCGGCCGCACCGCGTCGCCAGCCAGGATCTGCTCGGCCAGAGGGGCATGCTTCTCCTGGTTCCCGGTTCCCCGGGCCGCCCTGAATTTGGGCATTTTCTTTGAAAAAGTTGCCCACGGGGTTCACACGTGGGGAGCCGGCGAAAAGCTCACACTTGGGAAGAGCCAGAGGCTTTCCGTGCTCCAGAGGCCGCCCGGAGATCACAGCGCCCCCTGGAGTTCGGAGGCCGGAAGTGCCCCAGGCGCACTCTTCCCTCGGAAGAACCCCGGAGCTCTGGAGCTGGGTTCCCCCGACTCTCGCACGCGCACCTTAACGTCGGTTTCTGTCGACGGTGCCAGGACGCGTCTCGCTTTCCAGGATTCATGGGTCTGGGCCTTAGGGCGATGCTTTGAATGGGAGAGGCACGTTCGGGGGCGGGGCCGGCCGGCGACGTCATCGGGCCGCGTCCGGACGCTCCCTCTCCCCGTGCACGCGCCGAGGCGGCGCCCTGTATTTACGCACTTCCGGAGCCCCTTCTGCTGCTGCGGTCGGAGTTGTGGGCTCCAGACCGTGTGGGCGTCCGGAGAGCCTTGCGTTCGGCTGTGCAGTCGTGCACCTTCGTGACCCCACGCCATGGGAGTGACTTGGTAGGACGGCTAGGGCTTCTACGGGGCGCAGTCGTGGGGTCACCGAGGGCCTTCGGAGTCGGCATCGGTCCCCTGGGGTAGGATTGGCCCTGAGCCCGCTGTTTGCGAGCTGATGAGGTGTTCTCGGGTATCGAGGGCACCCCGCGAGGGCCGCGGAGATTCGTCGGGCCTACTCTCTCCGAGACGCGCCCCTTCCTGGAAGAGGGCAGGGCTAAGGTTTTATCCAAGGATCAGCCATCCTGGGTTATGTAATCTCTTCGGCTCTGTTTTTTTGGGGGGAGGGATACATCTTTCTGTCCGTGATGCTACAGGACTGTCGTGAGTGGGACTAAAGGATTGGAAATACATTAAGATTCACTTAACAGAAAAAGAGGGGGCGAGCGATAGGTAACAAATTGACAACCATTCTCGAGCTAGCAATATGCAGTTAGGACAACCTGATTCTATCCCACTTGGAGATAGTGGGTCCAGAGAGAAAGAATAAAAAGCTATTGGAAATTACAAGCGTTGGGTTCCAGGCATAATACCTAGTCAGAGTCCGCTTCCTATAGTGTTTAATTACATCGTTTGGCTGGTTGTGATTGACTTTAATCTGTTTTAAGTCTCACCTGGAAAAGAAGAGGAGGTAGTAGGTAAGGTATGAGCCCAGGATTCTTGGGGACATTAGTCCCAAGGACTGGGTCTCAGGACTTTTAAAATAATAGTAGTCTTGGGCTGGGGAGATGGCTTAGTGGTTTAAAGTCTTTGTCTTGTAAGCAAAAGACCCGAGTTCAGGGGCTGGAGAGGTGGCTCAGGGGTTAAGCCTCTGCCTTGCAGGCGGAAGGTCCTGAGTTCGGATCCCAGATCCCACGTATAGACGCCAGGCGGAAGCGGGTCGGCACATAGACACACACACAGACGCGCGCACATATACACGCATATGCACACAGTTGAATAAATAATAATAATTTAAAAAAAAAAAAGACCCGAGTTCAGATCCCCCAATGCCAAGTCAAAAAACCCTAGTGGAAATGGGAATGGCCTACACTTCTGGGCTTGGAAGGCAGAGCCTGGAAACCCCAGAGCAAAGCAATAAGAAGCTAGAGCAATCCAGGATGATTCTCAAAGTCACCCTTGGCCTTCACAGACACACACACAGGAGTGTCCTTTTATATGTGCACTTTTTTTTTTCTTTCTCTCTCAATAAAAGTATCTTTCTACTTAGGCCTGAAGGCTAGAATATATGAAGTCAGGGGCAGTAGGTTTTTCCTGTGAAATATTTGTGTAGGAAATAACTTCTGTTTGCTCAAGCTCTTGCAGTTTTGTTTTGCAATTACATTCTTTCACACCATTGAGATCAGGCGCTACTTCTCAGCCTTCTACTGCAAGGAGTGTGTGTCATCAGTGGAAGTAGGAAGAACCCAGCAGAGAGACACAGAGTCCTAGATTCCCTCTTCATCCTTAGTTATGCAGTCACAAGCTCTGTAGTGTCTGGAATGCTGAGATTCCAGAGGTGCATGACGTGGTCTCCTGCAGAGGAGTACAGTACTAGGGAAGGGATGCTCTCTTAGCACCCAGCGTCAATTCAGGTTTCTCTTCTGTTTCTAAATAAGACACACCATCAGGATTACTTATGTCTTTTCTCCTACAGAGTAACAAGTTTTTTGTTGTTGTTGTTTTGTTTTGTTTTGGTAACAGTAGGACCCTACTTAATAATAACATGCGGTTTTCCACAGTTCAGCCATATATGACTATTTTATGACTTCTGTATTGTTAAGTGCCTCCTTGGTTCTTATTTATTCACACTCAAAAAAAAAAAAAAATAAATAAAGCAGGTCCTGCCCATGTGTGGTAGCTCCCTCCTGAAATCTCAATAGTGGGAATTTGTGGCAGGTGGATTGCTAGGATTGCTGCGAGTGGGAGGCCAGCCTTGGTGAGTCCTAGACAGCCTTGGTTTCTGCATGAGACCCTGTTTTAGCAAACAAAAACACAAGCACAACAGTCTTGTCTCTTTACAAATATTTCAGCAGGCCACTGCGTCTCTAGAAAGGCAATCTAGTAAAGTGTCATCTGGCTTTGATTCTTGGCTGCACTGTCCATTAACTACATGATTTTGTGCAACTCTGTTAGCTTTGTATTTCAGTTTCCCTGTTCGTAGTAGATAAAGGACACAGGACCTCTCATGGGGTTGTTGAGAAGACTGGAAGACTTAATCCATCTGAGGGCCTCAAGACTCTCTGGCACATAGTCAGTGTTTGGGAGTTGTCACCTGCCACTCTAGGGTGAAGTCACATGCTAGGAGGAAGCCTTTGAAATAATATGATTACATTCCTGCAAAAACTGTTGCCTCTTATTTCCAAGGATTAGAAGCCCAGGGCCTGCTTTTTGTTTCTAGACCTATCAGATGGAACTTTCTAGGGGTAGAAATGTCCTGTGTCTACAACTGTGCCAGCCTTCTGTGATTGGGGCTATTGTGCTAAAGAGTTCAAGCTCAAAGAGTTGGTTTAAAAAAAGAAAAAAAAAAGCTAATTCTAGACCATGACTTTTTCCTTGATAGAGTTCAAATTGAAAGAATAGCAAAGGAATCCCTTTCTCACCTTAGTACTATTTTGGCTCATTATCTGAGAATGCAGTCCTTTGTGTTAGAGAAGTGTGATGACAGGAGTATAAGTCATTACAGAGAGAGACAGAGAGAAGCTAATACTTAGCTTGCTTACTGCTTTCCAGCATCCCTGCCCATGGAATGACATCACCTGCATTTAGGGTGAATCCCACATCCATTAACTCAATCCAGAACCTCCTTCACAGACATACCCAGAAATTTTTATCCTCCAGGTTAGTCTAGATCCAATCAAGTTGACAGTACTAAACATCATGCTTAGTGGTATCGAATGCCACCTAGAATCTTGGCTTGGATGTTGGTACACATGCCTTCAGAAGGATGCTGGCAGTAGGAAGCTCAGTGCCTGGTGCAGAAGTCCTGAGAATTGTGCTCTGGTTCTTTGAGGAGCTCCTGGGGACTCTGGGCCTCATCTCAGGTGGAAGGTCTGGGTTCGGGGTCAGTGCTGTCTGAAGTAACTCAGCGGGTACATGGGTGTCTCTGTTTTCTAGCGTGTCCCAGATGCCTGTGGCTGAGGGCAAGAGTGTCCAGCAGACGGTGGAGCTCCTCACCCGGAAGTTGGAGCTGCTTGGGGCAGAGAAGCAGGGGACATTTGGTGTGGACTGTGAGACATACCACACAGCAGCCTCCACTCTGGGCAGCCAAGGTCAGTAGAAGGCTCTGGGGAAGGGCTGGACCCTTGCGTAGAGTTCCACAGACCTTCTGTCTGCTTTTCTGCTAAGGGTAACTAACCTTCTGGAACATTTGGCAGGATATATTTCTGAATTTACTCTTTTTAAGTCCCTCATGTTTTAGACTTAGGCTTTGTCTATTTCCAGTTTGAACTATTTTTGCTAAGTTTGCAGGAGGTTAAAGATAGGAAGTGACACTGGGGCTCAGGATGACCTAAAACTTGCTAGCTGATCCAGGATGGCCTTGAGTGTGAGGTAGTTCTCTGGCCTCGGCCTCCTGCTGTGTAGCCTTCGCTGGCCTGGGACTTATTCTAGAGCCCATATGGCTTTAACGTCCCCAGTGCTGGGATTACGATGCATGCCACTGTGTCTGGTACATAAAAAAGCTTTATTGAGGGGCGTGTGAGATGGCTCAGTGGGTAAGGGGCCTGCTTTGAAACCTGGCAACTTGAATTCAATCCCTGGAAGACCACTGTGTGGAAGGAGAGAACTGACTTCTAAAAGTTGTCCTCTGATCTCCACCCATACATCATGGTGTCCTTCTCCCCCCCAAATAAATAAAATAAAAAATATATATTTATTTTTAAAAAGCTTTATTAAGATGTAAATAACATACCTGGTGTGGAGGATGTCCAGTGGATAAAGTGCAAGTGTGAGATCTGAAGTTAGGATCTCTAGAATCCCATGAAAGCTGAGCAAGTGTGGCAGCCCACCTAAAATCCTAGTTCCTCAGGAAACACTGGCTAGCTACATTAGCCAAATTGGGGAGCAAACAAAGAAGACCCCAGCATCAATCTCTGGCCTCCACATACCAGTGTGTGCATGTGTATGCACGCCTTTATACATGTAAACATGCATGCACATATGCACCCATATTGCATATGTATACGTACATAAATACAATAGTAACATTCAGATACTTACACACATTCAATGTTTACATTATGATGAATATGGACATGTTCATATACTCCAAATATCAGAACCATGACACCAAATGATTCCAAAAATGTATGTGTTTTTATTTCTCAAAAAGTTGGTTTAGGAACTATATTAACATCACTGAGGTTACTTTTTTTGTGTTTGTGTGTGTGTGTGTTTGTACCACAGGGCACCTAAGTGTGTGTGTTGTGGAGACCCAAGGGTGACATTGGGAATCATCCTGGATTGTTCTACTTCCTTATTGCTTTGCTCTGTGGTTTCCTAGGCTCTGCCTTCTAAGGCCTGAAGTACATTTTTTTTTATTATTTATTCAATTGTGCGTGTGTGTGTGTGTGTGTGTGTGTGTGTGTGTGTGTGTAGAACCATCATGGACCGCCTCCACCTCCTCCTTGTTACTCTGCCCTGGGATTCACAGGCTCCGCCCTACCAGGACCAGAAACTCAGGCTGCCCCCCCTTCCCCCCAGTGTCTGTATGTAGGGTCTAGGATCCGGACTCAGGACCTTCCACCTGCAAGGCAGAGGCTTAACCCCTGAGCCACCTCTCCAGCCCCCTGAAGTACATTTTTATGTGGGATTTAGGGATCTGAACTTTGCTTCTGAGGCAAAGGCTTTAACCCCTGAACCACTTTCTCAGCCCTTCTATTTCTCATGGTTGAGAAAAAGTTAGTTCCAGGAAAGCCTGACAGGAGGGGAGGGGATATCATTTTCTCTAGTTTTTGCTTCTCGGTGTGTAGCTCAGGCTAGTCTTGAACTGATGGTGATATGCCTGTCTCCACCTCCCAGGTGCTGGGATTATAAGCATGTGCCATCTCTTTTGACTTAAATATTTGCATTTCTAACAAGTTCCCAGGTAATGCTGTGTGTGTGTGTGTGTGTGTGTCTTCTATTACTCTGCCTATTGCTTTGAGGCAGGATCTCTCCCTGAACTTGGAGCCCATAATTTTTTCAGCTAGGCTAGAAGCCAGCAAATCCCAGCGATTCTTCTGTTTTTATACCCTCCTCAGCTTTGGTGTTAGGGGCATCTGTGGGGCACCTGGCAAGCTGAGTTCCAAACTCCAGTGCTATACACATGCTTGCACACCAAGGGCTCTTCTTAGTCACTGAGCCATCTCTCTGGCCCCGTGATTCTTAAAATTATTTAATAATGAGAGAGGCATGAGTTTCATGTTGCAGGTCAGAGAATGACTTTTGGAAGTCAGTTCTCCGTCTACCACGTTGGCTTCTGGGACTTGGACTCAGATCTTCAGGTCACCAGGTTTGTTAACAGGTTTCTAACCTGCTGAGCCATCTCACTGGCCCCTGATTTTTTTTTTTAATTGAATTTGTTTTCTGACTGTCACATACATGTATACAATAGCTGTGGTTGTACTCCCATTCACCCTTCCTCCCCATGTGTTCCCACACCACTTTCCTGTCTTTCTTTCCTTTGTCCCAGGGGTTTAACCAGGGCTGTTCACTGGAGCATGAGTAACTCTCCAGTGGCAGATCACTGAGGACAATGAATTCCTCTCCCACAGCAGTAACTCTGCTAGTTTTTAGAGGGCTGATGTGTTTTGGACAGCCGTGAAAGAAGGTGAATGGACAACACAGGCCTTGGATATGGGCTGGTGGTTCTGTGCAGAGCCTGCTGTGTTCAGGAGGTGGCAGCAGAGGGTCGTCGTGGAAGCACTGGGCTCCCCCTCCCCCCAATCCCTGCCATCTTTTCTTCCTATGACTATACTCCGGTTCCTGCTGGTGCATCAGTTTTTCTGCTGTGTTGGGTAGAATCCTACCTTCTCCATACCCTGCTGCATGTCCTATTTTTCTGGGAAGTTTTTCCTGTGGCCTGTGGCCATTTTGATCACTCTAGCCTTCTAATATATTTTTATTTGTTTGTTTGAGACAAGGCCTCATGTAGCCCAGTCTCACTGTGAACTTTCTTTGTAGCCAACGATGCCCTCGAACGCCTACTCTTCCTACCTTTTCTCCCTCTGCTGGGATTACAGGATGCATCATCATGCCTGGTGTATGCAGTTCTGGGAAGTGAACTCAGGGCTTCTTGCATGCTAGGAAAGTACTACCAAGTGAATGCCAGCCCCCAGTCCCATTTGTTGTTTTCACACAGGATCTCACTTAGTTACCTTCCTACCTCAGCCTTCCCAACTGCTAGGATTATAGGCTTGAGCCAGCGTATCACCTGGCTTCTGACCATATTTTTAAAGGGTTTTTGAGTTGAACGTGGTAGTAGCACAACCTGTAATCCCAACACTGGAAAGGTAGAGACAGGAGCTACAAGTTCAAGGCCAGGTACTAACAAGATTGAAGCATGTCTCAACTACATGGTGAAACTCCATCTAAACTGACAAACACAAAGAACAGCCTTGGGACTGGAGAGATGACTCAGTGGATATGAATACTTGCTACCAAATATAAGAATATTTAAAAAGCTAAGTGTAGCTATTCATACCTGTGACCTGTGATATAAAGAGTGAGTACTGAGCAATATTGCCAGCTCTAATTTGTGTGTGTGCGCGCGTGTGTGTTAGAGGGCACTCTGTACCTGTGGAGGCCCAAAGACATCAAGAACCATCCTGGATTGTTCTACCTCTTTACTGCTTTGCTCTGGGTGTCCTAGGCTACTCCTTCTAGAGCTGACTTGAAGTGCAGCCCCCAGCCTTATTTTTTATTAAGATCTTCTTAACATTTATATATATATGGGGTGTGTGTGTTTTCCACAGCACACATCTGAAAATCAGAGGACAGTTTTTAGAAGTTCTGTTCTTCCACCTTGTGGGCTCTGGACCTCAAACTTGCCATGTCTTTACCATCAGGGCCATTTTGCTGGCCTGTGGATCAGTTTTAGCACCCTGTTGTCTGACCTGTCTCGACTCAGGCCGTTAGTGCCCAGTTGCTACCAGCTTTGTTCCATGCACTTGACTTTCTTGGTATATGGCAGAAGTCCTGATGGTGAGTAGGTCGTGTGTCCCCTGCAGGTCAGGCAGGAAAGTTGATGTACGTGATGCATAACTCCGAGTACCCACTGAGCTGCTTTGCTCTCTTCGAGAATGGCCCCTGCCTCACTGCCGACACCAACTTCGATGTGCTCATGGTGAAGCTCAAGGGCTTTTTCCAGAGTGCCAAGGCCAGCAAGATTGAGACCCGAGGCACCCGTTACCAATACTGTGACTTCCTGGTGAAAGTGGGCACTGTCACAATGGGGCCCAGTGCCCGAGGCATCTCTGTGGAGGTGAGATCTTGGGAACGGGAGCAGGGCATGCTACAGGGCAACATAGCAAAGGGCTCCGAAGGTTTCCCAGTCCTGCTCAGGCGAGAACAACTCCTCAGAATCCCTATGCCTCTGCCTAGGGTTCTTTGGTTTATTTGAGCACAGGCAGGCCTGGAATTCACTTGCTTTCTAGCCAAGGATGATAAACCCCATCCTCCTGCCTGAGTCTCTGGAGTGTTAGGATTATAGGATGTGAGCCACTACATCCAACCTCCTCCCTCTTCCCCTTCCCCTTCTTTCCTTCTCTTTCCCTTTCCCTTTCCTTTTTTTTTGAGACAGGGTCCATTTGACTCAGGCCAGCTTAGAAGTATAGATAAGCTAAGGATGACCTTGGTAAGCGTCTACCTCCTAAACTATATCCCCAGCCATTTGTAAGCTTTTTGAGACAGGATCTCATTCTATGGCCTATGCTGGCAGAGGAACTTTGGGGAGGTTCCTCTGGAACTCCCAAGTATTGGAACTGTCAATCTTGTTCCCACGTGCCCCTCCTTAGTGTGCACTGAAGAAAGGTCTCCAGACCTAGGCAGGAAAGATGTGTCTTTCCTCGAGGCTTGCTGTCTGCGTCCCTCATTTTGGAAAAGCATGTATGGACGGGATGCTTTCACTTTCCAACCTAAATGTGGACATATTAAAATTGTGGAGGGAGTGGGGCAGAAGCTGGCTTTGGGAGCAGAGAAAGTCCACAACCTACCACGTGTCACATTGATTATTTAGTAAGCAAGCAAAGCTGAAACCAGACAGTTTTTGAAATTAAGTCTCAAAAATACCATAAATGCAGCAGCCCTAGGAATTCTGGCTGCCGAGAGCTCTGTCTTCTGTGGTTTTGATGCCCAGAACAACATGTTCTATGGGGACTTGGAATAGACAGGCAGGGGACAGGTCCAGGGGTGGTGGTATATGCCTGTTACCTGAGCACTTGGTTGGTGGATACAGGAAGATTGTGAGTTGGGGGAAGGCTAGCTTGAACTGCACTATGAGATCTTGTCTCAAAGTCGCAACCAGAGGATTGGGAATCGGGAGTGTCCCAGTGGAGAAGGGGCCTATGTAATAGCTTCTCCCGAGGAACCTCTAGAACAAAGGCTTGCTAAACTTCTTTTAATGTGTGACTTTCAGTCTATAAGCTTGGCTTGCTAGGGATTTCTGTGGATGTACTTATGCTCTCCCCATTCCAGTCTGTCCATACACCTTTCCACTGGAAAGACATAGAAAAAATAAGAAAACCTGAGTGTCTGTCTCTTTTTTTTTTTTTTTTTAACTAGAAAAACACACATTTTATTTTTTATTATTTGTACATTAATAATTCAACTTTCATTACAAACCTTACTTATTACATACTCTCTATAATGCATAAGCAATCACAAATAAGTTAATATAATTTTGAGTACTCTGTATTTCAAGTAAAAGATATAGCCTACTTTTGATAGTTGAAAACTACTTCCTGAATATTTTCTTAAAGAGCTCTTCATATTAAGGAGTATTTTCAGAATTAGAAAGATATAGCCTACTTTTGATAATTGAAAACAGTTTCCTGAATATTTTCTTAAAGAGTTCTTCATATTAAGGAGTATTTTCAGAATTCAAAACCAGCGCACCTATTTTTTTACGTCATAACTTGCACACATTTAAATAGATCTTAATGAAACATTCATATAAAAAAGATGTTTCTAGTCTATAAACATGTACTGAAATAGGTGAACTACACACAATGCTAAATACATAAAAAAGAATTCAGATCATCTCTTGGCTTCACATACATAGTTTGTTTTATTCATTTCAAGATGAAAACATTATCCAACTAAATACTTAGTCTTTAAGACAGTTAGTGGGTGTCATGTACATAAATATGACTCAATTTCTTATATTTTATCAGTACCAAAAAAAGTATTAGTATCAAAATACAAATACAAGTTTTAGTATTTTAGTTCCTTAGATGCAAGTTAAAAGGACTCTCTTATATATCAACTTCATTACAGAAAACTAAAAGTTCTGTAATGGTAATTAAAAACTCTGGTCTCTAAAAATTAACATTAATAACTATCATTATTTGCTTCTAGATTAATTTCACCATGAATTAAAAATGTCTATTTACCAGCCCTTGTTCAAACAGCTCTTTCTCTTCTAGCGTCCACTTTACTGAGTACCTGGCTGGTTTTGTAGGAGAGTGTACCCTGCTAGTGTATTTTTTAACATCTTCCTTTTGATTAATGCACAACTTTCCTGGAAGTGATTTGTTAGATAGATAATACTCTTCTTCGAACAACATTTTCTCAATGGCAGCTCTGTTCTCTTTACTGATTACTATCCAGAGTCCAAGGGATAAGTCCACTCTCATTTTTCCATGATGAATCCACATCCACCTCTTCCGCCTCCATGATGGCACCTGACCCGGTCCAGCCCCTCGAAATCTCGCCAGTGTCTGTCTCTTAACCCCTACCACATGGACTGGGAATTCTTAGGCTCAGAACCAATGTCAGTCTACCTTTGGAGTCACATTTAATCTCGAAGAGACCTGAGGGCACGCGTGCTGACTTTGTCCTCCACTTAACCTCCCAACCCCCTTTCGTGTTTTTCTTTGTTAGTCTCAGTTTTCCTGAGTGCTCTTTGAGTCCTCAACTACACTAGCAGACACTTCATTGGCCTGAGATGTTCAGGGGGCCTACAACTGCATCTGAGGCTTGTGGGCAGGGCTGGCAAAAGGCACAACTCTAAAAGAGTGCTAGGGTACCAAGAGGGAGCACTGGAGGCCTACTGAACCTCTGGGGTTGTGGGCAGTGTTTTCTGCAGACCAGCACCACTACAAGGTGTGTGTCTTTGGCTTGGGGCTGGGGACATAGCAGTAGGGGGAAGGAGGTGGGAGCAAAACAGACCTTGTCCTTATTCCTCTCTCACCTCGATCTTGGTGCTTGTGTCCAGGTGGAGTATGGCCCCTGTGTGGTGGCGAGTGACTGCTGGAGCCTGCTGCTTGAGTTCCTGCAGAGTTTTCTAGGCAGTCACACACCAGGGCCTCCCGCAGTATTTGGAAACAGACACGATGCTGTCTACGGGCCAGCAGATACCATGGTCCAGTACATGGAACTCTTCAACAAGATCCGCAAGCAGCAAGTGTCAGTGGCTGGGATCCGTTAGTGGCCAGCAGCTACCGGCCAACCTGTCACCAGAGTACTGTCCCGGAGGAGCAGGTGCTATGCTCAGGGCCCTGGGTCCAGGCTGGTTGCCGGCTGAGGCTTGTGTTCCAGGGTGCTGGACTCTTCCTCTGACCCCCGAAACAGCTGTTTTACCCCCTGCCTTAACTGGATTTGGCTTGTCCTCAAGAACGGCCATTGTGAAAGGTGGAGAAGCATAGACGTTGCCTGCTGAGGGGACAAGGTAGGACAGGGGTGTCTCTGCTGGCACTGGGGGGAAGGACTGTGTCCCCTGCTCCTGAGGCTTTGGCATCGATTCCAGTGGCCATGCTGCACTCTTGAGTGAGTGGGGTCTGTGCTGTAGTGAACCCCTCTTCAGCTCGAAGATGTGGCCACCTTGCTCCTGGAGATGGAGGGATACAGCTGGATGGCTCTGAACTGTTGACGCAGCGATGTGTAAAGTGACTTCTGAGAGTTGCTGGGGTGCTTCAAACTCTATGATGTTTTCTCTCTCTGTTGGATTAAGTGAAGCCACAGACTGAACTGCTGCCATAGAACCTAAAGCAAGGAACTCTTGTTGGACAGTATTTTTCTCCTACCTAACAGTTTAGAGGCGCTCAGGTAGCCCAGAGCAGACTACTTGTTTAACCTCACTGCTTCCCTACCTTATGCTAGATGCAGAACTGTCCAGCCAGGCTGACCTTTGACATGCATGTAGGTAGATGTGGGAATGTGTTGGCTGTCCACGCGCAGTTCAAGGAAAATCATCTTCAGGGCAGTTACTGCCACAGGAGTTAGGCTCTGGTCATGTCTTCCTTCCAGCTTGGTTGGCAGACAGCTCCATGGCCTCCTGACCACAGGATATGGCGGCTCCCCTACTCCCTGCTGCTGTTATTGTTTGTTATTGTCTTGTTTTGTTTTTTTAAATGGAGATATGTTTTACATACCACAATAAACTGTGCACATATTTTTGACCTGATTTATAGTTGCTCTTGTTCAGGGCTGTCTGGTGTACTTTCCTGTAGGTTGTCTGGACTCTTGCATGAAGTGAGACAATGCCTAGGCATATTTTGAATATAGTATGTTCTTGAAATCATAGATATTGAGTGAGGTGAATGTGGACTATAGACTCACAAGAAGGGACCCCGAAAACTAAAAGCATAAACAGTGTAAAATCCCTTTTAGGCATAGTCTGGGCTTGTGTGTACAGACCCAACTTTTTTTTTCCTTTTTGTTTGTGTCTGTGTGTACCAGAAGGCACTGTGTGTGCCCTTGGAGACCCAGGGGTAGCTTCAGGAATCACCCTGGTTTGCACTACTTCCCCTTTACTTTGCTTTGGAGTTTCCCAGACTACATTCCAGGGCCAGAAGCGCAGGCCACTGCCATTTCCACCTGGTGTTTTTATGTGCAATCCAGGATTTGAACTCAGGTCTTTCAGCCTGCAAAGCAGAGTCTTAAACTCTGAGTCATCTCTGCAGTTCCCAGTATTCTTTTTATATGTGTGGGATATATGTATGTGTGTGGGTGCTATGTTGAGGTGCACATGCAAAGGTGCATATACACATAGGTATGCATGCATGAAGAGGCCCATAGTTGAGAGGGGTGTCTTAATTACTCTCCACTTTAATTAAGGTAGCATCTCATTTGAACTAAGAGTCACCAGTCAGCTAAGCTAATTCACAACTGGTCCTGGGGACTGTCTCTTCCTTCCCAGTGCTGGGATGACGGGCAGAGGTCATGCCTACCTGGCTTTTATGGAGATCTGAACTCTGGTCCTCAAGCCTTAGGACAGGCTCACACCCAGCATTCTTCACTCTGGTTCTTTCCCCTGACATTTGACCACACAATTGACCAGCTGGTGAACCTGATAAAATACCACAAGCTTCAGGAACTCCCTTTTGGATGCTTGAAAACAATCCATCCTATGTTTCATGTCAGTTAAAAGAAATAGTTAAGAGGGGCGTAGAAAAAAAAAAAAAAAAAAGAAAGAAATAGTTAAGAGAAGTGTACTACCAACAAAGCAGGCAATGCATTACAGGTCTAAGTGAGTAATAGCAGCCAACACTCAAGTCATGACTGCTGGGAAGCACCCGCATGCACCTGGCCTCTGTGTACCAGTTTGGATGGGGCTCTTTTTTTTTTTTAAGTTTCAGAACCATATGTATGTGGTTGTATGAGTACAGGTACATGTGTGCCAGAGAGCACGTATGTGAAGCTCAGAGGATAACTCTTGGGAGTCAGTGTTCTCTTTCTAGTGTGTACTCTGGTTGTCAGGCCTATGTAGCAAGCTTCTTGCCGGGGGACTGGACTTTCAAGAGTAGTTTAAGATACAACCATCCTTGTATCACTTTTGAAAGTTCAAGTCATGTGAAAGTTGAGATTATTTGTGTAAATTTAAGGAAAAGAATGCTTATACCCATTTTATAAATACTTAGTAGGGGAGCTGGAGAGATGGCTCAGGGGTTAAGAGACTGCCTCACAAACAAGGTCCTGATTTCTGATCCTGGGTCGCATGTAAAAACACCAGGTGGAAATGGTGGTCTGGGCTTCTGGTCCTGGTGGGCAGAGCCTAGGAAGTACCAGAGCGAAGCAAAAAAGAGTTAGAAGCAATCCAGGATGATTCCCAAATTCACCCTTGATCCTCCACAAGGTCACACAGTACACACACACACACACACACTCTCTCTCTCTCTCTCTCTCTCTCTCTCTCTCTCTCTCTCTCTCTCAATGGGACCCAGGCTTCATTGATTACAGTTAGTCTGGCTGACTAGTGAGCTGCAAGGAATTGTCTATTTCCCTCCACCACATCCCAGCACTGAAATTGCAAGCACACATCATCACACTCTGGATGCTGGGAGTTGAACTCACATCCTGAGTTCAGCTGAGCAAGCACTTTACCAGCTGAACCATCTCCCCAGCCCCTAGGCAGAGATTCTTAATTCTCTTGAATTCTGTTTCATTTCCTGGCATACACATGCCCTGTCATATAACAAAAGCCAACCTTTCAATTAATAGAAATTGAATTTTTCTTTGGAGTCCTTTAAAAAGAGACGTTAGGAGTACATTTAAATAGTCTCAGTTGTCCTAAAGCCCAAATTAACAATATTGGGCTTTTTTTGTCATGTGGGAAAGGGAAGGCTGGAGTTGTGGGGGGACAGGTGTCCTCAGGAGGCTGCCTTATATGACAGCCGGCTGGGAGCTAGTCATAGTACTGAGCAGAAGCCAATCAGATGGGCGCTTCGATCCTCCATTGCATGAGAATAGTGGTGCCGACATTCATGTATCAGCACAAAGGAGAATAAATGCAACTGTGTGTGGTAGGCATGGAGATACTGTCTCTAAAATTTTTGTTTTTCAGTTGTGGCGATGTTGGTGTTTGGCTAGGATGTTTAAAGTTTCAGAAAGCTACAGTCAGGCATTATAGCACCCACCTTTAATGATGATGTAGGGCTCAGTTCACAAACCTGGAGACCCGAGTTCCATCCCCAAAGCCCACATGGAATAGTGAAAAAGTGATCCAGAGACTTCTTATATGGAATAAACATTGTCCTTTCTACTCTACTTCACTCCGGTAAGTTATGTCTTGATGTTTACCATCTTAAAATTTTTAATAAAATCCAAGAGCTGGTGAGATAGCTTGGTGGATTTTTAAAAAAAGTTTATTTATTCATTGCATGTGTGTCTGCGTGTGTGTGTGTGTGTGTGTGTGTGTGTGTGTGTGTGTGTGTGTGTGTGTGTCTGTCTGTTTTCACATAGTGCACCTGTGGAGGCCCAGGGGTGACTTTGGGAATCACCCTGGATTGCTCTACCTCCTGTTTGCTGTGGAATTTCTCAGGCTCTGCCTTCCAGGATCAGAAGTACAGGCCACTGCCATATCTCCTGGTATTTTTAAATGGAATCTGGTTCCCAACTCAGGACCTTCTGCTTCTGAAGCAGAGGCTTAACCTCTGAGCCATCTCTCTAGCCCAGTTTGGTGGATTATAAAGATGACTTGCTACTAAGCCTGAGGAACTAAGTTCAACTTCCCAGAACCCATATGGTAGGAGAGAACCAACTCTAGCTTGTCAAACTTATACAAATACACAATAACAGCTGCATTGTGTGTGTTGTGCAAATGCAATAATTAAGTTTTTTTTTTAAAAGGAATTTAAAAAATGAAAATGGACTAGAGAGATGGCTCAGGGGTTAAGCCTCTGCTTTAAAAGCAGAAGGACCTCAGTTCAAAATCCAGGATCCCATCTTAAAAATGACAGGCAGAAATAGTGGCGACCTGTACTTCTGGCACTGGAAAGTGGAGCCTGAGAAATCCCAAAGCAAAGCCAAAAAAAAAAAAAAGGCAGCAGCAGCAATCAAGGATGATTCCCAAAATCACCCTTGGTCCTCCACTGAGACATACAGTGCCTTCTGATATACATGTACACACATGCAAAAAAAAATTTCATTTGAAGATAATAAACCTACCGTATATTAACACAAGCATTTTGAACGAAAACTGGCCACAGAAAATTTAGCAAGGAGCACTCACTGTCTTCTGTTTTCGCAGGTTTCCTGAATGTCTACTATAGAAGACAGTTGGATTCTCTTGACTTTCAACTTGATTGTTAGGATACATTGCCTAGAACGAAGAATGTGACGACAATCTAATACCTTGATATATTTGGAAAAGTGAACTAGAGTAACTTTTTCTGGTAGTCAGTTAAGGATTTTCTTTGGTAGCACATCTGCTACAGATTAGTTAGTTGGATCTTTTGCTTGTGTGATTTCTTAAGTGTTCTGTATTACTTGTTTGTAAAATACTGCAGATCTCAATGTTGCCATGTTCATTAAACTGTATAAAACCATAATTGTTGGTATCATTCTGGTCTTAAGTAGGAAAGTCTTGGGAAGCTGTCAGCCTCAGTGGCAGGAACAAGGGTTCAGAATAGTCTTAAGTTTTGCCTTGCAAACTGATTTCCACTTCAAGAAAATTTTTGCTAACTTATCCAATGAATGACTACAGTGTGTGTTAGCTATTCTTTAAAGTAAAAATAGGGTTTCAGGAACAGGGTCATTTAGCTCAAAATTCAAGCATGCACAAGTGCTTTTCTTAGGCAAACACTGTACTAGGAAGTGCTTTGTTCGTTTCCTCACATAGAATAGTATTATTTAAAACTGGGTGGAGTAGTGCATATTGTAATAATCCCTGAACTCAATACATGTAACTTTATTCTTTTCATGTGCTTGTGTGCATCTGTGTTTGCAGTACATGTGCTCATGTGAGTGTGTGAGGAAGCGCAAAGCTGACAGCAGGAATCATCCTTGATCATTCTTCCACCTATGGAGTCTGGATCTCTGATTAAATCCAGAGCACACAATTAGGACTGGTCTGGTTAGCCAGTTTGCCTTGGGGATTCCCAGGCTCTGCCATTCTGTCTTCCAAGGCTAGAATTGCAGGTGGGCTTAATCCCCCCTCCACACACACCAACACACCAGCATTTTTACAAAGGATTTGGGGATATAAACTCCAGTCTCTTTGCTTGTGTGACAAGGGCTTCTCCCCAGCCCATCCGAGAAGGTTTGTTTATTTGTTTTGTATTTGGGAGAGAGAGAGGTGTGCTGTGTGGAGGCCAAAGGACAACTTTTCAGAAGTCTGTTTTCTTCTACCATGTGGGTTTCTGGGGCTCACCATCTGGTTGGTCCTTATCCAAGACTTTCTAAATGAAACTTCTTTCATTGAGGCAGTGCAGAACCCCTTGACTGTTAGTACTGTGTGATGCTAATGTCTTGACTTGGCGCTAAGCAACAGTAGTTTTGCCCACTGTTCATTTTTACTTTCAGTGCAAATGGCAGCAGTCACAAAGGCAGATAACTTTGGTAATAATTACAAAAATAGCTTTGTTGGAGCTTCAAGGGATCCCTACTAGCTACCCAGGCCATGCAGATTTCAAGAATCAGTGGTCTGCATGCTCGTGGCACTATTGCTATTGTGAGAGCAGTGTGTGTGTGTGTGTGTGTGCAACAGAGGGCACTGTTCTGTCCCTGCGGAGGACCAAGGGTGATTTTTGGCATTATCCTGGATTGTTCTACCTCCTTTTTGCTTCCAGAATAGGAATTGCAGGCTGCCGCATTTTCCTAGCATTTTTACGTGGCATCTGGGATCCGAACTCAGGTAGAATCTTTTTTTTTTCTTTTTTTTTTATTCAACTGTGCACATGTGCGTGTGTATGTGTGCGCGCGCGTGTGTGTGTGTCTGTGTATGTGTAGAACCACGGACGAATTCGCGAACCACCATGGACGCCTCCACCTCCTTCTGCCCCGGGATTCACAGGCTCCGCCCTACCAGGACCAGAAGCGCAGGCTGCCCCACTTCCGCCTGGCATCTATATGTGGGATCTGGGATCCGAACTCAGGACCTTCCGCCTGCAAGGCGGAGGCTTAACCCCTGAGCCACCTCTCCAGCCCCTCAGGTAGAATCTTAACCCTTGAGCCATCTCTTCAGCCCCTGAGAGCAATTTTTAAAATTTCATTTATCTATAAGAGAGCAGAAAAAGATTCTTGTATGCTATGATGCCACACGGATGGAGGTCAAAGGACAGCTTTCGTTCTTTTTTAATTTTTTTTTAACATTTTTTATTATTATTTCCACTCATACAAACTTAATAGGTAGACCAGTTCCCTCCCCTCCTCCTCCTCCCCCTGAACCCCCTGAGCTTTCGTTCTTTTTACCATATGTGCTTCTTGGGATCAAATTTGGGCAGATCAGTCACCATCAGGTTTTCAAGGAGGGCCCCTCCCCAACTTAACTATCTTACCAGTCCCCTTTGGTAAACTCTTAAAAAGGTCCCAGTTGCTTGTGGAAATCTTTCAGTTAACTGTGTTTGGCTATTGATGGGTCTCTCCCTCCCACCCAGTGCAGGTTCTGACAACCTGTCTCTGAACCTAGAATCTCTGGCGTCTGGCATCAAGTCTTGTACCCAGGCTACACACGGCCTTCCTTTTTGCTTTTTATTTTGAAATGTGGTCTTGTTGAGTCTCCCAGGCTAGTCTTGAACTTGAAATCCTCCTTCCTAGGCCTCCTGAATGGCTGGCATTACAGATCTTCCACAGTTGTTTTTCCCCCCTTTTGGGATGCAGTCTATAGACTGGCCTGGGACTGCTTTGCTAACTTTGATTATCCATTGTCCCATCTCTTGACTCGCTGGTACTGCAATTAAGCTTTTCCTCTGTCCCTCCTCACTTTTCGGCTTCTCTATTCCGCGCTTAAGATGTGAACCCTCAACCGCTAGCTAATAATTTATTGTCTTTCTTTTACTGATCTCTATAGAAAATACCTACCCGAGTTACTGTCTCGGGTGTTGCAACACCGCCCCCCCCCCGCAAGTTGCGTCAGGACGCTGCGCCCGGGAGGCCAGCCTTCGATAGGACTAGCTGGGTTTGAGGACGCACTGGGTCCCTCTTGGAGTCCTTAGGACCATAGCTATTTCAGTCTGACTGAGGTCGCTAATCCTTTTAGGTGGCGATCCTCTTCCTTCAAGGGGCATTTCAGTTTCTCAAGCCGAATTCCCCCCACAGTCCCCACTCCCCGCCCTGGGTCATCAGTGGCAAAAGTCATGCACATGTGCGCCCGGCTGAGAGCCAGTGAGTAACTTTTGCACGGGCTGTGTCGGGGAACCCTACGGATCTCCTGCGGCCGCGAAAGACAGTTAATGGTGCGGCAAGAAAACAAAAACGCAGATTGGGTAGTGAAAAAGGCTTCACTTCCTTACAATTCCAGGGGAAGCGGGACTGGAGAGGGAAGGGGGCGGAGGAGGGCTGGGGAGCGGCTCTGGCCCTTTAAGGAGGGGAGGTTCAAGCGCTAGACTCTGTACCTTTAAGAGTCTCTTTGTCTGGAAACCTTAAGTACTCTCCTTGAGCTTCATCCAAACTTGACGCGGCGACTCAAGGAGCCCCTCACGCCGAGCTGGACGGCGGCTGACCCCGCACTGGACACCTCCGGGCGCGAACCCGCGGCACGGCGCAGGTGCCGGTGTCGGCGGCCCCTAGCACCGCGCGGTTGGCGCAATGCGGGGCCCCTCGGGGGCGGGGCTCCAGCGGGCGGGCCAATGGGCGGGCAGGGGGCGGGGCCCGCGCGGCCGTCTCGCGCCCTGGTGACAGCTCGCGCGTGCTGATGATGGCGGTAAATAGAGGGGGGCCGGGAGGGGGGCCGCGGGCGCACGGGGCGGCCGCGGGGGGCGGCTCCGGGGGCGTGGGGGTGGCCCGCGGCGGCCGGGGAGCCGGTGTCGAGGCCGGGAGGCGGGACCCGCAGCCTCCCCTCCTCTCGCACCGGGTGAGGGGCGACAAAGGCGGCGCGCGCGCCTGGCGGGCGGGAGGCGCGGCGGCGGGCAGGGGGCGGGACCGCGGCGCGGCCGGCCGGGGGCGCCCCGGGGCGGGGGCCGGCGCGGACGCGGGGCTTTTGGCGGGGTGGGCGACGGCCGAGGACGAGGTGGAAGCTTGGAGGAGAGAGGAGAGCGAGCGAGAAAGAGAAAGGCAGAGGAAGCCGGGCCGCGACGAGAGGGGGGTTAGGAGGAGAACGGGTCAGAGGCTGGGAAGGAGCGCCCAGCCCGGCCGAGCCCCGCGGAGCCCGGCGTCGGGGGCGCCGGGCGAGGGGTCAAGCCAGCCGGGGGCTGGAAGGAAGGCGATCCCGGGTCAGAGGGGAGCGAGGAGGGGCCGCAGGGTAAGGGAACTCGGGGCGGGGGGGAAAGAGTTACAAGTGGGGAAGTGGGGAGACCTGGAGGGGCAGAGCTGGAGTGGGAAGAGGGGGAGAGAGAGGGAGGGGAAGAGGGAGAGAGGGGGGGAGAGAGAGAGAGAGAGAGTGATTAAGAGCCAGACGTGACGAGGGTGTGAACTAGTGCCGAGCCCAGAGGAGCCGAAGGGCTTGGGACCCGCGCTGGGGTGGGAAACGCCTGGCGCGACCTGAGAAAAAGGTATGGGGTTAGGACTGGTGGGCGAGGGGTGCAAATCCTGCAGCGTGAGGGAGGGCGCCTTGGAAGACTCTGGACTAGAACCGAGGCGGAGTCGGAAATGAGGACGGTTCGTGGAAGGGTGGAAGGAAAAAGGGAGCCGAGAGATGGGCGTGCAGAGGACAATTGTGGGCTCAAGAAAAAAGAGGAAAAAAAAAAGAGAAAAGTCGAGAGGAGACTAGAGTCAGGGGTGAAGAAGTGATGGCGATCTGGGACCGGGAAACTGGAGAATTGTGTTCGTTGAAGAGGTTCACGAGGTAAAAATAGTGGAGTGGAAAACACAGGGCTTAAACGCAGCGGGTGAAGAAGGAAGAGATGGGCCTGAGGATTTCGAGGATGGAGTGGGCAGGAAGGAAAGCTTGGGGGAGTCCTGGTGGGTTTGGAGCTGGGGTGAGGACCGATTGTGCTGTTGCATGCAATGAAGCGCCCCGGGTCTGAAGGGGTCAGGACACAAATGCGGTAGTGAAGGGTCGAGTGTAGGGGAGCCTTTGGTGCAGAAGAGGAGGAGCTATGGTGAGTGAAAGGGGACCTCGAAACAAGGGTTAAAGCTAAAAAGTAGGGGCCCAGGTGGGGATGCAGGAAAGGAGTTCTTTGTTGAGGAGAGAAAAAAAATTGTATTGAAACCGTGAGTCCTTTTGTCCGCGAAAGTAGGAAATTCAAGAAACCGCTTTTTTTCTTCAACGGATCTTGAATCCAATTTCCACCTTTCGTTGCTTTAAATTCCACTTTCATGTCTACTTTGAAAAGATGAGACCCGTCTTATTTGATTTTGTTCTTTTGTGATGGGTAAAAGTGTCAGCTCTGGGTACTGGTTAAAAAAAAAAATCCTCTGAATTTCACTAATGTCATGATAATGGAAAAATGGGTTTCACTTATTTACGATGTGCTAGGGTAATGTGATATTTTTGGTGTTGTAGCAGTTTGGTACTGGACAAGTGCTGGGCTGGGCAGGGCGCTTTATTGACAGCTTTCTTTTCAATTTAAGCACACACTGTTGTTGGGATAGAGGATGATGAGAATCTTTTTGTTTCTAGTAATCAGCCAGGTTTCTGCTTAATTGTCTTTTGTGATTGCAAAATACTGAAAACTCATTTTAGAGAAAGGCAGTACCCAACCAGGCAAGTTCACTAGGGGAAGAGATTTACATCAGGGCTTTGAGGACACTGAGTTCTTAAGCTGCTTTCAGCCTCCTTTAGAACCTTTCCTCATGTAGTAGGTTACTTCCCAGTTGTATAGAAAGAGTGTGTGATTTGTAGAGTTGTGCAGAATTGTGGTGGACTTACTTTAGGGATTACAGAATGAATTTGATTTTTTTTTATGAAAAAAATCTTCCTAAGATAATACTGCAATCTGGGGCCCTTTGTGTTTTATGATTGTAAATTAAAAAGGTCATATTAATATTAATTTCCTAGAAGCTTTTGATTTATAAGACTTTTTTGGAAATTAAAGGGTGGATGAGAAATTTGGGATGATACAGGTCATTCTGCCTTAGTACTGGTATATTAATGATTTTTGTTCTGAGGTTTTCACTTTAGCAAGAATATGACTGTTTTTATTTTGTATTTATTTATTTATTTATTTATTTATTTATTTATTTATTTATTGTGTGTATGATAGAGAAAGGGCACTGTGTGTCCCTGTGGAGGACCAAGGGTGGTGACTTTGGGAATCATCCTGAATTGCTTCTACCTCCTTTTCACTTTGCTCTGGGATTCACCAGACTCGGCCTTCCAGAATGGGAAGTGCAGGCCACTGTCATTTCCATCCTGTTTTTTTATGTGGGATCTGGGATCTCAACTCAGGTCCTTCTGTTTGTGAGGCAGAATCTTAACCCCTATCCATCTCTCCAGTTTTTTACTAGACATTTGATGGTGCCAAACATAGTGTACACTTGAGTTATGAAATGCAGTTTTTTGAGAGTTTTGTTTGAGATTTATTTCATGAGTGTACATTAAGATACATAGGTAGCCCCCTCTTCCCCAAAGTTGTGGATGTAACTGGTGGGAGTGTGCTTATATAGCATATATAAGCTCTTAGATTCTATCTCTAGCCCACAACAAACCTAAAAAGTTCTTATTCCTGGGACTGAAGATATGGTTCAATTGGCAAAGTGCTTGTCTAGCTCATAAAAAGCTCTGGGTTTGGTTCCCAACATGGAATGAACCAAATATTCTGATATACCTGTAATCCTAGCACTTCAAGGCCAAGCTAGGCTACAGAAAACCCTGTTTAAAACAAAAACCCTGAAAAGAAAAAGGAAGAAGAGGCAATTACCCACCTTTGATGAGGAAAGTCAGATCCCTTATTCCAAAATTGTGTGAATTTTTAGTGGTTCTTGTTTGTGGATAGTATTTATACAAATAGCAAATACTAGGTTTCTAGCATTTGTAAGAGTTAACAAGGCTGATTTTGATTTATGGATGTCAGGAACATCAGGTGTTGCTATAGAGGAATAATTTAGGACCCTCATTCTGGGTTTGCTGCCAGCCATGTTAGGAGTATAACATTTAGTGCCTGACTTGTTTTCTGGGCTCTGTGAGGCAGGTATTAAGGGAAGCAGATTTATTTAGCATCTCAATAGAAGATTTTTTTAAAATTATCAACTTTACTACTAATTTGAGAGGATTCGTCTAGAAATGTTAACTTTCAAGATGAAGAGTAGCTTAACACGAGGTTCCACTTTTGTAAGGTATGATATGTACACATTCTTTGTAGATGTAGTTTGGACTGGCATTAGGAGAGTTGTGCTCTGAGTCTGGTGTGCCCATTTTTACATTAATCTTAAAACGTGATTCTTTTTTAAAATAAATAACATTTGCATTGTGCAAGAGTGCTGGCAGGTGTGTAGAGGTTAGAAAACAACTTTTGGTGTCACATCTTTCTTCTCATCTTGTGAGTTCCTTCCCCTGCTAGAATTCAGGTTGTTAGACTTCCTGAACAAGCACTTAAAAAAAAAAAAAACATTGAGCTATCTCTCTGGCATGTGACATTTTTATTTATGTACATCTTTTTAGACTTGTTTTATATTGATGGAGAAGAAAATGTAACTTTGAGGTGAATGGAGAAAGAGCTTGAATTCTGCTTTTGTTTCTGCCCCCTCGCTGCTTCCTGCTGTAATGTGCTGAACCACTGATCATCATTGTGAGGGGTTCTTTCCCACTTCCTTTTTCGCCGTCTCTTTCTCTCCTCACCCCATACTTTCTTCTTTTCTTTTTCTTTCTCAATGCTGGTAATTAAACCCAAGGTCTCACACATGTTAGGGAAATATTCTACTAAACTGAGTTACAGTCCCAGCCCCTTAAAAATGGATGATCTTTTAATTCAGATATTTTAAGATATATTATTTATTTATAGAGAGAGAAAGGGAAAGAGAGAAGGAATGTGCATGCATCCCTTGGCACACAAATGGAGGTTCAGTGAAGGTCAGAGGACAACTTTTATTTTTTTATTTTTTTTAATTTAATTTTATTTTTTTTATTATTTATTCAACTGTGTGCATGTGCGTGTGTATGTGCGCGCGCGTGTGTGTGCCTGTGTATGTGTAGAACCACGGACGAATTCGCGAACCACCACGGACGCCTCCACCTCCTTCTGCCCCGGAATTCACAAGCTCCGCCCTACCAGGACCAGAAGCGCAGGCCGCCCCCCGCTTCCGTCTGGCGTCTATACGTCGGATCTGGGATCCGAACTCAGGACCTTACGCCTGCAAGGCGGAGGCTTAACCCCTGAGCCACCTCTCCAGCCGGAGGACAACTTTTAGAAGTCATGTCTCTCCTTCAACTATGTGGGCTTTTAGGAATTAAACTCAAGTTGACAGGTTTGCAGGCAGGTTCCTTGCCTTACCCCCTGAGGTATCTCTTTGACATTCAAGCAATAATTTTTCCTAATAAGGACTTCAGTCTTAATTTTTTATCTATCTATCTATCTATCTATCTATCTATCTATCTATCTATCTATCTATCTAGTTTTACAAACATATTGAGTACTTATCCCTGCTTCCCTCCATCTCCCTCTCTCCCATCATCAATCCATTCCACTCCCTCCCACCCTCCTACCTGTCTGCTTCTATGGACCCTAAGGTTCCCTCTGGCTTGTTCACTCTTCTTCTGTGGCATACTAAGTTGCCCCTCTTTGGGCCACCCCACTGATAGGGGCATTTTTCTTCACTCATCCAGCTTTAGTCCCCAAGGATTCCACTGTGTGTTCTTATGTTCTTATCTCTCTTGAGTTTATAGGGGCATGTTGCTATGTCAGTCATTACACAGGTCTGGTAAGAACAAGTCTCAGTGAAGTGAGTTCCTGGATGTAGCAGTCCTGCCTTGAATAGGATGTCTTGTCCAATGGTGAACCTTCCCATCTTTAGGTTCTTACAGTCTCTCTTCTTCTTCTGTAAGGCTTCCAAACCTTAGGATGGGAAGAGATTAGGTTGGCCAGATTCCGAGTGAGCATTGCAGAGTTGCTGGTATTCCGCGTCCGTGTTAAATTTAAGCTCTGTTTTCTTTTGTTTATCAGGTAGAAACATTTTTCTTCTTTCTTTTTTCTTTTTTTGAGACAGAATCTCACCCTATAACCCATCCTGAACTCATTATGTAGCCCAAGCTATCCTCAAATTTCCTTCAGCTTCAATTTGTGAATACTGTGATCATAGGCATGAATCACGACCACCACACCAGGCTTCGGTAGAACTTAAGTTTTGCTTTGGCGATAATCTTACTTGCTAAGTAAAAGACTCATTTTTTTTTTTTTTTTACATTGCAGATTAGAATGAGCAGACTGTATATAATTTGGTGTTTTTCTGGTTAATATTACAAGTCTTTGGATAGGAAGAGACCCTGAAAGGACTTCTGATTCCTTCTACGACTTTAGTCACATCCCTTCTAACCTGTCCCATGAAGACAGGCATCCATCATCCTCTTATAAATCTTCAGTAGCCTTGAGGCAACTTTGTCTATAGGCTCTCCAACTTTTTAGCTATTTTCTGTGCCAGGAAAGTGTCTTCTGTCTAATGGGTACACACTTAATGTTATACTTATTTCCTCTTACCTCATTTTTTTATTAAAAATATGTATTGTGGTATTTATAAAACCTTAACTGTAGCTGGTGTGGTAAGATAGCACTTAACCTACTTGCCTGTAATACCAGCTTTGTAGGTAGAGGCAGGAAGATTGCCATTAAATTGATGCTAACCTGGGCTAAGAGAGTGAGACTTTTTCTTTTTTTTTTTAAATATTTTTATTATTATTTATTCAAATACGCATGTGTGTATGAATGTGCGGGTGTGTGTGTGTAGAACCACGGACGCATTAGGGAACCACCATGTGCCCTCACCTCTTCTGCCCCGGGATTCACAGGCTCCGCCTTACCAGGACCAGAGCGAGGCCGCACCCGCTTCCGCCTGGCGTCTATATGTGGATCTGGGATCCGAACTCAGGACCTTCCGTCTACAAGGCGGAGGCTTAACCCCTGAGCCACCTCTCCAGCCCCGAGACTTTTTCTTTCTTTTCTTTTTTCTTTTCTTTTTTCTCTTCTCTTCTGTTTTCCCTCCCTCCCTCCATCCCTCCCTCCATTCCTGCCTCCGTCCCTCACTCCTTTCCTTCCTTCCTTCCCTTTCTTTTTCCCGTGTGTGTGTGTGTGTGTGTGTGTGTGTGTGTGTGTGTGTGTGTATTTATCAGAGGGCACAATTTGTGTGTCTGTGGAGGCCTGAGGGTGACTTCAGGAATCATCCTGGATTGCTTCTACCTCCTCTTTTGCTTCATTCTGCTATTTCCAAGCACTGTCTTCCAGAGCCACTGCCATTCTGCCTCACATTTTTACATGGGATAGAATTGATCTTCAATCTTTCTACTTGGGAGGCAGAGTCTTAAACCCTGAGCTATCTCTCCAGTCGCCAGAATGTGGAGGTTAGAAGACAACATTCAGGAGTGACTTCTGTCCTACTGCCTGAAAAGATCAGGGATTGAAAGATGGTCAGGCTTTGCACAAGCTCTTTTACCATTTGCGCCTTCCTGCCAGCCACTAGATATTTTTAAACCAATGAAATAGGATAAAACGGCACAGCAAGACGGCTGTGAGTAGAGGCATAGCCACCAAGCCTAACCCTGAGTTTAATCACTGAACACCTATGGTAAAAGAGAACTCGCTCTCCCTTGTCTTCTGACCTCCACACACATGACATTCATGTGCACATACACACACCCATATATTGTGATAAATGTGATAAAATAGAAAAATGCATATGAATACCTTTTATTGTTTTTAATGTTTCACTTAATTGAGGAGGGATATAGGGATATGTGTGCTTTTGCCACAGAGTGTGTATAGGGGTTAGAGGAGAGCTTTTGAAATTAGGTCTCTTCTACCATGTGTAATCCAGAGATTGAACTCAGGTTTGCTTACAGGCACCTTTACCCACCATCTCATCATCCCTGTGAATGCTTTAGTTTTGAAAAAGAAAAGGGAAGGAGTTTGGCATGTATTTAACCAATGCATTTAAAGCAATGCCAAGATTGGATTTAGAAACTGGGCATCTTTGGTTCATTCCAGCACTCAGGAAACCAAGGCAGGAGGATTGTCTTGAGTTTGAGGCCAGCCTGGGTTACATTGTGAATTCCAGTCCAATTTAATCTACAAAAATCAGATTTCAAAATTGGAAAGATGGCTCAGAGGTTTAAGCCTCTGCCTCGAAAGCAGAAGAAGATGGTCCTGAGTTTGGATCCCAGATCCCACTTAAAAAACTACAGGTGGAAATGGCAGTGGCCTACACTAGAAGGCAGAGCCTGGGAAACTCCAAAGCAAAAGTAAAAGTAAAACAATCCAGGATGATTCCTGAAATCACCGTAAGGTCTCCACAGGCATACACAGTGCCCTGATTCACATAGACGTACCTGCAGGTATATGGTCCCCCCCTTTTTCAGTGTGTTTGAGAAATATTCTCATCTGTTAATATCACGGGTGTATTGGCCCCTCCTATCAACCATAAATATACTGTACTCCTCTGCTGGACACCTGCTTAGTACCTGACCAGTATCCTCAGGCTACTGGTGCAGTGTGGTAGCGATTATGTAAGGACCAGGAGCCACAGGGCCTTTCCATACATGTTAGGTAAGATGTATGTCTTGAAGATCTTCATATGGTTTCAAGGAGTTGAGAAGATCAAGGCGGACGGAGCAGTGCTTTCAGAAAGAATTGTCACTGGGACACACACGCAGCTTCCTTCCCTTTCAGTGGTGAGAGGATCAGTAGAGATGCAAATATTCTATCCCCTCCTCTCTTAAGCCCATAGTAAGTCTTTTCCATTGTTGTCATTTAAGAAAATTAACTGACCCCTTCTCACCTGCATTCATTTCCAATCTTCATGAAAATGACAGGCATAGCCTGCAGAAGGGCCTCTTATTTAAGTGAAAGGAACCGAGATCCTTTTCTGACAACTAGGACAGGGAACTGCTGGGCTGCCTTTAAGCTTTCATCAAAGGTATGAAATATAGCTTCTTATTAAAGTTGATTGTAATAATTAAAAACACTTTCCTTTCCAAGGATGAGAAAATTACAAATTATTTGGAAAGCATTGTTTCCAATCGTGCATTATTGTTCTTGAGACGTGGGCAGTTTTTAAAGACTATAATACAGTTCCATCTCCATTCACATGTTAATAGAAGTCTGCAGAGTAAGGCACTCCTCCGAAATGTTCAGGGTTGTTTTTATTAGATGTCAAGTTGTAAACAGCACTATCTGACAGGTATTTTCTCTCTTTGTCTTCCTTTGAGCTAATTAGTAATTTACACTCTTGTAGCATCTCTCCCAGCCTCACTGTGTGAAAGTGCCTGCTTCTCTGCCTTCCTTGCAGCCGTGGCTGTCAAATGATTGCTTGCAGATGCTGGTTAGCACATCAGAAAGATTGGAGATAAAATTAATTTCTGCGGTTTTATTTTTCTTTCTCAAAAGGCTTTTGTATGCATCTTCCCCCTTTCCAACATTCTGTCATAAGACACAGGAATGCTAGGGCCTTCTACATGTAGTCCAGAGCTACTGTTCAGTTTGTTCTATAAGTGGCCCTCTACAACCAACCTCTCCCCTAGGCTCAGGAATTTGGGGGGTTTAGCAGGACAATCTGGCAGAGTCAGAGCCTAGGAAGCTGGTCTTCATTGCCTACCCACCCTGCATAAGGACAGGGCAGGCATGAGGACAGGGCAGGCATGAGGACAGGGCAGGCATGAGGACAGGGCAGGCATGAGGACAGGGCAGGCATGAGGACAGGGCAGGTGGCATCCAGCATTGTTTTTAGAAGCCACCCAACAGTGCAAAGGACGGTAGCGCTGTTGCTGTGAGTTAGAAGGCGATTTCATCTGGGGCTCTGGAAGAAAGACAGGCCCTGGCTTTGTGTCAGTGTTTGCAGAAGGTTGCCTGGAGTGACCAGAAGACAGATAGGTGCTATGTTTTTGCATTTTGTGACATGGAGGTCTTGCTCTTTCCTGTCTCCTGCTGTGCCTCACTGTCTCTGGCACAGGGATAGTGTGTCCCCCTGGATGGAATGGGCAGACAGATAAAAGTGGCAAGTGCTTTGAAGCAGCCTGAAGGACTGGTTTGTTTTGGGAACATACATTATACTTGAAAATTAAAACAGGGCAGGGGGAGTCCTTGATTAATCAGTTTTGAGCTAAAATCTGTGTAGAACAGCAGGTGAATTGTACTTGTTTTTATGGTAATAGTATAATTTATCAGATTCCTAAGGTCAAAGTCAGAGTTAGAACCAATTAGATTTTCCTTGACAAAAACTGTTACCTCAAGGGGTCACAAAGAAAATTAGGCAAGAAAATCCATGATTAGCTCAGTTCGGCATCATTGAGTTGGAGACATAAAACCTGTCTCAAAATAAGTAAGTAAGTAAGTAAATAAATAAATAAAATTATCTGAAGAACAACTATGAAAAACACAAATCAGAATGCCAAGTCTATTCTGGGAATGGCCATTGCTAACTTTTACCTTATTTGTGAGAGTGAGAAAGAACAAGCACACACATGCTTGAGCACTTATGTAGAGTCAGAGGACAACTTTCAGAAGTGGGCTGTCTCCTGCCTTGTGGGCTTAGCAGTTTGAACTCAGGTCTCTAAGTTTATACACTGGCACCTTTACCCATTGAGACATCTTGCTGACCCCGATGTTTACTTTGATTGTGCTGCTTTTTCTGTTTATTATATCCACCTTATCTTAATTTTAATGGATACTAACAGGCACCTAATTGCACCTGTATACTTTTTCACATCTAGAGGAGACAAAAGATCAGATTACTAAGTAACACGACAGCAACATGACATGTTAAAAAGTAAAGTATCTTCAAAGTGAATTGATCAGAAAGGTGTTACCAGTAAAAACTGAGAGCTTAAGATTTGGGGTGGAACTCACTTCCACAGCACCTGCCTTCTGTACACAAGGTGCCAGATTCCATCTCTAGCGCCACAGAAATAAATATATACACACAAAGATGAAGTGATTGTGGAACTGAATATATCCAAGTGTTTAAAGTGTGCCACAGAGCTTAAAGAGCTTGTAATAGTGCATGTTGAGTGAAAGGTGAGTGCTTTAATGAGACATCTGTCTCATTTGTGGTTGGAATCATTGTGTATTCTTTGCTAAAACCCCTAGTTGGTTAAATAACACCAGTGTCCTCAATCATGCTGTTACTACAGCTCTTGACTAGCCCCTCACCCCCATAGGCAGTTAGCTACAATGCCTCCATAACAGCAGCAGTCTGTTGTGAAATCTCTTCAAAAACAGGAATCTGGTGAGAGATTCCTGAGCAGTTAAAACATAATTTGGGGAAAAATTAAATAGAACCAGTGAGATAGAAAAAAATTCTTCAAAAAGAAATTGTGTCACCACTGAAGGCCATGAGAAGAGGTGTTGGGTCAGTGCCCCTAGAGTTTTGGTTTCTCCTGTAGCCCGGCCTGTCCTTTAAGAGCTTCAAGGATGTTTCATCTTTCTTCAGGTTTTCGTTTTATTTTTGGTTTTATTTTTATCTATCTATCTATCTATCTATCTATCTATCTATCTATCTATCTATCTATCAGTCATCTTTTATGGTAGGATCTCATTTGGCTAGGCTGGCTTTAACCTTTCGATGTAGCCAAGGCTGGCCTTGAACTCCTGGTCTTCCTGCCTCAGTCTTCCATATGCTGGTACTGTAGGTGTGTGCCACTGTCTTTGGTTGGGGATGCAGCTTAGTGGTAGTACCCTGGCCTGGCATGCACAAGACCTTTGCTTTGACTCCAGCTCTCATTCAGTAAACACTATTTTTAGATGGATAAGTTTTTCATTTTGTAGTAAATTTGTATATTCTATTATGTAATTTTCTTTTATATTTCTAATTAAAAATATCTTTAAAAACCCCGGAGGAATAACTCAATTAGCAAAGTGCCCATTGTGCAAGCATGAGGACCTAGTTCAGATTTCCAGCACCCCTATAAAAACATTTGGGTGTGGTCACATACGCTGTAACAATTTATGGGGGTGGGAGAGTGAGAGGGAATAATAGATCCCTAAAGATTGAATATGACAGCCGATACTGACCTATATCCACATGCACACACACAGATTTTTTTTTATTACTCCTTGTATATATGTGTTTGCATATGTGTGTGGATGCATTTGTGCTCCCACAGGACAGCTGTGGAGGTCAGACAACTTAAAGCTTGAAGGACTTGTTTCTCTCTTCCACCACATGAATTTCAGGGATTGAACTCAGGTCATCAAGCTTGAGGGCAAGTGCCTTTACCTGCTGAGTGATCTTGCTGACTAACAAAAAAAAGTTCTTTTAAAAACCTCCTAAAACAAAAAAGCTTTTGCTTAAATGTAGCTTTTTTCATGTAAGAGGTCTTTGAAAGTTTTTAGTAGAATAAATTAATGTACACATGAGTGAAAAGTGTTTTTCTGAACTTGGAACTTCATACTCCCATGGTTTGGACACAGTCTACTGACATGCAAAGAAAGGTTCAGTCTTCATTCCCAAGTCTGTTTTCCTCCCCCCACCAGGTCTCATTAATATCCTAAATTCATCTTTGTGACCTTTGGAAGATATGTCGTGGCGCCATGCTCTTGTAGAATCTGGCTATAGATTCTGCTATAAAAATACCATGGGTCTTCCTCCAGTTTGTATTTTACTCACTGTGCTCTGCTTAAGATCTATTTATGCTGCATGTGGATTCAGCTAATTGGTCTTAACCATAGCATAGTATTCCGTGGTGTGCATTGATTCCCATAGGGCTTCTTGCTGCCTAGGCTACTGTAAACAAAGCTACCAGTAACAGTCCTGCTGTCCAGTGTGGGTCTGGGAGATTTTCCATGGTGTAGATGCAGGACTGCCATGTGGCATCAGGACATAGGAGTTGGATGGTTGGATCACTGCAGACATAATCGAGCATTGTATTCCTTAACCACCCCACACTTGCTCATTTTATCTTATGTAACTGATCACTAATGGGTTTGAACATTTCCGCATGTTCCAATTAATTGTTCCCGTATGTCCTTTGCTACTTATAGAAGTTTACAGACAGACAGACAGACACACACACACACACAACACACACACACACACACACACACACACACACAATGATAAGTGTGTAAGAATAGATATGTTAAAATTAGCTTGATTTAACCTTTCCACAATAGTGGATATATCTCACTGTACACTATACATATAGTTTAAATAGGGGCCAAAGATACAGCTCATCAGTAGAGTGCTCGATTACTATGTGGGAGGCCCAGTACCGCCACCACTGGCAGCACCACAGAAAATTTGTGCCTGGTATGGGAGTGAACTGCCTATAATCCTGAAGTGCCTGGCACTTCAGAGGTGGAAGCAAGATCAGGTGTTCCCTGTTCAGTGAATCCAAACTGGCTACATGGGGGCCCCCCACCCCCAAAGATGAAATTTTAAAAATTAACTAAATGGTCATCTAAGAATAATAAAATATTTTCAGAATTTTAAAGGTTTCGTCCTGAGTAATTGGGGCTGGGGAAGAGGTTGCTGTGCTTTCTCTTTGTGGGATTCCAGCTGGAGCAGAGCTACAGGCAGGCATTGAATCCACCATATTCTGGAAAGCCAAGCTTCTTTCTCTGATTCCCTGTGTAAATGTAGGGCTTCGTAAGTGGGTGTTTTGTAGAAGTCGCAGAATTTTGTTACAAAGGTAGAATTGTAGATAAAGATTGCTTTCGATGTCTGCTGTCTTCCCCGATTGCTTGCTATAGGAGAATAACATCCAAAAGATTTTGAAAGTTTTTGTAATAAGTGCTTAGGTCACTGAGAAACTTTAATGTTCCTTTTATAGATGGAAACAGCCTACCGATGTTCATTAATCTGTCCATAGCTCAGCTGAATCTCTTGTCTTTACGAGGAGGGATTTTTCATTAAACTAGTTGGAAGTAAGCCACATCCTTTGTGGTGCTAGATTTAAACCCAGGGCTTCATGTATGCTAGGTCAAACCTCTACTGTTAAGCAGTACGTTTCCAGCCCCCATCAACAATCTAGCCATTGGTAATGTCATCCAAATGCCCTATTATTTTAGTATAAAACTTTAGAATATAGTCATTTGTGGAATTTGAAAAGTTGTTACATTTTTTTTCCTTGTTGGTGTCTAGTTCTATTTTAGTGAATTTTAAAACTGAGAAATATGTCTTTCATTTCTTTGTTGTTGCTCTGTTTTGTTTTTCTTTTGGTGTTTAATGTCAAGAAGCCATTCTATAGCTCAGGCTTTCCTGGAACTCAAGGTAATTCTTCTGCCTCAACTTAATAATCGTGAGCCACCACAGTGGGCTAGATGTTTAGGTTTTAAAGAATTTAAATCAATTATTAAACTGTTGCCTTTTCTTCCTATTTCCTTCTTGAGCTGTAAAAATTCCTTGTGGGAAAGGGTAGGAACTTTCTCCTAAATATAATCATAGCAGATAAAATTACATAGAACAAATTACTTTAGGGCTGGAGAGGTGGCTCAGGGGATAAGCCTCTGCCTTGCAGGCGGAAGGGCCTGAGTTCAGATCCCAGACCCCACATATAGACGCCAGGCGGAAGCAGGGGCAGCCTGCGCTTCTGGTCCTGATAGGGCGGAGCCTGTGAATCCCGGGGCAGAGTAAACGAGGAGGAGATGGAGGCGGTCCATGGTGGTTCCCGAATTCGCCCGTGGTTCTACACACACGCACACATGCATACACGCACAATTGAATAAATAATAAAAATTAAAAAAAAAGAACAAATTACTTTAGTTGTGAGAATGTTAGCAAGTGTCCTTAAGAAATCCCTAGGTCAGCTTCTCACTCAGTTTTAGGCTCACTTTTTCTTTGAGTCCTTCTTCATTTTGCCTTGTAAAAGTTTTTGGTCTTCTTCCTCTCTCTCTCTCTCTCTCTGTTTAAAAATTCTGTGTGTGTGTGTGTGTGTGTGTGTGTGTGTGTGTGTGTGTGTGAGAGAGAGAGAGAGAGAGAGAGAAAACACTGTATGTGCTTGTGGAGGCCCAAAGGTGATTTTGGGAATCATCCTAGATTACTCTACCTCCTTTTGCTTTGCTCTGGGATTTCCAGGCCTGCCTTCCAGTTCCAGAAGTACAGGCCACTGCCATGTCTGCCTGACGATTTCACATGGGACCCAGGATCTGAACTCAGGTCCTTCTGCTTGTGAAGCAGAAGTTTAACCCTTGAGTCATCTCTCCAGTCCCTCTCTCTGCTACTTTGTACAGTTTCCTCTGTAATTCGCTGGTTTCATTATATGGCAGCATAGAATCCTATAACTATTTTCATTTATATGTAAAATCCTCGGGGAGGGCAGAAATTTCTTTATACTTGAATAACTTCACTTTGTGCCCATTTATGGGGTACCTTTGGGGGTACTGGGCTTGGTAGTTGCTATTATCTTTGGGAAATATATACTGGTTTTTTGTGGTTGACATAGATTCATCTTCCCTCCAGTTACCATTGGGCAAATGGGCTCTGACCCCCCTTCTCCCACCCCATGTCACAAGGTGACTAGGAGTAACAGTTGGAGCATCAGGGGAAGCTGACTTTGGAAGCTGAAACTCTTGTGTTTCCTGATCTAGAGAGGGAACAAGCTGTAAGGAGGTCCTTTGAGATTCCTCAATCTCCAGATTTTGGAACCATAAAGAAATATTCCCTTGAGCCCCATAATAGTCAACCCACAAAGAAAAATAATAAATCAGTATTGACCAGAAGCCAATGAAAACTGCTATAACCATGTTTCTCTCTCTCTCTTTCTTTCTTTTTTCTTTCTTTCTTTCTTTCTTTCTTTCTTTCTTTCTTTCTTTCTTTCTTTCTTTCTTTCTTTCTCTCTCTCTCTCTTTCTTTCTTTTCTTTCTTTTCTTTCTCTTCTTTTTTTCTTTCTTTTTTGAGATAGGGCTTCATGTAATTTGGGCTTACCTTGAACTTCTCTGTAGCTGAGGGTGGCCTTTAAATTCTGACCCTTCAGTGTCTACCACCTTGATTACAGACATAGGCCTCACTCAGGTTCATGCTGTGCTGGGGATCAAAGTGAGGGCTTAGAGCATGCCAGACTACTTTACCCACCCAACTGCTCTTGGAGTGGAAACATTGTTTTGCATTCTCTCTTTTTTAAAGTCTAGCTGTTCTCAGCTACACTTTTGAAATATATCAACTTTTATTATGAAATAGAAGTTGCACTGGAGAGGTGGCTCAACGGTAAGCCTCTGCCTCAAAAGCAGAAGTATCTGAGTTCGGATCCTGCATCCCATGTTAAAAAACAACAACAAAACAGCAGGAGGCAATGGGGGTAGCCTGCACTTTCAGCTCTGGAGGACAGAGCCTGAGAAATCCTAGAGCTAAGGAGGTAGAATAATCCAGGATAATTCTCATAATCATCCTTGGGCTTTTATGGGCACACACAGTCCCTCTGATACCCACACACGGGCAAAACCTTAAAAAAATTTAAAACATATATTTTAAAGGCTAGTAAAATAAAAGCCATTGTCTTTAAAAAATTATTTATGACTGAGAAGAGAGAATAGACACATGCATTACACAGCATGCCAGGGAGGTCAGAGGAAAACTTGGGGAAGTCATTTCTCTCTTTCCATCGAGTGGTCTTTGGGAATTGAATTTGTGTCACCAAGATTATACACAGGTGGTTTTAGCATCTGAATCATCTCTCCAGCTCTCTTATGATTGTTGTTTCTTTTTGTTTTCTTTGAGACAGGGTCTTATTAGGTAGATAGTCCTGCCTCCTCCTCCTTTGAGTGCTGGGAGTATAGGTGCTTGCCACCCTACCCAAATTAGTCAACATCAGTGTCATAGATACTGATGTCAACTTGGCAACTGAAGGCTATGAGTTCTGGACACAGTCGTGAGAAATTACTAGTTGAGTTAAGCCCTGAGCAAGCCTGCAGGACCAAGCTCACAGTGGATAGGACTAGTCCCTGTGCAGGTGACTTAAGATGAGGGGAACTGGCTGAGGAAGTTGACATCCTTCTGTATACTTGACCAGACATGCGGGTCTGGCAACTGAGGATTGTCTCTCTTAGCAGTCTTATTGCTGTATGGACACAGTATGGCAATTCTCTTGACACTTGGTGTGGACTCTCCTGCCAGGCTGGACAAGCAACAGTAACCAGAAAAAAACTACTTGTTCCCTAAGTCTTTGGTCGTGAATTTATTGGCAACATCAGAGTAACTGCAACAACCAGGGATTTTTGATACTTCTTTGACAGTAATCTATAAGAGATCATCTTTTTTGTATAAAGCAGTTATTCATTCTGTTTATCGAATTAATGTTTTCTTTCCAGAGATTTCTGTGGAAACAACTAGCTGTCGTGACAAGTCATTGAAACTATTTTGTAGGCATGCAGATTCAGATTTCAGTGACTTCAGACAAGACTGATTGCTATCCGTTTTACCATGGACACAAAACTTAAACCATTGTCTGTGGAGCTGCACCAGTCGGAGCACTTATCATAGGCACTGCTGTTACCTTATCTGAGTGATACTGGACTGATCTTTTACTAAATAGTCTGATTTTCCTTCTTGTGTAAAATACTGCCACTGTGAGGACTGATTGTGCCAGTACATGTCACTGTGAGGACTGATTGTGCCAGTACAAGAAAACTCCTCTGGGCCATTGAGGTGGCTTCACGGGTAAGGGTGCCTGCACTCAAACCTGGTGACCTGTTCCATCCCCAGAGCCTTTAAAAAGTCAAGCCTAACAGGCATGATAGAAGGAGAGAATCAATTTCCTAAAGTTGTCCTCTGATCTCTGTGTGTGCACCTGGTCTTTCTCTCTCCTCTCTCTCACTCTCTAATAAACTAAATATTTTTGAAAACACCTCCAACAGCAGTGGTGTATAGTAGGAGTAAGGTTGCTGCTCTTTGCTAGCAAAGTCGTTGAATATTTTAGGAAGTGCTTAGTAGTGGCAGAATTTATGTATTAAAAATGGCTTGAATGCATGTTGGAAGATCGGACTTTACCAATTAATATTTATGATATGTAGATCATATAAAAATCAGCCTTGGAAAAAAGCAGTGTGTGCACTGTTGTGGAAGATGCTGTCTATGGCTGACAGTGCTGCTCTTGAAATCAAATGGATTTGATATTACTTCTGTTTGCATGTAACTCAGAGGACTGGAGAGAACATAGTCATATCAAGTTGTTGCTCTCAGGTCTCTACTTTGGGTGAGAAGAGGTTCTCAGTCTAGCTAAAATCGCCTGTGTTTTACTCCTTATTAAACTGTCAGTTAAGACTAGATATTATTTAACTAAATGAAGAACTGGATGCCAAATACACCTCAGAATTCTTTGAATCCTACATAGGTGATCTACCTCTTTGATCTCAGCTTGCTCAGACCTTCCGAAATGTCTGAAGACTAGTTTCTGTTCTAACCAGAATAATGATGTTAAGTCTTTGCTTTCTTTGGTAGCAAGGGAAGAATAATGCCCACACAGCTCCTGCCAGTTACAATGCACAGAGACACGGTTTCTCATTTGATCTTGACAGCCCTTTGGAAGGAAGTAGAGTGCTGGTCTATCCCTTGGTAGGTGAGGAAGTGCAGGATTCCTAGCCATGGGTGAGTGACCCAAGGTCTCTACCCTGAGCCTGAATTCAAACCTGGTTCTAATGTAAGGCTTTGTCATTCTTTTATGCTATTGTGTTCCTTGTAAGTGAACAGGTCTTTCTAATATCGTGTGTGTGTGTGTGTGTGTGTGTGTGTGTGTGTGTGTGTGTGACGCGTGTGTTGCGAGTACATGCGTGCACACGTGTGTTGCACGTGAGTGCAAGAGGGTACTTGAATGTGCACCTGTGGAGGCCCTAGGGTGACATCAGCAATCATTTTGGATTGCTCTATCTCCTTATTTCTTTGATCTGGAGTTTCTTAGGCTCTGCCTTCCAGGGCTAGAATTTTAGGCTAATGTTGTATTCACCAGGCATTTTATGTGGGATCTTGGAATCTGAACCCAGGTCCTTTTTCTTGTGAGGCAAAGACTTTATCCCCTCATCCATCTCTTCGGCCTCACTTCTAGTATCTTATTAGATGTAAAGACATATGTATCAGATCTCACTGGAGATCTGTGGTACTAGAGATTGAACCCAGGGCACTGTATATGTTAGGCAAGTACTCTGCTACTGACCTATAGTCCAATCTCTCTTGTTAAATGTAGAAGTCTGTCTAAAGTAAAGACTAGGATGTAGCTCAGTTGGTAGAATACTCGCCTAACATTTGTGAAGTTCTGGGTTTGATCCCCAGCACCATATCCACTTGGTTTGGTGGTACATATGTCTAAATACCAGCACTCTGAAGGAAGATCAGAAGTTCAAGATACTGTAACTACAAGAGTTCAAGACCCATCAGGGCTAAATCTGGCTGTTTCTATCTCCACTTTCATTTTGTTGTGGAATGCTGGGGCCACAGATGTAAACTTTTTTTCACATGAGTTCCAGGGACTGAACTCAGTTTGTCAGGGTTGTACCTCTGAGCCATCTCACTGGCTCTACCTTGCTTTTTTGAGACAGTTCCTCTGGCTGGTCAGGGAGCAGGGATTCTTTTATCTCTACCTCCCCAGCGTTAGGATCACAAGAGCAGGCCTCTGTACCTTTTTTTTTTTTTTAATGTGGGTTCTAGAGATCAAATCCATGTCCTATCTTTGAGCTCCAGTCCTTGTTCTAATACAGCAGTGGTATGTGGAAAGGCAAAATTCCAATTTGCATGCTCAGCATGCACTTGGGAAGTGAAGGCAGAAGGATAGGAGAATTCAAAGTCCTCCTTGGTTATACAGCAAGTTTAAGGTCAACCTGGAGCACATGAAAAACTGTCTGAATAAACAAATAGGGTAGATGAGATGTCTTAGCAGGTAAAAATGTTTACCACACAAATCTGACAACCTGAGGTCAACCCATAGAACACATGTAAAGGTAGAAGGAAAGAACCAATTCCACTAACTTACACATGTATGCCATGGCATGTATGTTCTTAGGTAAACATGTGCTCCCACACAGAGATCACACACACATAATAATAACCAAAAATAATAAAGAATTACAGTTCTCAATGATACATGTTACATGAGATTTTTAATTAGAAAATATGTGCTATATAAATGCTAAGCAGTAAATGCTAAGAAGTAAATTCAAGGTAAGTATAATAAATGGAGTCCTTTCTCAGCGATTCTTTTGACCAGCAATATTTAGTTACTTGTTCTTTATGCCATTACTGTGTTGTGCCCACTAGTCACAATAAATGACTAGGAAACAATTTCTTCCTCAGGCAGGTCACAGTCTAGGTTGCTATTCTTATAACAAGCTTCATAAGCCCTTGGGCCACATTTCTGTTTCATGCTGAAGAAGCTTGCATAAGAAGTGCTTATGCATTTGTTTATTTTTGTGGTATTGGGAATTGGACCTACGCATGCTAGACAAGCATACGGCCACTGAGCTATATCTCTAGCACTGAAGATGCATTTTATAAAATAGCTTTGTGGGCTGGGGAGATGGCTCAGCTGTTAAAGCACTTGCTACACAAACTAAAGGACTGGACTTTGAATCCCCAGATCCCATGCGAAATGCTGGATGGGTGTGGTGGTCTGCCTATAATTCCAGCCTTGGAAGGCTCAGCCAGACTAGCCTCATTGGCAAATTCTGGGTTTAATTAGAGACCCAGCCTCCAAACAATAAGGTGCGAGAGTGATTTCCAATATCACCCTCCAGCCTCTTCACACATGTGCCTTGACCTTGTATGTGCCGAAGGGAGGTATAAGCTCTCCCTAACAATATTTGTGAATTTGATGGTTCTGCAACCTCTTCTGCCTGTGGGCCCAAATTGGGCCTTGGACCACTGATCTGCACCAAGTACGCCCAGATGTGAAACTTGGCTCCTCTGATTTTCAGAAAGGGCCTATTCACATGAGGCATGGTGAATTTTGTATACCTAACTAAAGAAAGGGAGCAGAATAGAAGTGGAGAGAGCCTTGCTTTGCATTACTGCAGACAGCTTTCCTCACCAGGCAGCCCCATTCTGAAATGCTTTCAGCCCCCTTGACCTGAGCGCTTCACCCCACCCTAATCCCAGCTTTGCTTCATTATGCAGCCCCTTTCTTCTCCTTCCCTCTCATCACCTCCCCCCTCTTTTTAGAGATAAAACAACATTCTTCCCCTTGTCTAACGCACAGCAATTTCACTTTCTTCTTGACAACCTTCTGGGGTCTTGACAGGCATTCTTCAGGGAACCACCCACTCCAAGGGGCTGGACATAGAGGTGGAGGCCCCACATCAAGAGTGCATATTTTCACAAAACAAGTTTCGTCCAAGAGGAATTCTTGTGTTAGCTATTAGAAAACCTTTACCAATTGTATTCATGGCTCATTGTACCTGCAAAGGGCAGGATCTGTGGTTGCCTTAGCTGAGACTTAGGATGCCTTTGTTCACCCACTCTTTTATGTTGAGAATTTGTAGGCTGTTCAAGGCATCATAAAATACTGACCCTCTTCTGGATTTATAAATAAAATTCATGAAATTGCTTTATTCTTGTCATGTATCAGCCCTGGCTTATGGATTGTTTTCGTCTTAGGTAATAGAAAGAGGAAACCCAGCCAGTGATCATGAAGAAGATGGAAAAAGCTTGTCTAATGGGTAAGAAATGCAATGATACTAAAACTTAATAAAAACCATTTAGAATAGTGTGGCCGATATGGACTATTACAGTCTGTTCTGGGGAGAAAACTGTGGTCTTTGTCTTATTGCTGTTCTGAACTTTCATTACTGCTCCCATCTTAACCTTCATTATGCATTTTTTCAGTACCACAAATTAAGTTAATAGAGGACCAGAGTCATGTTTAAAGAGAAAATGGGACCTTGTGACTAGCAAGTATGTTAAATCAAGTCTTGGTTAGTTTTGATGTTCATTGGTGGCTGGTTGGTTCATATGTGCTTGCCTATAACTTGTCAAGGGTAATTATCCACCCATTCTTCTCTCACATCCTGCCAGCTGCTGAGATGTTAGTTTCCCCATGAGGGCCTTATTCATTTGAGTGAGTGCAGATGTTTTTCAGGTGGTGTTGAGTTAGCTTGCATGGTTGCTAATAAAATCACCATCAAATGGCTTAAGGGAACAAGACATTTATTCTCTTACGATAGTACAGTTACAGTTCTTAGTCCAACTTGATGAGAGAGCTCACACCAACGCCAGGGCTGAGGGAACTGGCCACACCATCTCTACATAATGGCTGAGAGAGAGACGATCCTTACTTACCAGACCAGCATGTCTGGCCAAGTATACAGAAGGATACCAACTTCCTCAACCAGCTCTCTGTATTTTACTCACTTGTTCAGGGCCTAGTCCCACCCACCATGGGCTGGGTCTGGCCCATCAACCAATCTCCTGCAGGTTCTCTCTGGGCTTAACTCAACTTAAGTCATCTACAAATGTGCCCAGAGCTTGAACCCTTAACCATCAAGCTGACACCTACCTAACCATGACAGTGGCAATCAAATAAAACTCCATAGAAAGTCTAATAGAGGTATGACTAATGTTTGTGAGATCCAAGATTCTTTTCATTCCATAAGTCCATACATTTTTATTGTAAAAAAATTCAAACATTGGATAGCTCAGTGGGTCAGATATCTACTCACAAATTTGGTGACCTGAGTTCAATCTCTAGAAGCCCATATAGTATAAGAAGAGAACTGACTTCTGAAAGTTTACCTCCACCCATGTGCCATGGTGTGTGTTCATTGTGTCTCTCTTTCTCTCTCTCTCAAACAAACAAACAAACAAATAAATGAAATATTTAAAAATCTAAACTGTAGCTACCAAAACTGTCAACCTGAATGTTAGGCCTCTCTCAGAGTTTACAAATGTTTGCCTGTGTTTATTTGTGCATTCTCATCTGCCTAGTAGTCAAAAGTATGAGCTTTGGAGCCAGACTATTTGGTTCAACCACTGTTAACTTGGCCAAGCAGCTTATCTCTGTGCCTCATTTCCTCAGTTTTTTTTTTTTTTTTTTTTTTTTTTTTTTTTTTGTTTTGTTTTTTTAATGTGGGACCTGGGATCCGAACTCAGAACCTTCTGCTTGTGAGACAGAGTCACAACCCCTGAGCCATCTCTCCAGGCCCCCATTTCCTCAGTTTTAAGTTGCAGTGGGCAGTAAAATGTTTGTCATCTGTTGATGCTGAGGACTGAGGTCCATAGGAAACTTGAAGTAGTGCCTGGAACAGTGTTTGGTAGATGTCATCTCTCATTTTCATCTGCATCCCAGTTAGCATTCTTATGGACCAGCCACCCATACTCTCAGAGTTGAACCATCCCTGGAAAAGGGTGAAGCTGGTGGCAAAGGAATTTTCGTTAAAGTTTTTGTTCTGGCTTCAAGCTTTAGTTCTCTTAGAGTGCATGGCTAAACTGCAGGAGAATAGAGCTCCCTGCCTATCTTATCCTATATATACTGCTTACTGTTACAGATGAACACTCACCTTCATGAAGGTTGTCTGTATCGTTTCATCTCCACCAGTGTTAGCTGCATGTAGTGGTGCACACTTGTCATTCCAGCCCTTGGGCGACTAAGCAGGAGGTCATGAGTTTGAGGCCAAGCCTCCACTCCATAATGACCTCTTGTCTCAGATCTAAACAACAGCAGCAAAAATCTGTGTCAAAGCTAGATACATGCAGTTCTCTTGTTTCCAGATTAGCGGGGTCAAGGTTTTGGCTCACGGTTTGTCATCTAGTTGAAAGACAATTCTTCTAAAGTTTCTTTTGTAGAGACAAGGTTTCATGTGCCTCAGACTGATCAGCATGTAGTCAACCATGATCTTGAACTTCCAATCCACCTGTCTCCACCGCCTAAGTGCTGGGGTTATCACCATTCCTGGCTTTTATTTATTTTTTGGTCACACTGAGTACTGTAACTTTGAACCCATCTCTGGTGCCTTTCCCATAGCTTCTCAGTGCTTTCCTGTGCCATGCAGAAAAGTACTTGTCTTGAGAAAGAAGGACAGCTCCTTCTGGTATTTCCCTCTTGTGTTGCCCTGGGGCTCCATTCAGTTATTATGGATTATTTGACCTGCTCTGACTGTAGTAAGAATCTCTTAATTTAGGCTAATGTCTAAATGCAAGTCAGCATGAGTTTTTTGTGTCAGGCAATGTTTTCAATGTTTGATTTATTATTTCATTTAATGCTGTTACTGACTCAAGAGGTAGATAACGTTACTCCTTGAAAGCTGAGAGCTGGATGTAGGGGTATGCACTGTAACCTCGGCATTTGGGAGGTAACTGCAGGAGGATCAGCAAGTTGGAGGCTAGCCTGGGGTTCATGAGACTGTCTTAAGAAGAAGAATAAATGAAATCTAAAGAGAGTTCAATTCCTGTAATTCCTCAAGGTAAAAAGGAGAGAACTGACTTTTGAAAGTTGTCCTTTGATCTCCACTCCTGCACAATGATATGCATTCTCTCTCTCTCTCTCTCTCTCTCTCTCTCTCTCTCAAAATAAAATAAAAAAGAAAGGGAGTGAATTATGAAAGCAAATAAGAAAGGTGTTAAGTAACTTGCCTGAAGTTATATGGTGTAGTAAATGAACTTATAAGGTTTTCTAAGGTGTCAATTCAAATAAGACCTGAAAGTCAAATATTTCCAGAAACGGTCACTGTTACTGATTTGTTTTTGCTTAGCTGTGGAAAAGAAAATTTGCAATTGTATATTTGGCTTATGGGTGTCACTGGGAACTGAATTCAAGGCCTTGTGTCCTTCTGCAGTGTGTATTTTTGTAAGTGTTCTATCATCAAGCTACTCTTCGAACTCATGCTTTTTTTTTTTATGTTGAGAAAAGATCTTACTAAGATGCCCAGCTGACCTTGCATTTAGAACCCTCTTGCCTCAGCCTCCCAGGTATCCGGCTGCAAAATGACCATGTGAATGACCTCTTTTTTTTGACAATACTTGAATGCATCTGTTTTACTTCATTACGGGTTATCGGTAGTGAGTAGAAGCCACTTGAATCAGTCGAAGGACAACACTTGTGAAGCAGGATTAATACACACTGGTTTGTAGATTACCATTTAGCACTATTTGTAGAAACTTGCAGACCAAAAGACTGAGCAGCAGAACAGCGTAGAACTAATTGGCAATGAAAGTCATGCTTTTTCCTGTAGTCATATTTGAATGACAGTTGGCAGAATGCTGTACAGGAGAAGAAAAGGAGGAGAAAGCTGACTTACAGGTCTTATAATTAGAGTGTCACTTATAAATAATGGTCTAAAAAGTGAATGTACATTGACAACCAACCTTGGTGAACTGGACGGAGTTGTAGTGTAGGGTTTTGTTCTGGGGCCTGTCTTGTCTGAGGGAAGCATTGGCTTTTCTTTCCTTCAATGAATAACCCCTTTCTGTTAAAATTAGTGTTTAGGCACCGTGAGTAAGTGATATGTAAAGTACAACTCTGCTGTCAAATGTGTTCACCTTGCTTAAATGACACGGCATGCTGACAGTGATGATTTTTCTTTCCTTTTTTTCCTGCCACCCTCTATTTTTTGAGAGTCTCTTCTGAATGTTGATCACAGATGGCTCTTAGCAAATCTGTAACCATTTCTCCTTCTGGGCTTGATGAGGCAACATTATATTCAGCACTAGGACAGTGGTTTTCCTGCCCTCTTTCACTCAGTGACACTGCAGAACTTGAATCTGCCTGGATGTAAAAGTGGATGCTCCACTAATGTCCTCCACTAATCTTGGACATTAAAAGATTAGCAAAGGGGCTGGATAGATGACACAGGGTTAAAGCCTTTACCTTGAAAGCAAAAGGACCTGAGTTCAGATTCCCCCGTCCTATGTAAATATATCAAGCAGAAATGGCAGTGGTCTGCAATTCTGGCTCTGGAAGGCATAGCTTGGGACCCAGAGTAAAAAAATAAGGAGGTAAAGCAATTCAGGATAATTACGGATGTCATCCTTGGGCTTCCACAGGCACACACCCTCACAAATATTAGAATTTATAAAATGAGGCTCCTCTTACAGTAACCTTGGTGTAGGCCAGAAAGTTATACAGCCTTGCCCCTCTGATAGGACCAAGGTCTGAGGGTTCTTTGTATGTCATGCCCCAGCTTCCCAGACTGCCCTTTATTTCACAGTATTAACTGAACATATGCTCTGCTCAGTAAACTTAATGACAACTAAAAGCTCCACCTTCCTGGACCCAAAACACTTCCTTCCTTTTCTAGCCTTTGAGTTTGTTACCCTAGGTACAGCCTGTTTTCCAAGGGAATCTGAATGGACAGAATGTATGTGTGTGTAAGCGTGCAAGCGCATGCTTGAGTGCTGTTAGAAAAAGAGAAGGTGGAGGGTCATGATAATTGTCTTTATTAGAATAGAGAGCTGTGGGCTCCGTGGTTTGACCTGAGGGTAGAATAGCATTCAGACAGGAATGGAAGCTTAAGTAGGAAGCAGTACCCCCAAGGCAGTCACATATCAGGGAGCATCTCTACAGAAAGCCCAGGGGACAGGAAGATCTAACCTTTATAGACTTTCTATAATAGCAGGTAGTTTTGCTTTTTGTACCACAGGTATGTGCCTGAGATCAAGTAGATACAGACCTAGGCAGTTGGGGAAGGAGGCTGCCAGAAGTCTCAGAAGGTCGAGACCTGGTTTCTGTGAGATGTAGCTACAGAGCCTTTGATCTAACATGTATGTATGTCTTTTTATTTTTCCCTTGATACAAGATCTCGCTATGTAGCCCATACTGACCTTGAGCTCATAATAGGGGAGAGGGGGAGCTTACACTACGATACCTGGTTGCCACAGTGAATCTTAAATGCTGACTGACCCATGTTTCCTAATCATGAGACATCAAGGACGGTATGGCTTGACATTTCGTGGCTTTTGATGATTTGTGTGTGTGTGTGTGTGTGTGTGTTTGTGTGTGTACACACGTATGTATCAGAGGGCACTGTATGTCCCTGTGGAGCTTTTGGCTTTACTCTGGGATTTTCCAGGCTCTGCCTACCAGGACTGCTGTTTTCACCTGGCGTTTTTATATGGGGCCTGGGATCTGAATTCAGAACCTTCTGCTTGTGAGGCAGAGTCTTAACCCCTGGGCCATCTCTCCAGCCCTTGATGATTTTTAAAAAGCCCCAAATGATTATGACTTTTGATACCTTACATGAAATTCCAATGCAGCATAATGATGGATTTCTCTAATTTGCTGTTATGGTTGATTTGATCTTGTCTTGTTTTCAAAGTCAGTAGCAGCTTTGAGCTGCTAAATGTTAGCTGATTTTAAATTTATTCTAATAGGTTTTATTTTTTGAAGAAAAAATGTTCTTAAATGGATGAGATTGTCTTTCCTAGTGAGTTGCTCCCAAGACCCTGTAATTTCTTTAAAGACACTTTTTATATTGAAAGAGATTACTTGGCTCATTAGATTGAGCCACTAATGACTCAAAGGCTAACTAATCTAGCTCTTTGACTCTCTCTCTTCAGCAAGATATCTGTCTTATCACTCACTGATTCCAGCCATATTCAAGTGTGGACATTTGGTAATACCATTAGAATATTGATAGAAGAGAAACTGACATGCAAAATGTGAACAGCCAAAAATTTCCTCTTGATTATTTTAGGAATGGGAAATGGCTCAGTGCTTGCCATGTACCTGGTAGGCCTAGGTTTGGATCTCCAGAACCCACATAAAAGCTAGACACAGTGGCACAAGTGTCTGTAATCTGTGTGCCTCTGGGAAATGGGAAGAAACCCTTTGAGAATCTGCAGAAACCTGTGGGCCTGCTAGCCTGGCTTGCACTGCTGAAAAGAAACCTGTCTCAAAATCGAAAGGGGAAAATTCACCCTGAGGGTTATCTGATGTCCATACATGCCTCTTATGCACACTGAATACACTCATACCTCATACATACACAAAAGATTATTTTAATCTTAAATATACTTTGATAGGTTTAAAAAAACAAACATTTGTCTTTTTCATTGAAGCTTTTCAAATTATTTATGTGTATGCATGTGGTTTTTACACGCACGTGTATGAATGGTGCCTAGGTGCAAGTGCGTGCACAGGTCAGAGGAGGACATCGGTGTCCCGGTCTATTATTCTCTTCCTCGACCCTTATTCCTTTTGAGTCAGAGTCTCTGACTGAATCTGGAGCTAGGCTGGCAGCCAGAAAGCCAGGTTCATTCCTCTGTCTCCACCCCCAACAGTGATGGATTACAGATGTACTAAATCACACCCAGCCTTGCATGTGGGCTCTGAGAGTTTGATTCAGTTTCTAAGACTGTGTAGCAATGCTTTTTCCTGCTGAACTGTCTCCACAGCTCCTGACAAAAGATTTTCCATTAGAAAAAAAAAATTGGATTGCTGTTGTCTATTCTTCTGGCTGTGCTTGGTGCAATAAGGACAGAATGTCCAAGGCTCAAGTACTGCACCAGTCTTTGCCTGAGGATAAGAGAAATAGTATTGTGACTGCTTGGGATTCAGTGGGCTGAAAGAGATCTTAGGAAGTTTTTTTTTTTTTTTTTGAGACCTGGTTTCATATAACCCAGACAGGCCTCAACTCCTGCTCCTACTGCCTCTACTTTATACTTGCCTGGATTGTACGTGTACACCACCATATCCGGTTTTACGTCCATTCTGAGAGTGAGAGAGAGAGAAGGAAAGAGAGAGCACATGAATGAATGTGGTTCATGGACCTCTGACTCATTTTTAAGTCACATGAATAAGCATCATACTCAGAATTGGGTAAAGGTACAGAAGAAATATTAAATTAAGAGGAAAATGGTAGATTTAAACATGAATTTCGTGTTTGCTTGAAGAATATCAGAGATGTTTTCTGTATTGCTTTGTTGACATTTGTCTGAATGTCCTATGATTACATCATATGCAGTTAACAGAAATTTGAGTTCATTAAGTTACATTGTTTACTGGCAGATAATTTATAGTCTTATTTTAAAGCTGGTTCTTAGTATTTTTAAATCCATAATTTGAGAGCCATTATTTTTCCTCCTTATGAAAACAAGTACTTTGTGTTCTTTAGAGCATAGTTTTTCTACAGTCAATTTTACAAGAACCCAATAGAAAAAGATGTAAGTTGGCAGTTCCCATAAAAAAGAAAAGATCAATATTTACCATAATTAAAAGCATACAAATGAGCAAAATGTGTGTATAGTTTTTCTCTTTTTAAAAAAAGAATTATTGTTTGCTTTCTAGTGTTGCATTCATGAATTTAGTGAATTTATGACATTTTTGCTTCTTAATTCCCAGTCCCATCCTCCCTTTTGCTCCTTGACAACCCTTCATCTGTTCTGTTCTGTTTTCAAGTCTTTCTACTTGAGTGGCCCACTGTTTCATCTAGTTTGCCTTTTAATGACATATGCCTGACATGATTCAAGTCTCAGCAAGTATACTAGGTAAATGGTACTGAGGAATCTTCCTTTTCTTTCCTATCAGCATTAGTTCTCAGAGAGACGTGAGGCCTCTTGAGATCATTCTCCTTTCATGCTGAGATGTTGATAGTCTCCTTGTAATCCTTGTGAAAGTATCTGTGTGTATATGTATAATACTACCATGAAATCATGGATACCACAGCCCTGTCATGTTCAGGAAGATAATGTCTGGCTCACCAATATTCCACTCTTACAATCTTACTGCCCCTCTTCCACAGTGTGTATAGTTTTTGAAATGTCACACTGACATGCATTTAAAGATGCCAGGCACATTAGGGCAGCACATACACTGCTGGTGGAGGGTACAAAGCGAGATCAGGGGAATAATTCAGTGTAATCTTCCTGGAGGGAAGTTTGACAGTTTAAATGACATAGCAACTCATCTTCTGTAAACCATCTCAAAGGCATACTTGTATAAGTGTGCCATGATATATGTTCAACAACACTCACAGTGTATTACTTATAATAATAAAACACTGAGGATTGGTGAAATAACCCAGCAGGTGGAAAGCACACAAGTCTAACAGTCTGAGTTCGATCCCGAAAGCCTCCAAAATAGGAAAAAATATGGATTACTCTTGTGTTTTGTGCACAATGAACCTCATTTTTCCATAATTTCAAAAAAGACCCATCAATAAAATGCTTGCCTTGAAATATACTGGGCTACCACATAGCGATTGAGGCTAAACTAAGCAAAGAAGGAAGCAGTTGCGAGAGGTGATCCATTGGGTATCCCCGCTGTTCATCCTGAGTTCGTCTCATTCCAACACAATAATGCTACCTTACTTTGATTTGAGAGTTGTGGGCGGAGCCTGAGATTGGCCTTAGAAGGCTGTGGTGAGGCGATTCATCCGTGGTTCTACACACACACACACACCACACACACACACACACACGAGCGCGCGAACATATGCACATGCGCACAGTTGAATAAATAATAATAATAATAAAAAAATTAAAAAAAAATAAAAATGGAGCCTATAGGGCTGGATAGATGGCTCAGGAATTAAGATTCTGTCTTGAAAGCAGAAGGTCCTGAGTTCGGATCCCAGGTCCCACATAACACCAGGCAAAAGCATCCACAGCTCGCACTTCTGACCCTGGGAAACAGAGTGAAGCAAGAAGGAGGTAGAAGCAATCCAGGATGATTCCCGAAATCACCCTTGGTCCTCCATAGGGACATACAGTGCCCTCTGGTGGGACCACACACTTGCACACGCCCACGCGCATGCGCGCACACACAAAAATATTAAAATAATAATTTTTAAAAATTTAAATGGATCCTATGGGGTGACTCATGCTGTGGTACAGGTGTCTATGCATATATGTACATGCATATGTACACACATAATAAATTATTTTTTAAAAAGAGTGGCACTTGGAACAGTATTTCTCCGTTATAAGCATACTACCTTTATGATTTTTGTTTTACTTTATGTCTAAAAATCTACTCAAATCTCATCCTAAAAATATCCATGGGTCTATGAATTTTCTGTTGTTTTCTTTTTTTATTATTTATTATTTATTCAATTGTGTGTGTGCGTGTGTGTGTAGAACCATGGGCAAATTCGGGAACCACCATGGACGCCTCCACCTCCTCTGCCCCAGGATTCACAGGCTCCGCCCTACCAGGACCAGAAACGCAGGCCGCCCCCGCTTCCGCCCAGCGTCTATACGTGGGGTCTAGGATCCGAACTCAGGACCTTCGGCCTGCAAGGCAGAGGCCTAACCCCTGAGCCACCTCTCCAGCCCCTCTGTTGTTTTCTTAAGCACATTAAAACAATATGATAGAAATTTTAAAAGAATTTTGTTCTTGGAGAGTTCCAGTAATGGATCAGACAGAATAAGTATGTTCCACCCAGTCTCTTGCACTGATTGGAACCAAAAGCTTGGAGAGAATGCATGGAACAGCAGTTTGAGAACTTTGAAAAATAAACAGTAGCAGATGGCTGTGAGGAAGCCTGGGTTTTATAGTCTAGCAGTCTAGCAGGGTATTTTTCCTTTTGTTTCTAGTGCCCCCTGGCGTGGACTCAAGGCAGCAGGACCCAAAAGTGCAGCCAGCCTGTCACACAGGTGTTACCGAGCTGCAGGTTGAAACGTGTAGCTCTGTTGAGTGGTCAGAGCAAGGAGAAAGCCCCGCTTCTCCGCTCTCTCACATGCCAATCTAAGCATTTGTGCTGCTGGTGAGGACATTGACACTGGCAGGAGCCCACAGATTGCACACACTCGAAGAGGAGATCTTCCTTTCCAACACAGGAACTTTGAACAAAACTCCTAGAACTTTTTCCTTGCTTTGTCCTGCTCCCCTGCCCCATCATTTCAGTGTGCTGTCATTCAAATGTGTCACGAAATCAGGTAACTAAAAGCCCTCGTCTGAGTGGCAGACTCAAAGGGATCCCAGAGTCAAAGGAAAGTACCTGGGGGATGAAGTAGAGGGGAACTTGAGAAAGAGACCCCATGAAGTTGTGAACTGAGCCCACCTCTGAACAGCACATACATGGATCTGGTCTTATACACTGTTCAAGGTACTGAGAATGAAATTATGGGCTAGATCACCACTCAGATCCTAGAATGGTCAAGGGATAGTGCTTAGATCAGATAGAGCCAAACACTCATGGAAAATCTTGAATATGAAAGTGTTTGTAAGTTTACCCATAGAAGGTTGGCTGGAACTGTGACCATAATGTAACGAGGTGGGTTATTTACTAAAAGAAATGGACCAGCATCTGCCACCAATATTCTTTGGAGGATTTAAGCAAGACACAGAGTCTCATAACATTTAAAACACCCAGTATACATTCTGCTTACCGAGAGCCAGAATAGCCTTAGCTCCTGTGGAGAAGATATGGAGACAGATGTTATCACTGAGATGGCACCTCTGCCCAGCACACGGGTTCCACCTTTTGCTGGACCAGTGACTATTGCCAAGCAGAATCGTGAAGAGAATGGCTTGGTATTCCCAGGACCCACCTTAGTTGGTGTTGAAGTCCTGCTGTTCGTGAACCACATGGTCCCGCACAGAAAGTTGATATTTAGGGTGGCAAAACAAAACTGTTTTCAACCTTCATACAACTTCCCTTTTTCAGTTGGACTCTCATACTTCAGGAGGCTTTTTATGGTGGGGTATAAAGAGTCTTCAGAGGAAAGTACATGTCCATTGGCTCAGTACAGATCTTATTAGGTTCTTTGCATGCTTTCCCTGTGTATGATTCTCTCTCCATTTGTACTTTTCAGGCAGGTAGGTCAATATCCCTCACTGCCACCTGTCACTTTAACACTGAGTTAAATAACCCATTGAAGAATAGATATAGAGAGTCACACCTGATCCCTTGTAGTAGATGATAGTCACAAACCTGCAATTGCTGTGGAGCCCTTAGACCCCTACCTCCTGTCTACTCCAGTCTGTGACTTGTCACTGAGAACTCCATGTCCTGCACTTAGCACTGTCTGCACCTGCTGTCCTCTGTTTAGAAAGAAAGGATCCAGGTGCTCACCTTGGTCCCCTAGCAACTCTGCCACTGTGATTCCCTGTGTCCCCAGTGGTGCCGTCTCATTTGAAGTTGCACTTTCGTGTGTCTTCAAAGTCTTCCTTTTGTAAATTCTGCTTGATTTATCTTTGTTCAACTTAACACCTGATTGCTACTTGGGAATGCAGAGCAGAGAATTTGAGAAAGCATGCTTAAGAGAAGAGGCTACTGAAATGTTGGAGCCTGTTAATATTATGGGCTCTTTTGTGTGTGCCTTCTGACATTCTTACTTGGGATCAGGTATCTAAACTTGGATCCTTCTGCTTGCTTGACAGAGACTTAACTGCTGAACCATCCCTTCAGCTCTTGCCCAGCATTTTTACATGAGATTCTGGATCTGAACTCAGGTCCTTCTGTTTGTGATACAGAGACTTAATCCCTGAACCATCCCTGTAGCTTATATTATAGGTTCTTAAAGACACAACTTGTACAAGAAAAAAACAAACAAACAAACCCAGCAGAGATACTTCTGACCCTGGTGGGCAGAGCCTGGGAAATCTTAGAACAAGGCAAAAAGGAGGTAGAAGCAACCCAGGATGATTCCCAAAGTCACTGTTGGCCCTCCACAGGGACACAGTACACACACACACATACACACACACACACACACACACACACACACATTAAAGTTAAAAAAAAAGTTAAAAAAACAGTTCTTGGGGCTGGAGAAGTGGCTCAGGGGTTAATCTTCTTCCTTGCAGGCGGAAGGTCCTGAGTTTGGATCCTAGACCCCACGTATAGAAGCCGGGCAGAAGTGGGGGTAGCCTGTGTTTCTGGTCCTAGTAGGGACCTACCGGGGCAGAGTAAACAAGGAGGAGGTAGAGGTGGTCCATGGTGGTTCCCGAATTCGCCTGTGGTTCTACACACATACACGCACACGCACACGCACACATGCACAATTGAATAAATAAAAATTTTAAAAAGTTCTGAAAGAAGATAGTTAAACCTGTATCACTTAAATGATGTGAGCAAATTGCATGGAACTATATAGTGGGGTTTTATTTGACTAGAGATACCCTTTGTATTACCTTTGGGTTTGACCCATGTATTTGGTCAGGGAAGTCTGTGAGGATCCAAACAATCAAAATTTCAACTTTGTTAGCAGCAACATCTTAGGGATCCAGAGGATCAATCTGTGTGATGACTGTCTCTTGAGCTTTAACGGTATGCTGGGCTTCACTTGAAGCATTTTGTATCTATAACTAATTTAATAGCATAGCAACCTGATGCAATAGAAATATTATTCTCTCTGTTTCATGGATGGAGAAACCAAGGTCTGGAGAGATCATTTGGCAGTCATGCATAGCTAACAAGGAGAGAGCTAGAATTCCAACCTGGGTCACCTGGCTGGACTTTTTGGTCACTGTGCTCAACTGCCTGCTCTTGTTTTATTTGGAAGTGACAGATTAAAATTGTCTGTATTTACATTTTGTAGGGAGCTAAAGGGATCAGAATTTATTTTATTTGTGTGTGTGTGTGTGTGTGTGTGTGTGTGTGTGTGTGTGTATGTGTGTGTGTGTGTGTTAGAGGGCACTATGTGTCCCTGTAGAGGACCAACGGTGACTTTGGGAATCATCTTGGATTGCTTCTACTTCCTTCCTTCACTCTGGGATTTCCCAGGCTCCACCTACCAGGGCCAGAAGTACAGGCCGCTGTAGTTTCCTCCTGGAGTTTTTATGTGGGACCTGGGATCTGACCTCAAGACTTTCTGCTTGCAATACAGAGTCTTAACCCCTGAGCCAAATCTCCAGCCCCAGGATTTTCTTTTTTATAAAAAACTTTTGATGAGGAAATAATTAGTGCACTAACAAAAGAAAATAGAGCCTAACACTAATGCTACATACAGCTCACCATTGACGCTTCTAGAGAGTTGAGGTATTTAGAATTACAGGATTTTAAAGGTTCTCCAAGGCTTTATTCTGTATTTTTTTAAACTTTCTTTATTTTGCATATGTGTGTATGTGCGCATGTATGTGCGTGAGTATCAGGGGGCATTGTATGTCACTGTGGAGGACAAAGGGTGACTTCAGGAATCATCCTGGATTGTTTCTACCTTCTTTTTGCTTCACCCAGGGATTTCCCAGGCTCCATCCTGGTGGGCAGGAAGTTCAGGCTGCTGCTGTTTCTGCCTGGCAGTTTTATGTGGAATCTGGGATCTGAACTCAGGATCTTCTGCTTGGGAATCAGAGTCTTAACCCCTGAGTCATCTCTCTAGCCCTCTCTCTGTCTTTTTGAACAACAGTTTATTTAACAGAATAAGAATGGGAGATCAAATGATAAATGTACTTCTTTTAAAAATATTTTAGGGGTGTATATATGTGGTGTGATTGAGTGTGGGCTCACACATGCCACAGGTGCATGTGAAAGTTGGAAGACAGCTTCCAGTTCTCTCCCGCCACCTTGTGGACATAGGATCTTTCTTATTTCTGCCACTCTGCGCACTCCAGGCTGGCTGGCCTGCAATGCGAGGTGATTCTCTGGTTTCTGCTTCTATCTCCCCTTAGGAGTGCTAGAATTACACATTTGAATGTCCATATCTTGTTTTTTCCATAGGTTCTGGGAATCAAACTCAAGTTGCTAGTTTTGGATGGCAAGTGCTTTCACCTGCTGAGCCATCTCTCTTCCATGCTCTATTTACTGCATATAATGTAAAATTTACCACTGTACTCATTCAAGTGTATAGTTCACTAGCATCTAGTATATTTGTACACTGAGAAGTAGATTTTCATAACTTCTTTATTTTGCTGATTTGAAACCTCTAAACTCATTAACTCCTTGGTCTTGCTTTACCAGTCCCTTTTTTCCATTTTTGTGATTTTTGACTCTTTAAATATATCTTCTATTTTTATGTACTTTCTGTTGCTATGACAAAATACTTGAGGTAAGGTAAATTTTAAGGAACAGAGCCTCTTTTTGTCATAATTCTGGCGGCTTGGAAATCCAAAGACATGGTTCCTCATCTGGTGAGGGCCTCCTTCCTGTACCATACCATGGCAAGGATGTCATCCTTAGGTCAGCCTGCATATCATAGATGCTCAGCTCTGTACAGTTCTCACAGAGGTATTCTGGTCCTTACATCACTAGTACTACACTAAACACCATGTTGTTCCCTGGCCTTCTAAGAAAGGTCTACTTACTTCTGCTGCCCATTCATTTGTTCAGTAAATAATGAGATACTGACGAAGTGTTCTGTTGTTCCTGGAAATCTAGTAGGGGAAAGGCATAGTGCCTGCCTTCTTCATGTCTCTTGAGCTGCTTGGCTTACCATATTGCTAATAGCAGACCTTCTGTTGTTGCTTGTGTGTGTGTGTGTGTGTGTGTGTGTGTGATTTTTTTTTCTTTCTGTTTTTGTTTTGAGGTGGAATGTCCACTCATTTATAGACCAAACTGACTCTGAACTTGAGGCCCTTCTCTTGCTTCCCAAGTGTCTGGATTATAGGCATGCACCACCATGCCTAGCTGCTTTTTGATATTTAAAGAATTTTTCAATAAGAGGAAATGATAGTTTACCCAGGAGGAATTTCTATTTGAGATGGGAAGGCAGATTTATAAACTGAAAATACCTGTGTTTTGCAGACAACAACTTGTAAGCAAGAAACCCACATATAGTAGAGGTTCAGGAGGAATGTTAAGTAAGTGAACCATGAACTTAGATGGCAATAAGCTTTTCCTTAGAGGCAGTTATCTGAAGGGAGTATTAGAGTAAAATAAGGTTGAAATGTGTTGTAGTTATTTTTCTTTCATTGCTGTAAGACAATACTCATAGGCAAGCAACTTAAGGGAGACTTATTTGGCTTAGGGTTCTAGAGGGAATACAGTCCATTATAGCAGGAATCAAGAGCAGAAGGTATGACTGGAGGCAGAAGCAGGACACTGTAGTCCCATGGACACATAGCAAAACAAATAAGAGGATGCACGGCTGGGCTACCAAGCCTCAAGGTCCACCCCCTGTGACGTGCTTTTCTCCAGAAAGCTCCTACTCCTAAAGGTGGCACAACTTCCCCAAACATTAACTCAGTGAAGAATGTGCATGAGGGTTGGAGAGATGTCTCAGGGGTTAAGACTCTGTCTCGAAAGCAGAAGATCTTGAGTTCAGATCCCAGGTCCCATGTAAAAACCCAGGAAGAAACAGCAGGGGCCTGCACTTCCAGCCCTGGTGGGCAGAGCCTGGGAAATCCCAGAGCAAAACAGGGAGGTAAAAGCAATCAAGGATGACTCCCAAAGTCACCTTGGCTCTCCACAGGGACACACAGTGCCCTCTGACACACACACACACACACACACACACACACACACACACACACACACAAATGAATAAATTTTTTTTTTAAAAAAAGAATGTGCATGAGCCAGTGGGGGGCACTTCACATCCAAACCATGACATAGTTAATCTTTGGAAGCAGAGGGGGCAGAACTCTTCACTCCTGGCTTGGTGGGAGAGTCATGGAGCCACCCATAGAAAAGGGAACATAGGGAATAGGCCTGCTTGAGTTTTAGAGGGAATGGTCTCCATATTTACTGATTAAGATAGCTTATTTTAAGGTCTTTGGTATTGACTTGCAGAAATTTTGTGTGCTTTTTATAAGCCAGAAGAAATTCTTTCTTGGCTTCCTTCTGACTTACTTATTACATAAACTTTACCTGCATCTCTGTGCAGTCTGCCCTCTGGTTCCCAGAACAGCAGTTGTGTTTACATGTCAGTGCCTTCTGCTTTCCATCCTTGGGTAACCTAGCAAACTAAATTGCAGTTAAGCTGTCTTTCACGGCCACGTGTCAATATCGTGTACTGGAAATGTTAATGGCCCGAACTTTCAGTTGGCCAAAGCCTCCCTCAGATGCTAAGCTTGAGCGTTCATCATCCTTCCGTCGTACGTGAATCCATCCTGAGGTCTCATTAAGCCTTGCCTTTCTGGAAAGTGCCAACTAAATGAAAGATCTAGATGCCTCAGAGCAGGCCATGTTCTCTAAGCCAAGGATGCTCAGTCATGGTGGTCAGAGACATAACTGGGGCTGTAATTTCCCTTTGGGATAGTCTCTCCGTTTCTACTGTTAGATTGTTTTCCTTCCCTGTTTATTTTGTAGAGAGTTGAGGAGAGGCATTGAGATAGAGTCTCATGCATTATGAGGTCTCAAACTCAAGTCCATTACAAATCTGACTTGGACTTCCGCTCCACCTGCCTCTGCCTGTCAGGTGCTGGGATTGCAGGCATGCATCATTATTCCTGCTTCCTTCCTGTTTCTTAAGCAACAGAGACAGATGGTCCCAACTTAAGATGTTTAAACTTATGTTGTTTTTTTTTTATTTTTCAATGATGTGAAAGCAACACACATTGTGTAGAAACCATACTTTAAATTTTGTCTAATTCTGTCTATTTTCCTGGCCTGGCAATCAGCTCTCTTACAGTGCTGGATGGTGGGGACAAGCCCAGCTCCCAGTGAGCCACATGAGCACAAGAGCAAGCAGCTCTGTGCTCCAGGATACAGTGCTGCTGAGATGAATTCTTTCAGTGGGTTAGAAGCAGCTGAGGCATTTAAAATCAGTCACTAACCAGGCTGCATTTGGGTTAATTACCAGCTTTTCCAGATCTCTCTTTATCCCTAGGCTCTTTAATGTTGATAGTGAGTTGTTTGGGTTTGCTTATTTTTGTTTTCTTTTGTGTGTGGCTGTTCGTGTGAATGCAGATATATAGATGTGCTGGTGCACTTTCCTGTGGAGGCCAAAAAATAGCCTTGACTCACTTCTCAGGTGCTATCACCTTTTTAATTTTTAGTGACAGAGTTTCTCCCTGGCCTAGAACTCACCAAGTAGACCAGGCTGGCCAGTCAGTGAGAAACAAGAGATCTGACTCTACCTCTTCAACCTTGGGATTACAAGCAAGCATCACCACATCTGACATTTTTTGGCTTTTTTTTAAACACAGGTGCTGGAGATCCAACTTAAGTCCCATGTTGGAGAGGCAAGCATTTAACTGGCTGAGCTGTCTCAGCCCTGTGTTTTGTTTTTGAAATTGAGTTTAGCTGTGTAGTCCGTGGTAGCCTTGAACTAATAGTTCTCCTGATTCCACTTCACTTAGGATATAGACATCTAGCTACTATGTCTTAAATCTCTTTTGCACTCATACTGGGAAAGTTTTGTCTTTTCTGAGCTTTGATTCTCACCTGTGGTGTATGGCAGATACAGGAATTATCTTACCTGTATCAGTGAAAACTATTGAGAGAAAAGCCTCATTTGCTAGGCTTTTCTTATGGAAGTTTTTGCATTTGTTTTTGATTTTCAAAGTAGAATCAACTTTCTAAATTCTTACGTGGTTAAGAGCAGAAAGATAGCCTTGGAGCTGGGTCACATATGAGGCTGAGACATTTTTACGGCCTATTATAACCTCGAAATTATGAATCATTTATTTCAACTATGAGAATTAATGAGAGGTTCAGGCTTAACTAAGCAATTATAAAAATTTACTTTGCTGGAAGTAGACCTGAGTTTATCCTCAGTTTTTGTTTTGTTTGAGACTGGGTTTCATTATATCTTCCATTTGCATTTTATTTTTCAAATTTTTTTGCAAGGTCGAATTTAAATAAAAAATGACTCTCTGAAATAGGCAAAAATTTTCTGAAAGTGGAGTTGAGAAACTTAGAATTGTTTTCATTTGAATTTGGAATGGTGATTAATGTTAATTATGAATTTAGAGCCCTGGGAGAGCTAGGGAAGCAAAATTACTTGTTTGCTTCAAAGGTGAACTCTGTGTGCTCATGTGTGCATCAGTGTGTTCACACATATATGTGTGCATGCATCCAGTGTCTTCCTTGAGTACTCTAATTTTTTAGTAGTACCTTAATTTTTCCCCACATTTCCTTATTTATGGGAAAGGACACTTACATGCCATAGCATGTATGTGAATATTGGAGGATAATTTGTAGGAGTTGATTCTCTCCTTCCATCATGTGTATTCTAGGGATTAAATTTATGTTGTCAGGCTTGGCAGCAAGCATCTTTAGCTGCTGAGCCATGTCACCATCCCTCCACCTTCTTTCTTGAGACAGGGTCTCTTACTGAATCTGAGTTTGCTGATTCAGCTAGGTTAGCTGGCCAGCAAGCTCCAGTCCTGTCTGCCTCCTGTCTGCCTCTCCAGTCTTGAGGTTGTAGGGACACGCTGCCAGGCCTGGCTTTTATGTAAGTGCTAGAAATTCCACACAGCAAACACTTTACCTTCTGAGCCAGTCCCAGCCCACTCTCTATAATGATGACCCAAGTAGTCTTGGGTGGAGCTGCCTGTCATCCTCTCACTGTCAGTCTCCTGTACAAAAAACATCAGGGCATGATAGGCTTTTGGCCTGTGATTATTGCTGGTTCACACTGCTGTGAATTAGAATCGTTTGCACATTCATGTTCTTTGTTCCACTATTGTCCTTCTTTCCACCATTAATGTATTATTTACTTGAAAAGTAGAAACCATACAATTTCAGCAGTGTTGAACTATGCCTTGCCAAGACTTGCAGTGGCTAGGAGTAGTATTAGGTCTTTTTTTGAACTTATTTGTGTCAATCAAGTTATTGTAGTTCTACAGAACAACTAGAAGAAACTGCTTTAAAACAGTTTTTTAAAATTGCTGCGCGGGGTATGAAGTTGCACAGGTACATGTGTACACATGTGGAAGGCAGAGAACAGTTTCATGGAGTCAGTTCTCTCCTTCCACCTTCCACTGATCCAGCTCAGGTTGTCAACTTGCGCAGCAAGTATCACCTGCTGAGTCATCTCTGTGTCCTCAGGCTGCTGTACGTAAGCTTTATCAGACCTTTGTGGGACAGATAAATCCTGAAGCACGAAATCATTTCAGAGAGGCGATACATAGGAAAAACCTCTCAGCCTAGTTTTTTGACATTAATGTAGTAAACAAAGAGACATGTAAGAAAAGGAAAGACTGATTTCACATCTGAAACTAAAATGAAAATTCTAGGTAAAGTCTTAGCAAATGTAGCACTATTAGAAAACAGAGCATCAAAACCAAAGTTTATATTAGTGTGTGTACAGCTCAGCTCACAAAAACTATCACAAACTTAACGAAATGTACTTTTGTGGGTATAGGTGTGTGTGTGTATACAACAAGGCACTTGGAGGTCCAAGGTGATACTGGTAATCATACTAGATTGCTCTATTTCCTTATTGTTTCCCTCCGGAGTTTCCCAGGCACTACCCTCCAGAGCCAGAACTGCAGGCCACTGCCATTTTTGTGCATTTTTATGTGGGATCTGGAATCTGAACTCAGATCCTTTTGCTTGTGAGGCAAAAGTTTAAACTTCTGAACTATCTCTCCAGCCCTGCAATGTACTAATTTCTGAAAGGAAGAAGGTCATGTGATTTTCTTTATTAGATCTTTATTAGATCAAAGGAAAGCAGTAGAAGAGCCTCTTTATTATGGTTTATAATAAAAAGCTAGACCTTAGGAGGCAGAGGCAGGAGGACCACTGCAAGTTAGAAGGTAGCTTTGTCTCCATAGAGGGTTCCAGGCTTATCACGGCTGCATGAATAAGACCCTGTTTCCAACAGCAATAACAAAAGCCAGGCCTATAACCCAGGCCTTGGGAGATTGAGGGAAGAGGATCAGGGTGAGACACTTGTTAAACAAAAGACAAAAGATGCAACCGGGTATTTATCTAGTCTGGCGTATTTCTTTCCTCCTCCCCCTCTTTTTTTCCCCCCAAAGCTAAGGATTGGGCTCGATGTCTTATAGGAACTTTGAAGTTTAGTGACACCAGCCCTTGATTTTTTTAACCAAGAAGAAATAAAAGGGAACTTCCCTGACCTAAGATTAACCAAACATTTCCAAGTAGACATCATACTTAATGGTAAAACTGTAGCTTCATTTATCTGACAAAAATTTATTATTATATCATTCTTACTGTTTACTAGTGAACTGGAATTCCTGGCTAGTGCCAGAAGACAAGAAAAAGAACTAAAAGAAATAGAAAAGATGGGCTGGGAGTGTAGCTCAGTTGGGAGGGAGCTTGTCTAGCATGTGCAGGGTTCCATCCCCACCATCTCCGATACCACAAACGGTACTTGTCTGTCATCCTAGCACTCAGGAGGCAGAGTCAGGAGGATCAGTTCAAGGACATCCTCGGCTGCATAGTATGTTTGAGCCAGCCTGGGCTCCTTGAAACCCTGTTTAAAGAAAAAAAAAGAACAAAAGAAATAGATAAAACATACATTAAAAATCAACCTCAAACAGTAAAGTACTCATGAAATAATACAGATGTGAATGGGAAGATTTATTATGCAGAGGTTAATCCTCCCAAAATAAGTTTATAGGGCTGGGGGACAACTCAGTCAGTAGAACACTTGGCTTGCAAGCAGAAGAACCTGAATTCAATCCTCGGAACCTGCATGGAAAAATATGAGCACTGTGGCACTTGTCTGTAATCCCAGTGCTGAGAGATGGAGAAGTAGGACCCCTGGACAGCCTCAGGTCAATGAGAGAGGTGGACACAGAGGTGGACAGTGTTCCTGAGAATGATACCTAAAGTTGTCCTCTGGCTCTCCATATACAGGTATACCCCTCCGCACACATGCACACACACACACACACACACACACACACACACACACACACACTTTTTTTTTTTTAATTTATGAATTCACTGTAATACCAATCAAACTTTGTTGATGTTATTGTTGCTTTGAGACAGGATTTCATCCTGTAACCCAGGCCGGACTAGAACTATATAACCCAGACGAAGTCTCAAATTCAGAGCCTCAGCCTTCTGAGTGCTAGGATTATAGGTGGAGCCACCACACCTAACTCCATGGAAAGTTTCTAAAAGAGTTGGTGAAGTGGAGGTGGTCTAGGCAGCAAGATCTGTATGTTCCTGGTAATCAGGGTGGTGCTGTGATGAGACAGAGCAAGTCACATAGGTCAGCAGACCAGTAGAAACCAAAGACCCACGGTAGAGGTGTTAGTAAGGTAAGAAGTGACTCCATGAAATAGAAAACCATAAAGCACATCATGTGATTACATCCACTATAAATCTGATATGGCCAAAAGCACCTGAAACAAAGACTGGTCACGGACAGAAGTTTTGATAAATGTCCATCTGGCCTGGGTCTTGTATTCAAAACATGTAAAGAGTGTGAGTAATTTAAAGAGAAAAAGAACCCAAAGGAAAAAAAGTTGCTTGATTTCTCAAATATGTGTTGATGATTTGTTTCTGCCAGTATTAAAGTGGTAGGGCATACAAAGCAGTTTAGTTCTTAGTTCTTGTGTGAATGGTAGTACAGTGGTGAATGTGTTTCATCAGTTCACAGAAGAGAAAAGAAAATGATCAATAAGCCAGACATGTTTGTAATTCCAGTGCTTGGGAGACCAAGCCCAGGGAGACCTGGGCTACATGGGGAGATTCTGAATCCAACTAGTCAACTAACTAAAACTATTTAAAACTTTAAATTCTGACTGTGGGTCCCAGCTTTGCTCTCTGTCTCTCAGCTCATTCATGTTCCAGCAGCACAACTTTGGAAAAGGTTCCTGACTTCTTTTCAACTGATTTGTTCTGTTTAAAATGAGACCCCAGCCGCATACCTCAGCAGCTGGTCATAAGGAATAAATAATGTTTGTCTTAAGTTTTCAAACAGTTCCAGTATGTAATGGTTGATAGATGACAATCGATTTATTATTTATAATGTAAGTTCATTATAAGAGTCCAGAGAAATATCTGGTCCCAATGGAATTTTGCCTGTTCTAGTTGGAAAGATCTTGGATGAAGAGTTCCCTACTCCAGAAAACACAGCTGGCTGCGAGCAGCTTACTCCGTGGGACTTGAGGTTGGTGCAGTCATCACTAAGGGCTGGGCCTCAACTCTAAAAGTTCAGAACCTCAATTTTGAGATATGATGATTGGCCTGAGGAACTAGTTTATGGGTCAGACTCACTGGAGTGGAGATTCATTTACAGTGCGACATGGAACTGTTGAACAGACTAATCTCTGAGCATAGTGGTTATTACATTCTCTCCCTGAAGGCCACTTTAGGTTTTCTGCACAAGAAGCAAGCACACAGTAAGCCTGCTGCATAGTTCTAGTGACTATCACAATCAGGAGCTCACGTGTTCTAGTTACAAGCTAGGAGACCTCAGCCTTGTGCAGGGGACACTACACACACACATACACACACACACACAAACACCTGACCTCCAGCCTGTGGGCATTTTTAAAGATGGATTATTAAAATATCTACTATTTTTTCTCTTCATCCTTAGAAGATGTTATTTTATGGCATTGCCACTGTGAACACAAAGTGATAATTCCTTATTTATCTAATTATTTGTCTGTTTCTTTGTCAAGTGTGCTGGTGATTGAAGGCTAGGGCCTTGTACATGCTGGACAGGTACTTGACCACTGAGGTCCATCCCCACCTTCTTCATTTTTGGATATGCTCAGTGACATCATTTCAGAGGTCCTGCCCTTTAAACCCAAATAGTATTTGGAACAATTCCTTTATTACTATTATTATTATTATATAATATATAATATTATATATAATAAAATATATAAGAAGATGTGCATGCCATGGAGCACAAGTGGAGGTCAGATGACAACTTTCAGAAGTCAGTTCTTTCCTCCCACCGTGTGGGTTTCTGGGGATGGAACTCAGGTTATCTGGTTTGTGTGCAGGCACCTTACCTATTAAGCTATTTTGTCAGCCCCCTGGAACAGTTCTGAGGTTAGTTTTTTCAATGGGAGATTCGTGAGCTGGCCTCTTAGAATTAGCATGTTAAAATGGACCTGGTAAGCCTTTGGTCTCAGAATGTGTAATATTTATTGTTTCTTACCTGCCAATATTAGCTAGGATGTTTCTAATCTGTAGTTCCTTCAAAGTCATTTAGTTCTTATTAGTTATGGTAAATTCTTTTAGAATGGAATGAATAGAGGAATTTTTTTTCAATAATATGATTATAGCTGTATTGAGTGGTTCAAACAATCTATTATTTGTTCTTGGCTGTTGGCTGTTAGTATTAACTTGAAAATAATGGGCAAGGCCTAGGGATAATCCCAATTACTCAAAAAGCTGAGGCAGGAGGACTAACCGAGCCCAGAATTTTGGGGTTATCCTGGGCAACATAGTGAGATTCTATTTCAACAAATAATCAGAGAAAATCCCTATATATTTACTGAATTACATGTGCTATATGATTGTTGTTTAATCATGTATGTAACTCACTGATGTTATAACTCGATCAGTGCACACAGGCAACATAATGGATCTGAGGATGAAAACTAACAGTCAGTGAAGCTGATAACGTATTCCACACACTTATGTTTGTGATCATGTCACTGGTCATCAAGTGAGACTCAGCTGTTCCTTCTTTAAGAGTGCTTTGCTGGGCTAGAGAGATGGCTCAGGGGTTAAGACTCTGCCTAGCAAGCAAAAGGTCCTAAATTCAGATCCCAGGTCCCACATAAAAATGCCAGGTGGAAATGGCAGCAGCCTGTATTTCAGGCTCTGGTGGATGGAGCCTGGGAAATCCCAGAGTGAAGCAAAGAGAGGTAGAAGCAATACTGGATGATTCCTGAAGTCAGTCACCCTTGGTCCTCCACAGGAACACACAGTTCTCTCTCTCTCTCTCTCTCTCTCTCTCTCTCTCTCTCTCTTTCTCTCTCTCTCTCTCACACACACACACATACAGGCAAACATTACTATTTTTTTTTAAAAGAACACTTTGCTGTTTTTCTCACTGCGTATCTGCTTCTTTGATGTCCTGTCCCTCAGAGCTCACTTTTTGTGTCCCACTATAGTAAGTGAGCCTGCACTTAGTCATTAGCAGTTGATTGGCTTAGTGTGCTTCTCTAATAAGATTATATTTTGGCCTTAGTGGGGACTTTGATGTCTTTCAATCTAGTGGTGGAACTCACTGACAGGCCAGGAAAGCTGATGTTTTAAGACAGAAGCAGCCACGCTGGATTAGTGGGACTTAAACTACATGAGGAGCATTGCATGGTGTGCTGGGACCTTCTTTTTTGTGGTGAGCCTGATTCATTCTTGCACAAGTTAGGACCCAGTCCTCTCACCCTTGTGCCTGCCACTGCAGCTGAGCTCCCAGAAGCAGCACTTGGGCTTTATCCGCATACAAGAGATGAGAGTTCACACACAGTTCACGGCTTTGAAATGCCTCCTAGGCCTTATTTGAAAGAAGGCCCCTTTTATGCCTTTGCCACACAGCACATTCTGCTGGCCAGTAAATATTCACTATGCATACCCCCACTGGAGACTGAGCAGAGGCCACTTTAGCTGCTTTAATTCAACAGTGCTTTATGATGCAGTGGGTTGCTCCTAGCATGTCATTGGACCCTCTTTTAAACACAAATGAAAAGATCTTACTAAAATTTTCTGTTTCTAAGTCTTTAAAGATAATTTTACAGCACCATAGAGCAAGAACAGCAAAAGGGTGGCTTTTCTGGTTTTATTCTGAAGTTTTATTTATTTATTTGTTGATTTATTTAGTGTGTGTGTGTGTGTGTGTGTGTGTGTGTGTGTGTGTGTGTGTCCCTGTGGAGGACCAAGGGTGACCTCAGAATCATACTGGATTGTTTCTACCTCCTTTTTGCTTTGCTCTGGCATTTGCTATGGTGTACCCATCAGGGGTGGAAGTGCAGGCTGCTACCGTTTCCGCCTGCCATTTTTACATGGAACTTGGGATCCAAACTTCTGCTTTCGAGGCAGAGTCTTAACCCCTGAGCCATCTCTCCAGCCTCTGAAGAATTCTCTAAGTGTAAGACTATCTTTGTTAAGTAAAACTCTTTGGATAAAATCAAGACCTGTATGTCAGTTAGAATAAGATTAGGAGGCAAAAATAAGTAGCACTCAGGAGCCTGTTTTCAGGAGTAGGTGACAAGACTGGCTGTGTCAGTAGGATTTTGGTTTGCCTCGGCATGTAGGAGTGAGCACATGAATACTTACTATCCATGTAAGTACATGGATATTTTGTGTAATCTTCCTCACTCATTAGCTGACCCCCACTTCTCCTTGGCTGTTTTTGTTCTCCCTCCCTCCCTCCCTGTCTCTGATTTCTACAGGGAACTTGACTGTATATGTTGAAAGACATTTTACAGACCACCATTAAACTGGAACAATGTTAGGAGCGCTCTTGAGAATTGGGGAAAAGAAAGAGTCCTCCCATGAAGTCACTTCTGTGGACAATGTCTGGGAGTGGTCCCAGGAGAACAGGAATCCCCTAGCCACCTTGGTCCGCAGGAGGCTCAGTGACTGTTGCCATACTGCCATAGGCTGATGAGGTTTGTGCTTTGTCACTCAAGAGCCAGCAGGCCGCTTCGCTCCAGACTTGGTTTCCTAATGAAAGCATGGGAAAGTGTATTTGCTGTCTTAGCTTCAGTCACTGTGGTAACACCTTTATTTCTAAGATATGAAAATATTCAGCAGTCTCCTTTTCCATCTCCACCCCCAGTTTCTCACAGGTTGTATGATACTGTTGATTTCTTTTCATTCTTTTGAGGTTTTTTTCACATACTGTTTTTTGATTCGCATATATAAGACTGCCTTTTAAAAAACTGGTGAATTCCATGTATGGTTGATTTATAATAACTTTTTGTTTTGTTTTGTTTTTGAGGCAGGGTCTCATATAGCCTAGACTGGCTTCTAACTCCAGTCCTCCTTCTTCTATTTCCCCAGGGCTTTGTGCATGCTAGATTGGCACTCTACCAACTACTGAGATATTATAAAGTAGAGCTACATCCAGCCTAATCTATAATAACCTATTCTCTGTTAAAGTGCCTGAATGTCCTTTTTGTAGTCTTCCAGTTTTCTTCTTTCATGAATGTTTAACAAATGGCCCTGTGTATTTGGCTCCTTCTCTTAGGACATGTGTCATCTTTGCTCTTGAAATCAAGTACTTAAAGGCTCTGTCTGCATCCGTGGAAAATGTGGCTGGTCTCTGTCCTGACAGACATGCTCTAACGTGCTACAGGGGAGACATGCTGCACTTTCTTACTGCTGATTTGAGCAGCCAGACTTCAGGAAGACGGGGTTCCCATTTCTCAGGACAGCCACTGAAATAACTACCACTGACTTCAAGTGCTAAGGACCCATTTGTAAATTCTAGTCAGACAACTTTCTATTCACAGAACTTGCTCTCCCCTTTTATTCCTCTGCAAGAAGTTCCTGACATATAAATGTGTCTTTCATACATATGGCCATGTATGGAAAGCCCTACTTAGAAATGTGGAGGATGTAGAAGGGAGATTCCCAATTTCACTGATTGGACTGTAGTTGGAAAAGCAATTGCTAGAATCTTATAATTACAAGTTTGAATTAATTTTTTCAGAGAAAATACATTTGCGTTAAGAAAGGTGGCACTTGCTGTACTCCAGTCCTTGGCGAGGTATGAAGATCACCTGGAGTCTAAGACCAGCCTAGGGGCTACATACTGAGATCCTGTCTCACAACAACAAACAAATGCATTGGGTAGATAGATAGCCTCCAGAGTGGTTGGAATATTCCAGTCCTGTATTACATGCACATGATTTAAACTAGACCAAATGCTCTTCTCAACATTGTTTCTATGAGACAATATGTTTGAAAATCTCAGTTGGAAAATAACTTGTTGCTTGGTGTGTGTGAACATTGTGTTGATCTGTGCTTGTGAACATTGTGTTGGATCTATGCTATTGGATTTTGTTTTACCACACTGTTTTATTAAGTGACCTTCATTTGACTGGGATCAGAGAAACAAAACTATTTGGATTTTTAGAATCAACTGTGCTCCTGCTTGCATTGGTGTGTGCGAGCTCCTTGGCATGGAGATGGTTGGAGTGAGCAGAAAGGAGCAGGAATGGAAGCTCCAGACAGCAGAGTGTTCACTTAGCAGGGACACGTCAGCAGACTGACTGAAGAGGCTTCATGCCCCCCAAAGACATGGTGTTTGGGTGCATACTGAGGAAAAAGCCATGATTCCTGTGATCGATCAAACTTTCAGAGAGCAAACCCTGATTTTCTCAGTAGCAGCAATAGGGGTTTTCTGTGTAGCGAGAGAAAGCTTGCTTGAGCACTAGCTTATCAGGGCTAGAAGAAAAAATACCTCATGTACTCTACAGGCTCCCTTTACAGGTACTATTACACAGATAGCCTAAATGCTTGCTGACAGATCTGTTATGAACCCAGCCTTGTTTCCTGTCAGCTTTTGTTTTGGGTTCTCCTTCTTAACTACTTGTTCCATTTCAAAAACACCAATCTCAAAAAAATTACATGTTTAAAGAGACGACATCTTTTCATTCCTTTACATACTCTTCTTTCCACTTGCCTTTAGGGAAATGCTTCATGCCAATGTAGTAATCCCAGGCAGAATGAAACACAGAAAATGTCCAAGTCTTGGGCCATTTAGGTCTGAAGGGATGCTTCTGCTGCACTGAATGGAGGTGGCCTGTCACTGTGCTAGTGGGCAGAGCACAATGCACCTCTCCACAGAAGAGAATTAGTAAATTAACCAGCCCAGATTCTAATACACAGGACAATTTTTTCTTGGCTTATGGAAAATCCTGGCTTGTCACAATGTTTCTTCTATTAGTTGGAGCATTTATGAGTTGGGATTCATAGGGAAGTTAGGTCACTGGCCAAAGTATAGATAGAGCTAATTCTCCAGATTGGTGAGGGAATTACTAGGGCCTAGGCAGTGGAATGGATTAGGGACAGACTGTTAGGGTAATCCAGAATGCACACAGGGGCTGTTTAGGTCAGCTTCATAAACGGCCTCTAGAGCATGAGCCAGTATCTGAATGTGTCAAGTAGATCCCTTTGATCTGGGGACAATACATCCACCAAGTTTTAGTTTGGCTTTTTTTTTTTTCAATATTAGGAGTCCAGAACTTCAATCATGCTAGCCAAGTGCTTTTCTCAGTAAACTACTAAGCTTGAAGCAAACTTAAATAATCCTTATGTAGCAACCTTTTTTTGTTTTGTTTTGTTTTACTCTTGACTGTCCTCTAACTATACAGAGTCAGGAGTATCAACATAGGGCCTTGTGTGTATTAGGCAAGTGCTTTACACCCAGCTCCACCACCAACACTCTTTTTACTTTTTCTTTTTATTATTATTATTATTATTTCCGCTCATACAAACAACAGGTACATGGTCCCTCCCTCCTCCACCTCCCCCCGACCCTCCTTTTACTTTCCCTTTGAAACAAAGGATCATTAAGTTGCCTAGACTGGCCGTGGATGCCTTCTGCAGCCTGGACCTTTATCTACAGGCATGCAGCAGCAGACTTGACCAGGGCTTTCGTTTGTAAAGTCGGTGCATATGTGTTCCTCAGGAGCTGCCCACCTGGTTTGTGGAGACACAGTCTATCACTGGAACCTTATTGATTAGGCTAAGCTGGCGAATCAACAAGACTCAGGCATCCTCTCTGCCACTCCAGCACTGGGATTTCACTCATGTGCCATCATATCTGCTCTCTCTCTCTCTTTTTACAATGTGGGTTCTGAAGATCAAACTCAAGCTTACATAGTAAGCCTGAGCTATCTCCCTATTCTCTCTCTCTCTCTCCAAGAATTTCTCATAGTCTATCTCACACTGGCCTTGGAGTTTCCTGTGCAGATTCTCCTGCCTCAGCCTTCCCAGTGCTAAGATTACAGATGTGAGCCACCACACCCAGCTAAAAACTTTTTTTCTTATGTATGTATACATTGATAACAAATTGCATTTTTCATATGCCTTGGGAATAAAATATTAGTAAAAAAGATAAAAGTAATTAAAAATGTCTTCACTGTCTTTTCAAGCACTCTTTGCAGGTTTTGTGGGAGAGATGCAGTTTAGTGAGTGGAAGGGTTAAACTACTCAGCGCCATTGCATATGGCTGTGAGCAGAATCACAGATGTTGATGATACCACATAATTAGTATTTTTTATGTAAATGAAGGCTGTCAGCATGTTACCATAGTGTCTGCTCTTTGAGGCTGGAATTTATGCCACTTGGTCTCACCCAGAGCAAGCAGGATTATTTCACAGTCAGTTCCAGAGAGACTAATGAAAGAGAGAGAGAAAGAGAGAGAGAGCAATCCATGACATAGATTCCCTTTATTTTATTTTTCCCTATTTTGTTGATATTTATTTCTGGTGATAATTTTGTTATATGATTAAGATTTGCTAAGAAATGTTTGAGAATAATGATACTTTCAAGTTACAGATTTTTTGAGTAATGTTGATTACAGTGTTCACTCATCTCTTGGAGACTTTAAAAATAACGTAATAAATCTAGAAGTTTCTCACCAGAACAAAAAGCAAAAGTTGAAAACATTTCATTGTCATTTGGTTTAATACCTAAGGGTCTTTGTGGTGGAATTATCTAAATATTGGGTCTGATTTTTAGCTTTAGTTGACTTAAAGGTTTTAGCTTTTTCTTTACTTTCCCTCCTCCCGTGGTGCCAGAGATTGCTAAGCACAGTATGCAGACACACCCACAGTCTAGTTCTGAAAAATAAAAGTATAGTGCTGGTGTAGTGGCTTGTTCCTATATTCCCAGCACTTGGAAGGCTGAGACAAAAACATCAACACAAATATATATTTATATATTTGAGAGAAAGCACACACGTTTATGCTATGGTTGTCAGAGGACAACTTTTGGAATTTAGTTCTCTTCTACAATGTGGACTTTCAAGGATTGAATTCAGATGGCCAGATTTTCAAGCAGAGACTTTATTACTGAGCTGTCTCACTAGCCTAACTGACACAAATTTAAGGTCAATTTGTGTTAAGAGTGAGGCCCTGTCTCAAAAAAAAAAAAAAATCAGGGCTGAAGAGATGGTTCAGGAATTAAGATTGCCTTGCAAGCAGAAAGACGTGAGTTCACATCCAGATCCCACATAAAAACCCCAGGCAGAAATAGTGGCAGCCTGCACTTCTGGCCCTAGTGGGCAGAGCCTGGGAAACCCCAGAGCAAAGCAAAAATGAGATAGAACAATCAGGATGATTCCTGAAGTCACCCTTGGGCCTCCATAGGCACACACAGTGCCTTCTTACACACACACACACACACACACACACACACACACAGGCACATGCACCCATGCAAGTGCAAAAAATAAATCATAAAAATAGATTAAAAGATTAAAAGATCACTAAATATGGTAATTTAGAAAGCTAGCTTAGTATCTGCTTGGGTTTACTTTCCCCATGGGCACATCGGTCTAGGTGTCCATGCATTTACACATCAGCACCTGACCTGCCTCACAATGCAGAACTCTTCCAGACACTTCCTGTTCTTTCCTAGCTGTACACCAGTCTATCTGTTTGGGATATTGGGGTGCCTATCACACAAGATGATGTATGTGTTAAGTGGAAATATAGGATTATGACCTTTGAGAAGAGAAAGATGCACATGTAAATATATGTATATATATGTGTGTGTATGTAAAATAATGCGTACATATGTGTATGCATTCCTCTTTCCATTAGTGGGAGTTAGATAGGTTCAACATGTTCTTTCTTCAATCTGGCTTATTTGAGGTTGTATACCTCTATCTTCTGTGTTGGTTAAAATCTTTTTTTTTCCTTTTGTGTCACTTTTGGGGGATTTCTACTTCTCGATCTGATCCGCTTTCCTCTAGAGAACTGGTCTGCCCAGCTGAGATCTCTGGTGAGGTACTAAGCAGCCTTTCATCTCCCTGAATGGGCTTACCCTGCCATATGGCAGGTTAGTGAGTCGCTGCAACACAATGGGAAAGGCTGTGCAGGAAAGGACTGTGTGATCAGCACATTTAGAGATCAGAAAATGAGATCTGGAAAAGGCATACCCAGGGTGCCCTTCCCATCTGGCAGGCCTCATGTGGACATTGAGTACAGTGAATGCTCCGTGTTTCTGCATTTGGACTTTTGGTCAGTCCCCATATTTGCTTCTGGTGCAGGGGCTGCTGTGTAAGATGTCGGTCCTCTGGTAGTGTGCTGCTGTATTGAGTTTGCAGAAACACGCTCACTGCAGGATTTGTGTATCCTATGTGTGTTTCATAGGACAAGAACTAGGTGGCACTCAAGTTCCCAGAGACACAGCAAGACAACAATGTGGATTTGCTAGCATGGCGTTGTGAATCAACAAAGTTATCCAGATATGGTTCAGCAAGCACCTCCTCTGAACACAGCAGAAAAAAGGGAACAAACTAAAGGTAGTGTGGCTGGTATGCTTAAGCCTGTCTTTGTAAAACTGCAGTCATTTGCCACATATGACTATTTTAATTAAGCTTAATAAAATTCAGAGTTCAGATGACTCTGTAGAAGGCATTTGCGGGCAGTGTTCAATCCTGAGAGACCACATAATGGAAGGAGAGCACCAACTCCTGCAAGTCATGTGCCTCCTCCAAATAAATAAATTAATATTGAAAATGTTCATACTCGAGTCTTTCCTTCTCACCACCGAAATTTTAAACTCTCAGTAATCTCATGTGACTAGCAACTACAGTGTTCAGAAACACAGATATTCCATATTTACAGATAATGCTGGTCTAAGTGGAAGAATTTGAAAATTAACTCATTCTTTGATGTCTTTGAGTTCTGTATCCCTAAAGTATGGGATTGGTGCAATAATTCCTATGTGAATGTGTGTCTTGTATTGTGTATATGTATGTATGTATTCATATATGTGCATACACCTGTGTGATTGCATGTGAAGGCCAGTGGTCAAAGTCAAGTGTCTTCCTCAGTCACATTCTACTTCATTTTTTAACATTTTTAAATTAATTGTGTGTGTGTATGTGTGTGTGTGTATCAGAGGGCACTGTGTGTCCCTGTGGAGGACCAACAGTGACTTCAGGAATCATCCTGGATTGCTTCTACCTCATTCTTGCTTCCCCCTGGGATTTTCCAGGCTCTGTCCACCAGGGGTGGAAGTGCAGGCCACCACCCTTTCTGCCTGGTGTTTTGTGTGGTACCTGGGATCCAAACTCAGGACCTTCTGCTTTCGAGGCAGAGTCTTAACTCTTGAGCCATCTCTGGCCCCCTTTTCAATGATGATTTTGTGTCCCCAGTATTGGTTGAAAGCATCATCATCAGCCAACTTCTACTATCATTTGCAGTAAAAAGAAAATCCATTTATTTACCTTTTAATCTTTTTAGTGTGTATGTGTGGAGGATGATTGATTTGGCTGTGCCCTAATTAAACAAATATTTCAGGACTATGTCAAACTGTTTGAGAGAGTAATTCTTTTTTCCACTCAAATGCTGGGTTAGGCTCATACATGCCAGCTAGGCACATGTATAACATATGATCTCCTCTCTGAAGGAGTTTCTTTCTGGTTACAAAATGAACAATCATCCAGAAAAATGATATAAAGTGCATACAGCAACAAATCAATAGAAAGTAAGAATAAGAAATAATTGGGGCTGGAGAGGTGGCTCAGGGGTTAAGCCTCTGCCTTGAAGGCGGAAGGTCCTGCGTTCGGATCCTAGACCCCACGTATAGACACCAGGCAGAAGCGGGGGCAGCCTGCATTTCTGGTCCTGGTAGGGTGGAGCCTGTGAATCCTGGGGCAGAGTAAACAAGGAGGATGTGGAGGCATCCATGGTGGTTCCCAAATTCGTCCATGGTTCTACACACACACACACACACACACACACACACACACACACACACATTGAATAAAAAAAATTTACAAAAGAAATAATGAAAGGCCAGGGAGATGACTAGCTTGTAAGAACACTTGCAACTCAAGTTTGAGTTATATCCCTGGAACCCATGTAAAAGGCTAGATGCAGTATTATCCATCTATAATTCCAAGGCTCCTATAGTGAGTGGGAGGTGGAGCCAGGAAAATCAGGTGGAAGAAATTAGCAGGCCAATTAACTTGGAATATACATTCTGTGCCTCAACAGGGTGGAAAGCAGAACTGCCTCTCAACAGTTGTTCTCTGACTTCTATTTGTGCGGTATGACATGTGTATGATGTGTGTATAATAAAGATTAGAAAAATATGAATGCTGTGGAAGCTAAATCCTGATAGAGGAAAACTATGATCTGGCTTGATTTGATTGCTTTCCTTTGTGTAGCTTGGTTTCTTCTGTTGGGTCTGATCTTTATCATCTCTCATTTGGTCCTATAGTATATTCATGTGTGGATTTTGATAATGGGACTAGGTCAAATGCGTATCTGGAAAACTAACCAAAGGAACTGCTCAGTTTATTGGATTTAGGACTCTTAATGAGTTGACACACCATCTATAGAATTGTTGTTCACAGAAATAAAAAGTGGAAAAGCATGTTACAAGAGCTATCTTTAGAGGCCACATGATGGCTCAAGGTGATCACTGCGTAAGTCTGGTGACCTGAGTTCAATCCCTGGAATGTGTGACAGTGGAAGGAGAGAACCAACTCCACAAAGTTATTCTCTCTCTTTCATATGCACATCATCATACACATACAACATAATTTTAAAATTTGAAAAAGAACTATTGTTAGAGGATTTTTAAATCCTGGAAGGAAATTTCAAGTTTCTTTAAAAAAAAAAAAAAAAGTATCTTTAAAAATAGCCATCTAGGGCTGGAAAGATGGCTCAGGAGTTATCTGCATTCCAAGCAGGTCTTGAGTTCAGATCTCAAGTCCCACATAAAAATGCAGCAGCAAACTGCACTTCCGGCTCTGGTGGGTGGAGCCTGGAAATCCAAGAGCAAAACAAAAAGGAAATAGAAGCAATCCAGGACCACGGGGACACACAGTGCCCTTTGATACACACACACACACACATACACACACACACACACACACACACAAGAAATGTTAAAGAAAAAAGAAAAATAGCCATCCAGCTTCTTTCCTTGGAGAAATTGCCTACTTCATTCTCTTTGTGAACCACATTAAAAGCAATGTTAGAGCTAAGTGTGATAGTCACACCTAGCACTTGAGTGACTGAGGCAGGAGAATTGCCACAGGTTTGAGGCTAGCCTGAGTCATATAGTGAGTTTCAGGGCAATCTGGGCTATAGGGTGAAATCCCATGTGGGGGGTGAAGGGGGAATATTCTTGGTGTGGTCACTTTAAAAAACATTTTGAGTTATCTGGCAGATAATGTTGTTCTTTTGCGCTGAAGTTGGATTGAACAGTATTCACATAGACACACCACATTTTGTCCTAAGTTAGAGCCATCTAATTTTTTTACTTACCTAGCCATTCAGTAAAAAAAGTGAAAGTTTCCCCATTCTTTCTACAAGATGTAAACGTTCTTAAAAAGACACATATAGTGTTATTTAAATTGAGACTCAGCATCTATCCCCTTAAGTATCACTACAATGATACTTTGCAGAAGACTTTCTTTTTCTTTATCCTATCCTCTCTGCTCTGAAATACCTCAAAATCGACCCAAGATTGTTGGTGTATGTCTTTGTTTTTCCTGCTGGTACTTGAAGCACCGCAAAGTTTAGACTTTCAAAGGAACAAATTTTGAGTTGAAACCCCGAGTCTTACACTGAAATGCCCATTGCAACCTAGAAAAAGTCTAGGAAAATATTTTTGCTAAAATCTTTTCTTTTTTCTTTTTTCCCATTTTGGGGCTCTGACATGCCAGGCTAGGAGAGTGGCGACTGCGTTGAGACATGGATAGATGCAAACATGTAGGGCGCTTACGGCTCGCCCAGGACCACTCCATCCTGAACCCCCAGAAGTGGTGCTGCCTGCAGTGCGCCACCACCGAGTCGGTGTGGGCTTGTCTCAAGTGCGCGCACGTGGCCTGCGGCCGCTACATCGAAGACCACGCACTGAAACACTTTGAAGCGTCGGGACACCCGCTGGCCATGGAGGTCTGGGATCTCTACGTGTTCTGCTACCTGTGCAAGGACTACGTGCTCAATGACAACCCGGAGGGGGACCTGAAGCTGCTGAGAAGTTCTCTCCTGGCGGTCCGCGGCCAGAAGCAGGACCAGCCCGCGACGCGCGGGCGGACGCTGCGGTCCACTGCTGCGGGCGAGGACGTGGTTCCCCCCGCAGCGCGCTCCTCAGGGACAGCCTCAGATGCTCACGGCGCTGTGGTACCGGCGCCAGCGCCTGCTGGCCAAGGCGCTGCGGCTGTGGTTCGCCAAGAGCTCGCGCGGCCGGGCGAAGCTGGAGCAGCAGCGGCGGGAGGAGGCGCTGCAGCGCAAGAAGGAGGCGGCGCGCCAGCGGCGGCGCGAGGTGAAGCGGCGGCTGCTGGAGGAGCTGGCCAGCGCCCCTCCGCGCAAGAGCGCGCGCCTGCTCCTGCACGCGCACAGCGCCGCGGCCGCGCGCCCCGCCGCCCTGGCCGCTGCCCACCGCGCGCCCGCCGCCCTCAAGCCGCGCCGGGCGCCCGCCGTGGCCCCCGGCGTCACGGGCCTGCGCAATCTGGGTAACACCTGCTACATGAACTCCATCCTCCAGGTGCTCAGCCATCTCCAGAAGTTCCGGGAGTGTTTCCTGAACCTCGACCCTTCCACCTCAGAGCACCTGTTTCCCCCGGCCACCAATGGGAAGGCTCCGCTGTCCGGGAGGCCGGCCGGCAGCTCCACCCCCGAGCTGTCCGCCCGGAGCGAGCGCACCCAGGGGTGCGAGGCCCGGGGCCTCTACTGGAACAGCGGCGTCTCCATCAGCCGGAGCCTGGAACTCATCCAGAACAAGGAGCCCCGCTCGAAACGCATCTCCCTGTGTCATGAACTGCACACCCTCTTCCGAGTCATGTGGTCCGGGAAGTGGGCCTTGGTGTCGCCCTTCGCCATGCTCCACTCGGTGTGGAGCCTGATCCCCGCCTTTCGGGGCTACGACCAGCAGGACGCGCAGGAGTTTCTCTGCGAGCTGCTGCACAAGGTGCAGCAGGAACTTGAGTCCGAGGGTTCCACGCGTCGTATCCTCATCCCCTTCTCCCAGAGGAAACTCACCAAGCAGGTCTTAAAGGTGGTGAACACCATATTTCACGGACAGCTGCTCAGTCAGGTAGGTACACACCCACCCTGACCTGTCGCTGTCCAGCAGGACGGAAGTTCAGACAGGTTTTGAGATACCTGGCCATTTGTACATGTCACCTTTTTCCGGGTGGTATTCAAACCTGTCATACGGTGGCCTTGTTGATGAACTTGCTTGTTTCTGCCGATTCCTCGCTTAACTGACATATTACTTTATTTTCAGTGAATATCTTTAAATCGATGAAGATAAAGACAGTATAGTGCTGGTGTTATAACAAAGTAGCCATGGCTGGCATTCCATCTTTAGATCAGTGCAGCTTAAGAGTTTGTTTAGAATCCTAGTTTCAGGTAGTTTGAATTTTCTTCATCTATAAGGAAAGATGGTTGGGAATATTCTAGAGGTTCTGCAAGTTTCTTTCCCATTTCTACTTGTTTGTTTTTCAGACTTGGTCTCATTTAGTCCAGTAGACCTGCATTCACCGTGTAGTTGAGGATGACTTTGAGCTCCTGATCCTCCTGCCTTCAACTCCATGTGCTGGGATCCCCACATAAGATCTTGTGAGAATATGCAACTTTTACAGAGGTTGAAAGGGCAGATAAGCTGAAGCTCAGACAAAACTTCTGTATTGAATTCACTGAGTTGCAGAAGTTTTCATGCCCTGGGTTTAAGGACTGTGAAAAGATTGAGTAGGCTAGGAACAGAAAGTTTATTGAGCCTTTTTTTTTTTTTTTAAGGAAAGATGTCCCTGAAGAACATCTGGAAATGTCACAGTGAGAGAGGAAATGTGGTCCCAACACTGTGGGGTTCTGAGATCAGGATTCAGGGTAGAAATGCTGCAGGAAATGAGGGCAAGCCAGCACTTGGGAGATCAAGGCAGGAGAGGACAGCTCCAATTCAGGAGGGGAGACAAAAGTGAGACCTTGCTCAAAAAAATAAAAATAAAACTACGGGATAGAAGGAAGGAGGAAGAGAAGGAAAGAAGAACAAAAAGAGGCAAGTGACTGCATGGAAAGACCAAGTGAATTCCCCTAAGTAAGGTATAGTCTGTACTGGGGCAGCATTCAGTGGGAGAAAAAAGAGAAAGGGGTGTGTGCTTTGTGGTTTTCATTGAAGTGACTAGTACCGCATAGTTAGCAATGCATACCAGATGCTGTATACTCCAAGTTTTTAAATTAATGTTCCTATTTTTTTATAGCCTTTTTAGGGGAAAGTGTTTGGTGCAGCTGTGTCTTACATAAACCAAGCAAAATTATATGGGGCAAACAGGGAAACTATATAAACTGAAAACCAGTCTTCTCATTCTAGGTCACATGTGTATCATGCAATTATAAATCTAATACCAGTTGAACCCTTTTGGGATCTATCCCTGGAATTCCCTGAACGCTACCACTGCATAGAAAAGGGGTTTGTTCCTTTGAATCAGACAGAGTGCCTGCTCACTGAGATGCTGGCCAAGTTCACTGAGACAGAGGCCCTGGAAGGGAGAATCTACGCTTGTGACCAGTGTAACGGTGAGTGCTATGTGAAGAACTGGGGGTAGGAGGTGGGGCTAAACTAGAGTGCCAATTTAAGGTGATTCCTTTGACGCTTTAATCAAAAACAATGTTGAAGACACTGAGTGATTCTAAGTCATCTCTTAAGATCTGGCCAGGCTGTAGCTCAGTGATACAGGGCTTGCCTAGGATGTAGGAGACCCTAGGTTCCATCCCCAATGCTGCCAGAAAACAAATAGCCTTTTCTCCCATTTTCTGAAAGTAAGCATTATGGACTCTGTGTTAAAAGCAAAGACCTAGGAGTGATGGCTCCTTTGACCCCTCTTGCCTGACCTCAGTGTCATCTTAGCAGGGGTGAGAATGTGACTCCTGAAGGTAGGGCCCTGAGAATGTTTATACTGAACTTCTTCATGCCACAGGACCTGCTTAAGCTCAGGGATGCAGAGTGTGGAGGTTCTTATGTAATCCAAGTGCAGCCAATCTGTGTGTAATCAACAAAATGTGTTCTTGACTGGATTGGTAGATGTAAAGCCTCAGAACCGATGCTAACGATTGGTCCAGTGGGGCTAGAGAGATGGCTCAGAGTTAAACTGCCTCACAAACAGAAGGACCTGAGTTCAGATTCCAGATCCCACATAAACAAGGTTGGGTGTGATGGTGCCTGTTGCTAATCTCAACACTGAGGAAGCTCATAGACCAGCCAGGTTAGCCTCCTTGGTAAATTCCAGGCCAGTGAGATTCCATCGCAAAATAACAATAATAAAAATAAATGGGGGCTGGAGAGGTGGCTCAGGGGTTAAGCCTCCGCCTTGCAGGCGGAAGGTCCTGAGTTCGGATCCCAGATCCCACGTATAGATGCCAGGCGGAAGCGGGGGCGGCCTGCGGTTCTGGTCCGCGAATTCGTCCGTGGTTCTACACATACATAGACACACACACACACACAGACGCGCGCACATACACACGCACATGCACACAGTTGAATAAATAATAATAATAATAATAATAATAATAATAAATAAAATAAAAATGGTGGATAACTTCTGAAAAACCACACCCTAGGTCCTCCTCTGGCCTCCACGAGCACATGTACACAGGTATCTGCACACTCACACACCAACATACACAACACACACACTTACACAGACTGCTATGTTGAGTTCAGAATAGCGAACAGAAGGCACTCAGTGGCAGTCTCATGGATATTTGCTGCATCCATTTTCTTCTTCACATGCTTGAAAAATTTACATTTTAATTTTTTAAACTGTATTTTTGCATACGTGTGTGTGTGTGTGTGTGTGTGTGTGTGTGTGTGTGTGTATTAGAGGGCACTGTGTTCTGTAGAGGACCCAAGGGTGACTTTGAGAATCATCCTGGATTGTTTCTACTTCCTTTTTGTTTTGTTTTGGGATTTCTCAGTCTCTACCCACCAGGGCCAGAAGTGCAGGCAAACACTGGTTCTGCCTGGCATTTTTTTATATACATTTTTTATTATTTCTGCTCATACAAACTTAATAGGTAGATCAGTTCCCTCTCTCCCTCCTCCTCCCCCCAAACCCCCTGCTCCCCCTTCCCTCCCTCCCCATCCCCCAGTGCCTCCCCCCCAATTCCCAGAGAGTCCTTTATTGTGTATGCCTGACTCTCCTCTGGGTCCTCCTCTCCGATGATGTACAAGGACCCAGTGGCATTTCCCTGAACCCTTTCCTGTGTTCCCCTTAAGCATAGGAACACTACTGTGGCTGTTAATCCCTTGCCTCCAAGGATCTTGGTGCCTTTAGCAGATGCTAGACTTTGTGAGGTCAATAGTGTGTTGGACATTGCGCAGGGCATGCAAAGTCCTATTATGATTGCTTTTGCCTGGCATTTTTTTATGTGGGACCTTCTACTTGACAGGCAGAGTCTTAACCCCTGAGGCCTCTCTCTAGTCCGGTGTTTGTATTATAGAGGCAGTCCTAAGAACGTGCTCCTGTATTATTGATTTAATTTAATTTAATTTTGACAGTTTCATATAATTTATTTAGCTTTAAAATTTTATATTTGTTAAAAGGAAAACAAAAAAACACTCCTATCATATTGAAGATCAATAAGCTATTCCATGCTAATCATTGGCTTAATTTCAAACTGGTACTCTTTCCAGATGCTTCAATTTGCTGCCATATCATAGTTTGAACTGTTCATTTTTAAAAAATTAAAAAGCAGGGGGGGAGGCACTGGGGGGAAGGGGAGGGGGAGGAGGGGGGAGGGAGGGAACTGGTAAAAAATTTTAAAATGTATAATTAAATTTTTAATAAAAACAATATTTTAACAGAAAAAAAAAAAAAGCAATCCTGAGGGTCAAACCCTCCATATCACACAAACGGGGTAGTGCTGTACTACTGAACTGTCCCCCGGCCTAAAAGAAATGTGATGGCAGTGTTTCTTAACATATAGTACATGATTTTTTAAAGTAGCAAATTGTAGGAAACCTGTTCATTGAAGAATCAGGACAAAAGTGGAAAATCATGCTAGATATTATTTTTCCATTTTGAAATTGAAATATTGTGCTTGGCTCACTGTAAATTTACTAGTCCAATTCCATTTGAAATTGGAGAATTAAGTTGTTTTGTTAATGGCAAGCTCTGCCTTTTATTTGAATAGTGTTTTACTTGTAAAGAACAAAAGGATATTAACAACTCTATCCCATTCTTGGATCTGTACAGATGAGTCAAGAAATCCTCTTATTTATTTTTTTCAAGGAGGTTGTTCTTCTGCTTACCAGATGTGCCATTTGGTCAGGAGTGCCCTAAGCAGGTGCAGATAATTGCAGGAAGGAAAACGCTGGTGGGGACTGGCTTGCTCTTACCCGCTGCTTGTGAAATCTCACCATCTCGGTCTTCTTCCTTGCTGCGTCCTCTTCTTAATCAAACTGAGATGGAACAGATCTGTCTCAGTTGAGTCAGTCATTTCTTTTTCTTTATGAATTTCATTTTAGGGAAACAAAGCCAGATTCAACATTGTCTTCATCTTAGCTCACGTGCTCCCTCTGCTGTGAGTGCCAGTCATTGCCAGGTTCCTAAGCAGAGCTACAGCTGTTTACAAAAATCTGGAGAACAGGAATGAGAAATAGTGCCGGGCCCTCTGACCCCTCCTTCTGTGCATGTTCCTCATGGCGAAGGTGCTCCAGCTCCACACTGTCTTCCTGGGCAGCTTCTGGGAGCAGTTACACTTATGTCCTTTTGCCACTGAGAGCCGCCCTGCTTCACCAGGGGTGCTTTGCTGCCTTCCCTTGCTGCAGGCGAGACATGAAGTCAGATGCCAGCTGTGTGTGAGGTGAGACCATCTCAACAGCAGCTCAGAGACCACTAGCAGGCATCTCAGTGGACCACTACTTTGTGTTCCCACCACATACCTCTTTAATGGTCAGTAAATAGTTACAGGTGCTTCTGATGGATTTTTACATCTGTTCTTTTCTGGCAACACTGGGGATTAATTCAGCAACCCCTGGACCACCAATGACCCTGGGGTTCCAGGGAGGTGCCCTACCACTGAGACAGCTACATGCTCCATTATTTATTTTCTAAAAATGTAGAAACACATTTGTCTCCTATTTCTGTAGCTTTAGAAACAATAGTCAGCACATTGGTTCTTGTTGGTCTAGATGAACTAGGCTGGTCTTATCTTGTCTGCATGTTCTGTTAATGAGGGAACATATTTCAAAAACTGGGTATAGCAGTAAAATACAGAACCAACAAAGTCTGTGTTCTCAATCTTTGTATTTCCCATAAGCAAAACATGCTAAAAGAAGGTTTCAGTATTCTGTCCTTTCAGTGCTTGTAATTTTTTAAATCTTTTTTCCTAAGCCTCAAAAATACACAGTATTCATTCATCTATGGTGAAGGAACTGAGGTTTGGAGTTTTGAATAACTCGTTCATTTGGTATACAGCTGGTTATACACAGAAAATAGAGTTAGGCCTATCTGAGTGAAAACAAAAAGTTTTAAAATTGGAATGTAGTATGTGACCATTTAAGTGACATGTATATAGCTCAGACCCGTGAATACTCAGCTCTGTCTGCACACTGCTGTAGCAGCCAGCCATTGTATTCCATCAATAAAACTGTGACACCTGGATTGTATCATCCTGAACAGACACCCATTTTGAAGGTCGCTAATGGCAAAGCTTTGAAAGGTGTATGACTTGGCTTTGAAAGCCAACCCAGATAACAGTGTAACAGTGACTGAAGTTGTTTATCTGTTATATGAAAGAAGTATGGAGGTCATCTAGGGGCCAGCATCGGGGTGGATGTGTGGTCACCGAGAGCCCAGACTCCTCTTCTGAAATGCTAACAGGAAGCAGCGTACTCATCCTCAAGGCTACCTCAAGGTCCTAGAGGAAAGAGCAAAGTGAAGCCATTGCTCCTGCCATCTTCATCACAACTCCAAAATGTAAAACTAGGAATTGCAATCTTGGTAGTGGTAGTGGGGGTATTCCACTGCCCTAAATAAAACTTGAAGTCCACGTTTTGAGAAATAAGGAGAATGTCTTTTTGAGTGGCAAGTCACTGTCACAACCAGAAAAGAATGAGACTCCTTATTGCCTATGTCTTCCCAAACCATATAGGCAAACGAAGAAAATCCAATCCCAAACCCCTTGTTCTGAGTGAAGCTAGAAAGCAGTTAATGATCTACAGACTACCTCAGGTCCTCCGGCTGCACCTTAAAAGATTCAGGTGAGCTTGCTCTGGGGGGTCCACGAGTCTGAAATGGCTGAAGGCTGTGGGAACAGCTGCCTCAAGACCCAGGAGAAGACACTCTTTGGTGCTGGGAAGGGAAGTCTATTCCTGAGAGACCCTGCACTTGCTGTGAAGGTTCAATGGGTCATTTTGGAGCTTCTGCTCTCTGACCCTGTTCATTTCTAGCTTGCGCTTATGTCTGTGCTTGAAGTTATGGCCACGCTCAGGCTAGTATAGAATCAGCTGTCAAAAGGGCAGGCAGAAAATACAGAAAGATTGGTGTCTGGTGGCTTCTTTAGTGATTTCTAGGTTCAAGAACTTCATGGAACATTCACAACACTTGTGTATGTGGTTGTTGTTGAGAACATTCTGTTGAGGGGGTGGAGGGAAGGTGGGAGTTATGTTTTCTCAGTTCCCCATCTGGGCTAATTCTTGGTCCATCTTTACAACTAAGGTTATGTCGATGTTCTAGGTGGTCTGGCCGTAATCATCGTGAGAAGATTGGGGTCCATGTCGTCTTTGACCAGGTATTAGCCATGGAACCTTACTGCTGCAGGGACATGCTCTCCTCTCTTGACAAAGAGACCTTTGCCTATGATCTCTCCGCAGTGGTCATGCATCACGGGAAAGGGTTTGGCTCAGGACACTACACAGCCTATTGCTACAACACAGAGGGAGGTGCGTGCGCTTTACTCTGTGGGGTGGGGGACACGGAAAAGGGTTGGTGTGTCCACATTTTATTGCTTTCATTTCCATCCCCTGGGTTGCTTAGGGGGGAATTACATACATTAAAACTCAGTGGAAAGAATTACAAAAGTTGGATTGAGTTTTGGATATGTGCTAAGTAACAACAGAAGGTTGTTCCAAGAATGAAAAGCACTTAGACCCAGGCTGGCATATAGCGCTTGCTCAGTCCATGCTGGAGGCTGGCGCAGCACTGGCAGCAATGTGGACTGTTGATGGCATTCCGTTGCTGTGGCGACTAGCTGTGCAAACCTCAGCTCCCTTCTTGGTCATGCAGAACAAGCAGGGTGGACAGAACCTCCTGGCAACCTGCTGGGAGCCTCACCAGCCTCGCTCATGACAAAGCTGGGGGCATTCCTGGATACTTTCTGTGTCCTTATTACCTACTCCCTACCAGGACAGTGTGGGGTGCCAGGACCACTGGGTGGAGCCGACAGTTATGGCACCAAGCTGATGGGCTGCAGCAGCCGAGTTTTCAGCGCTCAGGGTAGCCAGAACCTCAGAACACATACCTTCATCCCTCCATTCTCTTACTTCCTTTTCCCCTGCTCAGGCTCCAGTCTCCTGGCTGTCTTTGTAGAAGGTGCTAGCATGACAGTGAAAAGGCACCAATAAAATAAAAGCAAAATTTGATCAGTCACCGCTGTAGGCAAATCTTTGTGGCTGAATTTGGTAAGGTTAAAGCCGCCAAACCTTGTTATTATTCACTCATCCCTTCCTTCCCCACTGTTGGTCAAAGGGTGGCCCTGTTCCAAACTTTGCTGTCCCTTTCTTTACCTCCTGATTTGCACTGACTGGAAATGTAAATTAGGTCATCATTTTCTCTTTCTCTTCTTTGGTTTCCTAGGTTTTTGGGTCCACTGCAATGACTCAAAGCTGAATGTATGCAGTGTGGAGGAAGTGTGCAAAACCCAGGCCTACATTCTTTTTTACACTCAAAGAACAGTGCAGGGCAATGCAAGAATCCCAGAACCCCAACTCCGAGCTCAGGTGCAATCCAGCAACAAGGATGAAGGCAGACCACAGACATTCCCCTGATTGGGAAGCATACGAAAAACTGGCTGGTTTTGAATCTGTCAATGTCCTTCTATCTTTCCTCATGGGAAATAAGGCTTGCTACAGAACAGATGATTAGGTTGGCCTCACTGCATCTAGCGAAGACACAGAGCCAGGCGACTCCTATTCTGTCTTAAAATTGGGTCACTTTCTGATGAATACATTTGAAACCCCCCTTTCATAAAACAAATCTAAAGGAGTAACTTCTATGAAGATTCTTTTTCTCAGTTGCTTCTGGAGAATAGAGGGCTATGGTTGGAGGGTAGAGGGTAAATTCATCAAGCCAGGAGAACAGTGTGTCTTCTCTCCATCATGAGTCCCCACTAATCAGCTTCCCCCTCCTCCCACAGCATCAGAAGAGTGCTCCCAACATGAACACGTCCATGAACACGTCAGGGCAGAGCACATGAGGGGCCCTGGGTTGGCAGTTGGCTGGAGGGAACTGCTTCCAAGGTGGGAGGAGAAATCAAAGGAGTATTTCTACAAAGGAAGTAATCTTCGGGTGTCCAAAACTTGTGACATCCTTTTTTTCAGGGAAGAATTGTTGAAGAGCAAGAGAGAGCCATGGAACAGATTCCCCATGCCAGAAGGGAGGGTTTCCACATACCATACCCTCCCCAAATGCTGCTGACCCACACTGCTGACACTGGTGTGGACAGCCTTTTAAGAAAGGAAGTCTTGGAAGGAAGCAGTAGGCTAGTACACCTTCTTAGATACATGCTCAGCCAAAGGGCTCTCTTGCTTCTGCACAGATCCTTTGGTCTGGGGTAAGCTGTGGTTTGGTTTAGAGCGGTCTATAAGTCATCTTTGTTCCAAAGCTCCCTGGGAATGCAGTGAAGATGGGCAGGGCTTATCCAAATGCTTCTGCCCCTAGTATCTCAAGTGTGTAGCGTGCACTCAAAGATGAGGTTAAGGAACTTAGGAGTCCACCCATTTATGTTCTTGTGTCCCCTTCCCCATCTGCTGCTGTCTGCTGTTGCTTTCCGTACCTGTCCTCTACCTGCAAGGGAACGAGCAAGAGAGCCCTGGCCCTTATTCTGTTATGAGCAAAGCACATCTTTTAAATTGAGTCTGTTTCTACATGGAACGAGTTTGCTAGGACAGATCCCTTCTCTTAGCCAGGCGGAGTTCTTCACTGCATGTGAATGTGGCATCTCACTGTGACAGACGCTGCTGTGTGCCACAGCCTGTCCCTGAGGACTCTCATCATACAAGTAGTTCACATTAGTGTTTGCACCCAGGTAGAAGTGCAGTTGCACTGTGGGCTAAATGTGAGGGGGGGGGTGGGAAGTGGGGAAGGTGAGGCTGGAGAAGGGTCATAGCTTTAGCAGAGCTGGCAAGCCACATTCCCAGATCATCTGTAGCATTCACTGTTGGCCTCTTCCAAGAGGAGACTCCCGAAAGACCTGCAGACAGCACTGAGACCCGGAGGACACCAGACAGAAAATGACTGGCCCTGAGATGGATGGAGCGACGAGATTTTAAATGACACTTGCTTTCCCCCAACACTGTGAGGTTTATGTACTATTTAGCTTTTATTTGGAAGCGATAGCGTATGGCATTTTTATGCTGTTTAGTTTACATGTCTGCCGCAGGCATCTTTGCGTAAGCTGAGCCTGCGCTCGCCCTCTCCTGGACACTGTTCTAAAGTGTCCCAGCTGCCTGTGTTGCCTGAGGTTCTGAGGTGAACCTGTCCTCTTAAGCTCCACATCCCTAAGCTTGCATGGTGGTGACTCTGCACAGATGCACCCTGGCACCCAAGCTGAGGTGGAGGGATCACGGGTTTGAGATGCACTGAGACCCTGTCTCAGAAACAAGTGACAAATGGAGAAGAGTAAGAAGGAAATGAAGCCTTGACTTGGTTTCATCTGGAAGCTTGTGTTTATCATTCTAGAAAGAGAATTTATATCATTGAGAACTGCAAGAGAATCTGCCTGCCCAGAGGGGAATACTCATTACTCAACATCAAAACCTAATAGAAAATTAAGATACTCAAATACAATTTTTAAAAATAGTTTTATACCAAAAACTATACCAGTTAATCTGTAAGCAGATTAGGGATTTTGTAAAGCAAATGCTTAACTTTCCTGAGCACCCATGTATGAAATTAATAAAATCACTTCAAATGCAGGGAATCAAAGTCCGCGTCTCTCCACTGAGCTGTACTCATGACGGTGCTCACTGCAATCAGACAGGCTTCACTTGTCAGAAGCAGCAGCACCAGACAAGGTTAGGAAGGTTGTATTAAGGAGTCTCATTATAGAAGTGTCTGCTGTGAGGAAATGTCCCTTTGCCTTTATTACGCATTGGAAGTAGATGAATCTCAGTCATATGCTGAACTATAACAGAATGCTGAAGAGAAGAAAGAATAGGTAGAAATTGACTAAGCTGCTGACATGTTGGTCACAAAATCTCTTAGTGAACCTAGTGGGCCTGCTTCTCTCCCAGGATACTTAGCTAAGTCTCATTCCGGGAACCCTTTGTAGTTGGCTGGTGTGTTTACTTACTGCTATAGCCAGCCAAAGTATGCTCCACCCCTCACAAATGATTTCTTACCTCCGCCTAGCCTGGCCCTCGTACTTGTGGTTGTCAAGCCAGCACCCATCCTAGCAAAAAATACTAGGGACACCTTCACAGTTAGGAACCTGAGCTCTTGCTAAGTGGCGGGTACAGGGCTCACTAGCTTTGATTGACCCAGCACCTCTTGGACTGAGAATAGTGCCACATTGTAAAGAATTCCAGGTGTCTCTTAGAACATCATGAATAAAGTGGGAAAATGCAGAGGTGTTCATGTGTCCTATGAACTCAATAGCAGAATTTATTTTTGTTTTTAATGGCCAGGCCTCTAGAGTCAGTGATTGTACAAGTTCCCTGGTGGCTGTGCCTTGGGCTCCATCCAAGTTCAAGGAGAGAAGCACTGAGGTGGGCTGGCTGGCAGTGAGGCATGCCCCAGAGTAAGCCAGGAGGTCAACAATAGCGTAGAATGAAAACTCGGTTGGGGGGGAAAGGGGGAAGGGAGACAAAGAAATTTGTTTTACTTACTGATAAAAGCTTTGTGAACTAATTTTATACAATTCATAAAATTTGGTGCCTTGTACTTGATTATGGTTTGCATGAGATTGAAACGAGTAAAGGAAAGAATTCCTTGTCATTTCAAGTGGCATATAGGTCTAATGTGGTGTTTAAAGGATATTTGGTATCACAGATTTTTAAGAGCATTTCATATCTATTTGTGTGTGAATGCAAATTATTCCTACCAGCAAATTCTAGGTTTTACTGCTATGTCCAAATTGTCTCTGTAATTTTTCATCAGTGGCTGTCTTTCCAGGCAGATGATACACACCTTCTTGCTCATCACCCTTTGTATGTTCCAAGCATTAACTCTGGCCTCTTTGAGCTCGAAGGCTACCCTTTCCTAAATGTGTGCTATATTCCCATGTGGGTTATAGCTTATGGATGGAAGGGTTGCTTTTCCAGCTGGTTGGGAGAGCACAACTGATCAGAAAAGCAGGGCAGTTTCTGGCAATGGTCAAATATAGCTGATCCTCCTGGAGTGGTACCTCCCTCCATCAACTCTGTGTTCTTTTACATTAAGCATTGTAGGACACTCTTCCCACACACACCCATGTGAACCTTTAGACTGTAGGCAGACCACCACACTGTGTGTGACATGCAAAGGGAATGATGCGAGATGATGCTCCGGCCCAGTCCCCATTCCCAGGCAGTGCTAACCAGAATGGGGACAAATGGCACAGGAAGTGGTCAGACCCACTGCTCACCAGCCAGCTCACAGCCTGCTTCTTTACTCCATCCCTAAACTTTGTAGTGAGCTTGCAAGACTTCAGCAAAACATGGACAAAAACTCTACTCAAACACATGTATAATTGGGTCTCTCAGCCTAGTTACTTAACTAATTGGGTGAAAAGTTGTCTTTGGGGTAAAATTTTCCAATATCCCTTAGGTTTTTGCCTGGCAGGTCTGCATCCCCTGGATGGTCCCTCCCCACCCTCTCCACCCCCCCATCAGTACTAAGGCTAAAAGACTGTCGAGTTCAATTTCTTTTTTATATATTTAATAGCTGCTCTGCCAGTCTAGGGCTACAACTTTAACCATTATATATCTGGTCAACTCACATGTTGCGCTAACAACACACACAGTGGCTGAGTAGCTGTGAAGCAAATGGTCATTTTTGTGGAGTATCTACGCTACACTGACATGCTTTGTTTTAAGACAGAACCAGCTGCTGGGACAGCAACTTACTATAGAGCACTTACCAGCACGCTGGAGGCCTGGCCCCACGTCCAGTGCTGCTAAGCTCTCCTGTCCAATAGCATGGTCTTAAAAAACAATCGCCAGTGGCTCAATAGGAAAAAGTACCTGCTGCACAAGCCTGAGTTGAATCGAGTTCAATCCCTAGAATCCGTGTAAAGGTGAATGGAGAGAAACAACTCCACCAGGCTTCCTCAGAATACATGTGCACTGTAGCATGCACATATCTGCACATCAGCACAACATACAAACACACAATGATAATTTTTTAAAAGTTAAACAGTTATATACAATTACATTAACTTCTAAGTGAAATTTTAATTATGCTTTTGGAAGCTGCCACACCTTAATTCTTTCTAGGTTTTTACTGTCAACTCAGAAACTAATCAGAACTGTTCATAATTATGAGAGCAGGCAGCACATTTTAAGGCACCATATGCCTTGACCTAGCAGTGGTCTGATGCTGCTCAGCATCTACACATGCCCTGGTCCTCCTTTGGAAGGTGATGACTCGACCCCAAGCCCTGCCCTCATAATAATCAGTCAGAGAACTCCTCAGAGCATCTGTGAACTCAGGGTACACTTTAGAGTCGTTTTCAAATTAAACCAACTCCAGGCCTGAATTCATACAAACTCATAGTTTATACCGCTTGTCTATCACAAAAGCTGAACAGTCACAAGAGAGTGGTAGCTCCTACCCCATTTCTTTGATTGTAGGTATAGGGCTGGAAATGAAAGTTGGTCGAATGCTTGCCCTTCAAGCACAGAACCTTGGGGTTGATTCCCAGCAACACATGAAACTATGTACTGACACATACCTGTAATCACAGCATTTGGTAAGTGGAGGCAGGAAGGTTAGGAGTTCAAGGCAATACTTGGCTACTACATATTAAGTTTGAGGCCAGCCTGAGCTATAGAAAACCCCATTAAAAAAACAACAAAAAAAACCCCTCTCAAATAGCCTTTTGTTTTGGCAGTGCTGGGAAATTAAACTCAGAGCCTTAAACAAATTCTCTGTAATGAAGTGCACCCCTATAGCAGTTACTCTTCTCTGTTGCTGTGAGGCAATACTCAAGTAACTTAAGGGAGAAAGGGAGACTTACTCGGCTTATTATGGTTTCAGAGAAAAGATATAGTCCTTCATGGCAGACAAGGCATGGTAGGTTGGCAGAGTCTTAAGTCACTGCAGGCAACATAGAGGCAGAGAGAGGTCAAACTGCAAGAGCACACTTACTGAAGCCAGGTGGGATTTACCAATCTCAAGGGCCACCCCCGTGACGCCTTCTTCCAGCGAGGCACACCTTCTAAAGGCGCCATGACTTTCCCAAACAACTGAAGATTCAAACACAAGAGCCTGCAGGGTTCAGCTCACATTTTAAAACACGACAACCCCCATTCCCAAATTGCTTCTTAAATGAAATTTATACCAATAGGATCAATAAAATTTTTTTAATTGTCTTTCTTGTTTACCGTAAGTAAACTAGAGGTAAAATCTGCAACCATTATGTCACCATGGTCCAGTTATACTGACCCTCCTTCATAATTCACATCCCTTAATCTCACAACAGGTCCACAGGAACCTTGGCATACAAAACCAGTGTGTATGTATGTGGGGGGGGGAAGCCTAGTAATTTAAAAACTGACTAGGAAAAAAATCCCTATGTGGAGCTGTTGCTAGCTCCACCTCTGCCATGAGCCTTTCCATATCAATTTCCTACTTTCATTTCCAAAGAACTCCAGACCTGGGGGGAGTGACACTATTAGGAATTTTAGGGTTAGGAAGTACCTGCTTCCTGGGAAGGAAGCTGCTTTCTTGGCAGTGTCCATCTTGCCCACTGCCAAAGCTGGCCTCTGCCCACATCAGTGCCCTCCCTTTCCCGCCAAACCTTCTGTTCCAACTCCATGCCCGTACCACGAGGCTATGCAACACCAGCTTCTCCCCGGCCACTCGGCAGTGGAAGTGCTTCAGCTAAGTAGCACCATTTGTAGCTGGTGGGTCGTTTCCATTTTTTTTTTTTTTTTTTGAGACAAACCACCTCCATTACAATCCATGTTTGGGGCTTGTTCCTTGTTTCCTTGAGTGTGAAATATAAATCATGTTTTTTATTTTTTTGTATATTGACTTTTTACACTTTGTTTTTTGTAAGAAGTTTCTTATTAAAAGAATAAAACGGCTGTCTCTGTGTACAATCTTTATTTCAAACATTTGTTAAAACACCACTACTCTTCCAGGACGAGTGCAAAGAGCATCCTCTTCTGAAACTCAAGAACTATGTACAGAACTTTACAGAACAGAGGCAACACTTTAGCTGACAAGGGGAAGGGAGGAAGGAGCTGCCCCTCTGAATGGAACTTCAGTTGCTATCCGGGCACTGGCTTGTGGAGTTCAGAATGTAGGCTGGTTTTGGAGTTTGAGCACAGCACAGGAATTCGTTTGACTGCAACCAGACAAGAGGCAGCATTAGAAATAGGAAAGCAGGGCTGGAGAGATGGCTCAGGGATTAAGGTACTACCTTGAAAACAGAAGGACATAGATCCAGGATGCCATGTAAAAAACACCAGGGGGAAATGCCCACAGGGCTATACACTTACACATAAGAGGGAGGAAGGGAGGGAGGGAAAAAAGAAAGAAAAGAAAGAGAGGAAGGGGAAAGCACAGATAACTTTGTTTATACGACAACTTTGTTAAATTCTCTGAATAACTGGTTTCAACTCCCAGGACTCCTGAGACATGCAGAGAGAGGGGAAAGCCCCTACCTGGCTACACCCCTGGTTGAGGTGCCATTAGGTCAATGTCGCTCAAGTTCCTAGCCAGCCAGACGCCCGCAGCGAAAAGTCCCAAGTTGAGGATCAAGTTCCTGTACAGAGAATGTATTTCATTAACCTTGCGGCCACTGCGTCATTTGCAGAGCAAATGGCAAAGTTTCCCCATATCACCACGCTCCCGACGCATTACTAAATATACACCATTGTCTCTCAGTATCCACAATATTGGAATTTGGAGTTGATTTTTACTTCTATTAAGAAAAGGACCAAACTCTAAGACCTTTTCGTCCAGGGCCCAAAGGCCCGTTTACGTGTTAGCGCCTCCTCCCGGGTCCGGGTGACATGACACGTGACAGAAGGATCTTGCCACATGGGAATTCTCCGAGCCCAGCACACTCGGAGCCACTACGCCAGTAAGTTGGCACTGTATCAATAACCTTAGGGGCACCAGCCTCCCCGGGAAGAGTTGATGAGCGGTGCGCGAGAGACCGGGGCCCCTCCCGTTACCTCCTGAAATCATTCCGATCAGTGGCAAAGCGGTAGACGCCGCGGAGCCAGTCTCCCACGTTGTCTGGGACTTCCGGGGCTTCATTCGCCGCGCCGGCAGCGCTTACCGCAACCCCGCTGGCAGACATAGCAGCGCTTCTCCCCTCCGGACTGGGATCGTGCGGCTCCCGGTGTCGGCGCCCGTGGATCGCGCCACTTCCGGCCGTGCACTTCCGCCGACCCAGGAGGCGGGGTCTCTGGACTTTGGCTCCACCCTCCGGGGGAAGGCCCGCCCCCAGCTGAGGGTCTACAGGCTCCTTCCGGGGCCGCCGCGGAGCTGCACTGCGCTCCCGGGCCCGAGATCGCACCTCTGGCTCCCTCAGGTTCAGCCGTACGCGCCGGACTCGAGAGCAAGGTGCTAGGGAAGGGGCGGCCTCGACCGGTGGGGTGGAGGCTAACTTATCGAGAAAGCTCTGGGGAATGGGGTTCCGCGAGAAAGTTTCCATCCAATCCTGGAGCGCACGGCGCTGAAAGGAGAGACATTCACTCCGCTGTCTCTCTCCAGGGTGCCCGGCTGGGCTTGATTTAGGTTTTCCGTACGGAAAGGAAAGCCTCGTTCTCCGATTTTACAGATCCCCCTTCTCCCCTAGCACCCCACATCTCTGGGATGAACCACTAGCAAATGGTGCAATGCTTCCCAGAGGCGTCGCAGTCTGGAGCCTGAAGGTTTTCGGGGGTCTTCCAGGGATCGGGAAGGCGCTGACCAAAGAAAAACCCTTCGGATTCTGAGTCAGACGAAGAGGAGCAGGTGGGACAGGGATCGTCCTCCTGGGGATTACGGGGCCGCCCTAGGGGAGTCCCACCCGAGGTTTCCAGACTGGAACTGGCGCCGGCAGTAGGAATTGCTGTTCTGAAGACAGTCTTGGCGTCAGGTGAGGCGTGATCGCGTGCTTCCCTGAGCTCGCATACTGCTTCCCCTGCTCCTGGCCGGAGTCAGAAACGCCCTATTTTAGCGCCCCTATTCCCTTCTCACCAGCCCGGCGGAGAGACTCACTGAAGCTAGCCAGGGGTGCGCGCAGCTTCCCGCCCCACCCCGGGCCGTGCGCGCCGCCGCCGCGAGTCCATCCCAGGGGCCCCCGCCTGTCCCGGCCTCCGTCCACCAGTGGGCGGCCGCGTCCCCCACCCGGGAGCGAGGCCGGCGCCGCAGCTCCGACCACGGCACCGGGTGGGTTCAAGAGGCCCTTGGAAAACGCCCAGGCCAGGGACGCGCGGTGAGAGTTGCGGGCACCGAAGCTCGGGTCTGGGGGTGGCAGTGGGAGGACTAGGCGCTACTGGAGGGGTGGGACTGGAACTAGCGTACCGGCCTGGAGAATCCCCTCCTCTGCCCAGCCTAAGTCGCCGCTCCCCTCCCTCTTTGATCTGCAACCCATCCCCCCCTTCTTACCTAGGGCCTCCCGCCCTTCCAGTGCCCCCGCCGAGGTAGAGCCTGAATTCCCATAGCGGCTCTCAAAGCAGCTGGGGCAGCAAGGGCTGCCCCCCGGCAGGGCATAACGCCGCCCATCCAAGGGTCCGGCGCAGTCCTGGCAGCAGAAGTGGTTTTCGTGCCAGCGCCGCCCCTCTGCCTCTGTGCAGTGCTGGGAGAAGATCAGCTGAGAGAGGGAGAGAAAAGATTCGTTCATTCATTGATTTGCTCATTCATTCATTCATCCAATGACCACGCCTTATACCACCCAGTTTACATTAGCTAAAACACATCCATAGACATTCCTATTCCATCTACTTCATCACTCTTAAACTCAGGGAAGGCTGATCGGTTTTGGCAAGGTTCCTTAGGTAGCAGGTATCACAACCAGAAGTTAGACCCCAGAGACTCCCAGACTCCCACCTTAGGGCTCAGCAGTGCTTCATGCTGACAGAGATCTTCATAGCATGATCACACAGTGCTGAGCATCTGACATAACAAAAATGGACATCTACTCTGAAATCCCTGCTCCACAGAAATACTCTGAATCCAAGCAAATTTGAAGACCCCTGCTTGCACTGGGGAGGAGTGCAGATAAAAGCAGCAGGTCCCACAGATCCAGAGCCCAAGTGAGAACACCAGCGAGCAGGGTGGTCCTAGCTTGTCCCTCCCCACCCTGCTCCCTAATACTGGGAGAGGTGACAGCCCAGGTATCTCCTGCATTGCTAGATCCTGGGCAGATCTCCAGCAACCTCCTCTTGGTGTCCTACCTGGTCACAAGCTGGGCAGCGAGGTCGCAGCAGCTCAGCATGATGACGCCCACAGTAGAGATGACCACCATGGTAGAAGTAGATGAGGTTTACCAGGGCCTGGTCACAGGCCTGGCAAGTGAAACAAGACCTGTGCCAGCAGTTCTGCTCACCAGCTCTGGCTGCAAACACTCCATAGTCTCCTGGCTTCAGCCGCTCCTTGCACTGTGGGGCAGGGCCACTGGGCTGGTCAGAATCCAAACCGTCTTAGCTTTCCTGGTGGCTCTTCCACTACAACCCCAACTGATTGATCTCTCATACCCTGGCCGGCCAACCCACCAAACTATACCAAGTTCACTAAGAACTCGTATATCTGTTTTCTTCTGTCTCTGACATTTGCCAAATCACCAATTCTGAAACCTGTTTCTCTGCAGGACTCCCAGAAGTTAAACCTGTTCTACAGAGGGGAAAGGGCAGGAGTGGAGGAAGGAGAAGACTTAGGGAGAAGAGAGTGAGGGACATTCCCTACCTTCTCACAGATGTGTCCTTCAAGCTCAGGAGACAGCAGGCGAACCACCCCCTGTCCCAGGGCCTTCCGCTTCCTCTGGGCACAGAAGACCCGCAGCCCTGCCAACTCTTCTTCCCCAAGAGCCAGGCAGTAGCGCTCCTACAGGAACAAGATGAGTCCCATGAGGACAGAGCTCAAGGCTCAAGTTAGAAAGCACTAGGCCTGGCTTAGCCGCTGGGGCAGAGAGAGTAGAACCCAGGAGATAACATCACGTATGGTCTAAGGGAGAGGGAGAAGAACACAAGAGTACAAGGTTCACACTGCTGTCCCCAGGAATGGTCTGATTCAGGCCTGACAGCACTGAGCCCCAGCCTGGCTCTTGCTCGCAGTGAGTCTCAAGTCAGCATCACTTCATCCCTTGTGGCTGCTCTGCGCACTTCATGCGCTGCTGCTCTGCGCACTTCATGCGCTCCTGTTCTGCCTTCCCCGTTGACTCGAGCCTTCAGACTCGCAACAGTGGGGGTCTCAATAAATAGTAAACCTAACCACATCTTACATTTGTGCATTCCATTTTTTGGTTTCCAAAGCAAGCCGTTCATGTCCATTTTCTCATCTGCTCTTGAGCTAAGCATTGTGGTCACCAGATCAGATATGACTACTGTGGCCCTTATGCTAGTGTGGCAGGTCAGGTCAAGGGAAATGATTTCCTCCATCTAGTGGCGGAGCCAGACCTTACTCGAATCTCCTGACTTTTGGATCATGGCTCTTAAGGTGGTGGGGAGAAAGAGACAGGTGAGAGAGGACAGAGGGGAGACCCACATCACAGTCCTGTGGAGGCAGCTGCTGCAGGAGGGTCCGAAGCCCAGGGCAGTTGGAGGTTTGGATGGTGTCCACTTGTGGTAGGCTCAGGCTTAGGACTGTGGGATCCTGGGGAGAGACAGAAGGGAATGAGGGGGCTGGGTTTTCTCTTCCACTCCCTTTCTTTCTTCACCATTGTCACCTCTCCTCCAACTTAGAGCACTCTCAAGCACCTCCCCTTACTTGGAAGGGACTCCCACCATCTCATCACTGAGCAAAGAACACCAGATCCAGTTTTGCATCTGTGGTCTGACAGGAGAACACACCCAAATGCCTTCCCATGTGCTTGGGAACCCCACCACTCCCTGGGGCCAAAGTCCCTGCAGTCTGCTTTAACAACATGGGAATAGCTTAAAATCAAGTCTCCAAATCCTGCCAGGGCTGTGGAGACAGGAGTTCTTGAAAAGAGGAAAGAGCCACAAGTTAGACACAGCTGGGAATATAGATACATGCCTACAATCCCCAAAGGACCAAAAGTTCAAGGTTACCTAAAGGTTACATAGCAAGTGTCTTTTGCTAAAAGGAAAGAAATATAGAAGAGAGAAAAAAAGAAAGGAGAAAGAGAAGGAAGGGAAGAAAGGGAGGGAGGGAAGGAGGAAGAGAAGGAAGGAGAAAGGAGGGAAGAGAAAAATCACAAAGTGCTTCCCAGACAGTGGAAAGGGAAGGAGAGGGAGAACCAGAGGCTGAGGGGGGTTCATCTTAGGAAGAGGGGACTCTACTATCAGAGCACAGGTATCCTCAGGTCCTTTACTGACTGGGGGTCCAAGTCAATGTGTGAGCTGATCTCAGGTCTGGCTCCCTGGACACGGGACTGTTGTGTCCGAGTAAGCAGTCGGAGTTGAGCATTGACACTGATGACAAAGTCGGCCCTAAAACAACAGCACCAAATGCACTGAGTCTACAGTGTCCCAGGCAGTGCTGAGTGCTCCGAGGCATAATATCACTCAGCCCTGCCAACAACCAGGCCATGCAAGTGGCACCATCCAGTTTTACAGATAGCCAGACTCAGGGTCAATGACGTTTGGCAGCAGGTGGTATCCTTCAGCTCCTGAGGTTCTGGGGTCACCCAAGACTGGGATGGCGAGAAGGGGAGGTCACAAAGGAAGAAGGCATTTTGTGTTCTGATGAACCTTTGGACAGGCAGATCTCTCCTACTAATCTTGCCAGTCTTCATCATTCCTTCATGCATGTTCCACCCAGGACCTGCCTCTTCATCATGCCTCTCCACCCCCCCCCCATTTGTCCAGCTGTGAAGCCTTGGGCCAGGTTGAAGGTCACTTCACCATGAACCCTCCTCAGCTTCTTTGGCCTGTACTCTCAGAGGAAGGATAGTTTAATGGCCCAAGATTTAGTAACCAATATTTCCTTCTCTAAATACCACTAGGAAAATTCAGTTTTCTCTGTCTCTCAGGGTCTTTCACAAACCAGTAAGCCCTCTGCTACTGAGCTACAACACTAACTCCTATGGCGGGAATTTTTTTTTTTTTTTTGGTGGTGGTGGTTTTGAGTCAGTCTCATGTAGCCAAAACTGGCCCTGAACTCCTTGATCCTCCTGCCTCTTAACCTCCCAAGGGATCGCAGGCAGCCACCAGGCTGCACATAAGTGACTTCAGTCTGATAGTGTACAAGCCCTGGCCCCATCACAGCATCTTTGGGGGGCAGGAATGACTTCTAAAGCAGAAAAGCTATGGGCCCTGATGTCAAGGGGCTCACAGACTCAAGGAGATGGAACCACACAGAACAGAGACAGAGCTCTGGGTCAATACACTCAGTGTGGGAGAAGAGACCCAAGGGAAGCCAGCGGCAGGGATTTTACAGAGATGGGTCACCCTCCCGATAATCTTGCAACATAGTTTCTCTTAGCCCACTTGGGGAGCCAGCAGCAGGGATTTTACAGAGATAGGTCACCCTCCCGATAATCCTGCAACATAGTTTCTCTTAGCCCACTTGGGGAGCCAGCGGCAGGGATTTTATAGAGATGGGTCACCCTCCCAAAAATCCTGCAACATAGTTTCTCTTAGCCCACTTCACAGTTGAGACAAAATGACTAAAGAAACTAGCCCAAGCTCACTCACACTAGAAGGCTGAAGAAGATTGGAGGAGGAGACGGCTTCTGACAGCTGGGCTGGAGTCTGACAGCTGCTGGTCACATCTCTGACCTCTGTAAGCCCTGGCTTTGGGGGCGGGGTGCAGATTTGGACTATAAATAATCATTACAGTGCTTCCCAGCCTCAAACCCTCCTCACACCGTCCCCTCCCCTTCAAATCTCCCGGACCACCCTTCCCTCTTTCCCGGTTCACACCCACCTGCTTCCTTCCTGTTCTGTCCCTCAGGTCAGGTTTCCTGTGGAAGGTGGCCAGGATGGGCTTGTCCAAACTCAGGGCCAAGAGGTGCCACTTCCTTTAGCGGCACTGTCCCTGCACCAGGCAACAAGGAAGGAGGGGCATCTAGGCTTCCAGAAAGGGACCTGCATCCCCACCTTGCGTGGACTTGTCTGATACTGAACCTAGCCTCGAACTCCGCCTTAACTAACAGGCTGAATTCTTCCCTTGATTCCCAGTCCTTCCCCCTCTGCTAAGGACAAGGTCACCCTCGCCCCCGCCTCACTGCAGGTGCTGCCAGGTTCAGACCTCCCCGACACGCACCTGTTCTTGGAGTGCGGAGCTGGAGAAGTGTAGAGGTAGGAAACTTCTCCCCGATGTTAGGAGCGGAGAGGGAGCGGCGTGTCGGGTCCCGCCAAATGCCCTCTCGCCGGAGCCCCAAGTTTTCCCAGTGCTTCGCGGGTCCACCGACAGGGCAAACACACAAGGCGGTTCCCGCGTCCGCCTGGGGATCCCTGCCTGGAAGCTGGCTTGCAAAGGGGACCAGGACTTCCCGGGGTCTCACCGTAGCCACGCGTCGGCGTCCTAGCAGTTCTGGATGGTCCCGCCGCCGGGGCCGCCCCCTGCCCCCGGGGCCCGCCCGTACTGCGTGGCCCCTCCCTCGCCACGCCCCCCGCGCTCCGCTCTGGCGGGCGGAGAGTCCGTGATTGCGGAAGGTGAGGAGGTTGCAGACCGAAGCGAGCGCGCATGGACCTCAGGGTGGGAAAGTACAGGCTGCGCCGCCCCCGCCCCCGCCCCCGTGGGCTCTGCGGAGGGACCGTCCCATCGCAGAAGCCGCGTAGGCTCCAGGGTCTACCACGCGTGGAATGGACGTGTCCGCAGCCCCTTGCCACATCCTCTTAAGCATGCCCTCTGCTCTCAGCCCCGTCCCCTTAAGTCGCTTCAGACCCTCCCTAACGTTCAGGTTTCCTTTGCGCCAGAGAGAATGCTCCCCACGTCTCCGCTCCCTTCTGCTCCGCCCCCCGCGTCGCCCCAGGCTCCGCCCAGTCCTTGCCCCGCCAGTCCTTGCCCCGCCCTGCGCCGTTTCAGGCCCCGCCCGCCCAGACTCCGCCCACACCAGGACACGCCCCTCTCCGTCCAGAGCCTCAGTCTCCGACCCGGAGCGCCCTCTGGCGTCTGCGCATGCTCTCTGTCTTCAGCTGCAAAGTCCTCCAAAGGGACCTTCTAGGCCGCGCGCGGGTCGCCCCCGCCCGGGTCCGCCCGCCCGCAGCGTCTCGTTGGTGCCGCCGGTGACCTCCGACCCTGCGGGCGCGGGGCGGGACGGGGAGGTCTTAGCACCGGGCGGGTGGCGGCTGCTGCAGCGGGACCCGGGAGCGGGGGCCCGGCGCTGCCCGGGCCGCGGGGAGATGTGAGTTGGGGCGCGGCGGGGCGGGGACGAGGCGGCTCCTCAGAGGCCGCGTCGCGCCGCGCCACAGCCTCCGCTCCCACCTTCGCAAGTCCCGGGCGGGCGGGCGGGGGAACCCGGGATGGGGGGCGGGATCCAGGCTCCACGCGCGGTCGCGACCTCCGCGTTCCTTTCGGGTGTCTAGAAATTCCCTCTGACAGCCCTGCCGTGGAGCCAGCCTCTCACTCCCCAAACTCCACCCTCTCCCCTCCCCCAGGCACACCTTCGGGTCTCCCCGGGCCTCAGAACCCCGTCCTGTCTTTCCAAATCCCCCGGAAACGCCCACCGACGCACTGCCCCCTCCAGTACCCCAAAGGCTTCCACCGTTACCAACCTGTAATTTCAGTAACCCTTTTTATTTTTGCATCGCGCCCAAACCCAAAATTCTTGCTCCTGTTCCCCCAAGACATACGTCTCAGTTATCCATAACCCGCTCAGCTCCTGTCCCCAGTCCTACCGACCCCAGACCAGAGCTTCCTCCCCCATCCTGCCTGATGGAATGCCCCTCAATGGAGCATCAGACAAGTGTGTCCTTTATCTTAAGGAAAAAGGGAGATGGGAGAGTGCAACCCCTCCCCCACCTTGCATCCAGTAGTTCTTGGCTTCCTCACTCCCCGTTGATAGCTTAAGCCCCACTATTTCCCACAGGTACCCACCCGTCTTTAGTCCGCATACATCTCCTTTAGTCAGCTTCCTCCTTTCAGAGACTAAGCCACACCAAAATTCCGGGGACCTCTTACCTGGGAGTCTGTATGGATGGAGGGCCCAGGGGTCATTGGGAAGTTTCCCCTGGCAAGAAGGTGGGATTCCACCCTTGGATTTTTGGCTTATCCTTATACTTGTTAAAATTGGGCCTTTCAGAAACGGGAACAGAAAGTCCAGCTTCCAAATGTGTGCTGTGCTGGCAGAGGAAATTTTGTTTTACTGATACCAGTCTTGACAGACTTCCCTCTAGGAGTGATTTCATCTAGAAGTCTTCACAATGTTTCCCTTAAAAAAACTAAGGACTTGGAAGTGGGATTTGGGGGTGGCCATGGTGGAGACTCCCTGATTATTTGAAGTTACAAGACAGCCTACAATGTTGGTTGCTGAAACATAAGTGGGTGCCTTAGCTGTTCTTTTGAAAAAGCTCTTTGCAGTTTATATTCTCTGCTAGGGTAAGGTGGTTTTCTGTGTGATACTTGTAACCTGATTCAGAAATGGGTCTAAAAGTCGCTTTGAACTAAAGATACTGAGTATCTCAGACTTGGAAGTCCTGGGTGGTAGGGGAATCTCCCTCTCTCTTGTGGTCGTTTTGCCTAGGATCTGGCTTCATTTATTGGCATTCTGACTTATTAGGTCTTGGAACAGCTAAATCCAAATGGAATGTGCTAACAGTAGATCAGTTTGATGAGGCGTTGGGAGTGAGGATAGAAGGTTTTCTGTTAATGCCTGATTTCTATCTCCAATGCTAGGTGAGCCCCAGGTGAGATCAGAGGATTTCTCTCCAGACTGCCATGGCACCCCACCAAGAACGAGGGGAATAAAGTGGGAATCCTTCCCCATGCCCCTCCCATGGTCATCCCCCCGATGGCCTGGGTGAGGTAAGAACTATGTGTGAGTGTTGGTTTTCTGAAGTTGGGAAGAATGTGAAGAATGTGGGATACAAGTCACTGAACTGGTCTACATGGGTAACTAATTACATGGGTAACTAACTAGTCCACAGATCTGTTTCTTGTAGCAGTTTGTCAAAGCTTCTGGTTGTGTGATACACTCAGTGGTATCATGCTGGCCACTGGGTGGGTTCCCTAGCACCCAAACAACAAACCTTTTTACTGAGATTGGTCCACATGTTTCTTGTGCATTTAGATCACTGGTGTGGGTGGGTGGCATCCTCTCTATCCAAAGGTATAGACCTTTTGTTGTGAAATGTTTGGTACACTGGAGGGAAGGGTGAAGAGAGGGCTTTCTTCTTTCTTTCTATTGGGCTCCTGAGGAAAAAAACCAAGAATTTTATTATTTATTTTTATATTACAGTGCTGGGAATCGAGTCTAAAGCTTCACACATACAAAGCATACACATTACCACTAAGTTACATGCTCAGCCCCAAGACTTGTGTGTGTGTGTGTGTGTGTGTCTGTGTCTGTGTCTGTGTCTGTGTGTCTGTGTGAGAGGGTACCATGTGTCCCTGTGGAGGACCAAGGGTAACTTCAGGAATCATCCTGGATTGCTTCTACCTCCTTTTTGCTTTGCTCTGGGATTTCCCAGGCTCCGCCCACCAGGGCAGAAGTGCAGGCCACCACCATTTCCACCTGGCGTTTTTTTTACATGGGACCTGAGATTGGAACTCAGGACCTTCTGCTTGAGAGACAGAGTCTTAACCCCTAAACCATCTCTCCAGCTCAGCCCCAGAATTTTTTATTTCATTGAAAACATGTCTGACCAAGGTTATAAATATTTTGCTATTTTGGATATATAATCTTTTAAATATGTCTTTGTAATCACAACATAATTCCCTTGAAGAGAATGTAAAAAAAGGTGAGAGGAAAAGATAAGTTAGATGAAGTGGAATGAGTAAGGTGAAAAGGGGGAAAGAAGGGTTTAGGTTGGCAAGTTGGCTTAGGGATAAAGGCAAATGTGTGTAAATCTGGGACTGGAATTCAATCCCAGGAGCTGATATGGTAGAAGGAGAAAGTTGACTTCTAAAAGTTGTCCTCTGACCTCCACAGATGTACCTGCCCTCTTCTCTCAAATACAGAAGTAAAAATATTTTTTTAAATGTTAGGGGAGTTATAAGACAGAATATCTGGGACCCCCAACGACAGGGTGTTGCTGAATCTACATAAGGGCCTTAGAGTGGTGCCCAACTTCTAAAACAGCAACTTCTAGGGGCCTGTCAAAGGCCATGCTGCTTTCATAGCCCAGGTCTCCCTCCACGCCACTTCACAGGTCAGACTCTTGCAAGCTTCTCAAGGTTCAAAGGGAACGTTACCTCTGAGACGCAATCCCTCCGCCTGTCAGCAAGAATCCTTAACCCATTCTCCTTCATATTAATGTTTATCCCAGTGTGTTGGGCTGCGGGTTGACAGAGGGTTCTGAGGGGTATTTGTGTGATCATTGGCTCACAGTGCTTTGGTTCTGCCCAGAGCAGGGCTCTTCAGACCTGCTCCTGGTGACCTGCTTGTCCCTTGCATTTTTCTGTAGGACGGGTTGGCTGCTCTGACACCATGGGGAGCTGCTGCAGCTGCCTGAACAGAGACAGTGTCCCAGACAACCACCCCACCAAGTTCAAGGTACCCTTAGTTTCCAAAGGCATCTTGAGCCTAGGCTTCTAGCATCAGGGAAAGGGAGATGACAGGCTGTTAGTGTTGGTGAGGTTGCCTGGGGAGAGGCATGGATCACAAGCCTTTTTTAAAATTATTGTTATTTGTTTTGTTTCTCTTGATACTGCAATCCAGTAGCAAAAGTAGTGCTTTTAGGACATTATATATTATATAATATATAATATTATATACCTGTTTTTTGAACAAAACTCGGTATTGGTGAATTTATTGGTGTAAAATACTTTGAATACTACTTAGCACTCAGTTCTAAGGCCGGCCAGCTCCCATGAACCCATTGTGTCCCTGTAGGTGGCACCTTCTCCTCACACAAGGGTATGTCAAGGCCTGTGTTTCTCCTGCCCACCAGGAGAGGGAGTTCCCAGCAAGGCTGCACTGCTGGGGAGGTGAAGGTTCAGTGTGTTTGTTTTGCCTCAGGCCTAATTTCCCTGAGTCTTCAGATTCCCTGAGTTTTGAGTTTACAGTTGAGGCCCTCTTCACTAATGTCTGGCCTTTGGATGCTAAACCAGGGGACTTCTGAAGTCATTGACCATTGGTCATCTAATCACCTAACCATCTAACTGCCTAAGAGGTGAACTGCTGACCTGTCCGTCCAAGGCTGTGGCCTATATTAGAGGGGTTTGTCCAGAGGACTGTTGCAATTCATGGCACTGTGCGTGTGTCCCCTGGGATCCTATGCAGTAGTGTCTCTGGTGCAGCCAGTGTAATCCTCACTCTCCTGGCTTCAGCCCTGCATGGCGCTCCCTTGCAGTGAGTGACTAGGACCCTGGAAGACACTTTCTGGGCTCTCTGTTGACCCTTGTCCCTTCCTCTTCAGGTGACGAATGTGGATGACGAGGGGGTGGAGCTGGGCTCGGGGGTGATGGAGCTAACGCCCAGCGAGCTGGTGCTGCACCTGCAGCGGCGGGAAGCCGTCCGCTGGCCCTACCTCTGCCTGCGGCGCTACGGCTACGACTCCAACCTCTTTTCTTTCGAGAGTGGCCGACGCTGTCAGACAGGACAAGGTAAGTTGCAGTCCTGCCCCCAGGACAGATCCTGAGCTTCAAGGTGCAGCTCAGGGGATTTGGGGTGGGGGGGTCATTGTGAGTCTTAACATCCTGCCTGCTCCTCAGACTTAACAGTGTTGCCCAGGGTGCGAAAAGAGCTTGGCTAAAGGAACACAGAATTGTGTGGACTCCCAGGTCAGTGGTCATTCTCCTTAGTCAGTCCAGCTCCCCTGGCTTTCTTTGTAGCAACATGGAGAAAGCCAGTGTTCCAAGACCAGAGCCCACTTCGCTGAAATAAAAAGCTCTCCCCTCCATTTCTTGCTTCCAGGCTCCCTGTCGATCATGCAGTGGGCGTGCATACTGGAGACTCCAAGCATAGCAACAGAAACGTCAGGCAGGAGACTGACTGCTTCGGAGCCGAGGACCCTCAGAGTGAGGCTATAGAAGACAGGAAGCTTGGGTCTCTCGTGCAGATCAGCAAGAGTTTGATCTGTGCTCACCATCACCTGTGGCCTCTTGCCCTACAGTTAGAGATTGGGGGTGGGGATGAGGCGTTGCTCCATGGCTAATGGCATGCCAGGATCCAGACTTGCCTGTTGGATGCACGATGCTCAGCACAAGGCGTCCTTCATGGCATTGCACTGCAGGCAGGCTGGGGTGGAAGGAACACGCCTCGCTGAGGCAGCAACAGAGCACTGCGTCTACGTCTCCAGGGTGGGTTGCAGATAGGCTTTTCCCTTCACACAGTGCACTTGGAGCGCATGAGCAAGGCAGGCAACGCCCTTTGCCTCCATGCGCCTCATCGCTGGAGTTGTCGATCCGACAGATGAGAGGAGGTTTGCTTGCTCTGGTGAGGGCCCATCTACGCCTGGCACTTTGGAGCGGGGCCCAGTATATGGGTTCCCTTCCTTCTTTTTTTTTTGATAGTCTCCTATATAGCCAAGGTTGTCTTCAAACACGTTATGTAGCTCAGGCTAGCCTCAAACTCATGTTGGTCCTCCTGCCTCAGCCTCCCAATTGCTAGGATAATAGGAGGGCATTACCATGCCCGCCCTTACTGTCTTTTCCAGCCCTTTGCTTATCCTGCCCTTTTTCTTTCCCTCTATCTTTTCTCTCCTATTCCTGAATACTTTAGTTATGTTGTACTATGTCTAATGGTATTCATAGGAAAATCATACTGCTTTTCCATATCCTAGTTTAATTGTATTTGTCATCTTTTTTTAACTTTCTCATTTGTTCATTTATTTATTTTGATGTGTGCATATGTGTATGTTGGAAACATGTGGCATGGTATGCATGTGAGGTCAGAGGACAACTCAGAGTCTATTTTCTCCTTCCGTCATGCAGGGTCCTGAGGCTCAAACTCAGATCATCAGGCTTGATGGCAAGCTCCTTTACAGAGGCATCTTTTTTTTCCCCTTGAGGCATCTTTTGTGCTCACTCACTATAACCTTTTTTTTTCCTGGTGAGCAGGCAGTGGTCAGTAATGGGAGATGCAGGGTAGCTGTGAGGTGCAGTGTTCACATCTCCAGTTTCTCCCCTTGACCCTAAACACACAAATCCTTTTGAAAATTAATTGCCCTGGAGAAAAAAGTAGTGAATAGTGTGGGTATGGGCACCTTGTGCCTTGGGCTCAGTCCATCCAGGAACGTCAGGATTCTGGAAGGTTCCTGGAAAGAATGCTCAGGAAAAGGAGAGGCACTTCTGCCTTCTGCTGACCCAGGACTAGAGTTCAGGGTCACTTCCTACACCTCCGACAAGCACCCCATCATCCTTCCCTGTCCAGCTAGGGTCAGAGGAACCTCGTACTTCCCTTCCTTCCCCAGGGATCTTCGCATTCAAGTGCTCCCGGGCTGAGGAAATCTTCAACTTGCTACAGGACCTGATGCAGTGCGACAGCATCCATGTGACAGAAGAGCCCGTCATTGTCACCCGAAATAGCCACCCGCCAGAGCTCGATCTTCCGAGGGGCCCCCCACAGCCCAATGGTGAGAGAACCCCTGACTTCTCCCGTCCCAGTGCACATACACACACACAAGCATCAACCCAGGGAGCCCGTGTCTGGGAATCCTGGGGCTTGCTGGCAAGTGAGGACAGCTGGGAGAACCAGCTTTCCTGGACAGTCCTCTGTCGTCAGAGCCACTCTGGAGGATGGATAAGTCCTGGGCGAGCCAATTGGGTGACTCAGGCTAAAGCTATGGAGTCCTGGGCCTTGTATTGACATATGATTGGGGAGCAAGCAGGAGATGTTGTGTTTCCATGCAAACAGCAGACTGGAGCTTTTGCTTCCTTCCTCTGTTGCTGGGTCACATACACACCCCTCTCCCTGCTGCTGCAGTCGCCCCTGATCCTGACTGTCGTGGAGGTGCCCACGGTGTCTTCTGGTTTGCTCACTGAGTCAAACCTCCTTCCTAACAACTGCTCTGCATTCCCCACACTGGCCCGAGAGCGTAGACTGAGGCCACAGGATGGGCCGAGACAGGTGTGCATTAGGTGCTCCAGGTGAGGCCTTGATGGAAAAGTGGGAGGAGGTGGGCTTCAGCAGACTCCAGAGGAAGGGCAGGCAAGGCTTTAGTCAAGGAGTGAAGGGCAGTAGGGGGCGGGGTTGCCAGTTCAGTGCACCTTGCCGTGGCAGCCCCTGGGAGCATCTCCCTGCCACCAGAGGAGTCCTAGGCCCACACGCCTGCACATGTGGTTGGTGGCCTTTGGGCAGGTCCAGTGTCGCTTACCTCAGTTGCCTCCTCTGGGCCCAGCTCTAGGCTACACTGTCTCCAGCTTCTCCAATGGCTTCCCTGGCTGCCCTGGAGAGGGCTCACGACTCTCTGCTCCCCGGCGACCCTCAACAAGCAGTCTGCGTCACCCCTCACTTGGGGAGGACTCCACCCACACCCTTATCGCCCCAGATGAGCAGGTGAGCGTGTAGCCAGCATGCTTGTCCAGTTGCACGGAGTGGGGATGGAAGACAGGAAAGAGTCACCTCCTAAAGTCATGTAACGGGGAGGCAACAGTCCTTCCTGTCTCCATAAGGGAGGTTTGGAGAAGAAGCTGGCAGAAACCCCATCTCTTTCCTGTGCCTCTCTTCCCTGCTTCTGTTCTGTCCTCCCTGTTCTCCCAGTCTGTGGATCCTCCTATTTCACTGAATCTCTTCCCCTCACAGTCCCATACCTATGTCAACACCCCGACGGGCGAGGAGGACCACCGCAGGAATCGCCATTGCCTGCAGCCGCTGCCTGAGGGCCGACCCCCCTTCACCCCGCAGACCCGGGGCCCTGACCAGCGTGACCCGCAGGTGTTTTTGCAGCCAGGACAGGTGAAGTTTGTACTGGGGCCCACTCCCACCCGCCGGCAGCTGACGAAGTGCCAGAACCTCTGCCCCAGCCTGCACGACCCTCCCCACCACAACAACAACGAGGGCCCGACCGAGTGTCCAGCCCAGCCCAAGTGCACCTATGAGAACGTCAGCAGCAGGGTGCGGCCAGGGGCCGGCTGGAGGCTGAGCCCCGAGGAGCCAGGATGGAGTGGTCTCGCCCACCGCCGGGCTGCTCTGCTGCACTATGAGAACCTGCCCCCCCTGCCGCCTGTGTGGGAGAGCCAAGGCCAGCAGCTCAGTGGGGAGGCTGGGGACGACGGGGACTCAAGGGATGGGCTCACGCCCTCCTCCAATGGCTTCCCTGAAGGTGAGGAGGACGAGACCCCGCTGCAGAAGCCCACCAGTACCCGGGCCACTGGCCGCAACAGCCACAGCACTTTCCCTGTGCCGCTGACCCGCCACCGTGGTTCCCCAAGGGTCTTCAACTTTGATTTCCGCCGCCCGGGCCCTGAACCCCCAAGGCAGCTCAACTATATCCAGGTGGAGCTCAAGGGTTGGGGCACAGACCGCTCCAAGGGACCCCAGAACCCCTCAGTATCCCAAGCTCCGGGGCCCAGCCCCACCCCGGCCCGTAGCTCAGACTCCTACGCAGTGATTGACCTCAAGAAGACTGTGGCCATGTCCAACCTACAGAGAGCGCTGCCCCGGGATGACGGCACCGTCAGGAAGACCCGGCACAACAGCACAGACCTGCCTCTGTAGACTGGTCCTCTGCCCACCTCTGTCCTCTCGGCCTGGTCGCCGCCTCACCCACCAACCCCAGGGCTCAGGGCTGCTTTGCAGAAGGCACGGGGGAGGGGGGACCAGAGGCTTCCCTATGCTGCTGGAGTCCCCAAAGATGTCAGCCACTGAGTGTCTAGGCCCCCAAGCCAGGGTGAGGAGGGGGTGAGCAGTCAAGGAGGGAACTATGGCGTAAACTGTGAAGGGTTCTGGTGGTTGCATTTCCCACCCTCCCGTGTTCATCTGTCTTGTCTGTCAGCTATCTGTGTGTGTTCTTTTTTGGTTGGAATTTTGAAACATTTTTGTACCTGTTGATTTTATTTATCAGTTTATTTTTCTATTTATTGTTTTAAATGTAATTTAACATATTTATTATTAATATAATTATTTTTAAATTCTGGCTGAATGGGTGATACCTTCTTGCGGAATCTTAGAGCAGGCCTCATTTAAAAGGCAGGGACTTCATTCAGGAAACACAAGGTGGTTGTACCTTTTGTGATCAGTCTGTGATTATTTCTCTTCTCTCAGAAACCCTGGCCTCCAACTTAAAGTTGCCAGGCATGAGCGAGAGGGTGGCTGCCAGTCCTAGATCCAGAGAGGCCTGGGAGGGGAACTGCCCTGGGAAATAAGGCTGAAGACTGAGATTTGCCTGGGCTGGGGGAGTGGGGAGACTCAGGGGTGGGAAATCATAAGATTCCCCTTCTCTGGAGCTGCGCTGGGCAGACACTGTGCTCCCACATGCCTTGGCACAAAGGTGAACCCTAACTCCTCAACCTGCCCCCACACAACTGAGTGCAGGCTACCACCTTTAAGCAGGGCTTTGCTGAAAGCCAGGAAACAGAAGGAAAAACATGTAATGTGTAACTAGGCTTCTGCCTTGCAGTGTGAGGCTTTCCCAGAGAACCACCCTGTTCCCGGCCCAAAGCTGCCTCGCCTCCGTTCCCGGCTAGTCACATAGCAGAGTTCCTGCCAGGCCCCGGACCTGACAGGCCACATCAGGCCACCCAGTGCTCTCTCTCCTCTGAGTCACAAGTGCTGTAAAGGGCTCCATCACAGGCTACTCGAGCCCAGGTAAGGAATGAACGTGAGCTTGTCTAAGACCTAAGACCACATTCATGCTCCAGGCATCTATCTCTGAAGCAAACACACCTGTTCTCTCCGCCACCAAGTCAGTAACCCCCTTCCCTTCGTCACTGCCTGTCCTCATTTCCTGGAGCCCCCTCCACTGTCGGAGATTAGACTGAACACACCCTTCCAATCTTAGGTATCACCTTACACTTGTCTGAAATGGACCAGGAGGACTAGCCACAGCAGGTTTAAGAGTAGCCCCTCAAATGAGGCCCAGCAGAATCCAAGGACACAGTTGCTTCCCTCAGGAGCTGGCACCAGACCTCCTCCCCTTCCCTTCTTCTGATCTTTGACCAGGAGGAATCACCTGCTGCAGGACACGCCTCTTACGCACCAGTAGGACAGAGCCACCGTCACCCAGGATAAGGCCTAGGGACCCAACCCAGCTGGAAAGTCACTGGTCTGTGCAAGCTTGCTCTCTCCCCCCCGCCCCCCCAACCCCATGGCCATGTATGCATCCGTGCGGTGCTTTAGATGAAACCCAAGACCTTGTGCATGCTAAGCAAGCTCTCGACACTAAACTACCTCCAGTTCCCTGAGCTTCCCTTTCCTAATAGTGGATAGACAGTCATGGAGTGGCCAGGGGATGGCTGTGGTCAGGAGACCAGTTTCTATCCCTGACTTAGCCACTCTACTGTCTCTATCACCTTAAACCTGTGGTTACCCCGAGTGAGCGTTATTCTTTGCCCCTGGAGAACAAGGCGCTAGCATGAGAAGCAGTCAGCCAGTGATAGACATGACTCCACTTTATTTTGCTCATCCGCTTGCTTTAGGATTCCAGTTAGTCCCAAGGAAAATCCTGGGTCCCCAGTTTTCAGACTGCTACATTCCTTTGCAGACGCTTATCTTCATTCTCTCCGTGGCAGAACCCCTTCTGATCCCTGGGGTCCTCAAAAGCAAGTTACCACACTTGGCGAGCACATCTGTGGGACCTGACAAAGTCCCAAGGCCCAGGCCCCAAGAATTGGCTCCCAGTCCAGTGAAGCCCCCCAGTCTTTCCTCATCCCCTCTACCTCTGACCTCAGAGGTCCAGTGCAGGAATTTTCCTCTCATAGGGAGAGAGTGGTGTATAAGTGCACAGCTTTCCTGGCGGAAAGGGGTGGATGGGCACAGCGCCCAGGAGGGCAACAGCTGCCCCTGTGTTGGGACCTGGTCCACTGAAATCAGGTACAATGTGCAGATGGAATCAACTATTTTTCCAAAGACAGCCAGCATCAGCAGCTGAGTGCTCCCTTCTCTTTACAAATAAGCCCTGCCCACCCCCTAGGCTGCCCTCAGGAAAGCACGGGGACCCAGCATCCTGTCTGTGAGTGATATTTCAGGTCGGACCTGGAGGGGCCCTCCCCAAACCCACCCCGGTATAATAACAACACTTGAACACAGGCAGCTTCCCACAGAGGCAGGGACCATTTATCTCTGTCAAGCCTCACCGGGCAGGTTTGTTATCGCCCTGTCCAGAAGAGGAAACAGGCCAGGAGGTGAAGTGACTGCCCTGGAGCTATGAGTTAATTAGTGGCTTGCATTGGGGCTGGGTGCCAGTCGTGTGTCTGCCCCCCACACCCTTGCTCCCAGCCTGGCCTGAAGGGGCTGGTTTCACTCAGGTGGGTGGGCAGAGACTGGGGGGCTTCTCTCCTAATGCAGTGGCTCTCAGTCACAGCTGGCCACAGTCCAGCACTCTGGGGTCCTTTTGAATTCAGATCTAGGGCCTTGCCCCGTTAACTACAGGATGATTCTGCTCCTCTCCGGGCCTGTCCAACACCCACTGGTCTACCCTGCTCCTCGCTCCTGCACATCCTAAGACAGCTCTTAGGTATCCATGGGAGGGGCCAGGGCGGGTATGTGGGAGGCTTGATCTCACCTGCCCAGCTTCCCCCTTCTCGTGGGAGGAACTCCCAGGTTGGGTTAGGTCAAGGGATCGCAAGTGCTGGGTCCTCTGATCAGTGCCTCACAGCAGAGATGAAGGTCATGACACAGGCCCCTGGGACTCCAGAAAACCCATGCATGGGGTTTGAAGTAAAAAGCTGGTCCAGGGGCCACACAATATCACAGCCCAGGCATGTTATTTACCTTTCTCATGGCTGACAAAACACAAGACCAAAGCAACGTAAGGAGGGAAGGGCTTATTTTGGCTCATGGTTTGCTAGGTGGGGAAGGCTGGCGGGGTGGGAGGCAGCTGGTCGTGTGACACCTGCGGTCAGGAAGCAGAGAGCCATGAATTTGGGTGCTCGGCTCCCTTTCTCCTTTTTAGTCAGTCCAAGACCCCAGTACAGGGAATGGTGCCATCCACATCTACAGTGAGTTGTTCTACCGCAGCTAAATCAATCTAGAAACTCTCTCATAGGCATGCCCAGAGATTTTGGTCTCTAGTGTGATTCCAGATCCTGCCACACTGACAGTCAAGATTAACCCTCACACTAGAGCAGAGTCCCAGGGCTCATCGGCCATCTGTGGGTCCCGTCACCAGTTCCTGGCAATGTTTATCCAGCCGGCCGGCTCATACCCTTCCTGGGATGGGAGACCTCTGTCCTCTCTAGCCACTTCCTCCACAGGTACTAACTCTGTGCCCAGCCCCCAGATGGCCAAGGCTGACCTTTCCACCGAAGGTGCTCAGCCTTGACCTGCCGTCGTTGCCTGACCACTCGGCATCAGTTTGTCCAGTTGTCACGTAGGGATAATAACAGCTCCTCCCTTAGGGAATGATTACAAGAAACAAATAAGAGAATGTCTCACCCAGGGGCTGGCAGATGGCTCAGGGGTTAAAGCCTTTGCCTCGCAAGCAAAAGGACCTCAGTTCAGATCTCCACATGCCATGCAAAAAATGCTAAGTGGATATGGCAGAGGCCTACAATTCTGACCCTGGAAGGCAGAGCCTGGGAAATCCCAAAGCAAAGCAGTAAGGAGGTAGAGCAATTCAGAAGGATGCCTAAAATCGTCAGTCTTTGGGCCTCCACAGGCACACACGCTCAAGTGCCCTCTAGTGTACACACACACACACACACACACACGCACACACACGCACACACACACGAGCGGAGCACACACACACACACACACACACACACACATGAGCGGAGCACGCGCACACGCAGTTTTAGCCATGACAGGGGAGACATGGTAGGTGCTGTATATATGGTAAGTGCTCTCTTTGCTGCACTAGGTTCTTCCCAGCATTCCCTCTGAGCTCTTGTTTGACCCTGGACCAAGTGTAGTGCCAGGCTTGCCTGACCTGCAACCTACCTTCAGCCCTGAAACCCATCCACCCCTACTACCCCACCTCCCCAGGTTCTAGACACAGCCTGCCTTAGCATTAATGTCATGATACCCTCTGGCTCTCGAGACCTCGAGCCTGACCTGAAACCACCAGGTCTTCTCTACCTGCCATATTCCTCACCCCCAGCACCTCTAACACGAGAGTCCTCAGCTGGGCAAATCAAGCTCAGTGGCCTTCTCTCATGTGCTGTTTCCTCTCGGTCCTCGGGGGCTGTTCTGGAACTGAGTGGCAGTTGTTGCTGAGGACATCATGGTGATGGGGGACTAGGGATAGGGTCTGGGTGTTGAGGAGAAGGGCTAGAAAGAGGGTCCTCACTGGGGGCAGGTCATGAGTGTATGATAGTGGCTGTGCCCTCGGTCTAGTGCTTTCAGAAGCTTTACCCCATGTGAGGGTCAGTGGGAAGCCCCCCCTAATCACCACAGCATCTTCTTGGCCTCTTGTCTTGCTCTCTGGGTCTGTCTGTGCCCTGTGGTTCCAAGATGGACATTCTGGGCAGAGCCATCCCTGGAAAGAAGCTGAGAGGCCTGGGGAGCTTAACAGCACATCAGGAGCATCGCCCTGTGCTGCGAGGCACCCTACCTGTCTCTAAGGGATTGCTCCCGTGAAGTGGCTCTCAGCCCACCGGGCCTGTGATGGAGACGGCTGCTCCTCATCACCTTCTCCCTTGGTTCTGTCCCGTTAGCAGAGAGCTGTGGCCCCTTAGGGGATCCTCCCTGCTGCCTCTCTACACTTGTATCCCTTCAGCCTGTCCCCCCCAGTTCCCCTCTGGTTGGAAGAGTCCCAGAGACAGGTGAGGCTGGGAGAGATGGAGACTGGGGCAATCCCACTCCCTAGGGGAAGGAAGGGAAGTAATCAGGTTGCTTGTCTCCTGTGAACCGTGTGCAACCAGGGAGGGTGGCGGGGCAGTGCTGGGAGGAGATGGGAGCGGCAGTAGCCACGGCCACAGGGCATCGGCTGATGGATGGAGGCGGAGCCAAGGTGCCAGGTGCTGCTGGAGGCTCTTGTCTCTCTCTCTCTCTCTTTTCCTAGGAACATATCAACATAACACTGATACATGGGGGCGGGGCCAGTGCATACAAGTACCATAGTCTTGATTTCCCAAGTAAACATTGGATATGATGTGTCAGGGATACAGAAACTGAGTCCGTGTGAACAGATTTCTAACAAAGCCCTCTGGAGAACCGAGGGTCATAGGTGGGATCTATGCTTCTATCTTTGATGGCTGTGTGACCCAAGTTTGATCCTCGGAACCTATGTGGTAGAAGGAGAGAGCCAACTCCTCCACCACTCTGAGTTTGTTTCTCTGTCTAGTAAAGGGATGAACGATACCTAGAGTGCGGCCGTGAGCCAAGTAAGGAAGTGCCCCGAGGGTCGGAGAGATGCTGTTAAGCCGAAGATCTAAGTTCTGGTCCCTCAGTGTCCACATAAAGCCGGCGTGGCCACAAGCTCTGTAGCCCCGGTGCTGGGATGGCCAGCAGAGAGAGCGTTTCTGTGGCTTGCTGGCCGACTAGCCCAGCCGAAGGACAGCAAGCTCCAGGTTGAGTGAGAGACTCTGTCTCAAGGGAATATGGTGGAGAGCGACCGAGGAAGACCCACTCGATGCTCTTCCTCGGGCTTCCACACATGCACAGTGCACACACTTGTATGCACAAGGAAAGACAGAGAGAAGAGGAGGGAAGGAGGGGAGGGAAAGAGAGAGACGGGTAAGGGAGGGAAGAGAAGAGAAGGGAGGGGAGGGAAGGGAGGGGTAGAAAAGGGAGGGGAAAGAAAGGGAATGAGGGGAAGGGAAGATGAACAAGGGCTGGTGAGATAGCTCAGTCGGTAAAGTGCTTGCTGTACAAACAAAGGGCCCTGAGTTGGCTCTCCTGAACCCAGTGTGATACACACAGCTGCCATCCCAGGATTTCTGAAGGCCCCTGGTCAGTCAGCCGAACTGGTAAGCTCCAGGTTCAGTGAGAGACCTTGTCTCAAAAAACAAGGTGGAGGAGGGCCAGCAAGATGGCTGGGCAGGGGGGCTGGAGAGGTGGCTCAGGGGTTAAGCCTCTGCCTTGCAGGCGGAAGGTCCTGAGTTCGGATCCTAGACCCCACGTATAGACGCCGGGTGGAAGCAGGGGCGGCCTGCGTCTTCTGGTCCTGGTGGGCGAAGCCTGTGAATCCTGGGGCAGAGTAAACAAGGAGGCATCCATGGCGGTTCCCGAATTCGTCCGTGGTTCTACACGTGCACACACACACACACACACAAGTGGGTGTGCGAACACATGCATACACGCACAATTGAATAAATAATAAAAAAATTAAAAAAAAGATGGCTGGGCAGGTACAGGCGTTTGCTGCCCAGCCTGATGACCTATGTTTGATCCTTGGAACCTATGTGGTAGAAGGAAAGAATTAACTCCTGCAAGTTGTTCTCTCACCTCTACATGTGCAATATAGCACATAGGTGCATAGACACACACAATAAATAAATGTAAAAAAAAGATAAGAGAGCCATGTGCATGGATGGATGGACACACACACACACACACACACACACACACACACACACACACACGGCTTAACACACGGTCCAACCTTAGCTTCATTGTGGTTGTCGATGCAGTAACCTGCTGACACAGGAAAGTTTTCTAAATAAGTGAACCATGAAGGTGAGGTTTGGGGGGAAGGAAAGGGGAATTTGAGCCTAGCAGTTGGCTACTTGGGAGGAGAGAGCCTGGGATATGTTGGGAGCAGAGGGGCTAGTGGGGAAACAAATGGGAAGAGTATTTGAGGTGGATAGGGTAGGGTGGAGCCAATACCCCTCAGTCTGCAGGTGCCAGGCTGGGCGAGGTGGGGAGACAGTCAAGGTGGGCATTCATGGGTCTACTCATTCAGCGAGCATTTAGCAAGCATCTGCTAAGTGCCAGCTGCTGTGTGGGGACCTGGCAGTGATGGGCACAGGTGAAGCTCTACCCTTGAGAACTCGCATCTCACTGAGCATGAGAAGCCCAAGTGGGTGAGGCGCCTGCTCCCAAACCTGGTGACCTGAGTGGATCCCTGCAAAGCCCACGGGGTGGAAGGCAAGAACCGATGTCTGACAGTTGTCCTCTCACCTCCACTGTTTCCCATTCATGCACTTCTCCTTGTGGAGCAGGAATGGGCTGGGTCCGTCTAAGCAATGGAATGCTCTGGTAGATCCCAAGCAGATGCTATGTTGTGTAGGGTGTAACACCATGGCTCTGGTTGGGGTCATCCACCCCTGGGGTCAGAGGCTGCAGATCAGGGTCCCCCTGCCAGCTCATTAACTCCTAGTTGAGAGCGCCATACCCTCATCCTCCTGGGAAACAGGCCTCACTTTACCATATTGTGCCTGCCCTGTCCTCTGTGGGTAACTGGATGGTAAGTCCCAGGACACGCCAGTGTTGGGGACTGAGGCTGTAGTGCTTTGGGGAGAGGCCACCGTCATGTCAGAGCCCGGCTGAGTGACACCCACGCTCATGGAGCCATGGGCCGGGCAGTGGGACATTGACTTGCATTGGGGACATAGGTGGGACCCTCTGAGATCCTCCAGGACCGTGGGGGTGGCAGTCTCAGCTGCAGGGACTCGGTGAAGGGTGGAGGAAGAAGCAGAGCCGACCTCATAGGTACCCTTAGAATCTGCTAGGGAGGTGCTTCAAGCCAGGTATCTTTGGGGATCACACAAAGTCTCAGGGGCCTTCCTCTTCATCATCACTGTGGGGTACATGAAGACCCTATCAGCCCATGGGGTCCCCCACCTGCTCCAAGCATCAATTTTCCAGCTTGTGCAGAGGTCGTGCAGCACCACAGCTTCCGGATGTGAGTGATGTGGTTGCCTGCACCTGTCAAGTGCATCCCTTGGGAAGCTGCCCACCCAGACTCCCTGTACTCCCCCCAGGGAAGCATCTTGTCTCAGCTGTCCCCCTAAGCATCACTGAGCAAAAGAGAATCCTGCAGAATGCACCGCCTCTTGCAGATGCACCTCTGCCGGCACAAGCTGGGCCAGATGGATCCGGGCAACACCCCTGTCACACACACCTCGTGGCTCTGGGGCCCAGAACTGTAACCCCTGCCCCCCGGCTGAAGCTTCTTTAGGCTTGTGGATAGAGGTGGAGGCTGGGGGGGAGCCTCCGGCACTCACTATCAGTGTTTGGTTTGGGGCTTTGGGGTCAGGTCCGGATCCTGCTTCTTATCCAGGGCTCTGGTGATTAATTTCTTTGGACTTTGATGTCCTGGAGCCTAACACAGGACCCTCCCCTACCCGCCGCCCAATCCCCAGCCTCAGCACGTCCCTCCCCGCCCCTCTCAGGTAGAAAGGTTGGGATCTTTCAATTTGACATCCCAGCACTCTGAGTGGAAACGGACTCTCTGCCTCCACCTGTGCCTACTGAGCCCCTCCCATAGGAGAATGGGCATCTGACCTGTGACAGAGGACTTTCCTAGAAGTTGTAGTCTCATTCAGTGTGTGTGTGTGTGTGTGTGTGTGTGTGTGTGTGTGTGTGTGTGTGATTCTAGGATACTCTCGGGTATCTGTCATTCCTCAGCACTCATCCACCTAGTTCTTTTGAGACGGGATCCCTCACTGAGACCAGGGGCTGACTGGCCAGTGAGCCCCAGGGATCCACTTGTCTCCAACCTACCAGGCCTAACTGTTTTATTTTTATTTTTTAACGTGGATTCTGGGGCTCAAATTAGGGTCTTCATGCTGGCAAGGCAAACGCCTTACCAACTGAGCGATCCCTCCAGCCCTCCATCTCTTTCTCTGGACATGTGACACTTCGCAACAATTGGTCAGTGACATAGAGAAAGTCAGCGGAAGTCAAGGCCGACAGTACATACCTGTAGCACCAGCCCTTGGGAGGCTGAGGCGGGAGGATTGTGAGTTCTAGACCACACTGCGCTGCAGAGCAAGATCTTAAAAGGTGGGAGGGGTGTGAGGAGAAGGAACGGAAGGTTTTGGGTGGAAAAAAGCTGCAAAAGAGGAATGAGGGACAGAGAAGGCATCTGGGAGTGTTTGCATTTCAGATTCCCCTCGATCCCAAGGCCTCACCTTCTCCTTCCTCCTTGGAATCCTTCCCTCTGCCTAGCTCATCCCCCCCTTCGTGGAAGCCAGACAAGCAAACAATTGTCTTGAAGCAAGCCTAGGTTAATCAACAGACCAGAGGCAAACCCAGTTAGCCTTGTTAACGTATCCATCATTACACAAACAGGTTTCTTTCTAGATGTTCAAGATACAGACAGACAGAGTGGACTTCTCTGTAGAAGGAGCTGAAGAGACTCTGACTGTCGGGTTGTTAGGGCTGAGTGAGTTATTACAGGAAACTAGAGAGAACTCTTCCTGGAGCACTTTCCTTGAAGCAATGTTTCTGCAGGAGAGGAAGAGTCTGTTTGAAAACTTCAGGCCCAGTTCTTCCTTACTGTGGAATCCTGAAGAATAAGAGCCGAAGGTGTAATAGAGGGGGGGAAACACCATTATGTCAACACCAGTGCAATGATTTATTTTATTTTTTTGTTCGCAGATGTTAAAATTAGGGGTGGAAAGCCAGACATTCTTGTGATCACTTTCCTGTGATCACGGCATTTGGAAGCTGGAAGCAGGAGACCCTTGGTTCAACAGCAAGTTCAAGGCCAGTCTGGGCTACATGAGGCCCTACTTCCAAGAGTTAAAACCAGGACTGGGGGGCTGGAGAGGTGGCTCAGGGGTTAAGCCTCCGCCTTGCAGGCGGAAGGTCCCGAGTTCGGATCCTGGACCCCACGTATAGACGCTGGGCGGAAGCGGGGGCGGCCTGCGCTTCTGGTTCTGGCAGGGCGGAGCCTGTGAATCCCGTGGCAGAAGGAGGTGGAGGCATCCATGGTGGTTCCCAAATTCGTCCGTGGTTCTACACACACACATACATACATATACACATGTGTACACACGCATACATGTACAATTGAATAAATAAAAAAATCCTTTAAAAAAAAGTGAAAGCTGGAATGCCAGCTATTAAAAAAAAAAAAAAAAAAACAAAAAACCCAGGACTGGGGAGATAGCCCAGGAGGTAAAGCATGCCTGAGGACTGGATCCCCAGAACCAGTGTAAATGCGGGGGGGGAGGGGAGCGGGGAATGACAGTCTATCCGTCATCCCAACACTTGGAAGGTAGAGACAGAGGATCCACAGACAAGTAGCTAGCCAGACTAACTACAATAAGTGCATTCCAGACTCAGCAAGAGATCCTACCTTTATGAATAAGCGATCTTAGAAGACACCCCATGTTAACCTCACTCCTCAACAAATAAGCTAGAGTAAAATTGTGAAATATACCCCATGCTAATCTTGGGCCTCAATATATAAGGTAGAATAAAATTATGAAAGACACCCCACATTAATGTCGGGCCTCAATAAGATGGATAATGATTGTGGAAGACATCCCTTGTCAACTTTGGGTCTCTACTCGCATGCACTCACATGAGCACATACATATATAGCATATACACACATGCAAAAACAAACAAAAACCTAGAACAACAACAAGCAAACAAAGTTCAAACAAACAAGAACAATAAAGGGCAAGGTGGCTCAGGCCTATAATCCCAGCACTCAGCCCACTGACACAGGAGGACTGTATTAAGTTCAAAGGTCAGTTTGGCTACATAGTCAGACCTTGCCTAAAAAAACCAGACAAGCGCACAAACAAAACAACACAGATCCCTGTATTCACTCTCACACCCACTATGAGATCCTTTTGCCAGTATTCCTCAAAAAGCGCCCTTCTCAGTCTCTGCTTGAATGCCTCTGGGCGTGGTCAGCTCACCATGAGTTCTAGTGTGAGAACCCAAACAATATTGGTCGAATTGGGAAGGAGCCCAAGTGAGTAGGGCCAAGAAATCCCAGCTACAAGATGATAGAGCAGCAGGTAACCAGCGAGAGTGACAGATAAGCATGGGCCTATCTTAATGCACGCCATGTGTTTAGGTTACGCGATAAGGGCAGAACAGAATCAAGAAGCATTGAGTGCAGTTATGCTAAAAGAAAAGTAGGCACAGTGAGACCTGAGAAAGAATTCAGAGCGGTGTAAACACTTCTTCCAGGTTGCCTTGATTGAAAAGAAAAGAAAAGAAAAGAAAAAGAAAAGAAAAGAAAAGAAAAGAAAAGAAAAGAAAAGAAAAGAAAAGAAAAGAAAAGAAAAGAAAAGAAAAATCTTTTCTACAATTTGTGCCAACAAAAAGTTTCTTGAGGGGCTGACAAGATGGCTGTGTGGATAAGGCGCCTGTTCCCAAACCCAGTGATCTAAATTTGATCCCCAAAAGCCCACATGGTAGAAGAGAAGTGGCTTCTCAAGGTTGTCCTCTGACTTCTATCCATGCAACATGACATGAATGTACTGTTTTTGTCTCTCTCTTTCTCATATATATATATATATATATATATATGAAGGAGAGAGGATCATACATGTGTGTGTGCACACGTACTTGTGTGAGTGTGTGTGTGTGTGTGTGTGTGTGTGTGTGTGTGCATGCACACTTGTAAGCACCTGTGGAGGCCCTAGTCTTCAAGAATCATCCTGTATTGCTCTATCTTCTTATTCTGCTCTGGGATTTCCCAGACTCTGCCTTCCAAGGCCAGAATTACAAACTGTTGCCACCTTCTCTTGGAACTTTTATGTGGGATCTGGAGATCTGAACTCAGGTCCTTTTACTTATAAGGCAACGGCTTTAATCCTTGAACTATCTCCACAGTTCTATAAAATATATTTCTTTTTTTTTCTTTTGTGTGTGCATGTGTGTGTGTGTGTGTACATGCACATGCATGACTATGTATATGTCTATGTGTATCAGAGAGAAGGAATTATGTGTGCCTATGGAGGCCCAAGGGTGACTTTGGAAATCATTCTAGATTGCTCCTACTTACTTTTTTCTTTGCTCTGTGATTTCCCAGATTCTGTCTTCTAGAGCTAGAGGTGCAGGCTGCCTGATGTTTTTACATGGGATCTGGATCTGAACTCAGGTCCTTCTGCTTATGAGCCAGAGATACCTTTCCAGCCAAAAATACCTCTCCAGCTTAAAAATTGTGGCATATTGGTGATCTGAGACCAGCTCTCACATACCACTGAGCAGCGCCCACTGCCCCATCTTAATTTTTATAAAAAGTAGTATAAGTTTAAAATTTTAGGGCTAGAGAGGTGGCTTAGGGGTTAAGCCTCTGCCTTGCAGGAGGAAGGTCCTGAGTTCGGATCCTAGACCCCATGTATAGACACCGGGCGGCCTGCGTTTCTGGTCCTGGTAGGGTGGAGCCTGTGAATCCTGGGGCAGAATAAACAAGGAGGAGGTGGAGGCGGTCCATGGTGGTTCCCGAATTCGTCTGTGGTTCTACACACACACATACATACACACACACGTACACATGCATACACGCACAATTGAATAAATAATAAATAATTTAAAAATTTAAAATTTTAGATGAAATTTAGTATTTGGAATTTTTAAAAATACCCTCCATCAGAGGACTTAGTGTTGTTTTTGGATTGAGAAAGGCTTCATGAACATCTGGATTGGGGAGGAGGCCCAGGCTCTGTCTTTGAGCATCATAGGAAAGAGAATCATGATTGATTAGCAATGTCTGTCCAAAGTACTATGATTGATTGGTGATATCTGCGACAGGTAAAGGACAAGACATTACCAGTTCCCCATGTGACTTGTCATCCCCGTCAGCCATTTGCAGGAAAAGACCCTTTCTTTGAATCACTATAGGATTTTGAGCAAGTCCCTTGGGATATGAGACTGGAGTGAAATAAACATGATACTGGGAAGAAAATCCAAGTTCTCCACCATGGTTTTGCAGCAGGTGGGCAGAGAAGGGGACCCTCCACGGCCTTTGTACTGAATCTCAAAGAATGAAACAATTCCACAAGGTGGATGTGCCTGAGAAGGGTCCTTCAGATGGAAAAGTACCTCCCAGATAAAAGCAGAAGGTGGGAAAGCAGAAGGGTGGCTTTGGAGAAAACAGGAAGTGTGGATAGGCCAGGAATGGAAGGTGAACCTGAAGATGGGAGAGATAGGCTTGGACTTAGCTAACCTGAGGGAACTCTTCTGAGAAGGTGGTGTTAAAGGAAGTGAAAATAGTGAGTCTTTTCCTGGTCAGGCCTCCCAGGAACCCCTTGGGGGCATGGTGGAAATTGGGGATGGTGAACTGTGAAGCGTAGCTTAAGTTCTCACAGGACCATCTGAAGGGGTGTATGGATTGTCTGTATTTCTGGAGCCCAGAGCCAGGCACCAGCGCACGGAAGCTCAGTCTCTAAACTCTCAGAGTTTCTGAGAAGGAAAAAAATGCACACCAGGAGCAGAAGCCTTACCCAGACATGTTGCAGTCTAGTGTCAGGCAGGCGCAAGGGCTGGGCGTGCAGTGTTAGGGGTGGAGGATGAATCTGAGGTACCGGGACGGTATTCAGTGCTGTACAGAGAGAGGTGGCCCCGGATGGCTTCTTAGTGTCCTCGGGCAGCAGGCTTTTTAGATGTGGGGTGGATGGTGTGGGGACAGGGTAGGGCTGGAGAAGACTTGGGGCACTTAGGAACCTTGAGGAGCCTGGGAAGAGGTCAGAGGTCAGGCTGGGCAAGCAGAGGCAACACAAGCACAGCTAGCAGCTGAGCACAGACATGCTGGCCATGGCGGTCGAAGTGCTCAGTACTTGTGGTGTGACTGACTTGGAGAAAGCTAGCTTGACAAGTCTCAATCAGACTTTTGGGGTCCTGGCTGGTTAAGGAAAGGCACAGGCTGGGAGTCCAGCAGGCCTCACAAGTCTTAGGGCATTTTACAGATTTGACAAATTTTGAAAGATTCTTTTTTTCTTTTTAGTATACCTGTTCTTACACATGCTTGAACATAGAAGCCAGAGGTTGACGTTAAATGTCTTCCTTGATCCCTTTCCAATTTACTTTTTCTTTAATTGAGTGGTTAAGACCATTGCCTCATAAGAGAAGACCTGAGTTTGGATCCCCTCATCCCATGGAAAAATGCTGGATGGATTTGGTGGTGGCCTGCAGGACAACCTTAGAGCAAAGCAATAAGGTGGTAGAAAAATATTTAGCTATATTGTGAAACCTCATTTTACAAGAAAGAAAGAAAGAAAGAAGAGAGAGAGAAAGAGAAAGAGAAGGGAAGAAAGAAAGAGAAGGGAGGAAAGAAAGAAGGAAGGGAAATAGAAAGGAAAAAGAAAGGGGGAAAGAAAGAAAGAAAGAGAAAGAAAGAAAGAAGAAAGAAAGAAAGAAAGAAAGAAAGAAAGAAAGAAAGAAAGAAAGAAAGAAAGAAAAGAAAAGAAGAGGGAAGGAAGGAAGAAAATAAAATGGTCTAGGCTGGAGCTCGGTGGTAGAGGTACCTAGTATCTGTGAGACCCTAGGTTCAATCTGCAGTCCCGCCCCTCATAAAAACGCACAAAGGTAGGCAACGACGAGCAGAAGATGAAGGAGAAGGAACAGCAAGAGGCACTTGCTGAACTCAAGGGGTTGGAGCTTCTGATGTCTCTCCACAGGACTTGCTTCAGCCAGCATCACCCAGCATCACTGTCGCCCACACTGCCGTGGTTACTGCCATCAGCCTCCCCACACTGTGCTCATGGCGCCTAATCTCCCTAGCATTTCAAATCCCACCTCCCAAGAGCTTTGGAGGTGTTTGAGTGAGACCTCCCGGTGCATCGCCTGCAAACCAGTAGTTCTCTGTGGTCATCTAGTGGGCAGAGAGAGGACAGTGCCCGTGATCGCAAGTGATTTGCTACCCAAAGTGGCACTCATGTTGCTGTTGAGAAACTCCATCTTTGGATCCCCCATCTCATGCTCCGGCCCCCACCCCCAAATGCCCATATTATGGCTTTGGTTTCTGGAAGGAGACGTCATCTTTGCCACACCGTTTCGCGGCGGCTTTGTTCCCTCTAATCGCTTCTACCTCCTGGCCTTCCCGGCTTCAATGAAAAAGTCAACAAGATGGAAAGTGTTGTGACCACACTCCAGAAGGAAAAATACACACTCAGAGTTGATACATGGCAGCCCGGGGACACCCTGGCTTGGAGGTCATGCTTACCCAGGGCCAGGAGCCAGGGGCTGGGCTGGGTCCTGGAGAATATAAAGAGAGAAGGAGACCGCCAGTCTTCATTCCACCGCAACAGTCGGGCTCCTCTGAGACCAGCTGCAAGCCGGCATCATGAAGTGGATGTTGGTGGTCTTGCTCTGCCTCCCACTGCTGGGGGAAGCTCTGCTCAGGTGAGTCTGGGGCCTGGCTGTTGAAGCGGGGTCTCTTGGTTGGGAACCTGGGGCTCTTCAGGAGGTAGCTGTGCTAGGGATGCTCACCTTCCCTCTATGTTGGAGTTTCTGGTGGAGGAAAGGAAGGTTCTCATAGCTGGTATTGCAGAGGACTTAGACACAGACTTGCTTTCAGGGAAACTTCTAGTCAAAGAGAAAAACACAGGCTTGAAATCAGAGCCAGGAGGGAGGTAGTAGGGGACATGCGTGGTAAGGACGTCACTTTTTACTCTAAAGACAACTGAAGTCACTGTAAGGGAATTGTAAGGACAAAATTCTTTGTGTTTTTAAAAGCTGTCTCTGGGGGGGGGGTCAGGGGTATGGATCAGTTAGCAGAGAGTTCGTCTAGCGTGTAGAGAGTCCTGTGTTCAGTCCTCAGCACCACCTCAAACTGGACGTGGTGGTGTACATCTGTAATCCAGCACTTAGGAAGTGGAGGCAGGAGGATCAAACTGTCAAGGTCTTAATGGGCCACATGGTGAGTTTGAGGACAGTCTGGGATACATGAGACCCCGACTCAAAGTAAAATTGCATAAAATAAAATGAAAATGAAATCAGAGCTAGTTAAGCTGAGGACTGCCCTACGCAGTCCCTGGAGTGGTTCTTCCTCATAAACGACTGTTTCTTTGTGGATAAGGAATACAGCTCCTTTCTAAAACACTTCGATAGATCCTCCATTTACTGCCAGATACCATCACCTCAACAGAATCAGGAGGAAATGGGAATCTCTACTCCCTGAGGTGTGAGAGGAAAACTCAGGGAAGTGCCCAGTCCTTCTGTACCCATATGTTCAGTCCACTTTGGGTTGCAGATGTCCGGAGGGAAAAATGGTGCATGTACAGCCACGTGCAGATTTTTTTCCCCTTATCTTTACTCTTGCCACCCTGTTAGAACAGCGACGTGAAAAGCTCTAGGTATCATTAATATAATCTAGGGACAATCTGAAGGATGCACGAAGATGCATACACGTTACAGGCAATACATGTGGACTTGTGCATCCAGACTTTAGTACCCGTGGGGGTCCTGGAAATAGTGCCCTTGGTCCCCTCCACACTTTCTGATACTCAAACTTGGCAGAGGCAGGATTTGGCAAACTATGACAGGATTTGGCAGCGAGTAGGGAAAGGGATTGGGATGGAAAGGGAGATGAAAGAAAAATGAATTCAGGGTTTAGATCAAGGCCTGGGGGCACCCACAGAGACTCCGGGGCAATGGTAGCCAGCAGGTCTGGGAGGAAGATAGTCACGTGGTGACCTGCCTGGGGTCACATGGGCAGAAGCTATGCTTGTTAAGTTTCACTCTAGAACTCCCAAACCGCCTATCCCAAAGACCTGGAGTCCTCAGAAGTACAGAGGTGGCCCAAGTCATTACAGTAGCAGCAGAACTGGCCAGGATTCCCTAACCCCAAACTCTGTCTTACTGACTGGTGGCAGGTAACAGAGAGTCGCCATAGGAAATGATTCTGTTTGGGGCAAGTTTTCCTTTTCTGACACTTTAAAAAAATTTTTTTAAATTGATTTTGTGTGTGTGTGTGCATGTGTGTGTGTGTGTGTGTGTGTGTGCGCGCGCGCGTGCGTGCATCATAGAGCACTGTGTGTCCCTGTGGAAGACCAAGGGTGACTTCAGGAATCATCCTGGATTTCTTCTACTTCCTTACTTCACTCTGGGATTTCCCAGGTTCTGCCCACCAGGGCCAGAAGTATGGGCTGCTGCCATTTTCCACCTGGTGTTTTTACTCAGACCTTCTACTTGCGAGGCAGAGTCTTAACCCCTGAGCCATCTCTCCAGCCCCTGACACCTTTTTTTTTTTTTAATGCAGTAATACAAGCCTGGAATGTAGCTCTGTAGGTAGAGAGCTTGCCTAGCATGCAAAAAGCTCTCGGTTTGATTCCTAGCACAGGGGGTGACAAATGCCTGTCATCTCAGCACTTAGGAGAGGTCGAGGCAGGGGGCGGGGAGGCAGAGCTTCAAGGTCATATTTGGCTACACAGTGAATATGAGGCTAACCTAGGACACAGGAGACCCTGCCTCAAAAAATTAAATAAATAAAGATGTACTGATACTAATAAGGCCTCATGCCCAAAGTTCCCAGGAAGGAAGCATGGAGGTAGGAGTAGAGGGGCAGGATAGTAGGAGGACCCTCCTGATGTAATCAGGGCAGGTTGGGGGAGGTGGACTGTTTTCTGAATTGTGGAGCACTTTGAGAGCAAGAGCAAATAGGGAGAAAAAGGCAGCAGGAGAAGCAATAGAAACAGAGACAAGGTGCCAAAGAAGGGCAGAAACGGCAGACATGTGGGGGGCAGAGTGGCAGAGAGATTGGGGTACATGGTAGGAGCAGGGAGAGGGATACTTGAGAGGAGTGAGCAGGGAAGATCCTGTCCTGACCAACAGTCTTGTGCAGAATCCCCCTGGTTAAACGGAAGACCATCCGTCAGACCATGAAGGAGAACGGTGTGCTGGCGGACTTCATGAAGACGCACAAGTATGACCTTGGCCAGAAGTACCGCTTCAGCAACTTCGGTGACTACAGTGTGCTCTACGAGCCCATGTCTTACATGGATGTAAGTCTCCACACCCCAAAGGCGTCTCTGTCCCTGCTGCCTGAGTCGAGGGCTCCCACCCGGGGCTCACTGCCTTCTTCCGGTTTGTTGTGGGTTGTCTGGGCAGAGTGAGGGGACTAGTTCCATTTTGCGGAGAGTTTTGTGGCTGCCCCTGGGCAGGTACAGTCTGGTGGGCTTAGGGTAGGCGTGGAGGAAAGACTTGGGTCACTGCTCGGTATGTGGGCCGGGGGCAGCTAGGCCCCCTGCCGTTGACTCTTAGAGAAGCCCCTGCGCCTCTCCCTCAGCCCTAACCAGCCGCCTTGTGACCCCTGCAGGCCGCCTACTTCGGCGAGATCAGCATCGGGACTCCCCCTCAGAACTTCCTGGTCCTTTTTGACACTGGCTCTTCTAACCTATGGGTGCCTTCTGTCTACTGCCAGAGCCAGGCCTGCCGTGAGTACTGAGTACTGGGTGGGCAGGGAGGGCAGCTGACATTTCCTGGGAGGCTAGGGGAAACTCATTTCTAGAGTGGACAGGAGATGTGTGCAATCGCATGACACATCTAACCCAAGGAAGAAAGGCTGGGCTGGTAGCAGGGTGTGTACCCCTTCATCTGTGCCAGGCCATTTCAGCCTCTGCATTTTATTCCATCTTACCTGCTCTAATCACTCAGGGCAGTGCCATTCCTTTTCTGGAAGATAATCACACTTTTGTACACTATTCAAATCTACACTTCAGTCCACCCCGCTCTATGTAGCTCATATAGTTCTCACTGGAACAATTCTGGATTTGATCCCGTACTACAGTGTTTTAGGGGGGCAGATGATATTTACCTTTTTTCAGGCATGTTTGTTGTGGGTGTACATGTGTATGCAGTCATAGTTACAAGAGGTCACTTGAGTGTGCGTATCTGTGGAGGCCCAAGGGTGACATTGGGAAACATCCTGGTTGCTTTACCTGTTTATTGCTTTGCTCTGGGGTTTCCCAAGCTCTGCCTTCTAGGGCTGGAGTTGCAGGCAGCTGTCACAGCGGCTGAGCATTTTTTTTTTTAACATGGGATATGGGCATCTGAACCCAGGTCCTTTTGTTTGTGAGGGTAGAGGTTTTAACCCCTGAGCTATCTTCCTAGTCCATGACGGCCTCTTGGTAGGGTTAAGGCTGGGGATGACAGAATGCTGGCGCATTCCCTCACTGGGTAAGTGACATTGACTCAGCAGTCTATGTGCCAGAACTTTCTGAGACTAGGAAACCTTGCTCCCAGAGAAGCCAGGACATCCCAAGCACCTATAAATTGGAGAGCATGCCAGGGCTGTGATTGGCCAGTTCCTATGAGTCTTCCAGTTCTGGGAGCCGGGGTTGGTGTGACTTGGTGGCCTTGGCACAGGGTGCTGAAACCCCAGGGTATAAGCACAGGCTAGGAGTTTGAGAGTCGAGAGTGATGCCCCCTAGGCCTGAGAGCAGGAAACCCACCACTGTCCAACCTGACTTGCATATCCTGCCTTTCCCTGCAGAAATACACAACCGCTACAACCCCAAGAAGTCCTCCACTTACTACACTGAAGGGCAGACCTTCTCCCTGCAGTATGGCACCGGCAGCCTCACCGGCTTCTTTGGCTACGATACTCTGACCGTGAGTGCTGCTCCCCACTCTTTGGGAAGATGGGCAGGGGAAGCGGGGCTCACATGGAGTCCCTGAAATGGAAAAGCTGTCAGCACAATGGGGTCCCATCCATTCACAGCTCGACCAACACCAAAAGCTGTCCTGTCTGTGTCAGGCTGCGGGAAGCCCCGGCAAGAGTGGGTGTGGCTCTTCCCTTGAGGAACACAGAGCACAAACAGGCGCAGGGGGTTAACGAGAGAGAGGTTGGGCTGGGGAGGGGAGTGCAGGGAGGGGCGCCACAGTCAGGGGGCTACTTGGAAGAGGAAGCGGTTCTTGCCAGGGGAGAGTCGAGACTGAAGAGCAGCAGGATGTCTGGGGAGAGGAGACGGGGGTGGGGGAGGCAGATGTAGCCTGACTTGTCACCCCTGTTTTACCCTCTACTTCAGGTCCAGGGCATCCAGGTCCCCAACCAGGAGTTTGGCCTGAGTGAGAACGAGCCGGGTACCAATTTTGTCTATGCACAGTTCGATGGCATCATGGGCCTGGCTTACCCCGGCCTGTCTGCAGGGGGCGCCACCACCGCCATGCAGGGCTTGCTGGGGGAGGGTGCCCTCTCGCAGCCCCTCTTCGGTGTCTACTTGGGCAGGTGAGCAACCACCTGGCAAATCCACAGTTCGTGGCCTACTCGGTTGGGTGCGCTAATACTTTGTGGGTTGGAAGCTTCAAACTTGGCCTTGTTTGGCCAAGACAGTCTTCCAGTTGAACACTGAGAGTGGTGATTCTCATGTTTGGGTCAGCCTCCTACTCGAGGGCCCCAGAGAGAAGCCTGCTCTGCCGTGGATTTCCACTATTTTGTATGGTAATTTCTTGCATCATCTGTTTTGGTTTACTGTTCAGCAGGTCCTGCAGTCTTCTGGTCTAGGCTCAGGATTGACTCCATCAGCCTTTATCCTTGAGGCAAACACAGGCAGGCGTTCCAGCAAACATAGGCAGGCGCCATCCGGGTCTCATGCTTCTTTCTTTGCTTCTGAGCTAGCCACTTCCTAGCGAGTTTCCACGGGCTCGCTGTGGCTCGATCCCCTGAATCTGACTGATGGCACTTTGGCCCTCTTTCTACAATGACTGTGGGCGCTCCACCCAACCTCCTCTGTCGTCCCCCGCCGTCTGCCAGGAAGGCTCCTGGAACAACATGGAAACTCTTCCCCCTTTACTCCCTGCCGAAACCCCACTTCCCTCCTATTCTGGGAGAGAAGTGATGTGACCAGGTTCCGCCAGTGGCATGAAGTGAAGTGAAAGGTACAGATGGGGGCTGGGAAAGTAGCAACGCCCCCAGAGGCAGGACAGGATCATTCTAGATAGAGCCTGAATCCAAAGAAGCCCAGACAAAGAGCCCCAGTCTGAGGGGACATGGTCTGACCTCAGCCGCAGTGTGAGGCAGACATGACCCATCTTCAGGGAACCCCAGCCTGAGGAGATACAGCTTGTCCTTGGGGAGTCCCTGTCTGAGGGGACATGGCCCATCCTCAGGCCCCAGTCTGAAGCGAGAGAAAGGAGCCCTTCTCGGGAGGTAGCTGCTTAACACCAAAACCCTTTTGCATGTCTGTTCCCTGACTTACGCTTCCCCGTTGTCCTCTGCAGCCAGGAGGGCTCCGGGGATGGTGGACAGATTGTCTTTGGGGGTGTGGACGACAGCCTGTACACTGGGGAGATCTACTGGATCCCTCTCAGCCAGGAGCTCTACTGGCAGATCAACATTGACGAGTGAGTCTGTGGTGGGAGGTGAGGGTGGGGTCTTGGGAATATGGTTTCCTTGACTGGGCCTCAAGACACATATATCTGGACACTGGTGGTGGTAGTAGTGGGGGGTGACCAGGAGCAGAGGACCTTTAGGCTTACCCTCCCACACAGTCCCAGTTGACAGGAGCCCCCCAATAGTGTAACACCAGAGATTAGAATTGACTGGATTTCTAAGTCCTTACAGTAACTAGAGGCCTGTCTTTTTTTTTTTTTTTTCAGTGTAGTCTATAGCCTACCTCGAAATGTTAGTAAATTCCAACCATTCTGGTGGTCTTGGATAGACCCTGGGATGATGTGAAGCGGGGTCCTCCTTTTTCAAGAACACCTTGTCTCTGTGCTGAGGTTGCCTGGGTCTCCATGGTGGGCTCAGCCTGGCTGCCCTGAGCCAGTGGAGCCTGAGACTGGTGTGTTCTCACCATTCAGATTCCTTGTCGGCGACCAGGCCACCGGCTGGTGCTCTCAGGGCTGCCAAGGCATCGTGGACACGGGCACCTCTCTGCTCACTATGCCCGAGGCGTACCTGGCTGACCTTCTGCAGGCCATAGGGGCCCAGGAAGGAGAGTATGGAGAGGTGCGTGTGATGGGGGAGGGAGGCCAGCCCAGCGGCACTTACAGCCTTGGGAACGTAGGGGTAGCCGAATGCTTGATTTTAGGGACTCAGGTCACGGGAGAGTGGGGGCCCTGGCTGGGTGAAGGCTGGAGCTGAGGGGTGTGGGAGGATATTATAGGTAGGAATTTCTTCTGAGCTGCAGGTGCTCTGCCATGTGGTATAAACCCTTTCAGGGCAAAAATCAGTGGAATGTGGACCAGGCGAGTGAGTGACAAGGGCAGTCAGTTAATTCCCTATCTCTTTCGCCTCCCCAGAACCATGCTTCCTGGCTCCCATGCAGCCTGAAACCAGCAAAGAGTTTGCTTAATGAACTCCCACTAACTTCGGGAGAACCAGTGGGCTGCCTTTTCTGCAGATCCTATAGGGTTTTAAAAGAAGTAGCTCAGAGGGGAAAATTCAGGCAAGAGGAAATTGTGTGTGGGGGGGGATTCAGGGATACCCAAAGATCTTCAGGCATCCCTGAATCCCTCCCCTTCCATGCCAACCCTCCTGGGAGAATGCTGGTGGTATTTGTGTAGGGTTTGTTTTGGATCTGGGCCCTTCAATCCAAAGCAGACTTGGTGGGTATGGGCTGCTCTCTGGAGGGGGATGTGTCAGCCTGGGTCTTGTTCCTCTCTGCAGTATCTGGTGAGCTGCAGCAGCGTCGACAGCTTGCCCACCTTCACCTTTGTCATCCATGGTGTCCAGTTCCCTCTGACGCCTTCCTTCTACATTATGCAAGTAAGTTCTCGTCCCTGTGGGTAGAGCCATCAGGACTGGGGCAGGCAAGAGGGGGCAGATCCAGTCCCCAACTCACGTCAGCTGTGACTCATTCTCCCCCCAAGAGTGCCACCTATTAATGGTGATTATTAATGGATGGAGATTAACACTGGGCTTTTGACTGAGGTCCTACTGAAGCTAGCCATGAACATAGCACTCGGTCTATGATGTCTCATTTAAATTTTTTTTATTATTTATTCAATTGTGCATGTGTCACATGTGTGTGTATGTATGTATGTGTGTAGAACCACGGATGAATTCGGGAACCACCATGGACCGGTGATTCACAGGTTCCGCCCTACCAGGATCAGAAACGCAGGCCGCCCCCGCTTCTGCCCGGCGTCTATACGTGGGGTCTAGGATCCGAACTCAGGACCTTCTGCCTGCAAGGCAAAGGCTTAACCACTGAGCCACCTCTCCAGCCCCGTGACGTCTCATTTAAAAGTCACAGCCTCCCATCAGGGACATGCTCATTCCAGTTTTCCAAATGAAAACCTGGAAGCTCGGAGAGGTTAAGTCGCTGACCCAAGGCTAAGTGGCTGCTGAGGGTGGAGCTAAGGTCTGGCACCAAGAGTAGCGGCAGGGGCTGACCCACCATCAGATTAGGAGGTTGAGAATCAATCCATGGAAAGGGAAGGTCCTCCTTGCTCCAGACCTACTCAGAATTCTGCTAGTGGAAAAATACCTCCCAGCAGCTCCTGCTCTGGGGGCTCCGTGGTCTTAGGAGTCCTCTGGGCAGCCCCTGACTCACTCAGCTCTGGATCTGAACCTCTGACCAGGGCTCAGCTGAGCATGCACAGTCAGCCCTTGGGTGATTGATTGAGAACTGCCTTTCTGTCGAACAGGAGGATGGCTACTGCATGGTGGGTCTGGAGAGCACCCCTCTGACATCCGAGGACGGCCAGCCCTTCTGGATCCTTGGGGATGTCTTCCTCAGATCCTACTATGCCATCTTTGACATGGGCAACAACAAGGTGGGCTTCGCCACTGCCGTCTAGACTTGCCATCTGGATACCCATATCCCCTTCTTCCTCCCACCCCACCACCTTGTGTGAGGGGGGTCCCCCCTGTGCTTCCTTTCTGGATTCAGCCTTCCTTTTCTGAATCTTGGACTTTCTGTAATAATAAATAGTTCTCCACATTGATTGGCCTGTTGGGTTTTTGTTGGTTGGTGTGTGTGTGGGGCCTGGAAGAGATGCTTCCGTCCCAGGGAATGGTCAGAGCTTCACTTGACCCAATCCAGAGTTAAGTGTCGGCTCACTGTCTGTTAATCAATTTCGACTAGAATGTTCTGGAGGATGCCAGAATTAATGTCCATTTAGAAAATATGTCTGGGGGGCTGGAGAGGTGGCTCAGGGGTTAAGCCTCTGCCTTGCAGGCAGAAGGTCCTGAGTTCGGATCCTAGACCCCACGTACAGACGCCAGGCGGAAGCAGGGGTGGCCTGCGTTTCTGGTCCTGGTAGGGCGGAGCCTGTGAATCCCGGGGCAGAGTAAACAAGGAGGAGGTGGAGGCGGTCCATGGTGGTTCCCGAATTCGCCCGTGATTTTACACACACACACACACACACACACACACACACACACACACACACGCATATATATACGCACAATTGAATTAAAAAGAAAAGAAAAGATGTCTGGGAGAACTTCGAGAGGTTGAGGCTGAGTTAAGCTGGCTGTGTTTTTCACCTGCTGGCTGTATTTTTCACCTAGTCGCCTAAGCTGAAGGAGCTGGATTTGAAGGAGGCCTGGCTCTCAGCTGTCAATCAGAGGGGTGGCCATTTGCATTCCACAGAAAGCAAACCTACTTCCTCTAACCAACTCAGCAAGAGATCTCTCTGGACTTTGTTCCTGCACTTCCTTAGGAACTTCTTAGCAAAACCCCAGAAATCTAGAGCAATGTATTGTGGAGGAGGGAGGGAAAGAAGAGTAAGGAAGAGAAGAGAGAAGAGAGGAGGGAGGTGAGAGAAAGGGCAGAGAACAGAAAAGAATGATGTTTTAGGATAGTATACTTGCCTTCTATCAAGAATATTAGAAAATATTCGAAAATTAGAAAATATTTTGGCCATAGTATGGTGGTGTTGCTGGGCCCCAGGGCAAGCTCCTTATGTCACCAGGCCAGCTCTAATCCTCAGGGGCAGGGATAAAGGCCAGATCCGGGTCATGCACCCCACTCCAAATGAGGCAGGTCAAAGAGACAGAGACAATTATACAGACACGGGAGAAAGAGGTGGCTTTGCTCTGGAGTCTGTTGAAGCCTCAGGCCTGCTGAAAATCAAGAATTTCATGAATAACAACTTTTGCTGAAAAAGTTGCTGACAGATTAAGAGTTTATCAAGAATGTAAATGGCTTTGCTACTCTCCCAGACATTTTCTGGGAGTTTTACAGACAAGACTCTCTTGCTTAAAGTGAAGCTGTCAGTAACTTCTTGCATCTGGGTGGTATAGAGTTCTACCTCATCAACAGCAATCCTGTCATACACCAGAACCATCCTGTGAACTCATTAAAATCTTTTAAAAAATATTTTATCTATATATTTAATCTGTGTGTGTGTGTGTGTGTGTGTGTGCATCTGTCTGTGTATCAGAGAACACTGTCTCCCTGTGGAGGACCAAGGTGACTTCAGGAATCATCCTGGGTTTCTTCTACCTCTTCTTGCTTTGCTCTGGGATTTCCCAGGCTCCGCCCACCAGAGCCGGAAGTGCATGTAGCTGCCATTTTGGCCAGGCATTTTTTACGTGGGACCTGGGATCTGAACTCAGTACCTTCTGCATGGGAAGCTCAACTCTTGAGCCATCTCTCCAGTTCTCATTTAAATCTTTAAAAATTTTTTTAATGCACATGTATTTTCGTGTGTGTAGATGTAAACTTTCAGAAGAATGTTTCTCCCACCATGTGAGCTCCCTCAATCAACAGGCGTGACCTAGTGTCTCTCTGAGCAATTCACACCCAGTTTGCAGGTGTGCCTACTTTCCCCCTGAACGCCTCTCTTTCTCCTGTTGAAATCTATATTAAAAATCTCTTAAAAAAAAAAAACTCCAACTCTGCTTCACATAGGCTCAATCCTGAAATTCTTTTTTGGCAGCTTAGTCAAGAGTTGGGCTTTATCTCAGCAGAGGTTGGCTAAAGGATCGGGCTGCGGTGGCTATTTTGAACTGTATGTATCTCTTGCTGTGCAACCTTTGAACCAAACCAGGAGAAAAATGAGATTGTCACTTAACGGTTTCTATAACCACACCACACCATCTGGAACTCTGTATCTTTTACATTCCTGGAAAAAGCCTGTTCTTGGCCCTTTATTTGTGACCAGGCAGGCCACAAGGTGTAAAAATGAAGCGGTTTCTATCTCGGGTCATCACTGGCTGAAAAGAGAAAGAAAACTTGAAAAGGGACAAAGGTTGCAAGTCAAATGTCAACTCCTTGTGGACTTTGGTCAGCAGAGCGAGACTACAAATCCCGGCGTGCCCCGCGGGATACTAGCAAGAACTACACTTCCCAGTGGGCATTGCGACAAACAACAGGGGGCGGGGCGGGGCGGGGCGGGGCGGGGCGGGGCGGTCCGCGGGGGCGGGTGCTGCCCTCTGCCGGGCGCAGCGGGAAGTGGGCGCGGAGTGACAGCCGGAGCCCGGGCGCCGGGCGCGGGGCTAGGTGACAGCGGAGGCGGCGGCTGCGGGCGGGACGCCTGGAGTGGCGACGGCGCCGGCGGCGGCGGGAAGGGCGGACGGGGCGGATCTCCCTGGTGGCGCGTAGCCCGAGGAGCCCGAGAGCGGGTGGCCGGTGAAGCTCGCGGACCGGGCACCCGAACTTGGTATAAGTTGCCGGAACCGCAGGGCGCCGGCGGCGGACAGATTGACCTTCAGAGCGAGGTGAGCGGGGCTAGGGGACTAGGGGCGTGGAAGGGATCGGGGACACCCCCACCCAGCCTCAAGTTCCCCAGTTCCCATCTCCTGGGTGTCGGAGACAGGTGGGTGGGGGCGCGGGTTGGAGAGGGGAGCGGGACCGGGTGCACGGCGCCGCCACCCGCCCGCCGTCCATCCAGTCCTGGGTGCCCGGCGTGTGGCCGAAGCGGTGCTGCGCAGGAGTGGGGGAGCCCCTGCGGCACCTCCCTTAAAGGCCGGGCCTGGGGTGGCTTCCCGGCGACCTTATGTAACCGGGCGGGAGGGACTGGGGCGGGCACAGGCCTTCCCGGCCCGGGAAGCAGGGTGCAGCCGGCGCGGGAGGCGCGGGAGTGAACTTGCGAGAAGTTTGAGAGACGCTCGGGCCCTGCGTTTACTCCCCCTGCTCCGATGCGGCGGGGGCGGGAGGTGCGGGGGAGGGAGTCGGAGGCCCCGGAGGTGTGCGGGGGCTGAGTCCGGCGGGACCAGGCCCAGTCTGGATGGTCCCTAGGAGTGGGAGGGCCGGAGAGCGGCGCCACGCCCTGGGGGCTGGGCTGCTGCGGAGCCGGGGATAGAAGTTTCATCCCTTCCCTGCGTTGCCGTCCTCCCCCGGGTTCTCGGGAAGGACCTGCCCGTGCTGCCCACCCCGGGCATGCCTGAAAAGCTTTGTGTCCACGTGCAGTATCCCATCACTTCAGGAAGCCCCCAGCCCGGAGCGTACCCTCCGCGTGCCCAGCCTTCTGCTTTCCGGGCTCGCAGCCGTCGCCCGCCTTCCTGAGTTTTCCCCCCCGCCGGGGTCTGGGTCCCGAATCCCGGAAAGCACGCCCCCTTTTCCCTGTCCCGCCCAGCCCCACGCTGGCCTGCCCCTGCTCCCAGAGTCGGAGAGCTAGTTTACCCCCCCTCCCATTCCGGACCCCGATTGCCTTTTCGACCCAGCGCCTCCCGGGAGGGAGCGAACGGATGCCACCTGGGCCCCCCGCCCGGCGCGGGGTTCTTGCTTCACGCACCGCTGCCCTGAGCTGCTCCGGGCTGCGCGAGCAGGTTCGCGCTGCAGCCGCCTGGCGCGCCCCAGCCCCGCGTCCTGGGGAGGGAGGGAGGGCGCCCCGGCCGGGCTGGTCAGAGCCAGAGCGGGCTCTGCCGGGGCGGGGGCGGGGGCGGGGGGGGCTCCCTCTCTACTCCGCCGGCCCCTCACCGCGGCGCCCTTCCCCAACCTCAGCTCCAGCAGTCGTCCTCTTGCCGGATGTGCTCCGGTTGGTTCAGCGTCGACAGTTTCAGGACTAAACTTCAGAGCGCAGTTCATTAGGGGAAGTATGGGTTCATTACTGTCCGCCTCACTCCACCCTCAACCTGGAATAGGGGGAGGGGGTTGCTGGATGGAGCTAAGAAAGGGACAAGGCCTCTGGGACGTGGCCTCGGGCCCCTGCACCCGCCCTGGCCCAGATTCCGCTGGCCTAGACCTGGCACTCTGGTTGTTGGGGGTGAGGTGGGGACCGGTCTCCGGTTTCCTCTAGGGCAGCCAGGTGCAGATGCTGGCAGATCGGAACTCAGCGGCCTGGCTCCCTGACTGGTTCCCTCCGGACAAGGCTCTGTGGCCCGCCTAGGAGCCAGCCTTCCAGGCTCTGCCCTCGGGAAGTGCCCAGTCTGGGCAGAGACCGCCAGTAGTAACTATTGGCCTACCAGACGAGGTTTTGGAAGGGAATGCTTGCAGCCCCGCTTGATAGTCTGAGGATGCTTTTTTTTTTTTCTTCTTGTGCCTCAGTTTCCCCCAGCAACTCCCTTAATTTTTTCTGTCTGCCTCCTGGCCGTTAGGACAGAACAGCTGGGAAGCAGAGGGACAGATGGAAGGGTAGGACTGTTTGTGGTGACTAGATAGATGTCAGTGTTCCGCTTCCTTCGTTGGGGGGCTGTGTTGCTTACTTTTATAAGGCCTGTCACAGCCGAGTGCTATTTCGTCTTGAATCTGGAAGGTGGAGCCGCACGGACTCAGCGTCTCTTCGGTCCACGTCCTAGGTATGGGAAATGGGACAGGGCGAGAGCTGACCCTACAGAGAGCCAACTGCACTTTTGAGGGCTGTAGCCTGGTGACTCAGTCAAAGGTGGGCAGGGAGTGGGCCAGGACAGGCAGAAGCCCATTCCCGCACTGGTAGGGGTGCCAGTGCCCACACTCATTTTATCTCCATTACCCCCCTCCTCCCCTTTCCAAGCCATTTCCTGGAGGCTAGGTGGGAGGGGACCTCACCCCTAACTGCCTTTTGAGGGTCTGACTTCTGGCCCTGATCCCTCCTGGGATCTGTTTATGGCTGTAATTAGCAGAGGTTTATAGAGTTACTTAGCACCTGCCCCCCACAGGGCGTGGCCTGGAGATCCTCCCTCCACCCCCTCCGCTTTTGTCTCTTCCTTTTCAAAGTCAGCTTGGTTTCTGCAGGCTTCAGGGGTTTCCCCCACGGCCTGTTGGCATGACAGCCAGGTTGGGCCTTTGTCCTAGGGATGGAAAGCAGTGGACTCTTGGGGCACCAGCTTGGGGCTGCTGCAAGAAATGACAGTGGACATTGAGTTGGACTCTCTTGCTGAGGGGCAAGGAAGAGGCTCAAATCCCAGAGCTTTCAGAGGTGTGTGTGTGGGGGGGGGGTCCTCAGATGCCACCAGTTTGCATTCATTCATGTGGTGGGATGGGAAATGAAGTCACCTGGTGGACTGTTGGGAGGATTAAAGGCAGAACACGGCCCGGACTTGGTAAGTAGGTGTTATTTTTCGATGTGTGTGGGGTTTGCGTGATAGATGCCTGATGGTGTGTGCAGTTATGAGATTATAGAATTGAGTCCTCTTTGTTAATGAGTTGTAGGTGTCTAAGTGTATGAGACTGTAAAAAGAATACAATTCTGTATCGATCAAATATTCCAGTGCTATACTAAAACAGGACTTTAATAAAACTTATGAAAAACAATAGTTGCTGATATTTAATGCAGGGTCACTCTGAATCAAGGCAGAAAGTAGTGTTTTGGTTACACTGGGCAGAGAAGGTATAAGGGCCGGCGAGGTGGCTCAGCTGGAAAGGCGCCTGCACACAAACCCGGTGACTTGAGTTCGAGTCCTGGAGCCCGCATGGTGGAAGGTGAGAACTGGCTCTACAAGTTGCCCTGTGACTTCCATGTGGGCACTGTGGCACAAACGTGCCTTCTTTCCCTCTCAAATACATAAGTAATTTAAAAAAGAGAACTTAAGCAAGTTGACCAAAATTATAGTGCTTGAAAGTAGACAGACTGGGATTCCTACCCAGGTCTGACTTACTCCCAAAATCCCACATCTTTTGTCCCTGAAGACATTAGTATTTCTCAGAAGTTCTTTAAGTGTGGGGGTTTGATGGTTTGGGGACCTTTTCCCTGGTGGGATCTCTTTCCCTGGAAACACAGGCTACTCTTTGGAGCTGCTGACACGGGGGGTGGGGGGGAGGACTGCTGGGAGATTCACTCTGTCTGACCAGAGGAGGAGATAGGTTCCGACAGAGCTCAGATCATCCGGGCAGGGAAGAGAGCATCTTTTACTAACAGTCTTCTGGCTTGCCCGAAGACTTTAGCCACGGACAAGCACAACCCTTAAGCCACAGGGACACCCCCAGTCAGCTCATGTCGTCAGATGTGGAGGAAAAGGCAATGTGGGGCTTTGGGTTGAGAAAGTCACAAGGTGATGGGCCCATGAGCCCAAAGAACCCACACTGCCTCCGACTGGCCTCATGGCTCTGCTTGGCCTTGGACGTCCTGTTTGTGAACCTTGGTCATCCATGGGGTCCCTTGTCATGCGGATATTCTGTAGGCATTGGGATACCACACTTTGCAAAGGGAGGAACTGTGGCTTGAGGAAGACTTGGGGGACAAGGCTGGCTGACCCTGGTGGAGCAACTGAGCAGTTGTTGGGATGGAACTGGAACCATCATCATGCATACAGCACTGGACAGAGCCCAGCCTCCTCAGATGCATACCGACCACTGTGGGCACTGTACCAGGTGGCCTGGGTCGAGTTCAGTCTCTGTCACTTACCACTGTGTAATCGTGGGCAAGGTGCTTCTAGTCCTCGCGTGCCTGTTTCCACACCTAAAAAGTGCACTCTAGCTTAGCCCCTATCTAAGAGTGCGGTCCAAGCCTGCTGACGCCCAGCGTACTTAGAATTGAGAACCCATAACTGACTCTTGAAACTCATTGTCCGGTGACGGTAGAAGGCCTGGGAATGCGGCTCAGTCAGTAGAATGCTCACCTAGCATGCATGAAGCCCTGGGCTCAGTCCTCGGCGCCACACGAGCAACCTGGTGGTACATGACTGTAATCCCAACAACTCAGGGGTGGAGGCGGGAAGATCAGAAGTTTACTGCTGCATAACAAGCTTGAGGCCAGCCTGGGATACAAGAGAGCCTATCTAAACATCTTAATTAATTAATTAATTAATTTAAAAAGCTATGGGTTCCAAATGGCCAACCTACGTGTCGAAGATCCTCAAATACAATACCTTCCCGTGGGCTTCGAAGACATGGTGCGTGGCCACAATCTCCACTACTCTCTGCTGCACCCCTCTCCTCCCATTCTCATTTAATTAGTGCAGGGTATTTTCCTGGGGATTCTATCTGATCTGGTCCCTTCCTATCCCCTGCATGAAGCCACAGCTCTCTCCTGCCCTCCTGTTCCCTGCCTTCTTCCTGTACTGGACACAGGGGAGATATCGATCCTCTAGGCTGCTGTGATGTCTGGGGAAGAGATAGAAATCTCAGCGATAGGGCAGGACTTATCGCGCCCACAGGAAATGCTCTATGGTGGAGCTGCAGGGCTGAGGTGGACTGGACGGCCGCAGAGAGACAGAAGCAACGAGCAAGTCCTAGTGCTCTTTTTTCCCTTTCTCTTTCCTGGTACTAGGATCCTCTGCACATGCTAGGCAGGTCTTTCACCATGCATGTCCAGCCCTGTCTTGAGAGTGTGTGTGTGTATCTGCATGCACATGGAAACCTGGAGTTGACACGGGTTGTCTTCCTCCATTGCTCTCCACTTTACTTCCTGAGGCAGGGTCTCTCCGTCAAACCCAGAGCTTGCTTTTTCCACTAGTCTGATTCCAAATTCCAGTCCTCACGTTTGAGGGGTAAGTGGTTTATACACCAAGCCACCATCCCCCCACTCCTCCCCTGTCCTGACTTTAAGTACATAAGAAGAGGTCTGTCCGTTCCTATGCCTTGCTCCAGTTTTGCTGGAGAGAGGTCACATTATTGGCAGTTGTGCATATAGTGGAGTCCACAAAGTAGGATTTGATGCTATAGAGAATAATCCAGAATTCTAACACACTCTGTCTAGAAAGCTGTGGTCAAAACACCTTTGTTGAGGCATTTTCTCCCTGTCCACCTTCCTTACTTCCTCTTGCCTTCCCTTTCTCTAACCAGTTCTTCCTCTCAGTGAATGCACAGCCCCGGCTGGACATAACTGATCCCATGGGAGCATTTACCATGTCTGGGGGCGAAGCCCAGGCAGCAGTCTGAATACCGTGCTCAAACACCCTTTCTCCCAAGCTTTTTCACTGGAGTGTGCATCAAAATTCCTCCGGGGAATAGTCAAATCTCAGCTTGCTCTCCACCCCCCCCTTAACCATCCCATATTCAGTAGGTCTGCAAGTTTATGGAGCTTGTGTTTTTTTTTTGTAGTTTGTATCTGTGCGTGTATCCATGTACATACGCAATCGCACATCCTTGTGTATGAATATGTGTGTGCAGAGGACAGAGAACAACCTTGGGTGGCGTTCTCAGGAATACTGGCCACCTCCACTGAGACAAGGTCTTTTATTGGCCTGGAACTCACCTGTGACACTAGGCTGGACTGGCCAGGGAGCCCCTGATTCAGCCTCCTTGATACCAGGGTTCCAAGCACGTGCCACCACGCCTGGAATTTTTACATGGGTTCTAGAGCTCAAACTCAGGTTCTTTGCTTGTGCAACAAACACCTTACTGACTACGCCATCTCCTGAGCCCTAGTCCTTGTGTTTGTGTTCCTGTTGTTTGTTTGAGATAGCGTTTCCCAGTGCGTGCATGGGCCAGGCTAACCTCACAGAGTTGTGATTCTCCTGCTTCTGTCTCCTGAATTCTGGGATTGCAGGCATGCACTGGTCACACCTGGCTTGGAATGTGTGTGTGTGTGTGTGTGTGTGTGTGTGTGTGTGTGTGTGTGTGTATGAGAGAGAGAGTATACAAGAAGGTACTTGTGTCTGTGGAGGCCTAAGGCTGATATTGCAAATCATCCTGGATTGCTCTACCTTCCTGCTATTTTGCTTTGGGGTTTCCCAGGCTCTGTCTTCCAAGAATTACAATCTACTATATCTGCCTGTTATTTTTCACATGGGATTTGGGGATCGGAACTCAGGTCCTTTTTCTTTCAAGGCAAAGGCATGTATACGTGTGTGTGTGTGTGTGTGTGTGTGTGTGTGTCTGTCTGTCTGTCTATCTGTCTGTCTGTCTGTGCTTGTATATATCAGAGGGATACTATGTGTGCCTGTGGAGACCCAAGGGTGACTTTTGGAATCATCCTAATTGCATCTGTCTCTATTTGCTTTGCTGTGGAGTTTCCCAGATCTGTCTTCCAGGACTAGAAGTACAGGCTGCCTCTATTTCCTCCTGGCATTTTTATGTGAAACCTGGGATCTGAACTCAGGACCTTGTGTTTGCAGGGCAGAGGTTTAATCTCTGAGACATCTCTCCAGTGTCAAGGAAGCAAAGGCTTTAACTCCTGAGCCATTTTCCTTGCCGAGAACTTGAATTTGTGTGTGTGTGTGTGTGTGTGTGTGTGTGAGAGAGAGAGAGAGAGAGAGAGAGAGAGAGAGAGAGAGAGAGAGAGAGCACTGTGTGTGCCTGTGGTGGTCCAAGGGTGATTTCAGGAATCATCCTAGGTTGCTCTAACTCCTTTTTGCTTTGCTGGGGTTTTCCAGGCTCCATCTTCCAGGACCAGAATTACAGGCTACCACCATATCCGTTCAGCATTTTTGTGTGATCTAAGGATCTGAACTTTTTTGCTTTTTTTTTTTTTTTTTTTTTTTTTTGCTTTTGAGGCAAAAACTTTAATCCCCAAGCCATCTCCCTGGTCCAGAATTTGATTTTTTTTTTTTTTTGTTAAGAAAATTTTTGTGGTTTTATTGTATCATGAGGCATTTGAAACATCTGAACAAATCAATTATCTGGGTGGTGAGGCAGCTGCTTTCTCCTTCACTTCTTTGGGTTACTAGAGCAACTTGTCAGTAGATTTAAAAAAAAAAAAAAAAGACAATCTTTTGCATTACTTAAGTCTTTCCAAGGCATGCGCTGGTACAACACAAACTTCTCCTGTCAGATGCAACTAGTCTAAGCATCCAAACATCATGCACAACACCTTGGTGGCAGAAGTGCACTGCACCCACTCCCACCTCATCCTTGCTCATTTTTTTTTTTGATATTTGGAGCATCTGGAGGAGTGTGATAGTATTGGGAAGAGGAGGGAGGAGGAAACAGCGTGATATCTGGACAGGAGGAGGTCAGCCGAAGTTGTGCAGGGCGAGCCTGCACATGTCATTGGTGCAAACCCAAGCATCATTGATGTTCTTTAATAGGAACATCTGGTGGAAACCCATGGTGGGATCTTCATCAGCCTTGAGCTGGCCCACAACCATGCTGATGATACAGCTATCTGGCGTAGGCTGATGGTCCTGCGCTGTGATGCTGTGCTGAATTTTCTGGAATGGAAGGCTAGACAACTTCTCCACGATGGCAGCTTTCCCCTGGAACTGCTGTCCTTCCCACGTAAGGCATGATGCATCAATATAAATTGCACCTAGTTGGGTTCTGTCATTGTCAAATAACTGGTAATAATGCTGAATGAAGCTGGATCCAATTTGCTCCCAAATTGGCTTGTCTCCCATCCTGGAGTGTCACCCGGCCTTGCTGACACCCGTGGGGCTGGCACGATGGCGGCAGCAGCGGCGGCAACACCCAGAATTTGATTTTTTTGACAGGTGTCTAGGTAATGCAATGTTGCTGGTCCTCAGAACACACCGAGGAGCTTATAGCTACCCTGGACCTCGGTTGTTATGTTTTTGAACCTGTTGGGCTGCGGTTGTTTTTTCAAAGCAGGACCCACAGAGCAGCATCCACTTCTGAACCATGTGTGTGTTCCCCACTTCGTTCCCTGACCCCCATGTATTAGTCTACTTAGAGTTACCGTAACAAAATACAGAGAGTGCATAGCTTTATAAAGACATAGGACAGCTTTGCTTGAAGGCAAGCGGGCCGCATCTGATGGTGGCCTTGTTGCTGGCCGAGGCCTAAGGCACTAGATGCCATCACATGACAAGGGGCAGAGAACATGGGTATATCCCTTCTGATCTGTCTCCAGTACTGACCAGAGGGTCATCAGAGCCTTGGGTAGGGCTGGAATTGCTGTGACCACATCCTATATCCCATGAGCATCGTGGCACTAAGTTCAAATGTCCGAAGGGACCCCTCTTGCTATTGAAGCGAGACTATTGAAAGACCCATGGTCCCCTTGACCCCAGGGTGGATGAGCACTGGCTCACTGAATCGCGTTTCTTGTTAATAGTAAACATCAGGATTCATACAAGAGGCTATTCTCAGGCCAGTAGCTAAGGGTGCTAAACAGTGCAGGCCTGACAGCCTGGAGCCCACATAAAAGTTGAAGGACGTGACTGGTTCTGCACACTTGTTCTTAGATCTCACATGCTGCAGTTCATGTGTATACCCGTACCCCTATCACAGCCACTACCAATGTCTCCCCCTCTTCACCTAGATAGGTGTCGGGAGAATATTATGTCTCCACTGTATTTGTACAGTTCTGGATTTAAAAAAAAATCTATAGGGTTGGAGAAAATGGCTCAGGGGTTTAAGACTGTGCCTCAAAAACAAAAGGTCCTGAGTTTGGATTCAGCATCCATGTAAAATCAGCAGATGGAGATGGCAACAGCCTGTACTTCTGGTCCTGGAAGGCAGAGCCTGGGAAACTCCAGAGCAAAGCAATCAGGAGGTAAAAGCAATCCAGGGTGATTCCCGAAGTCACCCCTGGGCCTCCACAGGCACACGCTGTGCTCTCTGATACACACAGACACACAGAGAGAGACACACAGAAAGAGAGAGAGAGAAAAATAAGCGAGAGAGAGAGGAAAGAAAGAAAGGAAAGATATATAGCTCAGGCCAGCCTTGAACTCACTATGTAGCTAAAGATCATTTTAAACTGATCTACCCACTACCATCTTCCAGGTGCTAGGGTTTCAGAAGTATGCCACTATACTAAGGTCTTTAAATTTTTTTTGTTTATTTTGATACAGGGACTCCATATATTAATATTATAGTTATTAATATTAATATATATATCCCCCTCGCTGAGATTAGAGATGTATGCCTCCAGCTTGGCGTAGGCCCTGGACCTTGAGGGACCACATTATTAGGAGGCCTGGGGGCTTGCCACAGGCCCTTGGGGACCTGGGAGGGGAGGCGGGTCCTTGGAAAAGGAGGGAGTTAGGAGGAAACTTGGTAGGAGGTGAGAAGGGGTGGGGGTGGTGAGCCTGGGGTCTAAGCTCACGGGTGATCCGAGGGGCCATCTGTTGGGTTTCGTGCTGCATGCCAGCGCCTGAAAGGGTCTCCAGAACAGTAGAGATTCCCAGGACCTCATCACAGCACAAACCCAGCCCCCGCGGATCCAGGCCCAGTCCCTCTAGCTTGGGGTTCCCTGTTTGCTCCTTCCCCATTAAGCCTACCAGCACCTTCCCCCACCCCCCTTAGTTCTACCAGTGGTTCTGTGGGACGGCGCCCGCTGCTTGCCAGGGGAAGTCACAGCCTGTCCTCCTACTTGTTTATAGTCGACTTGGGGACAGCACCTGCTCGGCCAGCCCGCTGCAGTCTCTGAGAGATGTGGTCTGGCCAGGAGGCGACACCCTACACTGTCCACCACCCTCTGTCACTCATCTCCCTGCTCCAGCCAGGTGTGCGCAGTTGTCCTGGGTGGGGCAGTGCCGCCGCCGGGTGGCCTTGCCCTGGGGCAGTTTGGAGCCTCAGCAGTTGGCTGGTCATCTGTCTGTGTCATGGCCGGGCAGAGGTTGGCACTTAGGGACCCAGCAGCCCGTGATGTTTGGCATCATGAGGATCACCAGTTGTATACTAGGTACCTCGTGGGCTTGGGACCCTTAGCGGAGCCCAGTGGGCTGGTGGGAACAAGAGCGGGTCACAGCTCGGGAGCCTCGATGCCACTCGGCAGAGAAGGCCAGGCCGGCACAGATGGAGCAGAGGAAGGCGCCAGGCGAATGTAGCAACTCCTAGCCCTTGGCCTGAAGAGCACGTTCCCCGGGGCCTTGTGGCCCCCAGCCTCTCCTGCCTTCCGGACCCTAGAAAGGGCCAGTTTCCATTATGCCCCGAGTCCTCTGACCCTGGGTCACCTCCGCAGGCCCGAGGGCTTTCTCCCTCTTGGAAAGTTTCCCTCACCTAGGTCACCTCTGCACCTGGGTCAGCTCTCCAGGCTTTCTTCCTGGACAGTCCTTCCTTCTAGGATGGGAGCCATAAAGGCTGCAACAGAGGATGAGGGGGGGATTGGGGGGATCTGCTTGAAAGCCATAAGGCAGGGAAACGAAGAGGGGGGCGCAGTGCATCCCCTCTACTCCATTACCTTACTTTCCTCTTCCGTTGCCCCTTATTCCTCAGCCCGCCCCCAATCCCACCGTATCTGGACTAGAGGACTTTCTGTGTATCTGTTTCTCTTCAGTTCTCTTCCTCCCCTTTCTCCGCCTTCTTCATTTCTTTGAGGGACAGAGACTGGTCTGCTTGATTGAGGAGCAGATAACATCCCGGGCCGGCTTGAGGATGGGGGGGATAGAGGGGCTCTGGTACTATCACACTCCAGGTCTGTGACTAATTAATAGGTTATCATCCACTGTGTGTGTGTGTGTGTGTACATGCACACACACTAATTTATGGTGTTTTATTAAAGTTAGGAATGGGAAGGTGTTAGAACTTCTGTTGTATTAATTTTTGTTTTACAATTTTTCTCTCATTTTATTATGAAATATAACCGTTTCAGAAGAGAGAACATAGGGCTCCCTAGCCCTTCATGGCACTCCAGGGCCATGAGTCTGTTTCTTGTTCCTTGCTGAATTCCATGCCTAGGCACTGTGAGGTCTCATGGGCTCCCTAGCCCCTCCACTTCTGGAGTCCATGAGTTCTAACCTTTCTCTCCTCTAATAAACTCTACCTTAATCTTCAAAAAAAAAAAAAAAAAAAGAAGAGAGCGCATAACTACTCATGCATAAAAGTGACACCCCAGGTCACTACCACCCAAAGGAAGAAACAAAATGTAGCTTGAATTCTAAAATCATCCCCCGTGAGCCTGGAGTGGTAGCTTATGCCTGTGATCCCAGCACATGAGACCGGGTGAGGACACTTAAAGCCTGAGGCAGCCTGAGTTATTTAGGGAGACATTTAAGACCAAATAAATAAATAAATAAATAAAAATAAGTAAATAGAATTTTAAGAAATCAATTTCCAGGATCTGGAGAGATAGCTTAGAGGCTAAAGCCTTTGTCTTGAAAGCAGAAGGAACTGAGTTTGGATCTCAGATCCCATGTCAAATCGATGGAAATGGCAGACCCTGAAGGTGAACCAGGCCTGGGAATCCCCCAGAGCAAAGCAGTAAAGTCGAGCAATCCAGGACGATTCCCAAAGTCGTCTTTGGGCCTCCAGAGTCGCATACTCTCAAGTGTTCTCTGTACACACACACACAGATGCGCACGCACAAGTGCGTGACATAGGCAAAAAATCAGTTACACAGCTAACCCTTTTCTTGACTTTGTATACTTTATTTATTGTTTATTTGAGAAAGGAAGAGAGAGAGAGAGAGAGAGAGAGAGAGAGAGAGGGTGGGGAGAATGCATGCCACGGCACACGGGTGGCCAAAGACAACTTTCAGAAGTCAGTTCTCTCTTTCCACTCTGAGGGCTCTTCCAAGAGGGATTGCCGAGTTTGCAAGCAGGCACCTTACCTGCTAAGCTATCGCCCGGCCCCAACTCCTTGCCTCTTTCAATCCCAGGTAACACCGTCCTGCCCCTTTGTGATGATCAGCTCCTTGTTTCTCTTTAACCTGTCGTGTCTGAGTCCCTTAGCGTTGCCTGACTGTGACTCCAGTACAGATAGATGAATGACATGGACGTGTTCAGGCCAGTGTTGTGCTTTGAGAAATTCTCCTGTGTGTAGCTGTCGTGTGCTGCACAGATCTATCTTGCAACTTGTAGGCATTTAAGTGGTGGTCCAGGAGCAGTGCTCTAAGAATATCCTAGGTTGTTGTTACACGGGCTTCTTCCGAGCGCATATGATGCGCGTGGGCTTGCCTGTGCACAGGATGGACGCAGCATCACTCAGTGCTAGTTCACCTTTTTTTTTTTTCAGGCACAGTGCCTGTGTGTTTCTCATGTCGGCGGGTGTGCGTGTGTATGTGAGAGTGTCTACAAGAGTCTACCTAAGAGTGTGTGCCTATGTAGGCCCCAGGGTGGCATTGGGAACCATCCTGGCTGCTCTCCCTCCTATTGCTTGCTCTGAGCTTTCCCAGGCTCTGCCTTCCAGGGCCGGAATTACGGGCTGCTGCCATATCTGTCCAGCATTTTTATGTGGGATCTGGGATCTGAACTCAGTCCTTTTGCTTTCGAGGCAAAGACTTTAGCCCCTGAGACATCTCCCTAGTCCTTCACTCATTATTTTAATCAGTCCCTCCAACTTGCCGCTCCCTGGGCACTCTGTCAACTCCTGATGTTCTGATCCATGTCGTAGCTTGCTGTGACGTCAGTGATTCCTGCCATGCCCATGAGTACTAAAAGTGTCCGTCTCAGGTGTCGTTGAAAACCCCTTTCTCATCTTGCCTGAGACTATTTTATTCTTTTGAGAGGGAGGAAAGGAGGGAGGGAGGGAGGGAGGGAGGGAGAGAGAGAGAGAGAGAACAAGTGAGCAGAAGATGACTTTTCCAAAGTTGGTTCTCTCCTTTCATCATATGTCTTGGATTCCAACGCAGACTGCCAGATTCATGAGCAAACACCTTTGCTTGCGGAGCCATCTTGCTGGCCATGATTATCTTCCCTTCCTTTCCGTCTTTTACCTTCCTTCCTTTCTTCTTCCCTTGCATCCTTCTATGATCATAACAGGGAAAAGACCCCTGAAGTCTTGAAAAGTGGTAGATGTGTGCTTGCTTGAATGGAAAGGGGACGCCTGGTCTAGTGGGGAGACCTGAAGAAGCCGCGCCTGTTGAAGGGCACAGCTCTTTCCACAGGGTAGAGTCCACAGAGAATGCCCCGTGCTGTAGGCCCTCCGGCCTGGCACATCTGGTGAGCACAGCCTGGGTAAGGTGCGCCCTTCCCTCTAGAATCCATATGTGTTTGCTTTTCCGCTGCTTCTAGGGCAGGAGTTTTCAAACTGGGAACCCCCAGAGAATGTTTGGCAATGTCTAGTGACACTGGCTGAAGATACTCCTGAACATCCTAAAATGGCTAGAACATCCTCTGCAACACAGATTGGTTAGGGCCCGAGCGAGTGTCAACAGCAGCGAGATTGAGAAACTGATGTAGGGAAAGAGGCAGGAAGCCGAGATTTGCCACAGCTTGCTTCAGTGGCCTCAGAGAAGTCAGTTAGGTGCTTTGGGTCCTTATCTGGAAGACAGAGGTGGCGGGGTGGTTCCCCGCCTCTTCCGCTGGAGCAGTCCTCAGCACGGTGAAGGCGCGGGAGAGGCGGTTCTGTAGGGTACCCTGGGACCACTGTGTTCTCAGGCGGGCAGTGCTTTCTAGTCCTTTCCTTTCCTCCCCAACTGTGTCTCTGTCCACTGAGCTAGAGGTATAAGCGCACCCGCTGAGCCTCACCCTCCGTGGTGCAGTGGCCCTGGGGGGAATCCGCCTGAGGGCCCCAGACATTTGATGAGGGCTGCAGAAATGAGGGGCTCTGCGGGAGTCTTGGGGCCCCAGCAGAATGGTCAATGACTTTGTCCTGAGGTGGGAGTCCAAGGTTGTAGGGGTGATAAGAGGTGCTTATCACATTTCTTATCTGAGAGGCCCCACAGCAGGTCCAGGGCAGCATTGGGGGTTCTCTGCATGGTCGGCCAGGCTCCTGCACCCCCTTTGTGTTCCTTCCAGAGTTTGCTCCCCTGTTCTTGGGTTTCCCTCACCCCTCTGGCCTACCAGAGCTACACCCTTCCTGAAACGTGTTCTCATGACAGGACCCAGAAAACTCAACCACCCTGAGATGCTGCTAACTGATAACTGAAAAGATGCCAGTCCTTCCGGACAAGGCGTGTTCACTTATCAAAGGCAGGGGTCCCTTTACTGCCCAGGGCAGAACGCTTGCACCTTTTGGACAAACTATTGTAGAAATGCTCAGGAAGCAACCCAAGTCGCATGTCCGGCCAGAACAGTTTCCCACAAGTGAAAAGGAGGGTGACTCTGGTCTTCCCAGAGCCGGGCAGTGTGACATCTGGTCTTCTGTGTCAAGAGGGGTAACGGAAAGTCTGTGAGCAGGTGCGTGGAGGCCCAAGGCGGAGGCCACAGGTATGCGGTCCATGGAGAAGATGGTCAACTGTGGGGTTCTCTGGGAGGAGCAGTGTCTGGGTGGCCGTCCTGGGCCTGGCGGTGAACTTGACCCTCTCCTTTCATGTGTCTCTCCTGGGTGCCCGGAGGTAGGGCAGCTGGGAAAGGCTTCGTGTGGAATCCCAAGGGTAAGTCCCGAGGGTCTCCTGGAACCTTGGGCTGGAGAAGTTGGTGCAGGACCACCTGCGGTGGACCGTGGAAGGGAGGGGCGTTGAGTGGGGGGTTTGAGAGAGGCCTGGGGCCAGCCTCCCTCTGCGCTGTGAGTAATCCTCCTGCTCACTCGTTCAGCTCCCAGGGAATTGTGCAACTTCCTCTAGGCCGAGCTGTAGGGGGCTGGGTGAGAACACCAGGGGAAAATGAGGAACCGGCAGAAGCTGGGAGGAGGTGTGGCCCTGGACTCCGCCCTTTGGAGGAGCAGAGCACCTCAGGGGGTCTCTTTCCAAGGGTTGCTGTCTCCCAGATGTACATTTGGGAGCCACTGTGGGGGGGGGGGGGAGATAACACAGGCATACTACATTGGCTTAGGAGGTCTAAGATATGGTCTGTACTTGATCCTCCTGCCTCAGTCTCACAAGCTGGGTAGCTAAAGAATGGGGAGGAGGGGCCCAGTCTCTGGGAGAAGTGTGCCCAGTCTCAGGGAGAAGCAGAGGATGGATAGGAGTGATGGGAAGTCGGGAGTCACGCACAGTCTTGCCTAGGTCTCCTCCCCAGGCCCATTCCAGGGCCCAGCGAGAAAGTCTTGTAGCCGTGATGCGCTTAGCTGAGTGCACTGGGTCACAGCAAATCTCACTGAGGCATCTGTCAGCCCTGCAGCTCGGCCTGCGGCCTTCCAGCAATGAGAACCCCGCAAGTAACTTACCCTCAGAGTGCTCGTTTCCACATCTTCAGGATGAAGCGAACCCTTGTCTAAGGGGTTCATCCTGCTGGCCAAAAGACTGCACTCTGTACCCGATCGCCTTTTACCCTCCACTGAGATGTTCATATACATCGCCAGGTGCTTTTAATTTTATTTATTCATTGATTTATTTATGCTTTTCTGGGGGTCAAATCCAGGCCCCGACCATGCTGTGTACTCGGGGCTACTCCTCGGCCCTCGGAAGGATTCTCATTGATGGTGAGCAGGGTGCATGTGGCTGTGCACTCAGACCTGGCTCAGTTCTTGCCGGACCATTTGCCATGTGACGTTGGGCCCCAGTTTCCTCATTTTTGAAACAAGGACAGTAACGGTGATGGAGGGTACGAAGTGCAGTCAGACAGCGAAATGCTTAGCACAGGCTCGGGTCACCGTGTCTGACAAAGGACACCATTATTAGGTGCCTCTTGGTGAGCCGGTCATGTGTCAAGCCTAGAGTTTGTCTTGAACAGATGTTTTTCAGGACCCCGATCTGGTGATGAAATCAGTGTGGTGGTCTTCACAAACATTTTTTTAAAATATATCTTTTAAAATTTTTATTATTATTAGGGGGTTATAGACACATGTGCCATAGAGATCAGAAGACAGCTTTTTATGCATTCATTTCTTTCTTCCGTCTTTATGTGGTCTCCAGGATTCGAATTCAGGTTGTCAGACACGCGTGCAGGCACCTTTAGCCGGTGAGCCATCTCACTGGCCCATGAACATTTTATTAAAACAAGGAACACAACAGACAGTATCCAGGCAGGTGGCTCAGTATCCCCCAATGCTGTTTTGGAGATCACTGTGTTTTGTATACGTATATTTCCAAGGTCAGATGAAATACATCTTTCTGTCAGTCCTGGTCAAAAGCTGCCTTAGAGAGACTCCTTTGTGAGCAGGGCTTATTGAGCACCTACTGAGTGCGAGGCCACAACCCCTGCTAAGACCATTATGTAAATCTGAAGCCCAAGAGTCAGGCTGGGGAGGGGTCAGGGCCCAATTCTTTGCACGCAGAGGGTAAAGGTGGTCAGAGAGGGCTTCCTGGCAGTGCTGGAGGCGTGGAAAGGAGACTGCTTGAGAGGAGTGATCGAGGACTTGGGGGGGCAGCTTTCTGGTGGTGGAGGTCTGCAAAGCTAGGCTGTGTGAGTTGGAACAGAGGGGCAGGTGAGTGTCGCTTGGAGGTCCTGGCTGGGGACTCTGTCCATCTTTACAGGATGGGAGGATGGTGTGGTAGAGGAGGATTTGGGATTTACAGATGTTCCCTAGCCCACGCGCAATGACTAAGAGTAAGATGCAAAGCTCCACCCTGTCTTCCTCTTGCTGACACTTGGAAGCCTGTTGAACTTTCTCTTGCTCTTGACTGCCCCAGCTGGCTCTGGTGGGTCTGGCCTGTGATCCGGCCCTCAGCCCTGAGCTCCAGGGGCTAGAAATCTGCCTGTTGTTCTGGGTCCATCCCTGGCAAATGCGTGGCCCCGCCCGAGCCTCAGCGACAAATCAGTAGCGCTGATATCAGTGAGCTACCAGTCTGTCGGTGGAGATGCCGGGCTCGTGACCGAGTGTGGATGAACCAGCTGCAGGAAGTGTGGGAGTCCTGGGTGGGTTACTGTTGTGGTCTCTGAGGCTGGGTGGGTTGGAGGTCATGAGGAAATCAGCTGCCTGTCTGGGGAGCCCCCCTGCCTCCCCACCCCATGACCTGGGGTAGTAGGAGGAGCTGTGGGAAGAAGCCTGTGACCTGTGGCAGGCTGGGGATATCCCAGGCTGTTCCTGGAGATGGCCTGGTGGAGCTTAAAGGATGAAGGCAGATGTGACAGTCTGGAGTCCCACCTGCATGGGGTCCTCGTGGAAGCCCAGCTTGGCATTTGTGTTGCTAAGGGGAGGGACAGCATCCTAGGACTGACTGGTAGCAGTAAGTTTCCAGAAAGCTGTGCGCTGCTTCTAGACTCCTAAGAACAGAACCCAGAAGTTCTGGCACGCATTCTACAGTATGGATGCTTAACACAAACCTATACACCTTGAACACCTACTGTGTGGCTGGAAGAACTGCATGAGCCAAGGGGCCAATAAATAGGACCTCCTTCTCTGTCCCCCCACTGGGGACCCAGACTCACTGGGTGTTCTGGATCTGGCCTTGCTGGGATTGAGTGTAGAGTGGATGAGAAACCATGTGGACTTCGGGGGTTGAACTCAGGTCACCAGGTTTTTGAGCAGGTACCTTGCCTGCTGAGCCATCTCACCAGTCTGTGACTGTTCGTAAAAGAGCAAATGAGGGCGGTCAAGCAGGTCAAGGTGCTTGCACCAAGCCTGACAGACTGAACTTGATCCCCAGAATCCACATAAAGGTGAATCCACAGACTTGTCCTTTGACCTCCATATGTGTACCATGCTGCATGCTTGTATGGGCGCACACACATGCATATACACACATACAGAATAAATGTTTAAAAATAAAAGCAAAGTGACAACTGGCCTATAGCTCAGTGGTCAAGTCCTTGCCATGAGACCCTAAGAAAAATTCAAAAGTGCAAGGTGGGGGGAAGACTTCTTTGCTGGGCTTGTCAGAGCCATTGATATGCTAAAATCATTGTCTCTCTAGTATATTTCATGCCATCAAAGCTCCAATTGTGTGTGTGTGTGCGCGCGCCTAACACGTGGTTTCTGGGAGGTACTTCAAAGGCTGAAGCATGGCATTGAGGCCTGATGGTGCTGCGGGGCTCCTGAGCAAGTCACTTCTGCTCCCTGGGTCTGTGGCTCCTCCCCTGTGCCCCTTAGAGCAGATCTCATTCAGCACAGCAAGTTCCCAAAAGCTCTCGGTCCACCTGCAGGTGCATGCAGGCCAACCAGTCTTGTCATTTCTGGCTTCCATAAGGACGTGGACTCCGGCGATGGGATCTAGATGCTCAGACACCTCCTTGGATTCGTACCCCAGTGTGACATCTGTCCTATAGCACATCCACGTTGCTGTTCCTCTCCGGTCTGCGTGTCCTGATGACTTCCGGAGAGGTCTGGCTGGCTCTGGGCACATTTTTCACAGGTGAGGTGGGAGGTCTGTCTGGGGGCACTATTTTCCTCATTGTGCCCTGCTGAGACTTGGTGTTAGAGCCAGGGGAGAAATGTGTGTTTCGGTGCCTCAGTTTACCGCTACACTGGGTACCTCTGCAGTTCTGGGTGCGCTGTGTCTCTATCCTTCACATGCATGTCTGGTCACTGGCCCCGTGCTGGGGGTCACGTGGGCACGCCTCGCTGGGTCTCTCAGCTGCTGGGACAGGGCTTCTCTGGGCTCTGTGGGTGACACAGGACTCCACTGGAGGGCCAGGGGGTAGCTGGATGGGAAGCAACAGGGGGAGGTGCCTCCCTGACAACCCTCTCCCAGAGAGCTTTTTGACCATTTATTCTTAGCACTGACTCATTACAGAGTCTATTTTTAGCCCTGGTTCTAAGTGTTGCCAACATCTGGTGCAGCCAGTGCTGAGGGGGTAAACGTAGCAGGATGACCCCTGTAGACAGTCCTGGGGGCTAGAGAGCAGGGACGACTCCTACCTCCTGCACCTGCCATGGCTTGAAGCCGGCGCGCAGCAGGCTTTGCTCTCTCTCTCTGTCTCCCGCTGCCCCAGCCCTGGGTGAGGGTTGACAGTAACCGCAAATCAAGGGCTTGAGATCAGAGGACAGACTTTCTGGGGCAGCCCTCAGGGGGTCCAGTCAGCACCTGACCCCTGCAGAGAGGGGACTCAGAGGAGGGAGGTGAGCCTGAAGCGAGGATGAGGCCACAGACATTGGAGGGTGAGAGTGGGACACAGCGGTTAGGTGGGCAGGTCCTCATCCCCACTGCCTGGGGTCAAGTCCCTGCCCCTGCCCCTTCTTAGCCATGTGACCTTGGGCAACTTAGAATCATCTCTGTGCCTCTGTTTCCTCATCTGCAAAGTGGTGTGTGTGTGTGTGCACGTGCGTGTTCGCGCGCACGCGCGTGTGTGAGTGTGTGTGTGTGTGTGTGTGTGTGTGTGTGTGTGTGTTGAGGATTCAGTAAGGTAATTCTTCGCGGGTACCTAAACAGGACGTTCTCTGTGATATTTGACTTGGTGGCGGAGGGAACGCAGCATTGCTGTTCCTGTGAAGTCTTGTCTCTTGGGATGAGTTGAACAGAAGGCTTCTCAGCTGTTCTCTGGATGCACCTGCAGAGGGATCAGAGGACTCGGGTAACCAGGCATGACCATGGTGACTGAGAGCACGGCAGCGGTGAGGGGTCAAGGCCTCGAGAGTGGTGGAAGTGCCACTCACAGCTGGGTCACGTGGTCTGTCTAGCGAGCATCACTGTCTTCTGTGACACCTGGGCTACAGGGTGTGGGCCCGATCCCGCAGGACTGTTTGAGAGAAGGTGCTGCTCATTGTCCCCTGGGAGTTCCAGAGAGTGGCTTGCCTGGCCTTTGGGGTCAGGACGGCTGTGGTTCTAGCTGCTCCTGAACCACACGGCACACGCCTCACCCGTTCCCACTGTGAAGTGTCTGTGAGGCAAGGAAGCCCCCTGACCTTGCACATACAGGAGGTGCCCTGGCAACTGTGTGGGGTGGCCCAGGCTCCTCCCTGCTCCCCACTCTCTTGCTTTGCTCATTGAGGTTCCATGCACATTTTGCCTGAAAACAAGGTTCAGCCTGGGTGACTTTCCAGGTTCCTTGTCCCGTGAGATCCACGCCCTCCCCCTGGGCACTGACTGGAGAGGGCGCTGACCACACAGACTGCTTGGGACACAGAGGAACTGCTCCAAGGCGGAGCTTTGAACCATCCTTGGCCTTGCTGCCCTGAAGTCGGTAGTCGTCCCACAGCCAGATCTCAAATGAGGGGTGATGATGCCGCAGTGAAATGGCCCCGGGCTGGAGTCTGTCCAGGGCGCCTCTCTTTCCGCCTCTCCTCCTCCTGCCTGCCTCCTTTGCTTTTCTATCCTTTTCTCTGTTGAACTAGGCGCAGGCTACCCTAGGCCTGGGGTCCAGACTCAGCATATAAACCTTGAAGACAGACCTTCCCCAGCTTAAATCAGTTCATTCACCTGCAAGATGATGGGCTGAGCTCCCGTGTCCCAAGCCGGCAGAACCCTCGGAGGAGGTATCCTCTGCTACATGGCGTCTCTTGGACTTGCCAAGATGCCTTGTGGCCCCTCACATGGGGAGACAGGGTCTGTGGCCATCCCAGTGGCTATTAACTGTGTCTGCTGGTCAAGGATTGTCACTGTGACTTTTGCGTGTGATCTCTAGGTGATCTGGGGGAGGGTTCAGGCACCGGGCCTCCTCATTCTGGCCGCAGGGAGGTATAGGAAGCTCAGCCCCCCCACTCCCTGCTCCCTGCTCCCACACATGCCCCACCCTCTCTCTTCCCAGCCCAAAAAAATGTCTGCCTTTCCCTGTAGCCCAGTGTCTCTTTTTGGGGTGCTTTGACCTGCATCTGAAGGAGGCAGTGAGAAGACCGGAAAGACATCAGGTCCCGGAACCCAGGAACCAGGGAACCCCTTGCCCCAGAAGGATGGTCCTCTAAGGTGAGGCTGGAACGCTGCAGACAGCACCCGATACCAGCCAAGTGGTTTTTCAGCTTGAGGAGACCTGTTGGGAGAGGAATGGGCAACTCCACCACCCACCGTCCACCCTCCATCCTGACTGCAGTTGACTGGTGACTCATTCCCCCAGGGAGGGTACCAGCATCTTCCCTAGGGCACCCTAGGGTACTGGACCAGACCAGACTGCCAGAAGTCCTTGTGCCCCAGCAGAGTTGTGGAGGGAGCAGCGAGACCCTCTGTGTGGTCAGGCTCCCTTCCCTGCCCCTGTAGTCTTCACCTCCCTTTGGCCACAGGGGCGATGACAACCCCAGGTTATATAATAGGTTCAAAGTCCTTCGCAAGTCAGCAGGCAGCCAGGGGATAGACTCAGGAATCCCGTTCCCTAGTGCTCACCCCTCGCCTGCTGACTCTCTGGACTGGGAATAATGGGTGCACCCCCTGCGCCATGCGTGCTGCCCGGGAAGGGTGGGAGGCTCCCTCCAGGGAAATGAATTCTTGGCCTGGGCCCAGATGCCGGCCTGCCCGGCTCCTCTCCAGGGTAACGCTGCTGCTCACACAGGCCCATTGTGTGCCTGGGCCTCGTGCCCACTGTCGCGGGCCTGGCACCAGCTCTATCAACAGCAGCGGCTCTGCCGGCCCTCAGCAGCGCACACCAGGGCCCGAGCCCTCAGAACCCCCTTTCCCCCTCCTCCCGCGTGGAGGAAGTGGGGAGACAGTAGTGACGAGGGGGGAGAGTCCTTGGAGGGGAGGACCAGGCTCACTGGAGCAGTTGGGCATCTGCCACCTGTGAGAGATAAGAAAAGGGGTCTGAGGCAATGGAGGGCATGTGGAATTCACAAAGCCGGGGAGAAGACGGGTTCTTCACACCCGGGTTAAGCCTTGATCCCTGAGCTGGTGGGCTGAGCCACTTACTCTGCTTGCCAGATTCCAGGCCAGGCCCCCAAGAATGCCCAGCTCCTCCTCCTGCAGCCAGCTGTGCGGAGCAAGCTTCTCTTCTTTCCCCCCAGCCTCCATGGAAGGGGACCTCTCTACATGAGGGTCCTGCACCCCAGGTGCCTGTACAAAGTGAAGTAATCACCAAGAATGGTGCTGGTGGATAGGGGCCAGAGCCAGTGTCCCAAGCTGCCTCAGTTTCCCCACAGCTCAACCTGCACGGCACGTGCCCTGTGTCTTCTGTAGGAGAAGGGAATGCAGAGCTGAGAGGACGCTGGGGCTGGACTCAGGTTTCCGAGCTCCCTAGGCTGGCTGAAGCCCCCTTCGTGGTCTAGGGTATGATGGGCGGCCGGGCGCCGCTGCTTCTTAACATTTCTATTCTGAGAGTCTGGCCTGAGCCTCTTGGTCTCCTCGGGTTTCTAGCCTGAAGGGGCCTCTAAGGTGGAGGATCCTGCCACAGTCAGCCCAGCTGGAGGCTGGGAGGGGCCCCGCCCTTACCTGCGGCTCAAGCCAGCAGGCCAAGGTGAGGTGTCCACGGTGTTTCTCCCCCCTGGCCTCCGTTCCCACGGCCCGCTCTTTCTGCTCCCTTGTCCGTTCTGCAGGACGCTGGTTTCCCTCGTTCAGTACCACCTCAGTCCTCTTAGCAAAAGGACAGGACATTCCACAGTGACCACAAGATTGCGAAACGCCAGGCTAGTGCATGGGGATCTGCGGGGACGCTGGAAGGGGACATCCAGACTGACTCCCTCTTTCCCACTCTGCAGCCTTGTGTCTCCTCCATGTTGCTGGGGCTCACCACCGTCTGTCTGTACCCCTCCCAGCAGCCAGCCGACGCCTCCTATCCTGGGGGCACAGGAGCAGGCATGCCCAGAGAGCCGCCACGTACCTGGAGGCTCCTGGGAGGTGCCAAGGTGGTGAAGCCCTGGGGCAGGCATGGGGGACTCGGCATGCTCGCCCCAAGACCCAACAGAAACCTGTCAGTGCCTGGGCTTCTCAGTTTAACTCCCGAGTTCCTGGCCTTCTGAGAGGGTCCCGTGAGCAGTACTCAAGGAAGCCCTTAGAGCTGTGACAGGCGGAGCAGGAGCCAGAGGGACGCTGATTCTGTGAGAGACAGAGCGGACCCTCAGTTCACCGTGTTTTTCCACACAAATGTGGGGACTGCTTCTCCCCTTCCTCCTTCCCTCCCTTCTCTTCTTCCTTCCATTCTTCCTTCCTTGCTTCCTCCCTCTCTTTTTCTGCCTCCTTCCTTTCCTCCCTTTCTTCAAATAAAATATTATTTTATTAAATATTTTATTTAGTAAATATTAAAATATGTTATTTAGTTGAGAGGAAGGGGAAGTAGGGGAGAGCACACGCATGCACACGTGGTCCACAGTGGAGGTCAGAGGACAATTATCAGAAATCACTTCTCTCCTTCCTCCATGGGAGGCTCCGGGACTGAACTCAAGATCGCCAGGTTTGCAAGCAGGTGCTGTAACTGCGAAACTCTATCTCTCCAGCTCTGCCTTTCTTTTGGTTTCTGCTTTTTGAGGTGCTACGGATTGTACCCCAGAGCCTCATGCATGCTAAAGAAGCTTCCTACCCCTGAGCCCTCCCCTAACCCTGGAACAGACTTACTCATCTTCATATTCCTGTGCTAAGCCCAGCGCTGGGCTTGCAGCAGATTGTTCCCAGATGGTAATCAGGGAGAGCTGCCTGGAGGTCACTCAGTAAGGCTTCCCGGAGGGAACTGGGCAAGCTAGGGAAGAGGAATTAGGGGAGCAGCCAAAGGCCCAGATTTGTTTGAGGTAAAAATAAGGAGGTCCCTTTGGTTGGACCCAGGACTTGCTTGGGATGGGAGAAGACCCAGCGCCTTGGAGGTCTATTTTGGGAGTTTGACTTCTCCAGGAAGGCAGTGGAGAACGTGGGAGTTCTGGAGCCAGGGAGTGACTTTCTCTTGTTCAGTGTGTTGAGTTCTGCTCTCTTGATTTTCTATCCATCCACTCATCCATCCATCTACACACCTACCTATTCATTCACCCATTCATCCACCTGCACACCTACCAGTTCATCCATCCATCCTGTTCATCTCTCAAAGATGAACAAAGATTTCTTCAAAGACAACAAATCTTTCCCTTCGCTTTTTACCTGTTTTTATTATTCTGTATGTGTGTGTGAGTGTGTGCATGTTACAGTACACATGGAATTCGTAGGACAACTTTGGAGTCAAGTTTTCTCCTTCCACCTTTATGTGAGTTCCAGGAATCGAACTCAGTCTTCAGGTACGCCGGGAGCACGCCCCTGTTGTAATACAGCTCCGCACATCCTCAGGGTGCGGCCTTCTCCTGACGCAGCTGAGGCTTATTAGGAGGCTCTGACTTCTTATTTATCATCCTAAAAAAATGACGGAATGATGGGATCTCGTTTTCTTGCTGGAACGTTTGGTGGAGAGGACTGTGGAGGCAGCGGGAACCACACTCAGAGCACTGCTGTGTTTCTTCCTCCTCCCAGTGACCAGCCAGCCACAGCTGGGTATACACACAAGCCTGTAATCGCAGCACGGGAAGTAGAGGCAGGAGGATGAGGAGTTCAAGGTCATCCTCAGCTACATAACAAGTTCCAGGCTACATGAGATCAGAGCTCAAAAAAAAAGAAGCCCATTCATCCATCATTTATAGCTATTTGTTCCTCTATTCAGTGATTATATCTACCTATTCATCTATCCAGCTATCTATATCTACCCATCTGTATATCCACCCATCATCTACATATTTATCCATTATATATAGCTATTCATTTATTCATCTGTCCATCCATCTACACATCTACCTACACACATCCCCATCCACACACCCATCCATCATCCACACATCTACCCATGCATTCATCCATCTGTCCACTCACCTATCCATCCATCTACTCACCCACCACCCACTCATCCAACTGCCCACCTGTCTATCCATCCACTCATCCATCCATCTACACACCTACCTATTCATTTACCCATTCATCCACCTGCACACCTGCCAGTTCATCCATCCATCCTGTTCATCTCTCAAATGTTCATTGATCGCTTACCCTTGTGCCAAAAAGGTACTAGGTTGGATGTTTTACATTTAGTCCTTACAAAAAGCCTCCAGATGGACACCATCTTCATTTTGCACCCAAGGAAACTAAGACCTACGAAGTTAAGTAAGCTGACAAAACTCACACTGCTAAGTAAGGCTGCACATCCGAGATTCTACCTGCTTTAAAACACGCAGTCTTAGTGGCATTCCTTGGTGCCCTCAATGCATCCTCCTGAGAGAAACACAGCAGGAATGATATCCAATCAGCAGCATGCTGAGGTTCTAGAATGCCAGAGTTCTACTCCAGCAGAAGCTGGGGCTTCTCATTCTGTTGGCACGTGCCACCATGGGGCAGTGCCGTCACCATGCCAAGTATTTGTGTTGCCACCCTGCCACATCCTTACTTCTTCTCTCCATCTCCAGAATTCTCCCTCTGAGGACAGTCTTACCTGCCTACAGCTAAGAAGGTTCTAGACACACATTCGGCCGCTGCATCCGACTCTACCAGTCTCCCCCACGACTGACTCACGTGCCCACTCCACAGCTCCCCCCAGGGAGGTCACTCCCATTCCTCTGCCCATCTGCTGAATTGTCTAAGCTTTAGAGTTAGTTGCTCAATTTCAGGTCAAAATTCCTACTGACCGACACAAGAATATGGTCGTAAATAGTTGATTTGGGAGGTTACCGTGGGAGCATTTGGGAGAAGGGGATTTTGTGAGTCTGGGAAACAGGAAGCTGATAAAATGCAGGTTGTGGAGCAAGTGTGCCCTGGGTTGCTCTCACGAGGCCTCGTGGAGTGTGCTCAGCTGAGGCCTGGAGTCTTCAGCTAGGGTGGATGCTGGGGTATCAGGGCGCTAATACTGTTGGCTCTGTTACATGCAGGTACTGACGTAACAATGGACAGGCTTAGTGGTGAGGTCTGGTAGTCACTGCTGCATTCACCTGCTCTCTGCCTACGGGCCCCTTGGTTCTATGTCCAAGAGGCTCCTCCAGGCAGCCCCTTTCCACTGGCCAATCGCCTTGCCATAGTCTCCATTCAGCAGCCATTTACGGAGAATCTTCTAGGTGCCTTAGGCTGAAAGAGGAAGCTAGCAGGAGGCCCTGGGCGCAAATGCAACGCTTACCACCTATCCTATCCCTGCCAGCCCCTTCTCAGTCTCACCAGGAGAAAGACCCCTCGTTGCCACATCCTTTCCTAGAAAGAAGTGCTGGCATGTTGGGGGGCTCATCGTCTGAAACCTTCAGTGCGGTACCCCAAGACTGGTTGCAACTGTCTTCTCTGACTTCCTTTCTTTTCTTTCGCGGCCTCTGCCTCCTGCCTAGGCTTCATGGCTGCCATGTGGCGATCTATTAGTCACTTGGGAACTAAATCTGCTGGTGTCCTCCCATTCGATGTCCATCTGAACAGGGTGCAGTTCCCTGGGCACACTGGGCAGGGGTCAGTTGGTAGAGTGTTTTTCTGACATGCACAAGGTCTTAAGTTCAACTCCTATTACCACATAAAACCGAGTATGGTGTGGCTTGTGCCTATAAGCCGAGCGCTCAGAGCTCGAGACGGAAGGATCCTAAGTCCCATGTCATGCTCAGATACATACCGGATTCCAGGCTGGCCTGGAATTTCCTGCACATTACTCCCTGTGTAGGGAGGCTGGAAAAGGGCTGGAGTGGGGTGACACAGGGCTGCGGATGGCTGTGTATTCCCAGCGGGCATGCACATCGCACAAATCCCCTCGACTCCTTTCTCCAGTGTCACTTGCAGCTCTTCACCCTAGTGCTTGATCTTGGCGGGCACGTCACGGTGGTGGCGGCAGACGTGTCTGCCCCTGCTGGTCAATCTTATCACCTCTGACGTTCTCCCTGCTTACCAGGCCTGTCCACTCCCCTTGGGGGAAGAGGCGCACGCCCACCATGTCTCCGAGCTGCCGTCAGTCAGAGGCCCAGGTGTTGGTGTGAGGGCTGGTAGGGGTGCAGAGAGCATTTGAAGTGGGATTGTGGTGGGTGGGGCTTCCCAGTCCCCTCTCAAGTTAGGGCTTGAGCAGCTTGCATCCCGTGGTGGGAAAAGTGGGATGGCTCAGAACTGTGGAGAGGCCAAAGTGTGGAGCTGCAGATAATTACAAGGGAGACACTGCCGCCCTCGCCCTACCCCAGCTCACAGTCCGGGGGCTCTGTTCCTCTCTCCCAGCCTGAGAAAGGCAGGGCTTGTGTTTAAAGGCCAGAAAAAGGGAAAGTGTCTGCATACGTTTTCGAAAAAAAAAAAAAAATCTTTGTGTTCCTCTCATACCTGTGTGTGACCCCCAGGGACATGGCAGCAAGTAACTTGCTGCAACGTGCACATGGGGGTCTGATCTGAAAGGTCGTTTCTCCTTGGGAGGGGAAGAGGTGGCTTTCAAGGCAAGTGTCCTCTGGCTTTCTTGGCCGGTGGGGTCGGAAGGACAAGTGTCTTCAGACGGGACAGGAGCAAGGCTGAGTTCTGGGTCTCACTAATGATGGGAGGACCTGGGTGGGCTACTCTGGCTCAGCCTCTGAACAGTCCTGTTGTCCCTTCCTTGAGGCCCACCCGTTCTTGGGCAGGGCAGGCGAGGAGCGCCTGGGGTGAGGGAGAAGTGGGCCTTTCAGTGCGGGGTTCCAGGGTACTGTCTGTGTTGTCCGGCAGCCTCAGCCCTCGCTGGCCACCCCGTCCTGCCCCCACCAGGCGTGAGTCAGACCGAAAGCAGAAGCTGCCAGACACTGAGCCGGGTGAAGCGAGGCAGAACCGACTGTGCTATTTTGGAACCTGGTTAATTCCCCCTCTGGCCCCTCCACCTCCCCTTTCTCAGGGTTCCTGCCCACTCCTGGTCTTTAGCCTTTTGCCTTCCTTGAAGAGACCGTTGGGATGGGACTGGATTTCCTCTGACCTGTTTGGGGGAGCTATTGAAAACTCCCCTGGCCAGACGTCCTCTCTGGTTGAGAGGGACCAGACCTGGGTGGGTGTTGGGGGAGCAGAGCGCCCCCTTCTGGTGAGAGCTGCTGGGGCTCTTAGCCTGGCGCATCGGGCCCAGGCTCCGCCCTCCCCTGCCCTTGCGCATCTTTAACAAGTGGCAGCTGTCAGCTGTCACTGCTTGAGTGTGATGTGAGCTTCAGGTGGGAGCCTCTCCGGGCAGTGCTCTCAGAGGGGTGGGAGGGATTTCCGGACCCAGGGGAGAGATATTTTGGGGTTTGAGGGCCTTTCCAGAACCTATGAACACACACGCCCAACAACAATCCCAACCAGTCCCTCCTCACACTGAGTTTTCGGCTGTGTCGTGGGCATGTTAGGCCTGCTTAGGGTCTGACTCCATCCTCTGGGGTTTCTGTGGTGTCCATATGAGCCTGGGGACCCCAACAGTCCAGCCTTCAGTGGTGGAAGAGGTCAGTAGGGTGCTGGAGATGGGGGTACTGGAGGTAAGAGCTGTGACTTGTCCATGGACAGAGTGGACAAGGGCCTCTCCTGAGGCTGTGTGGCTGGAGACAGGGTGGATCTGCCATTGTCTTGTGTGTGTGTGTGTGTGTGTGTGTGTGCGTGTGTGTGCGTGTGTGTGCGTGTGTGTGTGTATGTGCGCTTGGGAGTCTGGCGTAGCCTCCTTCAAGATATGCAGTCATCCCTCGGGACCTGAGATCAAAGTGCCCCTCAACTCTTCATCCCACAGCAACGTGGTGTAGTGTCTGTCTATAGACTGGGAAGAGGGGTTCTTGGACAGGTGACCAATGAAAATGTGAGTCCTTGCCTTTCTTGGGAGGTGGGATTTGTGTTTCTTGTTGCGGATTGGAGTTAGGTTGTAGGCAGGTGGCAGTGTGCAAGAGAGAGAGGGCCTCTGGCTTTGCTGCGGGGCCTCAGTGCCCCGAGGTTCTGTGTGGCCGGGCACAGTCCCCAGGGTCCCCAGCTGCATGCTGGAGGCAAGGTTCTGGGATGGTGTGTATCTAACAGGGAGCGTCCATGGATGTGGTGGTATCTGAAGGCAAGTTTCACACCGTCTCCCAGGTAGATTTCCAAGGATATGTCTTAGCTCGCACTGCGTCCTGCCATGGGCCGAGGCCCTGCACTCAGGCCTAACTTCCGTTCAGAGCCTGAGACTCGGAGCCTTTTGCTCGAGTTCACTATGGAACTTAGAGGCGTCTGTCCTGTCCTGTAACACATCCTTCTGCGCCTCCTGCCCGGCCTAGACCTTCCTGCTCTCTCCTCCCTTTGGTTGCCAATTTTCACGCTTGGAATCAGGTGACCAAGTCCCCAGAAGGCAACAAGTAAAGTCTCTTTGTTTATTGTACCCACAAATCTTCCAGGGAGAGTTTTTCAAGGGCATCTCTTGACTCTGGTGGTCTAGACTGGGCCAGAGAGCCTGCCCTTCTGAACCAGCAACCAGGGGTGTGTGCTGTGTGTGTGCTGTGTGTGTGTGTGTGTGTGTGTGTGTGTGTGTGTGTGTGTGTGTGTGTGTGCATGTCTGTCTGTCTACACACAGGATCTCCTGTAGTCCAGACCTGAGAGAGAGAAAGAGAAAGAGAGAGAGAGTCAGTCAGTCTGTCTACAGTCTGTCTATAGCCCAGGTTGCCCCCTTGAGCTCATTATACAGCTGAGGATGACCTTGAATCCCTGATTCTTCTGTCCTCACTTCCCAAGTGCTGAGTTTACAGCATGTGCCCCCTAAACACCCAGGGGATCATGTTTTGAGTGTCGTGGACATAAAAGTTCCCACCTAGATGTGAATTCCAGGTGATGGGCAGCGGCACCCAGGCAGGGAGTAAACACTCCCAGACAGCCCGCCGCATGCCCTTCCGTCCCTGAACTCCTTTGACTTCTTTTATCCCCTCTCCTGCTCCATGCCGCCGTCGTTGTGAGACGGGGAAACAAGGCTCTGAGAGGTTTGGCCCTCACCAGTCCAGAGCACACCCCCTCAACCAAGAAGGCAGCTGAGACACCGTGCATCTGAAGGCTGGGGCCCCGTGTGGCTGTCAGGTGCTACCCTGAAGGGCGGTTCTGACTGCCTCTTGGGTCAAGAAGGGGAAGGAGAAAGCGAGCAGAGAGGAATTCTGGAGGAAGCCAAAAGATGTGGGGGCTGGTGTCCTGCCCACCTGCCTCCTCGGACACTTTCCAAACGTCCCATGGGGCACCAGACTCTGAGGTAGTGCCTTTGTGCCCGGGCAGCGGGTGGGTACGTGGGTTTAGAAACCAGCTGCTCCAATTCCACCACCTCCCAACTTGGTTTTGGGCAAGCTTTGCAGCCTCTCTGTGCCTCCATTGCATCCAGTAAAAAAAAAAAGGGGGGGGGGATGCATTAACTCCTCTGTGTCAGGTCAAGTCAGGGGGTTATTTGGAAGATTCAACCAGCAACATATGCAACTCAACAGTGGCTGGTGGTGGATGATTAGCTCTCAGTGTGTGAAATATGGACACTGGTGTTTGTACCCTGGACCTCTTGGCCGTTAGCAGTGTCTGCTAATGTGCTCTTTCCTTCCTCTCTCCACCCACTGCTCCGACATTTTCTTTTAACTCAGTGGACCCTGGATGCTGCGGTGAAGGGACTGTTTTTGAACCATGCACAGGTAGATGAGAGGCAGCGGTTCCCCAGCCAGCCAGCCAGCCAGCCAGGGGAGGCCTGCAGAGGCTGGAGTGACAGGGACTGCAGGCCCTGAAGGAGAGGACCCCCCAGGAACGCGGGAGTAGCTGGCCATTGGTGGGACCTGGGTGTTCTGTGAAGCCCAGCCTGGATTGGGAGTATGGTAGGTTTTATGGCCACACTGAGGAGTTGGTAGGTGTTTCTGGAATGTAGATATAGGGAGGCCCCAGGCCTTAATGTGGAGCCTCAAATCTTGTGTTCAGCAGGCAGAGAGCCTTCCTGGCCCCAGGCAAAAGTCCCAGAAAGGGGGGGGTGTTCAAGAGCCTGGGGGGGCACAGACTTTTCTCTCCTGATGTATGGAAAATAGGATGGGTTCTCTAAGGCGCTTTAGCTCTGGAGAAGGTTTTCAGAGCGGAAGTGGTAGCAGAAGGCATCTGCGCACTTTCTTCTGCCAGTCTACTTACGTGGGAACCTAGAACCTTGCTTTCCTGTGTATCAGACAGAACCAGAAAGACCCTCTTAAGGACCCACACAGGGACCCAAGGCCCAGAAAGAGTAAGACTTGCCCAGAATCACATAGCGGGGGTGGTCCTGCTCACGACTGCCCCCTTCCATCCTGGGAAACAGTCGTTCCAGAGTGTCAGGTCTCCAGTCCACAGAGGCAGCACAAGGAGGCCCTAGAACCTTCCCTGGGCAGGTCCTTCCATGAACCCGGCTACTCTCCCACTGTGGAGGAGGGGCGGGTGGCTGGTTCAGCGCAGATGGGGTAGAAGGCAGTTGGGTTTTGGACGCCCCCTTTTTACTCTTGAGCCCCTTTCCTGCCCAAGAAGTTATGTGAGCACTGGATCTTCTCGTCTATTAACTGTTCTTATGCCCGTGTGGGTGCCAAATCTCTGATCCATGTAATCACGTTCCTGTCTGATAGCTGGACGCTCCCCAAGGTTCCAGGGATCCTCTTAGCTATTTAACAGGAGGCTGCCTGTAGGAGGGGTTAGCCTGTGATGGCACCTAGGGTGGCCTGCAGGCACGAGTGAGCAGGGCAGGGAGTGCTAGGGACAGCAATAAGGGAGCTTTCCACCCCCCCCCCCATTTCCTCTTTTCTGGAGCAGGTGATGGTGCATCTCAGTTCCCGCCCTCAGCAGGACCTCGGACTAGATGCTTAGCTGGTGCCTCAGTTTCCTCTTCTGCCAGAATTGTATGTGTTGTGAGGTATTTGTGGAGGGGGCGGGGTTCATGAGGTCTGTCAGGGAACATGTGTTAAGTGTGATATCTGACATGAGGGGGGACTTGGGAGTGAATGCGGAGTCAGAGGAGGGGCTCTGGGTGCAGATGAGGGGTCACTGGATAAGGCTGACCCAGAACTCTGTGCTTATCTTGGAAGTCTGCTAGGTGGGAGGGCGTGGAAGTTCTGAAGATTGTGAGATATGTATGGTTTCTCTGGAAGCTTCCTTGTAGCTGGAGAGCCTGAGAGCTGGAGATGGCCAGGGAGCAGCCAGAGCACAAAGTAGAGGAGGACAAGCCAGAGCCTGGAGTGCAGGGAAACAAGGGAAAGAGGGGCTCCATCTCATGCCCCGTCTCCCCCAAGAGGATCATAGGCAGCGAGGGGTGTGTGTGTGTGTGTGTGTGTGTGTGTGTGCGCGCGCGCGCGCGTGTGTGAGAGAGACAGGCAGGCAGACAGATGGACAGACAGGCAGTCGGTCAGAGGGCGGAAGCAGACCCTGGCTTGTCACAAGGGCAGAGCGTCCTCAGACTTTCTTCCCTCCCCGTTCTTACCTCTGCTTCATGTCCTCCCCCGTCTTCCTGCTCCGCTGTCTCTGTGACTGGCTGGAGCAGGTCCCTGCAGGACAGGAAGGCCGCCTCTCTGGTCTGGAGTTGCCTTTGAAGCTGCCGTTCTGTGCACCCCACCCCAATCCCTACTCTCTTTGCCCGACTTGCTCCTGGCCACCAGACTGGTTAGGCAGGAGGTGTTGGCTCCCACCCTTTCCTGTGGGATGTAAGCTGGAACCTGGGGTGATGGACCCACTGTGGGAACTGGATGCCAGGAGACTGGCCGGGAGCTCGGCGCTGCCCTGCCCTCCCCTCTCCTTCCTTCCTCTCCTGCAATGCTCAGAGGTTGAAAACAAGTGTCTGGCCAAGCCCAGTGGTGAAGATCTGTAGAATCCTAGTCACTTGAGGAGGCTGAGGCAGGAGGATCAACTTTTAGAAGCATCAGGTCTCCGAAAGTTTAAAAAAAAAAAAAGGTGCCTGGGGATATGATCAGTGGCAAAGTGCTTGCGGAGAGTGTGGGAGACCCCGGGTTCCAGCGCTTTCATGTCTAAGCAATGAGAACAACAAAAGCCGCAGCCTCTCACTGTCCCAGCCTCCAGCCCTGCTGTGGATTCCAAGGCTGCCTAGGCACCATGTCAGTGTGGAAGACATCTTGGGGTCTGTAGTCCTCACCTGTGCAGGTTCCTCTTTCAGAGCCTCCGCATGTCACTCATTTGTTTCTGGATGTGCCTTTGTCACCCGCAGGGGTCAGGCAGGTCAGTACTGAGTGTTCCCACCTGGCAGATCCATGACGTCACGGACAAAGCGCTGGAGGGCATGTCCTACATGACGGCCCCTGGGTGTCCCAGACACCAGGGATTCCAGCCCAAGTACCATAGGTGGGCCGAGAAGCCCACCGAGGGAGGTCTCTCCTGCTAGAAATGTCCTCTCTTCCCTCTGATGATTGCACGGTGTGAGGGGAAGATGCTCCTATTCACATTCGTGAGCTACCAGCCATGTCCGTTAAAATCCAAATCCATGCATTTTACTGGGATCCATTAAATCTCAACAAGAAGGAAGAAAGACCCAGACCATGGATTAAAAATTGTCAAAGCACATACCAATGACCTCATAGCACAACCAACCGGTGTGCTATGAGCTTCCAACCAAGCGGTGACCATGTACTAGGATGACTTCAGCTAGCGGAAATCATTATGGGGAGAGACCAGTGGCCCCAATGCTGCCGCTCCTAATCTCTAGGGACTTGTTGGCCAGATGCTGGAATGATAATCTGTGTTAGTAAATGTCTCCAGTGTGCTAAGCACCCTACCTCCCCTCAGAGCCCAGGGAACTGGGTGCTGTTTCTCCTGCCAGACTCCGGTGTCTAATGATGTACAGACTTTGGGAATAAATTCCTTTGTAGCTCCACGGCTTTGAAAGAGGAGACAGAAGGGGCTGGTAGTGGGAAAATTTGGCTGCAGGCCTTCCGGAGGGTGCTCTGGGGCTCTGGGTATGAATGAATGGGCCACAGGAAGAGACCTTCTTCCCAAAGGGAACTCGTGTCATGAGCTGCAGAAGGAGGAGGCTCAGACTGGGGAGATGGCTCAGGGGGGTAAGGAGTCTACTCTACAAAAATAAGAACCCCTCCTTGGCACCCATAGAGATCTGTAACCCCAGTGCTAAGAGCTGGGTGGCCAGGAGAGATATGGGAATTCCTAGAGCTTATTGGCCAGTCAGCCTAGCCAATCAGTGAGTTCCAAGTTCAGTGAGAGACCCTATCTGAAAAAATAAAAGTGTAGAATAATTGAGGAAAATACCCAGGGTTGATCTCTGGCCTTCAGATAGACTTTCTTGTCACACACTTATACACAGACAAGAAATAGACCCTCTTGTGCACACACTTATACACAGACAAGAAAGAACTTGGGCAGATATATATGTCCTCAGTGATCTGAGTGACATGACTGGAAGGGGGGTACTTCTCTGTGCCCACATTTCTAACTTTGCAGAGTCTCCTCACCCACATCTCCGCAGAGGGTATATGCATCTGTGGGAGCGGTGGCCCCCGCTGACAGACCAGACTGACTTATGGGAAAATGTCTGAGACCAAGTCAGATGTTAAGATGGGCTGGCATTCGAACCCACGGCAACCTAATCTCAAGTCCTTTGCCCTTTCCATAGCCTCTGGTGACACTCCCACCCATGATTGTGTCCATATTTGGAATGACCCCGTCTGGAGCGTGTGGACATTCTTACCATCTCTAGGCTGTGTCTCCTGGTGTCCTCAGGACTTTCTGCAGCATAGATGGCTTAGAGAAGACAGAACACCTCCCCGTCTGGAATCCCCCCCAATTCTCTTCCCAAGAATAAAAGCCCCCAGAGAACCCAGAATTCCACTCCCTACCTAGATGCCCAGTCACTATGTCTCCCCCTAGGATCAAGGATTGACTCCCGTGGCTCTTCACAACGGGTAGTTTACAGAGGCCTCTTTCTACTAAGATAGACGTGGACCAAATGACTTAACCAGACATCCTGAGCTGAGCTCTTGTGGTGTTAGCTGCCAGACACATGCTTTCCTGGAATCCAGGAAGTTGGCTGTGCTCTTTGAGGAAGGGTAGCTAGCTGTATTTGGAGATTCCAAACTCATTCTTCCATCATCCTATACACCCTTCCAGTCCTGGCTGGAGGAGATCAGGCTGAGCCTTTGGACAGCTGGGGAACTCCTCAAGGGAATCCCTAAAACCAAAGGTGCCCAGCCTCACCCTGTCCAAGAGGCAGGATGCAGGTGCTTCTAGCCGCTGCTCAGGCTGAGGAGTCAGACTGCCAGTTTCCAATCAGCTCCTGGCCTTTCTTAAGTGACAGCTTCTTTCTGTGGCAACACATGTAGTAGACATGTCACAAGAAAGTGTACAGATGAAATCAGGTGGAAGCCTGGTTGTGGTGGTGCAAGCCAATTATTCCAGGACTCACTAGGTGGAGGCGGGAAGGTTAGGAGTTCAAGGCGTCCTCAGCCATCTAGCAGGTTTGAGGCTAGCCTGGGCAGCGTGAGACACTGTCTCAAGAAGAAAAAGGAAAGAAATCTGGTGCTTTGAACAGCACTTGGCATTTGGTAGCCATAAGCCTTAGCCATTAGTAGAACATTGTAAGACAAACACGTGCTCGCTACAGAAAAAGAGCTTGTTCTAAACGGTGAAAACACAAACGCAGTCCTGCTTGGATCCTCCAAACACCAGTCATAGTTTTGCTTTTTCTCCTCCCTATTATCTGCTGTACATTTACTGCAGACATACAGCACTCTGCCAGGAGGTTATGAGAAGATTTTATATTCTTCATGTAGTCAGTCCACACACACATCCTCATTATTCACTGTAAACACAGAGTTCTGTCCAGAAGGACATACCTACTGTAATTTATCAAGCTGTTCTTTTACTAGACATTGGCGTGCGTGCGTGCGTGCGTGTGTATGTGGCATTTGTACTTGCTAGTGCAGGCGTGTGTTCATAGGCATGTGTGGACGCATATGGAGGACACAGAGATCAACGTCAGGTGTCTTTCCTCGAACATTCTGAGTCTTTTTTTTTTTAGACTGTGTCATTTTCTGAACTTGAAGCTCATAGATTTAGCCAGGTGGCTGGCCAGTAAGCCCCAGGGGATCTTCCTGTCTCCACCTTCTCTGTTCTCAGGTTACAAGCACGCTCTGTCGCACCTGGCTTTTCACCACCTCGTGTGGCAGGTACTTCTTTTGAGACAGGGTCTTACTCTGCAGCCCAGGTTATAGTGCATCTATATAGAAAAAAGGTATTTTCTCCATTTGGCATTACTTCTTGAGGCCAGTGAATTTTTGTGAGGCTTCTACACACACACACGTGTGTGTGTGTGTGTGTGTGTGTGTGTGTGTGTGTGTGTGTGTGACAGCATGCATATGGTGCCTCTATAATTCAATTTTTAAAGGATCACACACAAGGCAGCATCGTGGCACATGGGAGGCTGAAGCAGAAGGATTTTGAGTTTGGGAGTAGCCGAGGCTACACAGTGTGACTTCTCTCCACCTTGTGGGTTCGAGAATGGGACTCAGGTCACAGGTCAAACACCTTCACCTGCTGATCCATCTCCCAGCCTCCAAATTGCCTTTGAGGTTGTACCAAGGAGTGAATGGGCAGTCATGTGAAGGCGTCTGGAACCAAAGTCATTTTCAAGTCGTGGCACGTTTGGGTGTGTGTTGGGGGTATTTATGAAAGCAGTTTGTGTACCTCTCCTTTTAAGCTGCCATGGTCTGCCTTCCTTCTATGTGATCTTAACAAAAGCCAGCAATGGGACAGATGCTCCTAAACAAGTCTCTCTTGTCCAAGCCACACCTGCAGCAAATTGCTTGGTTCCCCTGCTGCCCTGCTGCTGTCCTCCCTCCCAGGTACCCCCCAAGGCTACCAGGAGCCTAACTTTTAGCACAGCAGATGCCTTGGCGCCTGATTGTGAACCTTATATGCATAGACGGGGACACTGCACTTTTCCGAGTCTGGTTCCTGTTGCGACAGAGCGTCTGTGAGAACCATCAGTGAGTGGAACTGTGACTCTCGGTACTGAGTGGGGCTCAGATACATGGCTGCACGCGCCCGCCTTCCTCATCAGTTCTTCGGTGGACATTTGGTGGTGTCCTGTTTGCGTTCCTCATAATGCAGTTGAGAATAGTTTCGTGGGGATCCTTTGGTGAACACATTGGGTGCTTTTTTGTTAAGCACAAGCATCCGGGGTCTTTTAAGACAGTGTCTCAGATAGTCTAGGCTGGCCTCAAATTCCTTATGTAGCCGAGGATGACCTTGAACTCCTCCTGCCTCTATCTCTCGAATGCTGGGGTGACAGAATGCTAGGCAAACCCTCTACCAAGGGAGCTACATGTCCAGCTTCTGTAATTCAGTTTTTAAAGAATCACTCACAAGACAGAATCAATGGCTCCTGGGAGGCTAAAGCAGGAAAATGTGGAGTTTGGGGCCCGCTGAGACTCATAGTATAACCCTGTCTTTACTAACAAACGTGAGAACCGGGGAAATGGCTGGGGGATGAGGGGGAGGGTAAGCACACTGGATGTACAAATCTGATGACCTGAACACAGATCCCCCAGAATCCATATACACAGCCAGACGCAATAGCACAATCATATATGATCATAGCACAGCTATGGGAATTGGAAAGCAGAGACAGGGAATAGTTCCAGAAGGTCTCGGGTCAGCTCTCCTGACTTGTGCAACAGAGAAGAGACCTTGTCTCAAGCAAGGTAGACAGGTAATGGCTGAGCCCTCGAGGCTGTCCTTTGACCTCCACACCACATACTGTCATGTACACGTCTGCACCCTCACACCCCAGAAACGAGAGAGGAGACAGAGACGGAGAGAGACAGAGAAAGCGTGCTATCTTAGGATATTTCAGGTAGTGGAGGGACTGCCACCTTCCCCAGGTCGGAGTGGTCTGGGTGGCTGGCCATATGTGGAGACCCTTCCACAGATTCATGTCTGGGGCTGCAGAGGGAACCGATATGAGCCCTAAACTCGCTTCCAATCTCTTTCATGCAGGGTCTTCACCTGGTTTATCAGCCATTGCCCTGAGCAGGTGAGGGGGAAAGGGACCTCTGCCTCTTGGATATGCGCTTTCAGGCATGATTAGAAGCTGGTGGGATCCCCACAAACCCCCAGAGACTGGACTGCCTCGCACAAGCCACCCGGGGTCACCTTGGAAGAGTTAGGCACTTTATAAGTAGAGAGAGAAACCATACTAACTTGTCTCCACTTGCCACCCCTCCCTGGCAGTGACCCCTGGGAAGAGTTTAGGGTGTCAGGGAACAAGGAGCTGTAAACCTGGCTACTCGCACTCTTCCTCCTGCTGTTCAGCTGTGCAGCTTCATCCAAGTTACTTCACCTCTCCGTGCCTCTATTTTCTCCCTGCGAAGCTAATACAGCAGTATTCTCCTCAGATGGTGCCCCCCCCACGGCATCACAGTCCTCTTATCCTTTCTACATATATACTCATTTTCTGCCTAAATGGACTCAGATTGCATGTTTTATGCTGTGGTTTTCTCTTTCCACTCCTGTGGTGTCAATATTTTTCATAGCTCTGACACTTTCCACTGATTTCTCTCCACACAACCCCCTCGCTTCTGTTCTTTCCTTGGGAGAGGTTCTGGACAGCTCGTTCATATTAAGCTATAAGTGACTGGTATGGTAGTCAGTCTGGATAAAGCCTGGACCAGAGACCAAGATGCCCCCTCTTCAGCTGTTCAAGGCCTGATGTTCTGTGTGATGAGATCCAACATTCGCCGTATCTCTTAGGATTCTCCCAGTAGCCTCACTGGGAAGGCAGTTCCATTGGTTCCAACGGGAAGCTAGGTGAGAGAGGTCAGGGAGATTCCCAAGGCCACTCAGCCGATGCAGGCCCAGGAAGCCATTGGGTCATGGCTAAGCTGGATCTCAGCAGAGTCTGCTAAGAACCTGGGTAACCAGCAGCTGGTGAATTCTGAGGGTACAGATGGGGTTAGGGGGTCCTCTATGGTGGGGACCCTCTGGAGGAGGTGACAGGGAGAAACTTCTGTCTAGAGCCTGCATATAGTAGGCCCTGCAGGCGCCTGCTCCTGAGTTTGCATCCAGTTGGCCCTTTGCATGCCTGGAGGACCGGGTGGAGAGGCACAGGGACATGTAGAGTTTCCCATGTTCCTTCTCTTGTTTTTTTGGTGCAAGGGAGCTGTGAGGACCCTTCAGCTTGGGACCCAGAGGTGCAGGGACCAGCTTGCAGGGTCTCTCTGTACACACCCCATGACCCCCGGGTCTGCTCAAGTCACTTTGATTCTCTAGGTCACAGTGGTGGGAGGGGATCCAAGCTTTGCTGGAAGGGGTGTGGGATGCAGTGGCTCTGATGGGGGGGCTGGCAAGTGGGAAGGGTCACTCTGCCTGGCACCCAGACCTGCCAGGAGGTGCCCAGGGGAAGGGGAGGGTTTCTGCACCCATTTCACAGACAGGGAACTAAGGTCGGCGCAGCCTGCAGAGGATGCTCGGGACCCTGCACGGTTCCTCCTGGCGGCCAGCAGCCCGGGCCGAGCCAGCCCTTTGTCAGAGGAACAAGGGCCTTCTTCTCCTTCTCCGCAACCCTCCCCGAGTCGACTGGCACGACCAGCTCCTTTGGCCCCCACCGGCCAACTGAAGTCAAATTGTCCCTGAGAGAGAGGCTGCCTGCTGCCTGATGGGTGTGTGGGATGCAGCTGGTCAGAGTCTGGGGTCTGTAGGCCAGTGTGAGCGGTGGGCTGTGGAAACAGAGTCACCCCTATGTAGGAGCTGGGGAAGGGGTGACTGGAGAGGAGTGAAGGCTGCAGCTGGCAGCTGCTGCAAGGTGGGGGAGGAGTGGGGTGTCTATGCCCCGGGTGGGAAGAGGGCTGCTCCGTTGACCCTGGGCTGTGGCGTCCCTTCACTGATCCAAGGTCCATAGGGCTGGGACGAGAGTGAGGTGAGGGGATGATTACTGGGTGGTAGAGCCTTGGTTGGAAGGTGTGTGGGGAGGATGACTTGGGCTCCATTCCTGGCCTTGGGCCAATCAACCAGAGACGGCCCCACCCAGCCCTGTATGTCAGCTTCCCTGTGCTAGACTGGCCATCTGGGACAGGGTCCAAGCTTTGTCCCTGCTACAAGATACTGTCACAAACCGTGTGGCTCTGTTTCCCTGTCTATGAAGAGTCTATAGTTGTTGGGCTGATGGAGCGTGAGTGTGGGAACCGTGTCTACCGGCAGCAAATGTGCAACTGTGGGTCACTTTACTAGTGTCCCTTCTGTTGAGTTGACTCGGCCCATTATTGTTGCCACAGTTTTCCTTCAGGCTGGGGCTCCTCCTCAGGAGTTTAGGGCACTTTTCTGGCCTCTGGTCTGTGTAGATGAGCTCACTGGGCCACACACACTGCTCAAAGCATGGTTTTCATGAACACGGCCATCTTCAGTGGGGGCGGCTGTTTACAGATGGAGGGCGCTGAGGCTTGCCCAGAGCTGAGCTTTAAACCTCCATCTGTTCTTTCGTTAGAAAGTCCTTGCTCAAACCACAAAATCCGCCTCTTGCAAAATGCCTCCAAGTCCCTAAGCATGACTCTCTAGGACTACGGTACCCCCCAGGCCCTGTGCCCCTCAGAGTCCCAGACCATCCCAGAGAAGTCACTGGGACCTACTCTTTCATGGGGACATGGAGGTCCGGCCAGGAGCACTCAGTGAGCTGGAGACAGAGCAGGTCTAGCTGCGATACTCATGGTAATCAACCCTTCCGCCTTCTAGCTGTGGCTAGAGCTACAGATGGTCAGACCGAAGCCCCGAAGCTCCAGGTGGTGGGAAACCCTGAAGCGGCACTTTCCCCTCTAGATAGTAGGATCCGGATGCTCGAGGACTGCAGTCATGTCCCCAATACCTGGCTCATGAATAATATTCGTTCTCTTCATACATCGACTCCCAGCTCCCAAGTCCCAGGGCAAGAGGCCGAAGGTACAGCAGTAAACAAACACAAATGCCTGCCCTGCGGCCATTTGACATTCCTCGTAAGTGAGGGACCCAGGGCGCATGCGACAGCGAGACAGCTTGCGCAGTACTGGAGGTGGCTATGCAGAGAGGAAAGAGCAAAGAGGGAGGGCCGTGCTGTGTGTGTGTGTGTGTGGTGTGTGAGTGTGTGTGAGTGTGGCTTATGGAGGTCACCGTGTTAGTAGAGTGGTCCTGGAACATCACAATAAGGTGACTTGGAGCCTTGGAGAGGGTGAAGGAGTGAGCAGTGATGGTATCTGGGGAAAGAACATTCCAGGCCGAGGGTAACAGCAAGTGCAAAGGCCTGAGGAGGGGGTGTGCCTGGGGTGCTTGGGGTATTTCAGAGGGTGGGGGTGTGGTCAGAGTAGATGAACAAGGGGGACCGTGAGCTGACATTCTGGGAACCCTGAGGGAATCTAGACCACAAAGGGTCTTTTAGGGTACGGCAAGGTAAACTGTCCAAGTTTCCTCTAAGTGAACTGGGAGCCACGGAGCATTCAGAGCAGCGAGCAGGACAGGAACTGACAGGCTGCCTGAGCTGTGAGCCCAGCGGTGGGGGAAGGGCAAGGAGGCACTCCCGGGACTGTCCCAGGAGGCGTGGTGCGAGCTGGGCCAGGGAGGGGCCACGAGGAGGATGTACGGAAGGCCAGAATTTAAAACTGTCAGGAAAGGGATATGACAGACAGGAGCGGAGGTCGGCTCCAGGTTTCAAGGGCGGCTGGCCACCGAGGACGAGGACAGGATCTTTGACTAACCTAGGAATCTGGGGAACTTGAACTCATGGCTCAGCTCAGTGACCAGCGCCCCCAGTGGTCTTGGGCACATCCCTTCTCCCTGGATTCAGTTTCTCCTTCTGTCCAGTGGGAGCAACCCCACTTGTTCCAGCCCGCGTCCAAGCCCCAGGATCACGACGATGGCGAGGACAAGTGCTTCATGGAGCTGTCTCCCCTCGCCTACAGGGAGCCGGCGTCGGCCACCGCCATGGCATCGCGCATCGGGCTGCGCATGCAGCTCATGCGGGAGCAAGCACAGCAGGAGGAGCAGCGGGAGCGCATGCAGCAGCAAGCTGTCATGCATTACATGCAGCAGCAGCAGCAGCAGCCACAGCCACTGGGAGGACCTCCCACCCCAGCCATCAACACCCCTGTCCACTTCCAGTCTCCGCCGCCTGTGCCAGGGGAGGTGTTGAAGGTAGGACCTGCCCCACCCCTCCATCTGAGGCCCCGCCCCTCCCAGCTCCCCTGAGAGCTGTGGTCTTCTCCCCTTCTAGGTCCAGTCCTACCTGGAGAACCCCACCTCTTATCACCTGCAACAGTCGCAGCACCAGAAGGTGCGGGAGTATCTGTCCGAGACCTACGGGAACAAATTTGCCGCCCACATCAGCCCCGCCCAGGGCTCCCCCAAGCCCCCGCCAGCTGCGTCCCCCGGTGTGCGGGCAGGCCATGTGCTGTCCACCTCAGCTGGTCAACAGTGCCCCCAACAGCCCCATGGCCATGCTGAACATCAGCTCCAACCCGGAGAAGGAGGTGAGTGGGGGCTGTGCCGGCTGCTGAGCTCAGGGGACAGCTGGTCTGACAGCGCAAGTGGACACGTGTCCTTGGGGAGCCCCGGTCCCAGGAGAGTGACCATCCTTTACTTTCGCTCTGCCGATAGCGCGTACGCACAGAGGAAAGCCCAGCTCCCTGCCAGTCGTGAGTAGGTGTCCAGGCGGGGAGACGCGGGGCATAAGCCCAGCTTGGCCTCGGGCTCTGTTGTTGTAAGACCGGATGGCTCATCCTTTCCTTGTCTCCTCCTCTAGATGAGCAGATGACATGAGGACCCTCCAGGTCATGGGTTGTCCGTCCCACTTGGAGACGTCCTCAGACGGAATTTTCTCTTTTCTAGTTCGATGTCATTGACAACATTATGCGGCTGGACAACGTGCTGGGCTACATCAACCCGGAAATGCAGATGCCCAACACGGTACCACTCCTGGGCTGGAGGGTGGGATGGCACGGGGCGCCCACAGTGGCTCCGAGCCTGGGGAGAGTCAGGGGCAGAGCCAGGTTCTCCATGGTGATGAGAGTGACCTCTACTGAGCACTGCGGGTGTGACTCGGGGACGAGCAGAATTGACTCCGCTGGCTGTCCATAGGGTGGGACTTTGAACAGAAGCAGGGTGAATGGCATGAGGCAGTCTTGGGGAAAACTCCCAGTTGGTGACGAGACAGAAGGAAGGTGGGGAGATGGACGCTTCCAGCAGGGCAGCTGTGTGTTCAAAGGGAGTCTGACCTGACGGCCTCCTGTGGGGATCTTTGACTCCCCTCCTCTATCAAGGACCTAAAAGCCTCATGTCGCTTGTGGATGGGGCTGGCCTTGTGGCCACCCGGGACCTCCTTCCTGTTGGCGTCTCTGGGGCACGATCACTCTGTAGGTCTCCCAGGCAAGGGAGAGGTGGCAGATGGGAAAGAGCTAGGCTTGGAATCAATTGGCTTCCTGACATTCTGACCCCCAGGCTGCCCAGCTCCAGAACAGGAGTGAAGCCATGTGGGTACGGGATTGTGGGAGGATTAGTACAGGCAAGAAACGGGCCTGCCTTGCGCAGGGTGACTGGCAGAGCTGCTGGGGCACACCCCCTTTCCTTAGTTGAGAATACCTTGCCCCCTCGTCCTGATCCCGGTGCCTGATACCGTACCCCACCATCCAACCCAGGAGTTCCCAAATCCTGCTTTAGACTCTTGTAATTAATCCTCGAGCCCAACCACTTTACGCCATTGCTAGGTGACTGGGAGCCGACCAGAACCATCGGGTCCAAATGTGTTGCTAGCGGGAACTGAGGGATCAAGGAGAGCCACACAATTGCCTGGACTTTCGGTCCCCCCTCCTCCTTCCCCCCACCCCCATCACGTGTACACTGTAGGTGTCCAGGCTTGGACTTGGTGTGGTTCTGTATGGAAGCTTGAAGGTCTTTTCAGTCTTGCCTGTACCGCCTTCGTGTAAGCTTCCTTCTTCAGCTCACTGGACTTCCTGCCCTCAGGAAAGCGTCTAGAAACTCCCAAGATTTATCGAGCCCCTCCCTAGGGCTTCTACAACGCAGGGTCTGATCCCGCCATTTTGTAAATTAGGTTCCTCCTCTGACTCTCCACCCTGGCCAGGGGCTCCGAGGGCTGGGCCAAATCTTCAGCTCTCTGCTGCCTGCGGTTCAAATTGCTTGCTGGTGAAGGGAAGCAGGGGAGCCATGGGTCCCGGGGGGGACTCTCTGAGTTCCTCTGCTCTCCCCTCCCCACAGCTACCCCTGTCCAGCAGCCACCTGAATGTGTATAGCAGCGACCCCCAAGTCACAGCCTCCCTGGTGGGTGTCACCAGCAGCTCCTGCCCGGCTGACCTGACCCAGAAACGAGAGCTCACAGGTACTGCTGCCCCACTCCTGTGCCCCTGGGGGCTCCTCCTCCCTCCTTTTCTTTCTCCACTCTCTTCCTAGTACCTTTCTCCTTCTCCCCTGGCTTCCAGATGCTGAGAGCCGGGCCCTGGCTAAGGAGCGGCAGAAGAAAGACAATCACAACTTAAGTGAGTCCCTCCCGCCTACCTCCTCCCTCTCATCTCACCTGGGCTGTAGAAGACCCTTTCCTGGCCGAGAGCCTGCAGTGCCTAGGCAGCCACTCCAGCCCCACCAGCCCTGGACAGATGGCATTGTTCTGGGCATTGTGATCCCAAGCCCAGAGGGGCCATCTTTGCTTTCTCCCATTAAGCCTTCTTAGAGGCGGGTGGGAGGGTCCTCTGGAAGGGAATGTTCATGAATTTCCCTGTAGATATCATTCAGAGCCTGGGGCTGCAGGAGTGGGCGGAGCCTGTCCTAGGCCCTCTGGCAAGCTTCAGACCGGCCACAGCTGCTCTCTCACAGCACCCTTGTATTTGAATTCTCACACCCCCCAACACATACACAGACTCCTGCAGGGTCCCAGGCTAAGCCAGGGTTGTCTCTCGGGTGCCTGTCCTGAACTGGGGCTTCTTGATGGGGTCCCCACCCTCTAATCATGCCCTCTGGAATCTTGACCTGTAGTTGAGAGGAGACGGAGGTTCAACATCAATGACCGCATCAAGGAATTGGGAATGCTGATCCCCAAAGCCAACGACCTGTGAGCAGGTTTCTGGGTGTGGGGGGGGGGAGTGAGGAGGGATCTGGGGTGGCGGCAACTACGGGCATTACCTGTCCTTGTTCTAGGGAGGTTGCCGAGGGTGGTGATGCCTGCGTCATGTTTGAGAAGAGAAGCCTTCTGTTGGGAAGGGAGGCTGCAGGGCAGGGCAGGGCAGGAACAGGAGTTACCCACATATGGGAACATTGGCATGGACGGCACGGCAGGAATAGAAGGATGTAAGGCTGAAGGCTCAGCTCCCACAGCTGTGGGAGTCACCGCTTACATGAGTTGGGAGCCCAGGTAGGGGGACAGAAAGAGAGAAGGAGGAGGAAGGAGAAGGGCGGAGAGACAGGCGATACAGGCTCTGAGCCTAGCCCCGGGCGAGGACATGGCCGAGCCTCCGGGCGGCCAGCGCTCTGACTGGGCCTGTGGCTGCAGGGACGTGCGCTGGAACAAGGGCACCATCCTGAAGGCCTCTGTGGACTACATCCGGAGGATGCAGAAGGACCTGCAGAAGTCCAGAGAGCTTGAGAACCACTCTCGGCGCCTGGAGATGACCAATAAGCAGCTCTGGCTTCGCATCCAGGTCTGGCTCCAAGTCCCCCTGACCCTGGTCTGGAGAGGCTTACGAGCCTGAAGGCAGGGACCTGGGAATGACGCCCACCAGAAAGGAAGATGTATTTTTATGTCTTGATGACAAGCATCCCCAAGTCTTTGAAGCAAGAGACCCGCATCAGCGGTCAGGCACATGTAGAGCTCTTGAAACCATCTGTCTCTTTGTTGTTGTTGTTGTGTGTTTTTTGAGAGTGGAGGAGGTTTCTCTTGTAGGACAGGCTGGCTGGCTCACCGCTCACCATCCCCCTGCCTCAGCCTCCCAGGTGCTGGGAGTACGGAACATGCCACTTTGCCTGGTTCCACTGTCCTCCTTGAGGCGCCAGTGTTTCTGCTTACGTAGGTTTGGACAGTGTTAGGCACGTGCTGCACCCAGCCTCAAGGGGGCAGGAGCGTGCACGCTTCAGTGTGTCTGGCAGGTAGACCTGGAGGCATTGGGCAGTAGCAACCAGGAATCAACACCACAGCGACACACTAAAGAACCCAGGCTGGGAGGGTCAGCTTCGCCCACTGGAGTTCTGATCCTGGCTGTGTGGAGGGCTACTTGTCCCCTTTAGAACTGACGCTGGTCCTCTAGACAAAGGATAGATAGAAGCTTTAGATTGGGGGGGTGAGGGGGGTATTGTTATATATTTGTTTGCATATGTGTGGGGATGCACGTGCCTATAGGCGCATGTGGAGGCCCAAAGTTAACATCAGTGTCTTCATGGATCTCTGTCCACCTTTATTAAGGTCAAACCCAGAACTTGATAATTGGCTAGGCTAGCTAGCTTGCTTGCCCTGGGAATTTCCTGTTTCCTGGAATTATAGGTGGTTACCACGCCTGCCGGGCAAGCACTTTAGCCACTGAACCATCCTCCCAAGCCTAGCTCTTATTCTATATGGGGGACGATACAATTTGCATTAAAATCCACCACGTTCCACTTTGATGAGTGAAAACCCATCAGCGATAGACTCGATGCATTTTGATTGTCTCTATTCACATCTCGTCCAGACAAGTCCGTTTCGATTTAAGATCTTGGAGCAAGCTGGTCAAGACTCACTGCCGTGGTTTCCCAACCCACTAATCAGTTACGACTTGTAGTTTGAAACCTTGGTCTAGACTTCAGTTACCCTTTGTGCTTCCCCTCGACTTAGACAGGCCTTCTGTGGTCTGGGGTGGCACAAAGGAGGGGCCAGGAGGGGTAGCCTGACTCGGAGTCTGCACCCCAGCTCACTGTCTGCCCCTCCCACAGGAGCTGGAGATGCAGGCGAGGGTGCACGGCCTCCCCACCACCTCTCCGTCTGGCATGAACATGGCAGAGCTGGCCCAGCAGGTGGTAAAGCAGGAGCTGCCCGGCGAAGAGGGCCCGGGGGAGGCCCTGATGCTGGGGCCTGAGGTCCCCGACCCCGAGCCGCTGCCGGCTCTACCTCCCCAGGCCCCGCTGCCCCCTTCCACCCAACCACAGTCCCCGTTCCATCACCTGGACTTCAGTCACAGTCTGAGCTTTGGGGGTGGGGGCGATGAGGGGCCCGCAGGCTACTCTGACCCCCTGGGGCAAGAGCACGGCTCCCCGTTCCCCAACCTGTCCAAGAAGGATCTGGACATGATGCTCCTGGATGACTCCCTGCTGCCGCTGGCCTCTGACCCCCTCTTCTCCACCATGTCCCCCGAGGCCTCCAAGGCCAGCAGCCGGCGGAGCAGCTTCAGCATGGAGGAGGGCGATGTTCTGTGACGCTGGCTGCCCCCGTGCCGGGGAGCAGGGGCTGCCTGGGGGCCAGGGGGATGGCTACTGTCCTCCTGACCCTTCCGGCGGCACTAGGTGTGAAGTAGCCCCTGCCCTGTGTCCCTGCTGCTTGGCCCTCTGTTTGGACTTAGTATCTGCCTTTGAAGCCTATGGGGCCAGGAGAAGCGCCCCCACCTGGTTCAGCACCCTCTCCCCCGAGGGCAGCCCTGTGGATCGTGAGGGGGAAGGACGAAGGTGGGGTGAGCAGGGGGTTAAGAAGTGGCCCTGGCAGGGCAGCCTCTATTTTCTGAGCCTGCCCCCCTCCCATGAAGGACATTGGAGAGGGGGTTCAGGAAGTGCCTTCTCTGAGGCAGCAACTGGTCTGGGGGTGCCCAGACCTTTCTTCCTGGGACTCAGATGGTACCTAGTCCATCCCCCAGCTTGGTACCCCCACCCCAGCACAGATGGGGCACCCACCCCCCTTTGGTGCTAACAGCTGTCCCCTGGTGGTGTGAGGGTGGGGTGGCCGGACGAGGGATCTGGGTTCAGGTTTGCGTGTGGGGTCACTGCTGGAAAGGCAGCTCCCCTCCAGACTTCCCACTTGTGCCTTTAGTAAACACTGTGCTTTGTACCCGCTTGTCTTGTCTCTATGAAATGGGGCTTAACTCACAACAAGGGCGAATGGGCCTAGTGGGCTCCTTCTTGGATCTAGACTTTAGGTGTTCTCAGATGGGTTGCAAGGGGTCACCTGGTTCCCCCAACTCCTCAGCTCTGCCCTATGGGCCGACTTAGAAAGCAACCTTCCTTCCTTAACCTGGCACACGGAGAAATGTGCTTCCTGGAGGCCACAAGATGGCGCTGCGACCACGCTGGTCCATATGTCTGGCTAGGGCCAGAGACCTCAAGAGCTGTGGTGGGTGGTGACTGGTCTTGCCTAAGCCCACCTGGGTAGCTTTCCTTGGGCCTCTTGGCCAGGCCTGCCTGCTACCCATTGCCCAAATCCCCTGATCTAGTCAGACCCTCTCCAGCTTCTGTTCTCTGGATGGCCACAGACATAATTTAGGGTGCCCTCAGTGGGGAGCTGGAGGCAAGACTGGCCTCTTCCAGGGACAGGCTCCTAGCAACCAAAGCTGCATCGTTCTGTGGGTTTGGGGAAAGGGATCCCCGTGAAATCATCTCGCAGGATATAGCCACTAGCAAACTGGGTGGGAGTCAGGTCCGTGGGTCACTCCTTCCCACATCAACTGTGTCCAAGGGTCCAGCCTGGGGTACCCTTTGCTCCAGTGTTCTGAGACATGGGCCGGAGCCCAGGAGGGGCTTCCACAGAGCTGGCTTCATTTCTTCACTTTCCCGTCTCATCTCTTCTGATGGGAACAGAAGTGATTCCCATTCGAAGGGCCCGGAAAGGCTGAAGGAGGAATCCTTAAAAAAAAAAAAAAAAAAAAAAAAAGGATGAAATGGCTTGAGAGGGCAATTTCCACTGTGCAGAACGGGAGATCAAATCAACGTCAGAGCAATTAACGTGCACGGGAGAAGGGAAGAAAGCCGGGCTGCGTGGGCGTGATGGCGCTGGGAGAGCTGCAGGATTCATCTCAAGGTCAGATGAAGCCACGAATGACCTTGTAGAGCCCTGAGCAGCGGAGCACTGTCACCTGTCATTCCACATTGAACTGAACTGGCTGGAACCTGCCCTGTCCTGGGAGCCTCCCTCTGATCCCAGGACTCCAGTTGAAGGACCTAGAGACCCAGACCTGGAAAGGGGGTGGGGAGTCTGGGGACTCAGGACCAATTCTTCAGGTGGCTGAGAGACTTCATGACATGCTTATGTACCTAGCCTTTTAAAACCGCCCTAACCCCTCACTCTCTCACACCCCTGCTCCTTCACAGCCTCTGTGAAATTAAGCCCCTGGGCACCTCCAGCTTGGCCACCATCTGGTACTTGGGGAATCAGGTTTGAAGAACACATTAGGCAGGATTGGGGTTCTGTCCACACGAGGGCGCTTTGTGGTCAGGTCAGACCAGCAAGGAAGGAGGGATGGTGAGGAGGAATGAAGGGGCAGCTTCAGGTTAGTCAGGCATTTCACCGTGCCGACTACCACTTTGGTTAAAGCCAGCCCAGGTGCCACCTCTAGTATTTCAGCATGTCAACCAAAAGTGTGTACCCGAGACCCTCCCTTGTGGCTAGAAAGGAGTCAGACTGTTGGTATCTCCCTGGTGGCCATGACTGTCCCAGTTAAGTAAGGCGGCCATGTTCTTCAGCCTTCCTTACATAAGGTCTGAATGAAGTCTCAAGGCAGATCCCAAAGCAGACACAGCCTTCCTGGCCCTTTCCTTCCAGCAAGGGGGTCCCCCTAAGACCCTGGAGGCAAGCTTGTGGAATGTGGGTGATGGGAAAGAAGACTCAGAAAGGCAGAGGGGGACAAACAGTTCTGGCTAGCTCCTCTCAGTCCTGTGTGGGGCCCAGGTGGGAGAGGAGAACCGAAGCTGGAGGATGTGTAACATCCCAACCCCCGCAGGTCTTGCACTCCAGTTTCTATGCCTGCCTCTCTATCTCTCACCTACTCCCTCCTTCTTGCCAACCTACCTGCCCGGTTGTAGCCAGTTCTGAATTCCCAAGAGTGTCTGTCCGTCTGCAGGGACAGCTGGGGAGGGGACCTTTGGATGACCTGCTTGATATTCCAGCAGATTCTGTCCCCAGGGTGCTGGCTTTTCAAGCAATCTCCCTTTGCTTCTGTGGCCTTTTTTTTAAAAATTTTTATTATTATTATTATTTATTCAACTGTGTGCATATGCGAGTGTATGTGCACGCGCGCGTCTGTGTGTGTGTGTGTCTGTGTATGTGTAGAACCACAGACGAATTCGCGAACCACCATGGACGCCTCCACCTCCTTCTGCCCCGGGATTCACAGGCTCCGCCCTACCAGGACCAGAAGCGCAGGCCGCCCCCGCTTCCGCCTGGCGTCTATCCGTGGGATCTGGGATCCGAACTCAGGACCTTCCGCCTGCAAGGCGGAGGCTTAACCCCTGAGCCACCTCTCCAGCCCTGCTTCTGTGGCCTTTAACTTAGATGCATTTCGTACACACGTCTAGATGGACAGATGTCCATACTCGTAGCCCTACTAAGTTCTATGCTTCTGCTTCCACACTGTGCACCGTGCTTCATCTCAAAGCCTGTTCCTCCCTTCTCTGCCTCTGAGCCCCTCTGGGGAAGCAGGACAGAGCTCTACTGTTACCCCTCCCGCCCCCTCCTAGTTCCTCTTCCCCCCATCCCCTCCCACTCTCTTCTAGTCCTTTTTCTTTGCTCTCTTTTCTGAGGAGTGGGGGGGGGGCAATGGAGTTTATACAATATTTAAGCAGCCAGAGCTTGGTCCAGGAAGATATTATTAATGTAAAAGGGACGGGCCGCAAATGCTTTTGGACCTGGTTACAATTAGAGGGCGATTCTTCTAAAGGTCAATGAATTCAGATAATATCCACAGGGGGGAGAGAAATTTAATACCTTTTTAGTGAATTAATTAATTATAATATTATATCGGCTTGGGGTTCTTTTCCAGAGTGATTAAGGGAGCGATCTGTCTTCTGTGAGACTGGGGAACGGCGGTGGCTGCCGTGAAGACCCTGTCTTAGATCTGGGGATGGGGCCCTTCTCTCTGCCTCCCCTGGTGGCAGGGGGGCGGGAGGAGGAGCAGACAGGACAGGAAGCTCTGAGCAGAGCTGCAGGCGTGGTGATTGGCAGCGTCCTGACACTCAGCTTGCTGCCGCCTTGTTACCAGATATCACACGCTGCGGTGGCTGGAAAAGCCTCCTTTATACTTGGAGAAACGGAGACCATAGGCTACAGGTTCTTGCCTAAACCCCATCCTGAAATAAAGAAATGCCACCCTGAAACCAAGCCTCCACTGGGAAGGTGTACAGAAGTGGCTATTTCACAGTGTAGACAGCTTCTGCCCACAGCTTCATCCGTTTCTGTCCTCAGCGGTGCATTCCTTCCACAAACCTTCGTTGGCACACCGTTCTGTCCCATGGGAGACAGGATGAAATGGTTCTCCCTGAGCCCCGGCTGCTCTTACTTGAGTAATGGAGAGTGGGAACCCCCTGTGATCCCTTCGTGCCCAGACAAGTTACTACTCAATCTGAGCTCAGAGACACTGGCTGGGCCAAAGGGGCATCAACTGGGAAAAAGCTGGGCACTCATTGAGAGCTGGTGCCATTTGGGTACTAAAGCTCTTTAGAGGGATAAGGGCCAGTTCCTGTACCCAGGCGGCTGAGTGGGCATGGGGCCCGGACATGTGAGTCGGCCTTGTGGGATTGGAGACTGGACAAAGGAGGATGACTGGAGCACTCCTCCTGTAGCGGGCGGGAGGCGCTGTTCCAAGTACTCAGCCAGCGGGAGAACCTGTGTGTCGGCCCCTGTAGACAGAGGCGTGCTGGGCCTGGCCGCTCACAGGGCTGGTGATCGGCCGCCTCGGCCCACCTGAGCCCCAGACTGAGACGGCTCCACAAGGCTGCAGGATCTGCGTCCAAGAGCAGCAAAGCCAACCAGACTGCATCCAACGGAGGGCCCTTCCCTGAGTGGGCAGGGGTTGGGGCAGAGAGCCTCTCCGTGCCCTCACTTTACCTATTTGCAGCAGGGATTCTGCATACACTTCCCCAGGTGGCTGTGGAAAAATTAAAAGAAGGGCTGAGAACCGCCTCAGTCCAGTATAGAGAGATGGGTTTCCCAGCCTGTGACCCCTATTCTTTCAAAGGGACACCAGTGGAGGTTCTAGTTTGGGGATCCTTTCTTAAGGACTGTGGGGGTGACATTTTCCTGGCCTCTCTGTTCATCTCTGTCTTTCCCCTCTGCCTGCCTCTGTCCCTCTCCTCCCTCGATGGCCCCCCAGCCTGACGCCCCCACCCCTCCCCCCAGCCCCTCTCCAGTGTGTGTGCTCTGCAGGCCGATGGGGAGGGCCTGCCCGCTGTACTATCTTTGGGCCCTAAATTAAAATTGATGACATCTTGAAATGAGCAGTGAGGGTAATTTTGCTTCTGAGCCGGGATGCTAATGAGGCCCCTTAATGGCGCAAATGCTGAGCTGACGGGTCGTGTGTCACGCGCAGCGGCGAGGGGGGTAATGGCCGCGGTAAGTGCCGGTAATTACACCCTGTCTCGCTGTATTTTGGCAGGCTTGGTGGGAGAGTTGGGCTCAATCACCGCCGAAGGGGGCGCCCCCCACCCATTGCGGCATTGACAGCCAGGGATACCCCCCAGTCCCAGATGGGCCCCCCCCTCAACTCCAGCCCTGCAGAGAATGAGGGTCTAGGGTGCAGCTCCCAACACATGATATGCAACACACGGCCACACCATCATGTGACCTTCAACCCCCCCTCCCGTATTCACCTTTGCAGTCTGGGCATGGTTCACAACGTGCACACGGCACAATGCACACACATAGCCTGGCTGCTCTGTTCCCTGCGGACACACGGGGCTCCTTGTGCACACTTTGCCTGGCAGGCACACCTACAAATGAACGCTCGGACAATTTGCACCACGGCTCTGGCCTGGAGTCCCAAGCACGTGGGCTCGTGGGTGTGTGCGCATTCAGTGCCTACTGTGCTTCCTGTCCGGGACACTCACTTGTCTCCCTCTCTCCCTCCCTTGCCCCTCCCTTCTCTCTGATAGGCTCTAATGTAGCCCAGGCTGATCTCAAACCCATGATGTAGCTGAGGATAACCTTGAACTCCTTACTCTCCTACCTCTACCTTCCTAGTGCTGAGATAATTATTCTCATTCTGTGATGTAGAGACTCAGCAAGACGACCCAGAAGCAGGACTGGAATTCAGGTCTTTCTCTTTGCAGTCTTTCCCATTCTCACCCATCCTATCCCATATATGTGGTTCCTGGGACAAACACAGGCATGCAACACACATGTACACAAGCCACATAAGTCACATGCATATCCTGTGCATCTGGAGACGAGAACCAACGCACTGTCAGTCACAGAGCCTCTCTGGGCTTCGTCTCACCACAGCTGACAAAGACTTGAGCCACAAAGAACAGCTATTCCTTCGCATCCTGGCATGTGACTCAGGAACATGCACACAGCAAAACATGGTGGGCCTGGCTCGGGGTCTCAGGCAGACTGGGATGTAGCTCGGTCGGTAGAGTGTTTGCCTAGCATGCACGAAACCTTGGGTTTGATCCCCAGTACTGAATAAATCGGGTCTATAATCTCAACACTCAGAACGTGGAGGCAAGAGGGCCAGGAATTCACGGTCATCGTGGCTACATGGTGAGTTTGAAGACAGCTTGGGTTGTATGAGACCTCGACTCAAGAAAAAGAAAAAAAAGGAAGTGGGTTAAATTCTGTTCCAAGACAATCTCTCTCTCTCTCTCTCTCTCTCTCTCTCTCTCTCTCTCTCTCTCTCACTTACATGCTGTGTACAGCTTAGTTCATTCACTACAGCTCTGGCCCAGAGTCCCAAGCACACCTACAAAGCCCATAGGAATTTGTCATATGTATTCCCTGCCCTTTCCACCATCTGTCAATCATGTAATTCTTGTACAGATTAAAAAGCAGACTTTGGACCAGTGAGATAGCTCAGTGGGTAAGCTAGCAAACCTGGTGACCCCTAAGTTTGCTCTCTGGAAACCCACATGGTAGGAGAGAACCGACTTATGAGCCTGTCCTACCTCCATCCATGTACATGGCTTGCATACTCTCTTTCTCTCTCTCTCTCTCTCTCTCTCTCTCTGCCTGGCTTCTCGGTCTGGGTGTGGCCTCCTGTCCCATCACGGTGTGCTGTGTACTGCAGCTCTGCCTAGACCGTGTGATGACAGCATCTATCAGGGCTGCAGCAAGGGTGAGATGAGTGCGAGCGCGCGCAGCACACGGTGCCTGGCATCTAGTAACCCTGGATGAGAGCCGAGGCTGGGCGTGAGTCCTGGCGAGGGACGGTGCTCGGTCAGGATGGGACGGGCACCGAGGAGCAGGCAATGGACACAGAGAGGCAGATCGGGGATCAGTTCCTGGCGGAAAAGGGCCGTGGACGAATCTCCCCCAAACGTCACCAGTGTCGTCTGAGTGGCCGGCTGCCACGTGCTGGCCCTGTGGCACCTCTGCTTCCCGGCAGGACGAGTCCTGAATCGCCAGGAGACCCACACCTCTGGGCGCAGCTGCGAGGGTATTCCCAGAGAGGTTTAACTGAAGAGGGGATCCACCCTGGATGTGGGTGGCCCAACCCATGGGCTGAGGTCCCAGATTGAACCAAAAGGAGAAAATGAACCGAGCACTAGCATTCATCTCTCTCTCTCTCTCTCTCTCTCTCTCTCTCTCTGCTTCCTGACTGTGGATGCCATATGATGAGCTCCTTACACTCCATGGTGCTTCCCCCAAGGTGCCGTCCCCCCATGGTGCCTTCCCCCAAGGTGCCTTCCCCATCATGACAGACTGCAACCCCTCAGACCGTGAGTCAGTAAACCCTTTCTACCTTAAGCGCTTGTTGCTAGACATTTTGTCACAGCAAGGAGAAATGGAACCCATGCAAGGACACCATGGGGGGAAGGCACCTTGAGGGGACCGTACTTTGGGGGAAGCACCATGGAGTGTAAGGAGCTCATCATATGGCATCCACAGTCAGGAAGCAGAGAGAGAGAGACAGAGAGATCGTGAGTCAGTAAACCCTTTCTGCCTTGAGCACTTATTGCTAGGCATTTTGTCACAACAAGGAGAAATGGAACCCATGCAAGGATGGCGGAGAGTGCAGCGTTCTAGGCGGGAGGACAGTGTGGAGGACTCACCCGAGGACTTCTCTTCACGGCCCCAGAGCCCAGCAGCCCTCGGCTCTTGCGGTGACACAGGGCACGGTCCGCAGCCATTCCTCCCTCCCCTGTCCCCCTTCTCCACCAAGCACCTGGTCTCCGTTAGGGAGACCCAGGAGGACTATCTTGTCCAGTATCTGGGCTCCAGGACCCAGCCTGACTCTCAGGAAAAGGAACGTGGGGAAGACTTGGGGTGGCAGGGGTATGCTGTCCAGGGGAAGACGGCTCCGCCCCATCTCTGTCCACCCCACCACAAAGAAAAGCAGGTCACATGCCCCAGCGGGTATCTTGGAGTTAGGCATCTGGACTGAGACGCCAAGATTTGCCTGAACCAGTACAGTGTCCCCGAGGGGTAAGAGCCCAGGAACTATCTGTCCCAAGGCTGGACAAGCCGTCTACTCCCCGAAGAGGTCACAGTCCGGCCTGTCAGTGGTGAGTACCTCCTCCCCTTCCAGGCAGCCCACAGCCTTCCTTTGCTGCGGAACGTGACAGGCAGCAGGGAGGAGCCGTGGATTCCTGAAGGCTGGGGTTGTGGTCCAACTCAGGCTCCTCCCCTCTCACTAGGAGAAACGGAGAAGTGCTCCACCCCTGGGCTCTGCCTCTGTTATTTCCTCTTCTGCCAGGCGGGGGCGACACGCTAACCTCCTGACCTGAAGGCTTTCCCAGACTGGAGTGGATCACAGGGATCACAGCAGGCAGGGAGGGTGTGTGTGTCTTTGTGTATGTGTGTGGGGGGGATCACATCATTGATTGTTCAACTCAGAACACGAAGAGCAGGATATTGAGGGCTGGGGAGCAAGATGTAGAGCTAGCACCAGGCCCTGTCCCTTCCTGCTCGCACCTGGGATAAGCCGACAGGGCACTGAACACAATGCGGATATGCACAGGAGCCCGATGGAGGGCATAGACAGAGAGGGTCGGGGTCCCACACTGAGAGGTAGGGACACCTTGTGGAAACATGCCAGAGGATAGCAGACGCGTCTTTAAGCTTTCTGTGTGTAAGTCAATCAAATCCCACTGCATTCAGCGGTGGGGGCGGGGCAGAAGGCTAGCGTTACTCCCCTTTTACAGAGGAGGACCCTGAGGTCTGGGAGAGGTGAAGACACTCGCTCATTCATTTAGAAAGTAAGGACGGGGCTGAGACAGTAACCACGGCCTGCTGCGTGTTGTCCCCCCTCCCGCCCCCAGGGCCCAGCTCTGGGTTCTACAGAGCAGCCGAACTTGCTGTTGGGGAGAAGTCCAGGCCCCATTTCAGAGCCCTGTGGGGGTCTGAGGAATTCTGCAGGAGGCAATCAGGCCGATGAAGAGTTTGGAATCTAGCGGGGCGCTGTCGAGTGCCAGGAGATGTCTGGCACAGATGGGCAGTCCATCTTCAGTCTCTAAGCCAGGCTGGCCCAGAAACAAGAGACTCCCAGAGTCCACTCTATAGCCTTGACTTGGCCAGGGGCCTGGGGAGGCCCAGGTCCAAGGGGCTCAAGATGGCGGCAGGTACCACTGGTAATGATGCCATGGATTCCTGATAAACCATCATATGCTGAACACCGGAAACGCCGCAAATGGAAAAATATGCTAATGAATAAACTCACCTCACTATGGTGGGAACTTCACTTTGCCTTTTTCTCTGAAAAGAAAGAAAGAAAGAAAAAAAGAAAGAAAGAAAGGGAAAGGAAGGAAAGAAAGAAAAAAAGAAAGAGAGAAAGAAAAAGGAAAGAAAGAAAGAAAAGCAAGGGAGGGAGGGAGGGAGGAAGAGAGGGAGGGAGAGAAAGCTCTAGTGTTCCCCTCCAGGTCAGCTGGGGAGCAGGTGTATTTTCACGACTGCCACAGAAGGGCACCTGGTTCCCAGACCGAGTCTGATTGTGACTGCGTGTGACAGGACACTGCGACCACATGTTCTCCATGATTCCCCAAGCTTCGGCTGGGCTGCTGAAGGCCTGGGAAAGGGAAGGGGGAGCGGGGCTGCTTCCTAATGAACAATTAGTGTCTGCTGCGTCGCTAATCATGTGGGCCCATGTAATTAAGAAGTTAATTAGTGCTGTGTCAATTCAGGTTTAATTAGTCCCCTCTTCAGAGAAAGCTGGACGACCCTCGCGCCCGAGGCTTCTGGAATGGAAGTTGGAAATGCAGGCAGGTGGGTGCAGGGAAGGACAGTGGGTGTGCGGGGGAGCCCTGCTTCCCTCTCCACACCTTTGCAGTTCTGAGATCAGGGACGCATGTCCCCCCAGTCCCTCCCTATTGACCCCTTGAGGTTCTCCCTCTACTACCAGGGTTTGCTCACCCCAAGTCAGAGTGCCCATAGACGTGAGTCACTGTGTCCACCCCACCCCCTTTTAAAGACATATTTTTTAATTTTATTTATTTTATAGTGTGTGTGTGTGTGTGTGTGTGTGTGTGTGTGTGTGTGTCTGTGTGTCTGTGTGTCTGTGTGTGTGTATCAGAGGGCACCGTGTGTCCCTGAGGAGGACCAAGAATGACTTTGGAATCACCCTCCATTGTTTCTACCTCCTTCTTGCTTCACTCTGAAATTTCTCAGGCTCCGGCCACCAGGGCTGGAAGTGCAGGCTGTGGCATTTCCGCCTGGCATTTTTACATGAGACCTGGGATCTGAACTCAGGACCTTCTGCATGTGAGACAGAGTCTTAATCCCTGAGCCATCTCTCTAGCCCGAGTATTTTATTTTTGAAAGAGAGAGGAAGAGAGTACTCATGTGTTAAGGAACTCCATGGAGGACAGCTTCCAAAAGTCAGTCTTTCTTTCTACCATGTGGGCTCCAGGGATTGAATTTAAGTCACCGGATCTGCTCATAGGCGCCTTTATCAACATGAGCCATCTTGCCTCCGTCCATACCCCATTCTTTAAATCTGTTTTAGAGTTGCTGCTAGCTACTTCCTTTGTAGAAAGTGAGGAGTCTGTGATACAGAGAGGTTAAGTAATTTACACATGGCCAGTTGAGAGATGGACGTGGCGTTCAGTCCCAGGATGGTCACACCTGTGAGGGAGACATGGCACTCACAAGGAACCAGGGAAGAGCCTTGGCACCTAGCTCTTGCTGCCCCCTGTGTAGAACCTGCCCCTCCGCCATGCAACACTCTCTCAAATGCTGTCTCAACCAGGGCAGCTTCTCTGATTCTCCCCTGGGCAGAACAGCAGCCCCACACTGCCCGTTCCTCGTCTGGATGGTCATTGTCTGACACGCACCTCTTCGCCTAGATGAGAACCTCACGTGGATGGGTCTAGCTGCTCTGTTCTCCGTGTCCCGCACCCAGTATGGGATCTGTGAATGAAGGAATAGATGTTGTGCCCTAGTGAGGCTTAAACAAGATTGGCCACATAGACTGCGGGGTATAATAGTTACTCTTAACTGTTGCTGTGAGAAAGCACTCAAAGTCAAGCAACTTAAAGGAGAACGGGAGATTTATTCTGCTCATGGTTCCAGAAGAGAGAAACAGTCTTTCATGGCGGAGGTGACATGGCTGGTGGCTGAAGCTGGAGGCAGCTGAAAACATCCTGGAGGCTCAGAGCTGCTCAGTCCAGTAGGCCAGTGGGTGATGGCTGAAGACGGGAGGATTCCTGGAGAGTCAAAGAAGCCAGAGTCTCTCTTCAAGTCTTCTACGGTTCCTTTTCTCTGGTCTGCTACTGCAATCAGATATAGGTTGGCCAGGACTAACGATCGCACAGAGTGACAGAGGCGAGGGGTGCCTTTCCTTCCTCTGGCCTCCTCTCCCCTCCTCAAGGATCACATGTAGCTGGGCTAGCCTCCAACTCGCCTTGTAGCTGAGGTCAACCTTGAACTCCTGCCTCCGTGCCCCGAGTGTTAGGATTACACTCATACCTGGTTCATGCAGTTGCAGGTAGGGATGGAACCCAGGACGTCATGCGTGCTCGGCCGTCACTCTGCCTCTGAACCCCAGCAACCCCCTCCCCCAAACTCCATGACTTTTCCTCAAATTTCCTGGGACAAACCTCCGCTGGTCCAAGTTTCAGAGCAACACAGAATAAGGAGGCTGGAAAGAAAGATGTGTCCCACCTAGGAGAGCAGGGAGCCATTCCGAGCTCTGAGTGGGTGTGGTGAGCAAGGATCACACAGCAAGGTGTGCACGGGTGCGGGGGACACTTGGTGCTAAGAGTCACGCTACCAGTCACTTCCGGATACAGCGCTCTGGCCTATGAACATCCAGAGGCAGAGGCGAATGACGAACTGTGTCCTGTTTCCTAAACGCCTGCAAACACAGGTTAGAGGGAGGGGCTCCTGGGGGTGGAGGTGAGGCCCCTGGTACCACATCAGGGGCTGGCACTGGTGTGTGTGTTGGGGGTACTGACCAGGGCCTTTGCCTCCCTCTCTTCTTTCCCCATCAGGGGAGCAGGAAGGGCCAAGGGGGGAGGGGAAGCAGGGAGATTTGGCTGGAGGAGGGGAGGAAATCAAAAGAAGAACAGATAATTGTTCCCGTTTGACAACTTTTTCTAATTAGGGACCAATTACATCTTCGGGTACCTCACTGGGGTCCAGGCAGATTCTCTAATTTGCTAGGTAATTACTGGCCGGTACTTCCAGCGGCAGGACACTGGAGAAAGAACTAGGCTAGTGCAACATTTAGGTTGGTTCTGTCCAAGCGGACTCTGGCCAGAAAACAAGCGGCATGTTCTACTGACATCCCGACCTCTTCCTTGGGGTCACCCCCTTCCTGTCCCTGAGCTCTTGGGGCTAGTGGTCTCCCTGGAGCCATTGACTGACATCACGAGGCTGGAAGGACATCTTTGTGTTGCCCCCTGGTGCCCGCCTGGCCTTTTCGTAACGTAAGACTTACCATGAGTTGGCAAGTTGTTATAGGAACCACACGTACATGCTTACAGAGACACAGACATGCACAAACTTGTTTTTTATTTTCTTAAAAAAAAACTTTACAGGGCTGGAGAGGTGGCTCAGGGATTAAGCCTCTGCCTTGCAGGCGGAAGGTCCTGAGTTCGGATCCTAGACCCCATGTATAGATGCCGGGCAGAAGCGGGGGCGGCCTGCGTTCATGGTCCTGGTAGGGCGGAGCCTGTGAATCCCGGGGCAGAGTAAACAAGGAGGAGGTGGAGGCTGTCCATGGTGGTTCCCGAATTCGCCCATGGTTCTACACACACACACACACACACACACACACACACACACACATGCATACACGCACAATTGAATAAATAATAAAAAATTAAAAAAACTTTACTTGAGAGAGAGAGAGAGAAAGAGAAGTGCATATGCATGCCATAGCCCATGGGTGGAAGTCAGAAGTCAAGTTTCAAAAGTCAGTCATCTCCTTCCACCATGTGGGCTTTTGGGGATCAAACTCAGGCCCTCAGGTTTGAGAGCAGGGGTCTTTCCTGCTGATCCGGCTTGCGGACCCCTCTGTTATACTTTTTCCCCCTTCTGTTTTCATGTGTTTGTGTATACAGACTACGTACATGTATATGTGCGTGTTTGCATGTAGGTGGTGACACGCGTGTGCAGGTACAAAGGTGGTATCCGCATCGTCCCCAGTTGCTCTTCTACTTTCCTATTTTGAGCTTGGGTCTCCAATGAAACACAGAATGTGCCATTATAGCTAATCTAGCTAGCTGGCTTGCTCTGGGGATTCCCAAGCCTTTCCGTCCAGGGCTGGAATTCCAGTTAGGCTGCCCTCCTGGTTGAACATTTTCACATGGGATCTGGGATCTGAAATATGGTCCTTTTGCTTCACAGCAAGCACTTGAACCGCTGAACCATGTCTCCAGTCTCTGTCTAGTCTATTTTACCTTTGGTAAATACTGTGGTTATTTAGACTGTTGCGGGTAGTGCTATGAATATCCGTGTCCGTGTGTATGTCAGCTTCCATTTCTTCTGGGCAGACCTTTATGTACAGAAATGTCTAAGTCATGAAAACTTTTTAAGAAATCATTGAACTGTCCAAAGTAGTTGTAGCGGTTCACAATCTCACCACCAACAGAAGAATAATGATTTGTAGCGTCTGTTCCGTGGCCACATATGAGCCTGTGGGCTGTGTTGAGTGGACGGAATAATTTTGGAAACAATTGAAATTTCAGCAAAGTTGAGCTTTCTCATCTGCAAGCTTGGCCTATCTTTCTACTCTTTAATTTTCTTACAATTTTGCAGGTTTTTTTTCCCTTTTTTAATATTATTTCTTACATGTTTATTGTCAGATTTATCTCCTGGTTTTCAGTGTTACTGTAAAATTACTAGTAATTCTGAATTGACCAGAGATTTCTTCCCCACATTGAAGTCAGCTTTACTTTGTTCCGTTTCGTTGATTTCTACCCCATCAGAGAAAAATCTTCTTCTTTTTGTGTGAACATGATTTCCTTCTCTAGTTTTGTAAGGTGAGTTTGATTTGCAGTGGCTCAGCGGGTAAGGCTCCTGTGTAAAAACCTGGCGACCTGAATTCAATCCATGAAGCCATATGGTGGAAGGAGAGAAATGACTTCCCAAAAGTTGCCCTCTGACCTCTGTCAGAGGTGTGCCATGAAGTATGTTCTCTCTCTCTCTCTCTCTCAGTTTTTTTTATGATTTCTCTTTGACAATGTTTAATATCATGACTTAGTATTTTCTGTGTTTCAAGCCCTATTTCCTAAGTTTTCTTTTTTTTTTTTCTGCTCATACAAACATAATAGGAACCCCTGTCCCCTCCCTCCCTCCACCCCTCCCTGGCCCTCCTTGTTCCTTCCCCGCTTTGTCCCTTCCTTTCCCCCCTCCCTCCCTTTCTCCCAGTGCCCCCTCCCCCCTTCTCTGAAGCATCCTTTAATGAGTATATCAAACAACCACCTGGAATCAGGCCTGCCTAATCTCTCAGACTTTTTTTGGCATATATTTCCCTCTAAGTATGCCCACACCCTAAACACTTCAATATATTATGTTTTTATTTTTACTCCATTCAAAATAGTCCCTGGAGCACGGCTGGGGGAGTAGGAAGTCCTACACCTCTACCCTGTGCCAAGATCTGCTGGACCCCCTCCCACACCCCACAGGCTACATGGGACGCTCTACCTGTGGAGCCCCCCCGCTCCCCCCCGACCCAGGCTGAGTCTGGAGGAAGCAGCAGCTCAGACCCCTAGAACCAAAGATGTCAGGGCTGAAGAGTCAGTCAATGGTCACTCGGTGGTCTGAGATTCCAGAACTGTCATGTCAGCAGCTACTGAACAGGACTCTGGGGGTCTCCTCTTCCCCAGGGAGAGGCTGTGAGGGGAGAGCCTGTGTCTTCATTGCTATAACAAGTCACCAGAGACTGGAGGCTGATAAAGCACAGCAGCACATTGCCCAAGATCACATTCAGGTTTCCATGGAGACCCTCTTTCAGATAGTAGGTGGATGTTTCTCATCGACTCACCCGGCGGGAAGCAGAGAAGCTCTCTTCCTCTTCTTATAAAGACACAAATCCCAGATTGGGGTCAAAGCTCCGAGTTTCCATCCAAGATCCTCCATCAAAATGCTGGGTGGATAGGATGGTGTCCTTCATTTCTGCTGGAAGATGAAGCTTGGGAAACTCCAGAGCAAAGCAATAAGGAGGTAGAACAATCCAGGATGATTCTGATATCACTCTTGGGTCTCCACAGGGACACACACTCAAGTGACTTCTTACACACACACACACACACACACACACACACACACACAAGACCCTAATCCATCACAAGTGTTCCACCCTAGAACCTAGTAATTCCTAAAGACCCCCAGCTCCTAATGCCCTTTTTTTTTTTAAATTTTATTATTATTATTATTTATTCAACTGTGTGCATATGCGTGTGTGTGTGTGTGTGTGTGTGTGTGTGTGTGTGTCTGTGTATGTGTAGAACCACGGACGAATTCGCGAACCACCATGGACGCCTCCACCTCCTTCTGCCCCGGGATTCACAGGCTCCGCCCTACCAGGGCCAGAAGCGCAGGCCGCCCCCGCTTCCGCCTGGCGTCTATACGTGGGATCTGGGATCCGAACTCAGGACCTTCTGCCTGCAAGGCGGAGGCTTAACCCCTGAGCCACCTCTCCAGCCCCCCTAATGCCCTTTATATCGGGTTAGGTTTTCAAAAAATAAATGGGGGGCATGAACACATGGTCCATAGCAGAGCAAGTGGTCGTTGTGTCTGTCACTTGTCCATTGGTCTTCAGAGTTTTTCCAAGCCCCTTACCCGCTCCACTCTGGGTCAAGGGAATGGTGTCCCTTGCAGACTGCATTTCTGGGGCTTTGGGGTTGGACCTGGGGAGGGGACACCAAAGGACAACTGTGCTTGGAAGGAAGGGAGCGGCAGGGTCCTTGTCTCCCTGTGTGTTGGGTGCCACACCAGAAGCAGCTGTGCCTCCTCTGTGACACTGGTTGGTCCCATCAGCTTCATTCCCTGGATTAACAGCCCCGTCCTCCCCTGCTACCATTTGGGATAGTCTAGGTTTTCCTAACTGACTAGTGTAGGTAAATCATCTCCCACAGTGGAGAGCCCTCTAGTTAGGGTTTTAGGAACAAAAGCCAAAGCTCAGCTATTCATCCCTGGTCCAAGTTCAGGGCTATCACACTGTCTAGGTTCAACGGGGTAGTGCTAACATAATCAATGGGTGTTCTTAGAGATTTTCATGGGTGGCTTTTTTTTTTTCATGTACATTCCTGTTGTGTGTTTGTGTTTCTTTGTGTATGTCTTGTGTGTATCAGGGGGCACTGTGTGTGCCTATGGAGACCCAAAGGTGACTTTGGGAATCATCCTGGACTGTGCTACCTCCTCTTTGCTTTGCTCTGGAGTTTCCCAGGCTCAGCCTTCCAGGGTTATAGCATAGGCGACCACCATTTCCATTTGGCATTTTTACATGGGATCCTGTATCCGAATTCAGGACCTTCTGCTTGGGAGGCAGAGACTTAACCCCTGAGCCATCTCTCCAGCCCATCAATAGGTAGCCTTTATCCTGGGTCAAAGATTTGGTTCCATTCAATGTACTGGCAGGAAACACTACAACTTTTAAGACACACGTGGGGTGCGTCTTAAGCATCTGCTTGGTTTTGTCTCCAGCAATGTTTTTGGTTTCTTCTGAAACCTGTCCCTTTTTATGGGGGAACTGATTGGAACTTTGGACAAATCTCCCACTCCCACCAAGGTGAACAGCCCACTCGAGCTAGACCAATGGACAGCTGTGGTTACAGTGATTCACCCACAGAATGGGCACACAGTCCAAGACCCTCCTCCCAGCATGCCTTGGTATAGGTGGCACAGGTGACTTGGCCCCTCATCCACCACCACCTGTGTTGGTGACACTGAGGTTTGCACCTGCAGCGAGATTGAAGGTTGAGTCAGAAGAAAGAGGAGAAAGAATCCAGGTGACATGGTGCCCCAGCTCCAACCCAATTATTGAAGCTCTTTTCAAAATTTTACATGAACGTTTCTTCAGGCTAGAAGAGCCAACAAACTTCGTGTGTTCCTGGGTTGCTTTGCACGAGGTTTCTATCCTCATGGCAAGAGTAGATAGAGCTCTGTGGATTTCTCACTAGGAAAGGGAGCTTAGGATAACTCACTCCTCTTACAGAGGAACTCATGACAAGACCGGTCAGTATCTTTTTAGTCACAGATAAGAGAGAAAAAGTAATTAAGGCAACATAAGAAGATTATATTAGGCATATTTGTGCATCTTAGTATTTGGGAGGTAGAGACAGAAGGATCAGAAGTCCAAGTTGTTAAAATAACAGGCTGGGAGTTGGCTCAATGGTTAAAGTCCTTGCCTTGTAAACAAAAAGACCTGAGTTTGGTTCCCCAGATCACACCTAAAATGTTGGGTGGATGTGTCTGCCCACTTATAATTCTAGCCTGGAAAGTGGAGCCTGGGGGTCCCCGGAGCAAGCTGGCTAACTGATTAGTCCTAGTGGCCTGCTCTGCATTGACTGACAGACCCAGGTTCACAACAGTAAAGTGGAAGAAAGATCAAGGATTCCTGACCTCACTCTTGGGTCTCCAAGTACACCGTGTACACACATCTGCACACATATGTCTCACCCTCTCACATGAAAATCATGCACACACGTATCCCACACACACATAAATGGAAGAAAAAAGCAGGCAAAAGTTAGAGAAAAATAACAGCAACAGCAAAGACTGATTACATGCCAAAAATTCATGGTAGAGATGTCATCAAGGAAAGACTTTTTTGCTCTATGATGTCTTATTTATTTTTATTTTATTTGAGAGAGATGGTGGGGAAGAGGGGAGAGAAAGAGAAGGGGGAGAGAGAGAGAGAGAACAAGAGAACATATGTTTCTTGTGACAAGATGGAGGTCAGAGGGCAGCTTTTAGAAACAGTTCTCTCGTTCTATCACTTGGGCTTCTGGCATTGAACTCAGGTCACCGTGTGCGTGAGCAAGCGCCTTACCCGCTGAGCCACCTCGCCAGCCCTTGTGTCGTTTTTAGAGACAGAGTTTTGATATTGTCGTGGTTTGAAGTGTGTCCCCCACAGTCTCATGTGTTTGGCAAGGTCATGGCACCTTGAGAGGTGGAGCCTTGCTGGAGGAAGGCAGTCTCAAGGGGTAGGCCTTGAGGTGGATTAGTCCCACCCTACCTCTGGGAGAAGTCTGCCTTTGCTGCAAGTAGTCTGCAGCTCTCAGCTTCCAAGATGTCTGCAGTGACTTGGCCTCCTCCAGCTTTGGCCAGCCAGCCATGCCGCCTCTGCTTTGAGAGACTGTACCTTCCCTCTGGAACCGTGAGCTGAATAAATTTCCCTTTCTCCCTTAAGTTTCTTGATTTTTGGTGTTCTCTCACAGCAATAGTTAAGAGTAACTATTACAGATATGTAACTTGGATTGACTTCTGACTGGCTGTGTAGACCAGGCTAGTCCTGAACTTGCAAGTGATCCTTCTGCCTGCCCCTCTCAAGTGTTCTTTTCTCTCTGGGCTCTTGGGGATCTTCTTAGCCTCCTGAAAAGATCCCGTCATAGTGCCACCGTGACTTGCTCCCATTAGTTACATGCAGAAAGCCACTAACACAAAGAATAATGTCCTGCGGCATGAATTAGGAGCCTCTGCAGGTGACCCTCAGGCTGTGCTGGTCAGGAGGCTGCCATATACCTGCTTCTAAGCCAGTCCTCAGCAATGGACAGAGACGACCATGACCGCCTTAGAACGATTCAGTTCCCGGCCTGGGCCTGGGGCCTGCCCTACCGAAAGCTCATGGCTGCTACAGAAGACTTGTTAGAAACCAACAGGAGGGGTGAGTGCTCCTTACACAGGGTAACAGACAGATGGCTGTTCCCCAGGAGAAACATAATCTCCATCTCCTTTTCCTTTTCCTTTTCCCTTTTCCTTTTCCCTCCCTCCCTCCCTCCTTCCCTCCCTCCCTCCCTCCCTCTCTCCCTCCTTCCCTCCCTCCCTCCCTCCCTCTCTCCCTCCCTCCCTTTCTCCCTTTCTTCCTCCCTCCCTCCCTCCCTTCCTCCCTTCCTCCCTCCCTCCCTCCCTCCCTTCCTTTCTTCCTTTCTTTCTTGTTTCCTTCCCTCACTCTCCTTCTCTTTTTTCATGGTCTCTCATAGCTCACAATGTAACCATGGGTGACCTCAAACTTCTGATTCTCTTGCCTCTACCTCCCAACTGCTGGGATTACACTATGCCTAGTTTTATGGGGTGCTGAGGGTGGAACCTAGGTCTTCATGCACGCTAGGCAGGGGACCAAGGGGACCACCTCCCTAGCCCCTAGGAAACAGTGACTCTTTTTGTTGTTTTGCAGAGCTGGGAATTGAACCTAGGGCCTCAGGCATGCTTAGCAAGCACTCTACCTCTGAGCCACATGCCTAACCCACTTCTTCTGGTACCATAGAAATTTTGGTGGAGCCCATGACCTCCCAGAAGGAAGGTGACACTCTCAGCCTCCTGTGCAGCTGACTGATTAGAGGCTGCGTTCCGGTTAATGGGAAATCACCAGATGTTTCAGCATCTTTCAGGAATCTTCTCTACGACACCTCCGCGTGAGCCCATTGCTCTCTTTCCTGTCTTCCCTCCGTTTGCTGGCTGGAATACGGATGCGACTGCACCAGGCCAGGACTGCACAGGGCAAGCAACTGAAAGGAGCCTTATACTGAGAGCCCTCGGGAGCAGAACCTTGACCCGAGGACCATCACCTCTAAACCCACAGATGGCGGGAGAAGGCAACCAGAGCAGACGCCGTCCCGCGGACACAGCAGCATCTGGTACAGGCGGTGACTCCAAATGAACAGAAAGCCTAAATCCCAACCCAGACACCCAGCGCAGGGCACCTTCTGCTCTGTCTGAACAGCACGAGGAAGTCAAATACTCCCAGGTAGCGGAGCTAGGAGCTCCAGGAACCGGGTCCGTGTCAGCTGGAAAAAATTTCCAGGCTTGGTGATGCAGGTCAGGGATTCTAGATATCAGGAGGCTGAGGCAGGAAGGTTATAAGTTCAAGGCTTGCCTGGGCTACCGAGTAAGGTGAAGGCCATCCAAGATAACTCGGTGAGACCCCCCCCATCTGAACATAAACAGGGAGGGGCCTGAGGGAGATGGCTCAGTGTGATGTGCCGCTGAGGGCGTCAAATCCTGAATTTGGATCCTCAGCGCTCATGTCAAAAAGAAGAGTGTGGGAGGTGACGCGGGAGTTAAAGCCTTTGGAAGCAAAAGGACCTGAGTTCAGATTCCCAGATCCTACATAAAAATACCTGATAGAAGGCTGGGGAGATGACTCGGGATTAAAGCCTTTGCCTCCAAAGCAGAAGGACTTGAGTTTAGATTCCAGATTTTCCCATGTAAAAGCGGCAGATGGAAATAATGTCAACCTGGGCAACCCCAGAGCAAAGCAGTAAGAAGGTAAAGCAGTCCAGAGTGATTCCTTGGGGCTCCACCAATACATGCAATGCTCTCTTTTACACACACACATGCACGCATGCGCGTAAATGCTAAATAGATATCGTGGCAGCCTGCAATTCCAGTCTTGGAGGACAGAGTCTGGGAAATACCAAATCAAAGCAATAAGGAGATAGAGCAATCCAGAGTGGGTCCTGATGTTACCCTTGGGCCTCCACAGGCACACACATTCAGGTGCCCTCTTGTGTGCATGCCCGCACACCCATATGTAAACTACAGGCACAAACACATACATATACACAGACACACATGTGAGTGCCCTTCCCCAACAAAAAAGAACATCGCGGCACCCGTCTGAAACTCCAGTGCTCTGGAGGCAGAAACAAGAGGATCCCCCGGGGCTCGCTGGTCAGCCAGCCTGATGGCAGGCCAGAGACGGCTCACTGGCCTGTGCTGGCCTGTTGTCAATCGTCACTGTAATGTGCAGGTGACAGGCAGGTTGTGGTGGTCATCTTTCCTCTCAGTCCTCCTCAGAGAGGCCCACTCTGGCTACTGAGGGGCCATAAGGCAGCTAAGGCTGAGAGGGCCTCAGGAGACCTGCGTTCTGGGTTCCCGTCCATGCCCAGACTCATGTTCCCTGGAACCCTTCCGAAACCTCTTGAATTCCAGCACTGGACCCGCTTCTGGGGAAGGCTTTTGAAGAGATGGCCTGGGCACAGAGGCGGATAGGCGCCTGCTCAGGGTTTCTAGAAATGATTTCTTCCTGACTGGACACAGGGTGGATTACGCATGTGTGTGAGTCCACGTGCATGTACACGTGCATCCCTGGGCACATGTACGTGTGTGTGTGCAAGTGTGTGTGCCTGCGTGTGCGTGTGCGTTGGGGGTGGGGGAGAAGACTGCTGTGTCCCATCAGCTCTTTTCTCCGTGGGATGCTGTTTATGAACACGGGGTACTTAGGGGCCACAGTATCTGCTTTGTGAGCAGAAGTAGAGATGGACTGTGCTCTTGGGTATGAGCGAGCAGAAAATGGAGACCAGACGCTCACCAACGTTGGGATGGAAAACTACCTACCTCTGGTCTCCTTAAAGGGACAGTGGGCTGAACAGCATGTTCACAGGTTTCTTTCTGCTGTTTGCCAAACATTGCTTTCTAACGGGGGGGGGGGTGTTCCCTTTGGGATGGAACCACCTAGGTCATAGCACAGAGAAAGGCTAAGAGAGGCTCGGCTGGGGGCAGCAGGCCGAGGGGCCACAGGCTTGAACTCCACAGGTTGGCTGAGGACCAGGGTCCCGGCAGGAGGAGAGGCACAAGAGCCCAAGGGCAAGAATGAGGAGGGCAGGAAGGCGCATCTGCCATCAATCTGGCTCGTGCTCGCATTCTCATTGTTATTATTGTGAAGCATCTAAAGATTGACGCTCTCACCGTGGCCTGGCGCAAGGGGGGGTGGTGGTAATAATGGTCCCATAAATCCCGGCCATAAAGAGTAATGGGGGGAGACAGATGAGATAATTAGGAATAAATCTCACCGAAGTCTCTATTCATCAGCGTCTCTACAACTGGCCAATCTTCCGAGCCATTAGCTGGACCCCTAATTAATGCTGAGCTGTCCAGCTCTGAGAGACCCAGGCTACAGGGCATCACCACCCCCACAGCCCACAGTGGGCGACCTTGGGAGGCACTGAGGGTCAAGTGTCCACAGCCTGTCCTCCTGGCCGGAGCCTCTGACCACTCGGCTTCCCCTGTCTCTTCATCTCCCCTCAGACCCTGTGAATCTCTCATCTTATGTGTGGCTTCCACCCTGGTTGTGGATGGGCGATGGGAGGTCAGAGTTAGAGGGGAGTTAGGGGGCACCCTTAATAACCCTCCGCCATGTGTGTCCCTTAGTCAACACTGAAACAAGGATTCATCTACACCCCGGATCCCAGATCAGCCTTGGGAGGTCCCCACCCACAGCCGTGACAGTTGGCTGCGCTCTAGGAAGCTCTGCCTGAGACACTTCCATTCTCTCTTGCCTGGAGTTGGGAATCTTTTCTCTTCTGCTTTCCCTTCGGTGTAATCTGCACCTACTAGGGCCTGAGAAGGAGTCCCCCTTCCCTCCAAGCCTCATGTGTTGAAGGCACGCCCCTCCTGGACCTGTAGGCTGCAGTTTTATTATGATTATATTTTATTTACGAGAGAGAGAGAGAGAGAGAGAGAGAGAGAGAGAGAGGAGAGAGGTGCGCACATGCATCACAGTGCACAGGTGGAGGTCAAAGGACAGCATTCCTTCCACCACGTGGGCTGCCAGGAAATGAACTCTGCTCACCAGGTTTGCAAGCAGGCGCCTCGCACTGAAGTCTCTCGTGGGCCCTCTGAGCTGTTTTTCTCCAGGTTTCCAACTGGACACCTACCTCCCCTGGGCGCCTGGGGCAGTCTGACCAACAGTGCTTTCATTGTAATCTTCCTCCCTTTTTGTTGCAGCATCCCTACATCTGTGGGGAGCTTCCCGTCCCTGTCCCAGCCTCTCTGTGGCTGTCTACCAGAGTTAGGCGTCACTGGCCACGAACAGGGACAGTTCCAGTCGTCCCCTCCAGCAACTCACAAGCCAGGGGCGTCCTCGAGCGCTAGGTACAAGGGTGTGGGGATACCAGTTAATTGAGTGGAGCCTGAGGACCTGACTGAGCCCCCACCTTACAGACGGCCTGACCTTTGTGGGCAGAGGTTGCTGTACAGTCCTGGTCAGGGGCAGCTTCCTTTGGGGGGGGCGGTCGCTCCACCTTCTCTTCTACAAGTGTGAGGGGGTTTTCTAGGAGTGTTTTGGACAAACATGACCGGGGTACTGCTCCAAAGACCAAATAAGTCGGAGCAGTTATTCCCCGGACTCTGAAGCCCCAGGGTCACTCTCAGTTCCAGTGTGAACCAGAATTGTGGGGCAAAAGGGCCTCATCCCACACGCACAGCAGGGCCAGGCAGAGAACTCTTTTGCAGCCTTGTCTCAGTGGCTGGGAACTAAGGGGGGAGGAGGCGGAGGATGACAGGGGACAGAGGGTCTGTCAGGGCTTTCTTGAGAGGCTGTCTGTGTGTAGTTTTGGGGGTGTGGCTCTAGATGAATGTCCCCCACCCCAGCTTAGCAGCAGGGGGATCTAGGCGAGAGAAGAGGTGGCGAGGCCCGACAGGCATGGGGAAAGGGGAATGGATGTGCACTTCTGCGCTGAGGCTGAGCTCTGGAATGTGGGATGTGTCAGGATGCAGAGGTGATCTGCGCAGTGTGTGTGTGTGTGTGTGTGTGTGTGTGTGTGTGTGTGTGTGTGAATGTGGAATTGAAGGACATGGGCAAAGCAATGTGTAAGTCAGTGTTCTGTGTGTGAGCGTGTGCATGCGCACACGTGTGCACACGTGTGCACGGAGGGCCTGGATAGACCCTCCCCGCATCCTGCCCCCACCCCGCTCAGCTCTCGGGTTTCAGCCGCTGTCCTAAAGCAAACAGCGCGGGGCCTGCGGCAGGAAATCAGTGTTTGGGCTGCAGAGGCGCCTCTTCCTGCCGCGGCCAGTCATCCATGGAGCCAAGCAGGAGGCCAGAGGGGCTTCCTGCCCACCTGGGCCAGATGCCCAGTTGGTCAGGAGGCCCTCACCCTTCATTCTGGTCCCCCTGGATACTTCCCAACCCGGGGGTGATCTGAGACTGGGAGGAGCTGAAGGGGCTCCTTCACCGGCTCCTCCTCAGAGCTGAGGTGGACAGCGAGGCCATGCATTCGGAGGCTGGAAGACCCTCACAGAGACCCCGGTGAGGAGGGCCCATCAGCGCCCAGGGACACTGCTAGGCTTTTGAGACAAGGTCTCACTCTGTGTCTGGCCTGGAACCCTGAGTCCTCCTGCCTCATTCTCTGGAGAGTGGGAATTACAGGAGGACGTCACCAGGCCTGCCCTTCAGGAATGTTCCGCTAAGATAGCGCGTGCATGCAAACAGGCATGTTTACCATGACTGAGAATGTGCGAAAGTAGAATTGTACCATCAAGCAGTGCCTCAGCCTCTTCCGTGTGGCTCTGCCTCCCCACCAGGGAAGCCCCCCGAAGACATCAGTCACTGATAAAAATCAAGACATCTCACCTTGTGTGTCGCATTCACACTTTCTTAGAAACAAAAAGGAAGGAAATAGCATATAAATGCTTATCTACCCACAGAATGGACTTATGAAACCTTTTGAACCCTGGGCATGCGAAACTAAATAAAAATGAGAAATGAGCAAATATAGACCAATTAATAAACCTCAGGGAAAGTACAGGGGCAGGGAAGACAGCAGGCAGGCTGGCTGACTGTGGGCCTCTCTCTCGACCTAGTTGTGTGACCCCAGGCAGGGCCCTTCCCGTCTGTTTCCTGAGTTTCCTCTGCAGTGTCAGGGATCTGATCCGGAACTGGGCAAAGCCAGGCCTGGGGGCATGGGCTGTTTGGTGGGTGTCCCCTCAGGAATGGTCACAGCCATCTGCTATTCTACAGGAGCTTGCTGACCCTGTGACATTCCCAAAGACAGCTGAGCTTCCTCTGGCTACTTTGTCCAAACACCCTCCCCTCCTTCTCTCCAGAACTCGTGATGATCCAGCCATGATGCCTAGAGGCAGCGCCCACCAACATCCCCACGTGCCTACTTCTCACAGGCCTGCCATGTTACATACGGCTCCCCTAGGTCCAGCGTGTATGCAGGGGTTCTTGTCCCCCCCGCAACTTCCCCACCTGGGTCCACATTCCCCAGGTCTGCCAGTGCTAGTCGGACCCTCTTCTCTGCACACTGGTGGCCCCCTGGCCTCGGGGCTCCTGCAGTCCTTTCCTGACTCGAGGCAACTGGGGCCCATTACCTGAGCTGGGAAATGCATTACCCACTCACCCCTCAATTCAGACCGTATCTGCCCCCACTGAGGGAAACCCAGGTGCAAGTTGGGATGTGCGTGCCTGGGGTGACTCCGTGCTGAGCACCCTTGTGCAGCTGACACGGGGTAACCTTGTGTCTTGGAGGGACTTCATGGGACAGAGCTTGAGAAGCTGGAGTCAACGCAAGATGAATTGATCAAAGGCCGATCACATCTGTGGTCAATTATGCGGTGCCAAGGATAACTCTACTGGGCTCTACTTCTGGTTGGTGAAGAGTGGCACACCCTTCTCCCTCACTCCTCCCTTCCTCGAACCAGAGAGAAGGTAAAGGGGAGTGGGGGTGGTGGTGGTACTGTTTGAGGTGAGAAGTAGAAGAGGAAGGGACCCCAGAAAGTGAGACAGCTCTGTCCAAACAGGTGGGATTTTTTTTTTTCTGTGTGTGTACTTGAGTGTGGGCCTACATGTGCCATGGTGAGTGTGGAAGTCAGAGGACAGCTCAGGTGTTGGTCCTCCCCTGTTCAATGCTGTGTAAGTCACGCTAATTGGCCCACAGGCTCTGGGGAGTCTCCACTGCCTGTCTCCCAAGTCACCATGGCAACCCTAGAACTGCAGACGTGCGCTACTGTGCCTGACTTTCCTTGGGTTCTGGGGATTCGAACTCAGATCCATCATGCTTGCACAACAGGTGCCTCATCCGCTGAGCCATCTCCTCAGCCCCACTTAGGTGCTTCTTAAGGAGTCCAAGGGAGTGTTTGCTTTTGAGTTCCCAGGTCCATGGGACTTTGGCAGAGTCCCGAGAAGTGGAGACGAACAAATTATCTTTATTTACAGTGACAAATGGGAAGGACCCTCCTCCCTCTTCCACTCCACTTCCAGTCTTTTCCATACTGCGCCCCTCCTGTTTCACCCCAGGATCAGGCCTGTGTTCTTGGGTCACTGCATGGGTTAAGACCTCCCATAAAATCTGGGCAAAGAGCCATGGCGGGGGAGGAGCCTGGCATGGGGTGGGCATCTTCACATTTTTCTCTCCTCCAAGTCGGGGTAGCGGAGGGAGGCAGGCAGGCGCCTGGAGCAGAGGTAGAGAAGGGCACGGGCCTCCCGTTCTTGCACCCCCACCCCTAGCTTTCACAGTGTTCTGGAGTCCCGGCGGCTGGCTGATCCTATCCCGACGGGGTCTAGGCGCCATGTTTCTGGTCACCCACTGACCCCTGGGTGGTCACACCGGGGAGGGTGGGCTTGTCTGCAGCAGTCCCGCCACATGGCTGAGGCTGCCTCTCTGAGCACCCTGCCTTCTGGACTCTGGACTGGGATTCTGAGTGGGAACCCTAGCGGGGGGGGGGGGGGGGGGGGGGAATGAGGGATGGGGGATGGGGGATGGGTACGAGGCTGGAGCATGTGTTGGGGGAGAGGGGGTTGTCAAGCTTTGTGGCGACGGCCCAGGCGGCGGCGTCAGGAGGAGAAGCAGAGCCCGCAGCATTCCATGCAGATCTCCAGGCAGTCGGCCGACTCGCAGCAGGCGTCCACGATGCCGCAGTCCAGGTCGCAGGGCAGGTCGCAGTCGGCGCACTCGCCGGAGCCGCAGCAGCAACAGCAGAGGCAGGAGTCCTCGGAGCTGCAGGAGCCGCACGTGGCGCAGTCCAGGATGATGTTGCAGAGAGTCAGGAACTCACAGAACAGGCAGGACAGGATGCAGTAGACGCAGCAGTCTGTGCGCAGTGGGTGGGAGGTCAGTGAGAGACAGCGGAGGGAGCCCAGCAACCTCAGCTCCCGCAGCCCCCACTCACTGCTCCAAGAAGCTAAGCGGGGCGAAGCGGAAGGCCCTGCTTCTCTGTAAGTGCTGGTCCAGCGCACAGGAGCGGAGAGCTCGTCTGCGTCAGAGCCTTGCTCTCGAACCTCTCCAGTGATCTATTCATCCTACAAGATGTGTTGTAGGCACTGGCCTATGTAGGAACTAAGCTCACAGAAGACTATGTAAGAACTAAGCTCTGTGGGGTGGGCTGCTAATTAGCCTCACTCTACAGATGAAATGGAAGCCCAGAGAAGTCAAGTCTTCTGAACATACCTTGAATCTCCCTGCTCTCTCATCTCTGAACCTCTTGACCTAACACTCCACACCCCCCGAGCTTGATCCCGCCTTCTCAGCCTCCTCCATCCCAGGGTCAGAGGGACTCTTTAAAAAGCAAACAGGGGCTGGATCAGGCCCCACTCTGCTGGGAGCTGTCCTGGCGCTCTGGTGAAGGAGGAGCTGAAGTTTCCAGTCTTATCCCTCCCTCGCTCTCTGTCTCCACTACTGGCTCCGTCCAGTTTCCTGTGGCCTTACTGGTCTGTCCTGGCTGCTTCCAGGGCAACCTTGGCCAAGCAGACGCTATTCCTTCTGCTTGGATTAGTCTCACCCCTTCCCCAACTGTCCCTCTCAACTTGGGTTACATGACATCCTGTCTCAAAACAAACAAACGAATCCCCAGAATAGTTCCTGGTGCATAGTAGGGACACATAGTAGGTGCTCAGTGAACACCCATTGATGAGTTACTACATAAACCTGCTCTTAGGTGCATAGCTGGTACATGATGGACAGATCCGAGGCGGTGCTGACAGGCACAGCACTCTCTGCTCCCAGGTACTCGACTACGCAGTCTTCCCAGGGGCTGGGCCCAGAGACAGAGCGCTCAGTGGTCCCGCTGGGAGTTGCAGCTGTCATGGAGAGTTTCAAACTAAAAAGTGGAGTGGAGGGAACGCAAGATAGTGTCGCAGGTAAGACGCCTGCTCACAAAGTCGGTGGCTTGAATTAAATCCCTGGAAGCCCGTAGGGTAGAAGGAGAGAATGACTCCCCCTGCGCACCATAGCATGGACATATCTTCCCTTCCTCTGTCTTAAACAAATATAAATGAAATTTTTGTTGTTGTTGCTTAAAGAAAAAAAAACTTGGGCCAGAGGGGTAAGTCGGTGGTTAATCACCTGGAGTCCTGAGTTTGATCCACGTAATGGAAGGAGAGACCGACTTGTGGAAACTGAGTTCATCCATGCCTCATGGCATCTTGCAAATGCTCTTTCTCTCTCATACATTGAGGGACACACAAATCCCTCAATGCTCCCTACTGCCCTGCAGATACTGTCTAGATCCACCCACCTTCCCAGAGCAGCTGCCTGCCTGCAGCCTCACCTCCTCCTCCTGGGCCTGCACTCTACCCCAGCCACCCCTAGTCACCTGTCCCCTCCACTGAGGTCCCCGTCTCAGCCTGGAGACTTCCCTCCCTCCTCCTCCCAGCTGTGGGCTGTGTGACATTCCCGCGCTAACATGTACGCATGCGCCTGTCCCACTGGTGATGACCTGTCTGTGTCCCTCTCCTGACAGCAGCAGCAGGAGGTCGTGGGCTGGGTACTTAAGGACACGAAGTTGCTATAATCACTCTTATTATCTTGCGGTGCTGGGGACGGAACACTGCAGCCTCGAACATGCCACAAAAATGCTCTACCACTGAGCCCCACGGAGGGTTTGCTGCACGAATGAACGTGTCTGTCTCGAGACTGTTGGCAGCACCTGCCCCGTGAGTGGCCAGTCTCAGACCATGTTTCTTACAAACATGCACAACGAATCCTGTTTGCAGGTGACCAAGCCACAGTTCTCTGATGTGCACAGGGCTGGAAGGTCAGGTAGCTCCCGACAGTTGTTCCCATACAGCATCAGCGCCCAGTAGGGCAGGAGGCTGACCCTGAGAGGCTCTTGGTGTGGAAAGAATAGCATGCCGGGTGGTTCACCCCCCACACCCTGCACCTTGTCCCACCCACGCTGCTCAGCACCCTTGTATTCTGCCATGTGTTCCTTTGCTTTTTCACTAAACAGATGGCTCGCTCCTGGAAGAGGATTTCTTTCTTTTTTCCTTGGTGCTGGGAGATGGAAAGCAGGACCATGCACATGCTCAGCTACTGCTGAGCTACCCCTCTCAGGCCCTCAAGGACGTTTCCTGATTCTAGGAATAAAAGAGCTGAAGCAGGATCAGCCCTGATGGCTCAATTCCTTGCTCGAACAAGCCTGGAGAGCAGAGATGCACACAGTGGGTACTGAGAACGCGGGTTTGCCTCAGTGGAGGTACCAGGTGTGCTTCACAAGATCTACCAACTCGAAGCACACTAGAGGATTCCTTAGGGGTCTGTGATGTGGCTCAGTGGATAGGGCGGCAGCTCATAAACCTGGAGACCTGGGTTCAGTTCCCCAGAAGCCCACATGATGGAAGGAGAGAACTTACTAAATTATCCTCTGACCTCCACCTGTGCACCACGGCTTGCATGCGCACACCTCTCTATCTTAATAATAATAATAATAATAATAATAATAATAATAATAATAACTCCTTAAAGCCCAGGCTTCTGAACATCATCCCAGAGATTGGATCCTGTGAACCTTCACCTTGACCTCTGCCAAACCCCCAGCTGTTTTTGCTCTGGAATGCTTTATTAGTGACTCATTTGAGGCTGGAGTTCGGATATTTTGTCTTGCTTTGTTTGAGACAGATCCTCACTCTGCAGCCCAGGCAATTCCCCTGCCTTAGTCTCCCAAATGTTGAGATTATAGACATGAGCTAGTATGCATGGATTTTCTTTCTTGTTTTGAAACAGAGTCTGGCTGGGTAGCGCAGGCCACACTTGAACTCGCAGCAATCCTCCTGCATCAGTCCCCCCAGTGCTGGGATCGCACGTGTGAACCACCGTTCCTAGCTGACTTCCACACTGCTTAGCCAGCAATCTGGTGATGCTGCTGACGCCGGGTGTGGACGAGGCTTTGAGGACGAGGTCTTTGGAGGCCTCTGGGGCTGGAGGGGGCCAGAGGATGGAGGTCGTCAGGGTACAGGTGGGGGAAGGCTTACCTTCCTGTGCCTGGAGGGGCACCTGGGAAGAGGTGGATCGCGTACTGCCTTTGCTCTTCCTCCTGCCCTGGCTGGCCAGAGGCGGGTGTGTCTGCAGCTTCCGGTGGGCTTTGGGGCCACCCAGAGCACCGTTCCCCGCATGCCTGGCACCACCCTGCTCTGAGGGGTGGCCGGAGCCATTTGGCAGTAGTGGGGTACAGCCCAAGGGGTTCCCCTGAGGCTGGCCTGGAAGAAAAAAGGCAATGGAGGAAAGTGTGGTAGTCACCCAGCCCCCGCCCCGACCAAGCTTAAACCCTGCAGGCCGTGTGTTCAGATGCGCCACGGGGCATCTAGACAGACTTGTCTTCCTCAGACCGGAAAAGTAAGGTCTAGAGAACAGAGGTGACTGGCTGGGAGTCACGCCTTGGACAGCAGATCAGATTCAGCGCCTGCCTCCTGGGGTGGCGCTCGGTTAAGGAAAATACAAGCAGAGTACAAAGCAAAGGGGGCCTGAAACCCACACGAAACCTGCTCTCTTCCTTAGGGTCCTGGGGTCTGGGTTACAGAGGGGGTGAAAGCAGATGACTGGGGTCGGCTGGTCGGCACTGACGCAGTTAACCCCCCCCCTGCCCGCCTGCCTCTGCCAGCCCCCAGCTGTGTCTGCCCTCAGTGCTGCTGGGTGATTTATTGGACACATCTGTTTGGAGACACATGCCTGGCCCTGGACTCGGTGCTCCTTCACGCCAGCCGTTCCATCTCTGCCCCCACCCCCAGAACTCTCAGCAGCCCCCTGAAGTCCCACTTGCTACAGGCAGAGTATGCTAAGGAGTTGTTGGGTTTGGGTGACGGAGAAGAGAAGATGAACCCAGTGAAGAGACGTCCAAGGTCAAGTCCCCTATCTAGTCACCTGACCAAACTTCAGCTTTGTTAATGGGGTACAGGAAAGCGGACCCTGACGATGACAAATTCTCAGGTCCTCCCCAGACTTAGGGGATGCTCAGTCAGGGCACTTGGCTCTATCCTCCCAAAGCGAGGACAGATGTGTGTGCTGTGCTGGTGGGGGTGAGAAGGGGTCACAAGTTCTCTGGGACCTACCAGCTAACCAGTGCTGGTAAGTGTGGGTGCTTCTGTCTCTTGGCTAGAGCCCTAGCTTCCTCGAAGCTAGCCTGTGTTAAACACACAGATTTTAGAGGAGGGGGATGCCTGTGGGTTCCTAGATGGGGGGGGAGGAGGGGTGGAGAAGAGGTGGTCTTAGTACACCCATGGGCAGTGAAGGCTAGGCCTTTTAGTAATAGAAGAAGTCGCATTGAGCACAAATTGAGCGCTTGCTGTATGCACTGTGTTCAGGGTTTGTCAACTATTCTCTCATAAGAGTCCCCCCCCATTCCAACCATGGTCTCACATAGCCCACGTTAGCCTCAAACTCACTATTAGTTGAGGATGACCTTGAACTCCTGGCTCTACCTCCCAAGCACTGGGATCACAGACTTGCACCACATGTCCAGCTGACAATCTCTCTGTTGACTAATGAGGAAATGGAGTTCCACGGAAGGATAGTAAGTTGCCCAAGACCACACAGCAAGTCTCAGAGGTGGGGCCAGCCTGGCGACTTGGAACTGGGCAAAGACGACGGGAGGGGGAGTGGGGAAGGATGGGTCACGTGGTCACTGCTGACAAGTTGGGGTGTCAGGCAGAGCACCTAGAAAATATGGGTAGTGATTTCTTTAAGAATCACAATCCTTTTACTGTGGAAAGGGAAAGCTCGCAAGAGGCCCCACACCTCCCTGAGAGATGATGAGTGATGATGCTGAAGGTGGGAAGGGGAGATGCTTCCCTCAGGGGTGTAACCCCCATACATGATTCACGCTCCAGCAAGTGCTCAGGCTCAGACATCAGAGGCAACCCGGATGAAACTCGGTGGGCCGCAAATGCGAAAAGGTGTGCAAATAGGAGGGAGACTGGTAGGGAAGGAGTTCGTAACAGGAAAAGAAGGGGGATGTGATCGGGGCGCTGAGGTGTAAAGATATTATAAATTCACTGGATTCATTCACAAAACTAAAAGAATGAAAAAAAAATTTTAAAGGAAACAAACAGAAAATGTCACAATCTATCTATTTTTGGCCTCATTTCTCAGATGAGAAAACTAAGGTCCAGAGAGGATACAAGTTGCCAAAGAAAGTGCACAGAGAGGCCTAGAGCGTGGGAGGACGGTGGTGCGGACCACGCAGGGAGTAAGGGTAACCCCTTCTGCAGAGCCTCCGTGCTGGGAGGCAAGGTGCGGCTGGGGCCCTGGGAGCCATCAGGCCTGATCCATCCTGGCCCCCTGAGATGACCGGGCCCAGCCCTGGGCTGGCTTCGGTGCCCCTTGCCCTGCTGCCTAAACATGGGCACAGTGGCCAGAGGGAGGGAGTGGGTGGTAAGCCGAAGGCCCTGGGAGGTGTCTTGGACACAGAGCCTGCCTCTGGCCTTACAGTGCGGTGGCCGGGGGTGTGTGAAGGGGGTGGGGCTGAGTCACAGTGCAAACACTGGAGGCCACAGACACAAGGGTGTCTGTCCCGTTCCCATCTGGAGCCCCTCCCTGCGGCCGTAGCCATGACCTCCTCTCAGTTCTGCAGGGAGGTGTCTGCGTGCGTCTGCAGGAGGCCACGGACACTGGACCCACAGGGCTCAGAACCCACCCTCCAGGGCGTCCAACTTGGCCCCAGATGCCCTGGCTTGGAGACAGCTCCCTGTTTACTGTGCCAGGAAGACAGGCAGGCGGAGCAGAGCATGCTGGGCCGAGAGCGAAGCGCCAGGCTTGTGGCCAGGCCTGGTCCCTAGCTGGTTCTCATTTTCCTTGTCTGTAAGGTGGGCTGGGCATCTCTAGGAGGGCACATGGATTCATTCAAAGAGAGAAGCTGGATTCCGGGTGTTGTCAACACTTATTATAAGACATTCCCAGCAGTCCCTAGCCCCGTTCTTAAGGGCGAAGGGGAAGACCCTCTCCCCTGGGATCCTTGAAGACCTCCAGTTAGGCTGGAAAGCAACTGGGTTCCGTAAGGATGGACTGTATCAGTCTTAGGCTCCCAACTCTGCCTCGTCACCCAAAGTCCCCCCCCCGCCACGCAGAGGCCAAGGGAGCCTGCCAAGCAGGGCGGACAGCTTCTCCCCCCCACAGAATGCACAGCGACCATCCCCTCACCGCCCATGCCCCCACCACCACCCTCAAGCGTCAGGACAGCGTGCCCAGGGGGGTCCCTGCATTTCTGACAGTGCGGCCCCTACATGTTGCCACCCCCAAGCCCCTCCCAGGACTTACACGTCACAGCTTCTGTGGGGACATTGAGGTCAGTGCTGTTCGGGACCTGGGGAGCGCCAGGACCACTGTCTTGGGGCATGGGGGGTGCCCCCTCTTCCAGGGAGCCCTCTTCAGACACAGCATCTGCGGGGCCAGTGGATCCTCCCACTCTCTCCAACTCAGGTGACAGGGACTGGGTCTGGGCTGGGGGAAAAACAACAAGGTGACCCAAGGTTGCCGTCCCCGTATGCGCCCATAAACCCAGCCCAGACAGTTCCCGTGCACTGAATGTGCAGTGATCCCTTCCCTCCGGTCCCTGCGGTCCCTGCACTGCTCCAGTGTGATAACTGATTGACACAGGTGTCAGCTTGACACTTGCATGCTGAGATCTGGGCACATCTGCGAAGAACTGGCATTGAGCTAATCCCTGAGCAAGCCTGTAAGAGATTATCTAATTGATGGAAGAGCCAACCCAGGGTGGGGGTTGGGACTACCCCCCAGAAGGTGGATGAGAGGACCGAGCTGGCTCAGGAAGTCTGGCGCTCTTCAGCATACTTCAGAGAGAACTGCTGTCTGGCAAGGGACGCTCGCCCGTTGGACACCAGGACAGCTCCTGCTCAGCTGGACAAAGAAATGTAGCTGGACAATTGTAAGCCAGAATAAACCCCTCATAGTCGTGAATTTATCGGCAACATGAAGTCACACTGCAACACCCAGTCTTTACCCCATCCGGCAACAGTGCGCGACTCCAAAATAGAAAGTCCTTCAACCACAGTCTGCATGCGAACGGGGGTGTGTGCGTGGGTGCAGGACACACGGGAATGTATTGTCAAGAGTGGGGACCCCAGATGTGTCGTGGAAAGACCCAGGGAAAGAGGGCATGAGCGCAGTGCAGGAGAGAAGAGCCAGCCGGCCAGCCATCAGGATGCTCACGCAGCACGCCCGACACTGGAAGGCGGAAGCTAGGAGAGATCGGAATGCAGGAGGACTGACTGGGTCAGGAAGGCAGATTAGAGAGGACCCTGGCATGAGAGTGAGCGATGGAGGGGACAGATACAGACCTGGACCCAGGCGACGTCAAGCAAGAAGGGGTGGGGAGATGGACGGGGTAGGAAGACGGACAGGCGGAGGGGAGCATCCTGGAGCCAGGCAAGGGAAGGGAAGGGAGACTGGGAGACATGCTGGGTAAGAGGTGAACCGCAGCCCCATGTAATTAGAGTGGCTTTGGGCAAGGTGGGCGGAATGAAGAAACGGAGCCACCTTCAAACCACAGCTCCCTAGATGGCAGGGCCTGGGCCTCTGGGCTCTGGGAAAGGAGGGGTGGGGGATGGGAGGTGGCTGAAAGTCCACGGCCTCGGCCCCTGGGAGAGGTCTAGGGAGTGAAGGCAGGAATCAGGGTCCTGGGAGGAGGGCAGGCTGCCACCATCCTAGGATGCAATTGCTCCTAGTGGACCTCAGGCTGGATTATGCCGTGGGAGGACAGTGTGGCTCCCCACCTATCATATATGGTGGGAAAACAGGTGCAAACAATGAGAGAGGTGGAGAGACCAAAGAGCGTGGGGTGTAGGGAAAGGGGGACCACACAGGGGGCAGAAAAAGGGGAAAAGGAATGTCAGGAGGCCCAGAGCATCAGGACAGCCCAGATAAGAGATCAATATCCACCTCACACTCTGCAAAGAGACAGAACGAGGCAAGCGCGGAGGAGGAGAAACAGAATGATTTTGGAAGTGGAAACGGATTCTAACACAGAAAAGAAGGGGGACTGACATAGATGCCCTTCTCCGAGCTGTTTGCAAATGACAGAGGGGAAGAGATGACAGCTACAGAGGGAGACCACGTAGAGCCATCCATGAAGGTTGGGGAACTCAGATTTGGGGAAGACAGGAGCTGGAAGCAAGCCCAAGGACTCTCCAAACGGCCCGACCACCTCGCTGACTACTGAACTTGAGACCCCTGAGGAATCCAGTCATTCTAAGGACCCTGGTTGCTCATGGCCAGAGAACAGAGGCCCCAAGGCCTGTGGGCAGCTCTGAGGACATATGGGGCTGCAGGCACCAGGCAAGGCACAGTGCAGGAGCTGGAGTGGGGATACGGAGGGGTAGGGATCCTGGAGGGCAGCAGATTTGTATACTCAGGGTCCTTAATCCTCAGAGCTGGTCCAGGGAGGCAAGGGGGGTTCTTTCTAGCCCCATCTTCTGTTTGGGCCTGGTGGGAGTCTTCCTTGCTACCTGGATCAACGAGGGAGAAATCAAATGGCTCTTGGAAGATCACAGGACAGGGACAAAAGCAGATAACCAGAGAGACATGGTGTGGGGTCCGCACCAACTTAGATACACCTTGAAGGTTGTCCCCAAGTTGGCACGAAGAAGGAGACTCGGTGTTTGGGTCCTAATCCCGGGAAGGAAGAGCATGCCGGATCCACACCCACATCCCCTGTCTCGAGCAAACAATGGTTGTTGAGACGGAGACAAGTTCTCATCCTGTATGTAGCCCAGGATGACACGGAACTCACTGTGCAGCCTAGGCTAGCCTCAGATTCATGAGCAATCCTTCTGTATGCAGAGATGGCAGGCGTGAGCCGCCGTGTTTGTTGCGTTTGTTATGGGATTTGAGTTGCCTGGTGTGGAAAGGGGAACCTGGCACTTAGCTCTTGGGCTTCGAGGAAGATACGACAGGCACAATGGCGGGGCCTTTCTGTCTCCTCTCCTTCCCTTCCTTTCCTTCCTCCTTCCTTCCCTGTTCTGTTTCTAAGTAACCCACGTATCAGACCCCTACGCTGACCAGGCACTGCGTGCTCCAGAATAAGAAAGACTGGAGCCGCCACCAAAGGAGCTGTGGGGTAGATGTGGCTGCTGCGCAGAGAGAGGCAAGCGTAAGGGAAAGGCTGGGCAGGCGAGGGGGTTCACACCTGAGATCCCAGCACTCAGGAGATTGAGCAGGAATACAGTCTATGAGTTCAAGGACAGCCTGGGCTACGGAGTGAGAATGTGTCTCACAAACAATCAAACAGACAATAAACACACCAGAGCAAGCTTCTTTTACAGTAGACTGGGTATGATCATGCTCATATGCAATCGCGCCAGCCTAGATAAGGATGATGGAAAGTTCAAAGCCAGCCTGGGCTACATAGCAAGACCCTGTCACAAACAAACAAATAAATGAGCAAATGAAAAAGTTGTAATAGGGAAATCTATAAGAATTCAGGAAAAGGGCTGGGACGTAGCTCAAGGATTAGTGAGCTCCCTTCAGGGGCCGACTGTCTATGCAGAACTCAGGGCATGACCTAGAACCTTCCCATGTTAGGAATGGAAATGTACTCAACCAAAATGGAGGTGTGTGTGGTCTTTGTGGGCCTCTCAAGGAGGTACAGAGCAGCAGCATGCTTGGAGCCACTGTGTAAACTCCAGAAAGGTGTCCCTCTGGCCAGAGAAGGGGGACACGGCTGGACGAACTCTGGGTTCTGTTCCTAGCACTGCAAAAAACAAAACCCAAACAAACAAAAAACCCAAGCAGCTAAATCTAGGTCTTAAGTATCCTAGCTCGAAGGGGTGTCACAAGCCTGCAATCTTCCAGCTGCGCAGGTAGAGGCCAGCTCTAGGTACATTCAAGGTTAATCTCGGCAACGTGAGACTCTGTCTCAACAATAATTTTTTTTTTAAATCTAGGAAAATTAATGCTGTGTGTATGTGTGTGTCCAGGAGACTCTCTGGAGAAGGCAGGATCCACACTTGAGTCTTGGACTGAGGAATTTGGGGAACAGCAGGAACCAAGACCCCAGAGACACCAGCCCAGCAAGAATGAGGGATCAGGGAGCACGTGTTGTTTAGTGATCTTGGGCTGTAAAGTCGAGAACAGTAGCAGGAACCTCCGGCCTTGCGGTCACTTTCCAGGCTTCTGCCTGGGGCAACCGGGAGAGCACATCTCTTGAACAAAGATGACAAGAAAGAGGGTTCAAAGGAGACTAGAGTCCCTAATATCTGTCTTCTTCATAAAGACCTTGAATTTGGAAGTAGAAGATTCTAGACAGACTAGGTGGAGACCTGAAGCCTGCAGAGGGCCTGCCACGCTCAAGTCGTGCAGCCCGGACCCCTGCCCACCCTTTCTGTCTGCATGTCTACAGCTGAATGTGGGAGTTCGGGATGCCCTCTGCCCACTCTCAACCTAGAAGAGGAAAAAAACGAGGAAGGCAATTAAACCAAATGGACACTGACAGACAGAATTCCGTAAGCGGAGGAGGGGGGAATCACTGTGGTACCTCCGTATATCAAGGCCAGAAGAAGGGACTGAACCATATCTACAGAGACAAGCCAGCAGGAAGGCGCAGTCTGGAAAGGAGATGCTGCCCAGAGAGTCCCCCAAGACATGATCTAGGAACAGGGTTCAGCAAGACAGGTAGAGTAGAAAAGTCAGATCACAGGTGGATCGAGAGCCAAAGAGCCCCATTATCTTTCTGTTTCAAGACCCCACCATCCAGTCATGGATGGAGAGAGCGTGTCAGAAGAGAATAGCCCAAGTACTATGAGCGTAGAGAAGATCAAGGAAAGGCCTGGCTAGCAAAACCCAAAAGGTCCTGAGCATGCAGACAATCGATTCTCTGCCTAAGGACTCCTGCTGCGAAGGATGGGGGTGGGTGGGGCTAAAGTACTGGAGTCCTAGTAGGTACCACCACTTGTCCTCCATACACCTCAGTGACATCAACCAGGACAGTGCTCTGCACCTTTAAGAACTCTACAAAGACAACACCCCCTTTGGTTGAGTATACTCCTATTCCTGGCCCCTGCCCTGAGGTCCACAAAGATAGATGACCCCAGAAGGGAGTGGAAGAAGTTTAAGTCCATAAACCCAAGGGGTGAGGCTAAGACCCACTAACAGCAGGGACCTTGTGGCGATCCTTCGACCATGTTGAGGCTAAGAAGAGGGGGACCTCTTTCAGTGGGATGTGTGTGCTCCAAGCCTAGACAGTTCCCATGTTCTGCAGCTCCGAGGTCTTTAAGTCCAGACACTCCGCCCCTCAATCATCTTTGGGAATAGCCGATCTGGGCTCCCCACTTTGGAACTCCGATTCTGTTTGGATAGTGACAACCAGGTAAAGTGGTGACAAGAACCCCACATTTCAGACTGTGAGGCCATCGAAGGCCTCAGCTGACATCTTCAGGCGATGTACAAAGGTCCTATGTTCCAGACAGACTGGCCTGTCTTTGGCTCTGGCCGTCACCGGGCTTTCTGACCAAAACACCTGGGCTTATATTGTTCCTGATGACCACACTCCAGCCTGTCCTTCCTGACGTGGCCATGACCTCATTTCTTCTTCCAGAAAGCCTTCCTTGATGCTGGGACAGCATCCCCATCCCTCCGATGGTACAACTCAGTACACAGGTCCCTCTTGTCCATCATTATTAGCAGGACAGAACCGACCTCTTATGCAGATAGCGTCCCTGCCCCCTCCCTCCCTCGGCATGTCTGCAGTTGATCCTGGAGTTCAGGACACCCCTATCGGGACAAGGAAAAAGAATGAGGCTAGTCATATCAACGATTAGGGGTGGCAGCTATACCCGAACCTCACGAAAGCCAAAGATGGACTCCTTTGATACACAGTTAATAAGCGGTCACGTAGTCGCAGGCCACCGAGTGAAGACCGAAGAGGACCTCAGTTGCTGGTTAGGCCCGGTCCAGTTTTATTTTAAGTCCAGTTCTCAGGAAATTGAATTTAGAGCCATGGGCAGGAATGTGACGCCCCAATGCTAGGCAGACATCTTGAAGGTGAAGGAGCCAGACTCCTGGGACTCTCAGGAGCGGGTGGGGTAGAGGCCCCTGGGAGAGCCAAGGGTGTGGGGGCTTGGCCACCTGCCCCTGCTGCCACTGCTCTGAGTCCCCTGGTGCCCTTTGTGTGTCTTGGGTGGCTGAGGGATGGGGAGGGGGCACCTTTCCCTGGCTGACCAGAGAGCAGCCCCCACCCCCACTGTGGCTTTGCTGTCAGCATACTGGGAGAGTGGGGATCTGTTCTCAGAGTCAGGCGTCTGTGGGGTTTTGGCTGGGTCTCCTGCGGTTTGGGCTTCCTGGGCAGCAGCTCCTCGGCCGGGGCAGAGCAAAGCAGGGCTCAAGGTTATGAAAGCTTCATTGTCTGGATCCGTCCAGGCTGGGGAGGGGGCTTGCTGGAGCACTGGGGGGGGGCAATTATAGCCTAGGTGACTGAAGTCCTCTCTGTGGGTTCCTGGACCCTGAATCCCTCTTGGAGCACAGTTAGCCCCGCTCCTCTGCTACTGGGCGGAGGGGCGGTCAGCCCAGGGAGGGGATCTTGGAAGGAAGCAGCAGAGAGAATGGATAAGAGGAGGAAGCATGGAAAAGTGGGGGTGGGAGAGAGGCCAAGAGGGACAGAGAAGGTTCCAGACACAAAGGCTTCCTTCCCAACCCCCTGCTCCCTGCTCTCCTCCCAGGCTGAAGAACCGCGATCCATGCAGGAGCGGATTTCCAGAAGTCCAAGTCCTTGTACCAGGGCCTCTGCCAGCAGCGTAGACAGGGCTGGTAGACATGGGTGACTGACACGTGGGTCTCATCCGTGTGTCGGGCATGAGCCAGGCAACCCTCACTTGCCCTCACTGTGATTTTGAAGACCAACACCCCCACACATATACACATTTCACCAAGGCTGGTAGGCAGCTAGCTACTCCTCCCCTCCCCCACCCCAAGCATACCCTGCAACACACTGACAAGCTCGAGGTGACAGTGGACACCCGGACTGAGGCCAGAAGGGAAAAGACATGCGTCTATAAGGCCATGCGTGGGGTCAGAATCCAGGCTGGCTAGGCTTTTCTTACTCCAATGGAAGACGCAGCCGGGGCTGCAAGAGAAAAAGGCAGAGCAGCCCCCTGAGCCAGAGGAACGATTCAAGTCAGGAAATTTGGGCTTAAGCTTCAGCACCCTGCCGGGGTCCCTGACCCGTACAAATCCCAAATGTGCCTGCCTCAGCAGGGCCCTGACTTCCAGACAGGACATCTACGGATGTTCTAGATGTTGAGGTGAAGGGACTGGGGGTGGCAAGTTCCCTACCCCCCTCAGGGAGTGACACACCCTCCCTTCTTCTGGGGGCCCTAAGGGAGAATAAGGATAGGTTAACTTCTAACGTGGGGGGTCATTTCACTAGATTGTAGCTCTATGTGTGTGTGTGTGTGTGTGTGTGTGTGTGTGTGTGTGTGTGTTGTGTATAGGGTCGCGTGGGGGGTGGGAGTTACAGCAAACGAAAAGGCAAGGAGAAGAGAGACAGAGCCCTCTAACCACTAGTAGCAGAAACAAAAGTTTTCTGGGAGCTCCTGGCGCAGCTTCAGCTGGGAGAATGGTAGGAGAAAGTCAGACACCCCATCCCGCCTAAGTCCCCCATAAATATTTACACACTGGGCAGAAGCGGTTGGGAGACAAATCCCAGTGGGATAGACAGACACCGAGGGGTGTGTGTGCGCGCGCTGGGGGCAGTGAAGCCAACTGTGCGCAGCCGCTGCCAGTTCCGGGCCCTGCCTCCTCACCCCAGCCCTCGACTCTTCTTGGAGCAGGTCCCCACTACTCAGACTTCTCACCCCACCCCACCCAAGCTCCTAGGAGCCTACGTTTCAGGGAAAGGGGGGAGAGCTAACAGCCCCCTCCCGCCCTTCTCCGTTCCACCTTTGCTCTCCGTTCCGGGTCCTACCTGGGTCCGGGGCTGCGCTGGGGGCTCCATGGGGCGCGTCGCAGCGAGAGGGACCGCTCACCTGGGACATCGGCCCGGGACCTGGGGAAAACGGCGCTCAGCGGGCGGGACTGTCCTCTTGGGGGGTGTGCGGGGACGAATGCCGGCCTGATTGGGGGCGCCCCGTGCGAACTGCGCGCTGCTCGCCCTGTCACTGCGCGGGGTCCGCCATACGCGCCTACCGCGGGCGCCCCGCCGAGGGGGGGGCCGCTGGGCGCCTGGGTGCTCGCCTGCGCCCCCTCCCCGCTCACTCGCTCTTGGCTCCCATTCCGGCGCCAGCTCGCACCCACCGCGAGCCCCTTCCTTCCTCCTTCTCTGGTTCCAGCCCCCTCGCTCCTCCCCACTTTCCTGGCCCACCCCGTCCCCGCCCCCTCCTCTCTGTCCCAGCTCCCCCTCCACGTCCCCTCTCCTCTAGTCCCCTCCTCCGCTTGGGTCTAAGCTCGGCCGGGGCCGGACACGTCTGTCATGGGGCGTCGGAGGTCCGAGCCCCCACAGGAAGCCGGCTCGTCTGGTTTTCTCCCTATGCTCAGGGAGGGGGCCTCTAGTCTCCCCAAATCTCCGCCTCCAGAGGCCCAGAGGCTGCACAAAGGGCTTTTTTTTTCTCCCTATCCTAAAATCTCTAAAAGTTTGCTGAAGATCAACAGAAAGAGAAAGACAGGAGAGAGAGAGAAACCACAACTACCTCGGGACAATAGAGTGAATAGTTGAAACCACCAAATCGTGTTGTCCCAAAGACAAGCGCGACCCAGTTCCTCTGGCGCACTTCACCCATCTCCCCCCCCCCCCCCCCGATCTTCACTCGGGATCCTTAGTCGAGTGCCTAATGTCTCGAACAGTGAGACCACAACCCAACCCGCCTAAAATTGTCACTTTGAAAAATCTGACTGGTGACGCTCTGGTTTCCCCAGCCCTTACGGTTGTCGGGAGACTATCCCCAATACCCACCCCCTCAACACACACACAGCCTCGCCCGCTGGATGTGAGAATTCTTGTTGGAAAACCGATTTTGCAGGCAAAGAAAGAGTCGCGGAGCTCAGCCCCTCTTTGGGCTCCAGAGTGGAATTCCAAGTCTCCCTAAACAAGGGTGCGTGCGGCAGCGGGAGGGCGGGGCCAGCCGGTCCGCGCATCTGGAATGGTGAGCTCTGGAAATGGGGAGCCGACAACCAGCAGTCCCAGGGGTCCGGTACCCTGGGACCCGATCCCGAGATTGAGGGGGAGTGCATTGGGGCTTGCGGCCAGCCAGACTGCGCTAGGCTGGCCAGTGGAGTGACCCTCAGGTAGGGCGCCCCCTGGGACCTGAGCGGCCTCCCAGCCGCGTCTCCCCCCCCCAACCAGGGCCAATTAGGGAGGTGGCGGCGGCGCCAGGCTTCCTCCTCCCGTCCCACGTACCTGCCAGGGCTGGAAGGGAGGTGGGGTAGGGGAGGACAGGCGAGGGACTCAGAATTCCGCCCCCCGCTTGAGGTCTCTACTTACAGCGCTCGCAGGTTTCAGGGCGCCGTCGGGGCCAGGATCCGCGTGGCCCCCACGGCGCCCGCTGCGCTCTCGTCACGCGCAGCCACGTCCAGGCGTTGGGCCTGGGTGACTGCGGCTGCAGGGAGGCGGGACCCGCGGGACAAAAGGGGTCCCGCCTCCGAGGCCTGGCTGCTAGCTGCGGGGGCCTGGCTTGGCGTCCCAGAGCCAGCCGGAATCAGGCTGGTGGCCGCGAGCTGGAGGGAACTGGGGAGCACTTCTTCCTGGCACCGGCTGAGTCACGGACGCGCCCCGCGCTGGGGCTTGGCAGTGATTGCATTCTTACAGGCTTACCTGAGTTGTAGGCTTGGCCTCACCCACTCTCTAAGACAGCCCCTTTGGTAGGTCTCTCTCTCTCTCTCTCTCTCTCTCTCTCTCTCTCTCCAGCTCATCACAATGTCTCAGATCAAGGCCTAGTGTTTCCAAGACACTTCCCCCCACCCCCACCCCCAGTCCCCGTTCCAACACACCTGAATCTACCCCTGACTGATTAGTTGGAAAAGTAAAATAAAATACACTTTCACTTTAATTCCCTATGCTGATTCTACAGGTGTGCCTAGTTTGTCAGGATTCAACGAAGTGGACGTTTGTGCATAGGTGAGCTTTTTGTGTTGTTAAGATGGGGGGAAGGAGGGTACCATGTAGCCCAGGCTGACCTCAGACTAGACAAAGATAAGGGTACTCTTGAGCTTTTCCTCATCCTCCTGCCTCCGCCTCCGCCTCCGTTGTGCTGAGATTACAGGAGCAGACGCCATATGCAGTGCATTTGTGGAGACTGAACCCTGGCTTTGTGCGTGCTAGGCAGGCACTTTGCTGACTGAGCTACATTTCCAGTCCCCCGTGCATTTTGTGAGAGTGCGTGCTAGTACACGTGAATAAAAGGGGCTTTGAGTGTGGGTGATGCAGGGTCTCAATAGCCCAGGATGACTGAAACTCCAGAGCTCCCTGCCTCAGCCTCCCAAGCACTAGGCTTACAGTTTAGACCACCACTCTGGTTTCACTGAATTTTACTGTTATTGTTGTTGTTGTTTTATTTTTTAGTTTCACAAGCATATTGAGCACTAATTCTCCCATTCCTCCATCCCCCTCCTCCCATGTCCCTCCTTTCCCTCCATCAATCCATCCCACTCCCTCCCATCCTCTGCTTCTACAGGCTTCTCTCTGGCTTGTCTACCCTTGTGGGGGTTCAGGCTTCTGTGGCACACCAAGTTGCCCCTCCTTGGGCTACCCCACTGATAGGGGCATTTCCCTTCACTAATCTTATCTCTCTTCAGTTCCTCGATAATCATGGGGCATGTTGGTATGTCAGTCATTACGCAGGTCTGGTAAAGACAAGTCTCATGCAGTCAGTTCCTAGATGCAGCAGTCCTGCCTTGAATAGACTGTCTTATCCAACAGTGGACCTTCTCATCTTTAGGTTCTTACAATCTCACCACCCCCTCTTCTGAGAGGTTCCCTAAGCCTTAGGATGGGGGAGAGATTAGGTTGGCCTGGTTCTGGGCGAGCATTGCCAGGTTGCTGGTACTCTGCATTATGGCTGGCTGTCATCATCTACTTCACTGCTCTTCTACTGGCCTAGGCTCCATCCTGTCCTGAGTTTTTTTTAAATTATTAATTAATTTTTGAGGTTCACATATAAAACAATGGGTTTTGGGCTGGAGAGGTGGCTCAGGGGTTAAGCCTCCGCCTCGCAGGCGGAAGGTCCTGAGTTCGGATCCCAGATCCCACGTATAGACGCCAGGCGGAAGCAGGGGCGGCCTGCGCTTCTGGTCCTGGTAGGGCGGAGCCTGTGAATCCCGGGGCAGAAGGAGGTGGAGGCGTCCATGGTGGTTCGCGAATTCGTCCGTGGTTCTACACATACACAGACACACACACAGACATACACACACGCACACACATACACACGCACATGCGCACAGTTGAATAAATAATAATAATAAAAATTTTATAAAACAATGGGTTTCATCATGGCTTCTTCGTAACCATTGTTCTCATTGGTTCCCTTCCCCCCACTGCTCTCTCCTTTGCTCCTCTCCAGCTGCCTCTCTCTTCAGTTATCTTCCTTCTGCTCTTCAATTATATGTATCCCCTTGCCCTCTGTTTCCTCCCTCCCTGAAGATCTCTTCCTCCCCTCTCAGCATCCCCTTGCTAGTTTCACAATCCCCTCACAATCCCCTCCCCTCCCCTCCACTTTTAAATCTAAATTCCTCTACTACTGTTGTTTTGCTCAGTGGGCATATTGTCAAATTGCCTTCTAAATATTTCTATTTCTACCATAGATGAGTGGTGCTTTCAATGTTAGTCAGAAAAGTTTCTTTCTGCAGTGAGCAGCTGTTAATGTAGAGACTCAAAAACAGTCACCAAGTTGCAAATAAGTGACTGTGGAGTGCTCAACCCTAAAAGGCATTCCCAAGGCTCAGGGAGCGTTGTGGAAGAAGGGGTGGAAAGAATGTAATGGCCAGAGAATGGGGAGAAAGGTGGTGGGACACTGTATATATATGGCTGTTGTGGTCGTGAGCTCATGCTAGCACAAGATCCATCGGTGGGCCCCGTACCCATGCTTGGTGCCAGCTTGCACTAGTGGGACTTGGTGGGTTATAAAATAAACAAACAAAATCAGGACATGAAGGTGGGAGGAGGAATGTGTTGGGGGCTCAGGAGGAAGTGGGAGAAGAATGGGATAAGTACATTGTATACACACACGTGAAATTATCAAAGAATAAATTAGTATTAGGGCTGGAGAGGTGGCTCAGGGGTTAAGCCTCTGCCTTTGCAGGCAGAAGGTCCTGAGTTCAGATCCTAGACCCCACGTATAGACACCGGGCGGAAGCGGGGAGTGGCCTGCGCTTCTGGTCCTGGTAGGGCAGAGCCTGTGAATCCCGGGGCAGAGTAAACAAGGAGGAGGTAGAGGCGGTCCATGGTGGTTCCCGAATTCGCCCGTGGTTCTACACACACACACACACACACACACACACACACACACACAACTGAATAAAAAAATTTTTAAAAAGAATAAATAAGTATTAAAAATAAATCTGGAGCTAGAGAGGTGGCTCAGGGGTTAAGCCTCTGCCTTGCAGGCAGAAAGTCTGGAGTTCGAATCCTAGACCCTGCGTATAGACGCCGTGTGGAAGCGGGGGTGGCCTGCGCTTCTGGTCCTGGTAGGGCAGAGCCTGTGAATCCCTGGATAGAGTAAACTAGGAGGAGGTGGAGGTGGTCCATGGTGGTTTCCCAATTCGCCCATAGTTCTACACACATACACACACACACACACACACACACACACACACACACACATGCACACTTGAATAAAAAAAAAATCTAGGTTCCAGGTATTCATATTTGCGAATTTGGCTTATTTTGCTTAACATAATGATTTCTAGTTCCATCCATTTTGCTGTAAATGTCATTATTTCTTCTCTTTATGGTTGAATAAAATTGCATTCCAGATATATGTCTCATTTTCTTTATACATTCATCTACTGATGGACAGCTAGACTGTTTCTGCATCTCGGCTACTGTGACTAGAGCAGTAATAAACAGATGTGCAGTGTGGAATGCAGACTCTTAGATTGTTCCGTACAAAGAATCAGACAGTTCACATTTTTTTGGACAGGTTTTAAAATGTGATCTTGGAGATTTACAATAGTCAGAGAAGAAAGGTCTCCAATATGTAAATTAATTACTTACAGCTCTTGGCTTTTACACCTTACAAACATGTGTTCTTTACTAACTCTTGCTTGTACCCACAGTAAGACTGCTAAGTTTATTTGGTTTATCCCATATGCCTTCCTAATTATAATGGTTTAATTCTTGTGTAGATCTTGGAGGCTCAATTTACCTGTGTTTCGTCTCTTTTAGAGGGACCTTGAAGTTATAAAGCATATCTATGAAAGACCTCTAGACCATCTCAGCATTTCATACATGAAGACATTAGACCTGCTCTCACTTCCTTCACCCCAACTCAGCAGAAAGTAGCCAGAGTGGTCATCGCCCTTTGTCCCCAGAGCAGTCGGAATCCTCAAATAGGTTTATGGGGGAATGAGACAGGATTAGAGCAGCCACTCTTGGATGTGTCTCAAGGTCTTTGAAGGTCTTTGGAATTCCTGAAGGTCATCCCCCACTGCTGGAATCACCCTGAAGGAACACCCCTGCTGAGGAACTGACTCCAATCCTCCCAGAGATAAGATGGCCAACTTCCCTAAGAAGAGATTATGGAGAGGAGCTCTCCATATCAAACAACTTGACCTCTAGCCCACATGGGCCCAAGAGCAACTGGGTCGGGCCCCAATGGGAGTTAACCAATGAGAAAAAGCTAGTTTCCCCGGGGTTTTCTAAGTGTATAAATATGCCTGGCCCTGGCAGCCATCTTTGGCACCCTAGCCCCTCATGGCACTCTAGTGCTATGGGTTCTTTTTCTAGCTATCCACTTCTCATGAGTTCTCCAGGGCACTGCCCTTCATGGCACTCAAGTGCCATGAGTCCATTTCTAGCTCCACAAGTTCCCCGGGGCCCTAGCCTCTCATAGCACTTGTGCCACGAGTTCTTTCTAGCTTCATGCCTGCTTCTCATGAATTCCCCAGGGCGCCCTAGCCCCTCGTAGCACTCCAGTGCCATGAGTCCGTTTCCAGCTATCTTGCTCCTCATGGATTCCATGCCTAGGCTCCACGAGTTCTCCAGCATCCTAGCCCCTCATGTCATTCCACATCTGGAGTCCATGAGTTCTAACCTTTCTCTCCTCTAATAAACTCTACCTTGTGCTCTGGTTTCAATCTTCAACTCTGGAACACAGGAACCCTACAACACTGGGACGGTCTTCTGGATGCAGACCCGGGGTGGGCTAGATGGGTCACACAGTAGTTCTATATTTAATTTTTTTAAGAGTTTCCACACTGATTTCCATAGCAGCTATGCAAATTTACATTCCCGCCAGCAGTGGAAAGGGCTTCTCTTTTCCTCTTCCTTTTAACACTTGGGTTTTGTTGACCAGTTTACTTTAGAGCCATTCTGACAGGTAAGATTGAGAGTTTTAAGAGATATTTTTATTTATTTGAGAGAGATGGATGAGGAAGGGAAGAGAAAGAGAGAGAGAGAGACGAGAGAGAGATGTAGAATTCAGAGGACTTCTGGAAGGTCAGGAATTACTATTAGACCAGGCTCTCTCAGGTGAACCGGAGCTGGACCATCAGCTTGCCCTGGGAATCCTGCCTTTGCCTCCCAAATGCGGGGTGACAAGCAGCTACCACGCCTTGCCAGCTTTTACTTGGATTCTGGGGATCCAAACTCAGGTTCTCATACTTGTGAGGAAAGTGCTTTACCTCCCCTGCCCCATATGTTCTTTTTCATGGCTCAGTGAGAATCAAGACGTTGCCTGTCTGCTGTGCGTCCCCCAGATTTGTGTCTGTGCAATAGTTTCAGTTGTGCAAGTGGGAGAACAGAGACCAGAGAAGGAAAAGAGTTTAATATAGGTCACATAGTAACTTAGTGGCAAAAAAAAAAAATTATGAGATCCCACATTTCAGACTCTTAAATCAATACTTAAAAAAAAAAAATCCTTCTCTTTCTAGAACTCTGCAAGAAACCAGAGTAAGCAATAGCACAGACTCTGACCTCTCCAGGCCTCCCCAGAGTAAAGCAGGCCCCGCCCCACTCTCTCCTCCCAGTCTTTCCTGAGCAGCAGTGTAATCGTAAGGCCCGGCTGCTGCAAGTGGCGCCTGTCCCTCTCAGTCCAGCAGCACCAAAGCTGCTTCTCCACTTCCTGTCTGGGGCAGAGGCCAATCAGCTGGGCTGGGTGCCTCGGCTAGACCACAGCTGTGGCCTCAGTGCCCTGGGGCAGGGAAGTGGAGAGGTGGTGAGGAAGAAGAAGCATGGGGAGGGGGCAGGACCCTTCCAGATAAGGGAGCTGCAGAAGGGGGTGGGCTTTTCCTTTGACACGAGGCCAGGTCGCCCAGACTGGCCTCCAGCGCCTGAGCTCAAGCGATCATGCAGCTTCGGTCTTCCATGCAGCTGGACTAGACTCATGTTGCCACACCTGTGTTTGTGGGTGGTCGAGGAGATGCTGCTGGGTAAAAATTAAGAACCATCTTCCAACTCCAGCTGGGTATGATGGGTGGTATACACCTGTAAGCCCAGCATTTGGGTGGGGGGAGGCAGGAGGATCATGGGGCTGCATAGCAAGTTTGAGGCTAGCCTGAGCTATATGCATAAGACCCTGCCTTAAAGCAAACACACACACACACACACACACACACACACACACACACACACACACACACATTCTAAACCCAGTTACTTCCCAACCATTACATAATGGCTTCTGAGTGGGAAAAGGAGCCCCATTCATCCCTGTCTCGAAAGAAGGGGCACCTGGTAGGGTATGGAGCCCCGGGCTTGACCTTGAGTCCAAACCTTTCTTTTAGTGCTCGGTGAGGCGTGATGGTGATATGCCTCATTCAACTAACAAGGCCCCGCCATGTCCTGTGCCCCAGGTTCTTACTAGATCCTTCTGGATCTTGTGTCCAGCGATGCCCACGACATCTAGGTGGTTGCTGTCCCTGTTTCACAGATGATGAAGCCTAGGCATGGTGGGGTAAGGTAGAGCTGGGACCCGAACCCACTTTCTGCAGCCAAGGGTGGAGGTGTGTGGGAGGGGCTAGCCACAGGCAGAGAGGTCTTCCAGGGCCTTCTGTATATGCCTCCACCCAAACTGGTTGGCAAAGATGGGGACATGGCCTCTGCTACCCTCTTCTCCTTGAAGGAAATAGTGCATCAAGTGGGCCTTGATTTCAGGTCTGGGAGATCCAGTTTCTGTTCCATTCAGGCACTTCTGTTTCACAGTGTGACTTGGGACACATCTCAGATCTCTTTGAGCCTTGCCCGTTCTTTCTCTTTTTTTAAAATTTTTATTTTACATGTGTGTGTGTGTGTGTGTGTGTGTGTGTGTGCATTTCCCAGGCTCCACCTCCAGGGCCAGGTTGCCACCATTTCCACCTGGCTTTTTTACGTGGGATCTGAGATCCTTCTGCTTGTGAATCAACCTGAGCTATATTTGTTTTTGTTTTTTTTAATAAGCATATTGAGTACTTATTCCTGCTTCCCTTCTTCCCTTCCTTCCTCCCTCCCTTCCTTAGTCCATCCCACTCCCTTCCACACTTCTGCCTGTCTGCTCTCTGGGCCCCAGGGTCCCCTCTGGATTGTCTACTTTAGTGGGGTTCAAGCCTCTGCGGCTCCTCGCTTTCTCATGCGTACCCAGGATGCTTGTCCCCAATCTCAGTGCTGGGGAGGATGAACTGAGCGCCAGGTACAATTCCAGGTGCCCCAGGATGCGAATCTGCCTGCTGTGCTCCTTCCTCCCTAGCCTCATTCTACAGGAAGATGGGGGAGCTGCCCAAGCAGCTTTTGTGCATCGAGTTTCATTTGCACTTCCAGACACAGTACTGACCACCGATGGGCAAGGTTCTTGGCCCTTTACAGGAATTCACCGATATTCATGATCTTAATGAATGAGAAACTAAAGCACAGAGAGGTTAAGCAACTTGCCCGTTCTCCTCAGCCCTTCACCTACTGTCTGGACTTCCCCTCCTATCACTGCCCCCAGCTTCCCTTCGGCACCAGATTCCCCAGGGGCAGGGACCTTAGGTCATCCCTGAGATCCACTGCATGTCAGGATGGCTTCCCTTCCTCGTCAGCCCCCCAGCTAGTAATCACATATGACACCCTGACAGTATGCCTGTCAAAGGTTCTTTTAAAAATTAATTTTAGAAATCAAACTTTATGGCAATTACATATTTTTTAAGAATGTCAAATTTTTATTTTATTAGAGGTCTTTTGTAGCCCAGGGCACTTCTTCCTCTTCCTCCTCCTAAATGCTGAAATTATAGATTAGAGACACCACACCAAGCTCTCTTTCTCTCTCTCTTTTTCTATCTCTGTGTGTGTGTATGTGTGAGAGAGAGAGAGAGAGAGAGAGACTAGGCTTGAACTCACTATGTAACTGAGGATGGACGGAGGATGGTCTTGAACTCTTGATCATCCTTGCCTCCACCCGTCCAGCTATGTGACTACAGGTACGTACCACCACCATGCCCAGCTGGAGTAAGTCTCGCGACTGTGAATGAGTAGTTCTTTAGCTCTGGTTTTCTCCTTCATGACATGGCTGGCTCTTCTGGACCTTTTGCTTCTCCTTATACAAGCTATTCTTTTTATCATTTGCCCACGTAAAATGGTGTGATAGCTCAGTAGGCCAGGCACCTACTTGTAAACTTGATGACCTGAGTTTGATCCCAGAAACTCACATGGTGGAAGGAAAAAACTGACTTCTGAAACTTGTCTTCTGACCTCCACCTGTTTGCCTGGCATGCATGCATGTGCGCCTGCCCTACCCTCTCCCTTCTCTTTCCTCTCTCGCTGTCCCTCTCCTTTATTTCTGTCTTCCCTCTCTTTCCTCTCTCTAAAATACATACGTTTTTTATTTAAAAAAGTACAGTTCAGTAGGTTTGTTGTATGACATTATTGTTTTAAATTTAAGTGCAACGTTTCATGTTTCAGTGACTCTGAAGCATCCAGCTCAGTGGAATGATTGTTCTGCAAGTCACACCATTATCTGCTTCCAGAGCCTTTCATCACTGCAGATGGAAACTCCGGAACTGTGAAGCAATAGCTCCCTGAATTAGCTGTTCAGAGCTCCCACCACAAAGTGCACGGGGGTGGGGGGGGGGAGCTGGAGAGGTGGCTAAGGGGTTAAGCCTTTGCCTTGCAGGCGAAAGGTCCTGAGTTCGGATCCTAGACCCCACGGATAGACGCCAGGCTGAAGCGGGGGCGGCCTGCGTTTCTGATCCTGGTAGGGCGGAGCCTGTGAATCCCTGGGCAGAGTAAACAAGGAGGAGGTAGAGGCGGTCCATGGTGGTTCCTGAATTCGTCCGTGGTTCTACACACACACACACACACACACACACACACACACACACACATACACACATACACGCATACACATGCACAATTTATAATAAGAGAGAGAGAGAGAGAGAGAGAGAGAGAGAGAGAAAGCACATGCATGCCATAGTGCATGGGTGGAATTCAGAAGACAATTTTCAGAACTCATTTCTCTCTTCCCACCATGCAGGCTTCTGAAGTTCAAACTCGGGTCCTTTAGGTGCAAGCAGGTGACTTACCTGCTCAGCCATGTTGCTGGCCCCAAATGTCCTCTTTATAAAGGTACCCGTTGTTGGATTCGGGCTCAATCTCAGTGACCTGGTCTGAACTGGCTAGCTCTACAAAGACCCTATTTCTAAATAAAGCAATATCCTGAAGTATCGAGGGTCTGGACTTTAGTATGTCAACCCACAATGCTCCCCAGCCCCCCCTCCTTCTGTTTTCTGGTAGCTTCTAACATAACTTTTTATTTATATCAAGACAAAAATGTTCCTTCTACACATTTCTTGGGTGAAATAAAACATTTGCCCTTTCAGCCTAATTTTCAAGATCCATCTACATTATAGCTTGCAGCCAAATTTATTCCTGTGCTAGTACAATGCCTTATCTGGTAAAGGCACAATCATGCAATCCTGGTGACTTGATTCAGTCCCAGAACCCATATGATAGAAGGAGAATCTATTTCCAAAGGTTGTTCTTTGATCTCCACATTTATGTCATACCATGTATGTACAAGTTGTTTCTCTCCCGCTCTTGCTTTTACATCATTCATTCATTCATTCCCATTGGTTGGGAAGACAGCTCAATGGATAAGGGTCTTGCCATGCAAACAGAAGGATAGGAGTTCAAATTCCCAGAACCTGCATAACAAGATGGGCGTGAAACTTGCCTGTAACCCCAGTGCTAGGGAGACAGAGACAAAGGGTCTCTAGGGCAAGCTGGATAAGTAGGCTAGCTGATTTGGCGAGCTCTGGGCTCAGCTAGTCCCCACCTCAGCAAATAAACTGGGAGAAAATTGAGGAAGACAACCTGTGACACTCCTTACAAGCACACATCTGTGCACGTGTACCCACATACGCATGTGCAACCACACACAGGCAAACACACAGCCATCACACACACATGCCAAAAAATTCATTCCTAGTTGTGGAAGAATAATATCCCATTGTGTGGAATATTATTTATCCATTCATCTGTTGACGGACACTTGGGTAATCTCCACCTTTTGACTACTCTGATTCAACGTGATGACTGTTGATGGACAAGTATCTGCTCCAGCCCTGTTTCTTCCAAACTACTGCAATACAGCTCCTGTATTCATCTTTAAAAATGAATATTAGCACTATATGTATCACTCCTACTATAATAAGGCATAGTATACACATATTATTGTGCTGAGATATATGTATGTGTTGTATTATGTACAATAAGCCTATATCAAAGCAGAGAATTATCAAAGTAACATAAAAATTGGCATAGATGAAGGTAATATAAGCAGCCCCAGTAACTCCCAAGTAGCTATTTCTTCCTGAACTCTGCCATGGTGGAGATGGTATGTTGCTCTATTTAGAGGAATGTGTGTTTGACAGACAACCTTGCCCAACCTGCTGGTTCCAAGTTCCTCTGGATCCTTTTTTTTTTTTTTTTTTTTGACAGTCTGATAAAATCTGTGGGTGTTCTCTCCAGAAATTTCCTCCTCCATTATTCAGTATTTCCAGTACAAACTCAGGAGATTCACAGGCTGCAGAGAATCCCACTGGGGAGTGGGGAGAGAGAATCTAAATACCTTCTGGGGTTCTGTTCCCAGATGTTTTCTTTTCTGTTTTCTTGTGTATATGGGTAGAGGGTGAGTGCATGTGTTCTTATGTGTGTATATGTCTGTGTGGGCTCATGTGTGTGTGTGCCAGTGGATAGTCAAGGCTGTCATCAGGAAACATCAACAATCCTGCTTTCGCCTTATTCTTTCTGAGATGGGGTCTCTAATCAAACTCAGAACTCACCAGTAGGGCTAATCAGCTGCCTTGCTCTGGGGATTCCAAGTTTCTGACTTCCAAGGCTGGAATTATAGATAGGTTGGCACAGCTGGCTGGCATTTTACATGGGATCTGGGGAATCAGAACTCTGCTCCTTTTGCTTGCTGAGCCATTGCTTGTCTCTGTTATTTCTTGAAGGAAGGCCGACATTATTGATGGAAAGTAGCAAAGCAAAAATAGATGGAGAGAGTAGGAAGCGAGCTGATTGTGACAGTGATGAGAAAGTGTCCCATAATGATCAAAAGGATAAGACAGGGCTTTGTGTGCCAAGGGAGATGTAAGAGGACCATGTATCCTGGCGTCTAAGGAACCCATGAACCTGGGGTGCGGTGACCGATGGTCTGCTTTGAAGCGATCAGGCGGATGGGTGGGATGATGTCAGATTCCCACTAATGCAGAAAATCACTGAGAGTTTAGGGCTTGGGCGTTTTCTTCTGTCTGGCCCCGCGCCTTGATAAGAAGCAAGTGATTTTCATATTTATTACTTCGTTTAATGCCGTCTTTCTCAATTAGTGTCCAAGCAGGAAAACCAAGACCCCTGTAGGAGAAGCCTGATTAATACAGGGAATAAGGGGCTGGCAAGATGGTTCAGCAGGTAAGGCACCTGCTTGTAAACCTGGCAACCTGAGTTCAATCCCCAGAAGCCCATGTGACAGAAGGAGATAAGTGACTTCCTAAAGTTGTCCTCTGACCTCCGCTTGTGTGTGCCTCAGCATGGTATGTGTACCCTCTCTCTTCTCCTTAGCAATAAATATTAAAAAGAAATTACAGGGGATTGGAATGCAAGTGACCTCGGGGACAAATCAGTCTTTTCACTTGAAAGGAAGGTGGGGGTGCCACTCCCAGGTCAGGGAATTGCTGTCACCCAGAGGCTGATGCATGCAAACCCTACAGTCGCTGGTGAGCAGTAGATGCGGGTGCTAGCCGAGCGGGTGGGGCTCGGCTGCCACCAACGAGCCCCACGCCCAGCGCTGTTACTGACCACCTATCTGTAGACAGAAACAGAGAAGCCTCTTCTTCCCTCGTGCCTTCCTTTCCCTCAGTAGTTGCTTTGGGGACAGCTGAAGGGCAGGGAATGTTCTCTCTCTCTCCCTACCGCTCCTTCCTCTTACAACCCCATTAGAACCCAAATGTTCCACTGGAAGTGGACCCACCATTTATAAGTATCAGCTACCGCACTGGGGAGGACATGGCGCCGTCTCAGCTACTCCACTTTCTCCGGCAGCTGCACCCAGTCCTGAGTCAGTGCCCAGTCACGACGTTCTCCCTGACGACTTGGTCCTCTCTCCAACACAGTGGTTGAGTGTTCCTCATCTGTTATAGCCAGAGAAGCCAAGGTCCACAGAAAACCTGGACTTGCCCAAACGGACCACCCCTGCCATAACCTGCCCATCTGGCCAGCCCCTGCACGGCTGCCTTGGCAACGGCCTGCCCCCTGCCACGCCTCCCCAGCCGGGTGCCGTGGCTCACAGCCGTGTGGGGGTGTCTCTTTCGTGTGTCCACGTGCTCGGGGAACCAGGGCCAAGAAGGGCTGAGTCAGCTGTGACCTCTTCGGGGCTGGTAGCTTCCTCTGTGCCAGGAAATAGGGCATCCCAGGGTTCTGCCAAGAGGGCCAGGATCGGGGAGCTCAGGGTGAGGGCCACTGCTTCTCCTCTGTTCTCCAGGGCGGGGTTCTCGATCACAGAGTTGGTGCTATACTTACCACAAGCATGTTTCCCAGCCCCCAGACTCCATCCATGTGGTGAGACACACATCACTGTTCTTGGAGGAAAGTGCGAGAGAGAATTAGCGGTAGCGTCTGTCCTCGGGCCCATCCCCGTCCCCTGGCCTCAGCTGCTGGACTCCTTTGCCTCCATTGTGATCTTCCTGGTGGCCAGCAGGATGCTCTACTTCCTGAAGCAGCAGGAAGTATCCAGCCCCGAGAAGCCACCAGAATACATTTCTCAGACTGGATTCCACTGACATTTGTGGACAGAATAAATCTTTACCAGGAGGGGTGTGGCTGGCCTGTGTATTTCAGTGTTAAGCAGCAATCAGGACCTGTGCCCACTGAACGCCAATAGCTTTTACCCCCCGGCCCTCTAGTCATGACGATCAAAGATGCCTCTAGACACAGTCAAACGTCCCACGAGGAAGAGGGCAGAGGGGCTCTTGGTTGAGCAGCGCTATTCCTGTCCCTCAAACACGGACGTGCATGCTCTGTGTTGATCATGCTGATCATGGCAAGGATGCTCAGCCTGAAAGAGAAATGCACCTCCTGGAGAGAGAGAGAGAGGGGAGGAGAGAGAGAGAGAGAGAGAGAGAGAGAGAGAGAGAGAGAGAGAGACCCAATCCAGTCTGAGGAAGCTCAAGGGAAACTCTTGGGCTTATTGGAGGAGGATGAACAGTCTAGTTTCTAAGGGGACTTTGCAAGTCGAATGTTCAGATTCTAATCTGGTTCTCCATTCATGGGAGAAGCTAGCTCTTTAATTTCCTGGCTTGTGAAATGAGGACATGAATTGTGTCTATCTTGCAGGGAACTAATGAAAATTTCAATTATTTTTATAATATACTTTATTTTTTAGGACTTGCGGCCAAATTCGAGATGCACACCTGTAGGCACTCGGGAGGCAAAGCCAGGAGAATTGCTTCAAGTTCGAGGACAGCCTGTTCTACACATTGAGTTCCCGGCTGTCATGAACTACAGGACGAGACTCTGTTAAAAAAAAAAAAAAAAGGAATTGGGGGCAGGAGAGATAGCTCAGGGGTTAAGTAAGACTCTGCCTTGTAGGGCGCCGCCCTGCATGCCGCCATTCTAAGATGGCGCCGGTTCCCCTTCTCCTCTCAGGAAAACAAGCCAATGCGCAAGCGCCAGGCCCATTTCCCGCTCTAGCCCTGATCGCAAGACCATCACGCCACCTCGGGTGACACGCCCACTACCAATCAGGTGCTGCCACGTCCAAGACGGGACAGAATCCCTATATAAGGGTGGCGGTTTAGGCAGTTGGGGTCTCCGTGCTGAAAGCTAGTGCTCTCCCTCTCAAGATGCATTAAAGCTTGCTACAGAAGGATCCTGATCGTGTTGCGTCGTTCTTGCTGGCGAGACGAGCAGCGCAAAACAACTGGTGCCGAAACCCGGGAACCACATCGTCCGCACCGTCGGAGACCCCCTGGTGACAGGGAGGGTTCAGAACTGTAGCGCAGACTACGCCTCGGAAAGGTATGTTCACTCTTTCACCTTCCTAATTCAAAATGATCGAGCTTCCTGAAATTCTTGCAATAGTAATCCTGATATCCTTCACTCTCTTTGTTTTCTGTTTTCGTTATTGTTGTGATCTTATTTGGAAAATGATAAAAAACTGTCTTGAAGTCGAAAACTGCGAAAAAGCCCGATCGGCAGGACAGCTCACTTTAGAAACAGTGCAAGAGGGCATGTCAGAATCTGAGCGTAGTGAGAGGATGGGTGCGCGCAAAAAAGAACCCCAAACCGTCATAAGTGAAAAAGGACCTCCCAGACAACCTAATAAGGATAGGGAGAGAAGAAAAGTGAGTAAAAACAAACTTACCAAAGAGTCTGACAAAGATAAAGAAAGAGAACTAGATAATGCATCTAATCCCCCAAACAAAAAACCAGGTTCATGGTGGGAGCCCATATATGACCCCACTTCAAGACCTAGGTTATATCCAACCCAAGAGCTTGCCGCTCTCAGTTTTACCTCCTCTGATGATGAAGATTCGAGGATAAACACAGAGGATGAGGCCGAGCTTGAAGAAGCGGCTGCCGCATATGACCCAGAGGAATGGCGCCCTCTTCATAGACAGCCTATGAAGGAAAGACCTCTAATGGTTGTCCCTTCTGCTCCGCCTCCTTTTGCACCCTCTGCTTCACGATTACCCAAACAGACTCGCCATAAACTCAGCCTTGCCTTTCCAATTTACGAGGGAGAGACGGGGAGAGTTCATGCTCCTGTTGATTTTAATCAGATTAAAGAACTGGCTGAGTCCGTTAGAAAATATGGGCCTAATGCAAATTTCACTATAATACAGCTAGATCGCCTAGCCTTACATGCACTAACGCCCACTGATTGGCAAACCATCGCTAAGGCTGCATTACCTACTATGGGTCAATACATGGAATGGAAGGCCTTATGGCATGAAGCAGCACAAAACCAGGCTAGGATTAATGCCTCTTCGCTGACCCCTGAACAAAGAGAATGGACCTTTGAGCTATTAACCGGTCAAGGCCCGTTTACTACTGATCAGGCTAATTTTCACTGGGGTGCTTATGCTCAAGTTTCCAGTACAGCTATTAGGGCCTGGAAGGCTCTTAACAAAAAGGGAGAAACAGGAAATCAGCTTACAAAAATTATACAGGGGCCCCAAGAACCTTTTTCTGAATATGTGGCTAGGATAATGGATGTGGCTGGAAAGATTTTTGGTGATCCAGATACTATAGCTCCTTTTATAGAACAAATAATCTTTGAACAAGCCTCACAGGAATGCCGCAATGCTATAGCTCCCAGAAAAAACAAAGGTTTACAAGATTGGCTTAGAGTATGTAGAGAAATAGGGGGCCCGCTGAGTAACTCTGGACTCGCGGCGGCTATTCTCCGAGCACAGCAGCACCCCCTCATGAAAAACAATGGTCGCTCCTGCTACAATTGTAAAAAACCTGGCCACTTTGCAAAAGATTGCCGCGAGGCTAAAAGAGAACAAAAACCCCTTACTCTGTGCACCAGGTGTCAAAAAGGATATCACCCTGTTAAACAGTGCAGGTCAATAAGAGACCTGAAGGGCAATCTTTTGCCTCCTCAAGAGGTCTCCTCTGAGCCAGAACAAAAAAACGGGTCAATGGGCCCCCGGCCCCGGGGCCCCAAGAAATACGGGACCCATTTTGTCAAAACCGAGAACCCAGAAATTCCTCAAAACCAGCCACAAGATTGGACTTGCACTCCGCCGCCACAATCTTATTAATGCCTCAATTGGGTGTTCAAGCCGTCCCTCTTCAGCCTCTACAACCTCCCCTACCCAAACAAACTATAGGTCTAATAATTGGAAGAGGCTCTCTAACCGCTCAGGGGTTGATAGTTCACCCTGGTCTGATAGACAACCATCATACCTCAGATATTCGACTCTTATGCTCCAGCCCCCAGGGTATCTTCTCTATTCAAAAAGGAGATCGAATCGCTCAAGTCCTTATTCTTCCGGCCCCAGAAAAAACGACCTCCTCACAACCGATGCCCATGGGATCTTCCGGACCTGACATGGCTTATTTGACCTTAACCTTAAATACACGTCCAAAACTTGTTCTCACTATAAACAATAAAGATTTTGAGGGTATCCTTGATACTGGAGCAGACAAGAGTATCATCTCCACTTATTGGTGGCCACAACACTGGCCCATAAGTAAATCCTCCCATTCCCTTCGAGGCTTAGGTTATCAAGATAGCCCTAACATGAGTACTAATAGACTTAAATGGAAAACAAATGAAGGTAAAACGGGATGGTTCACTCCATATGTTTTGCCCTTGCCTGTTAACCTCTGGGGAAGAGATATCATGTCTCAATTGGGTTTAACCCTCACTAGCGAGTTCCCCACTCATGTTAGAGACATGATGGAAAAAATGGGTTACAATGAGGGTCAGGGGCTGGGACGTTATAATCAAGGTGACTCGTGTCCTCTTTCACCCAAGATAAAATTAGATCGGGCCGGTTTAGGTTTTTTCTAAGTGCCACTGAGGTAATCCAGCCCATACCTTGGATAACGGAGGTTCCTGTATGGGTTCCTCAGTGGCCTCTAACCTCCGAAAAACTCCAGGCTATGATAGACATTGTCTCTGAACAACTTTCATTAGAAACAGGACTTTGTCATTGCCTGGTAGTCTCTGTTTTGTCATCGAAACCTCTCAGGTTTCCTCTTCCTGCATAACGCTTTATAATCAATCTTTTGCACAGCTTGGTGCGACTGTTAAAGACAAACCCAAGGTTGGTAATAAAGCTGTTTTTAGGGCAAATTCCACAATTCTGTTCGGCTGGTGGCCAACAGCCAACTTTTCAAACTCGCTCCTCTTGTCCCCCCAGCCTAGGTTTGCTCCTTTCTGCAAAGGAGCTAGAGATGACCAGTCCATATTACCCTGGACTGGTTGTCAAGCACGAGTGGCAGGCATGATTCATGATACGTTTACTTTTTCGCCTCGTATAGGCTCCTCTGTTGGTAACTTTACATCAAATGACCCATGGAGCGTTGATGCTGATCCTTTTAATATATGGCTTCTTTGTGGAATTAATGGTAGCTGTACTGATCTAATCCCCCTGTCAATGCTTTTGGGGGGCGCTGTAGGGTCTGCTGAGTTAAGCTATAATCAATCTGACTCTGATAATATTCTATCTGACCGTTTCAAACTTAAACAAAGGTTCCCTCCAACCGCTGTCTGCGTGTGGCCTCCTTTTATTTGGATAGTTAGTAACAATGCCACCTCCTCCACTATAGATTGTAGTAATAAGCAATGCTCTTATACCCTTTGCTGGAACGCAAGTACCCACTCTTTGGCGGTTGTGGCACGAATGCCTCGCTTTGTCCCTGTTCCCATTGAAGCCCCTAGTTCACTGTCACTGTTTCGATCAAAAAAGAGACTTTGGGATCACCGCTGCTATTGTCAGCATTGTAGCCACCGCGGCCGTTGCCGCTTCACTTACGGCCTCGGCTTTGGCGTTGTCAGGGACTGTCAAGGCAGCAACAACTATCAATGAGCTGTCCTCCTCAGTCTCCTTAGCTATGGACAAACAGCAGTCGGCAAACACCCAACTACAAGGAGGACTGTTGCTGGTTAATCAACGTATTGATTTGGTTCAAGAACAAGTAGATATACTGTGGCAATTAGCACAGTTGGATGTGAAAGAAAAATGTCTGGGTTATGCATCACCTCTGTACAATACAAAGAATTCACAGCTGCTGCTAATTTGTCCAAGTCCCTTTCTCAGTTTATGTTACAGAACTGGACCCATGAATTTGAACAGACGCTACGAGAACTCAGAGTCGCCATTGTGCACGTCAACTCAACCCGCCTTGACCTATCTCTGACGTCGGGATTCGCCTCCTGGATTTCCTCAGCTTTTTCCTACTTCAAGGAATGGGTGGGGGTGGGACTATTTGGAATTCTGTTCTGTCTCGGTCTGGCAATATTGTCTTGGCTCTTCTGTAAATTTTCTAACAGGGCCAAACGAGAAAAAAATCATGGTCACTCAGGCACTTATGGCCTTAGAGCATGGGGCCTCTGCTGAGATCTGGCTTGCAGCATTAAAGCAAGAATAAAGGTTGATCGCCGGCCAAACAGCTCATGCACCCTCAGCACCTTTGTTGCATTGCACGAGGACGAGTGTCTGGCATAGGCAGCCCACACAGGTTGACGAGCAAAGCATCGCACAGAGTTTACTCTGGAAAACACGCCATCTTGCAAAAGGGTTACCTGCCCCAGAATCCCTTCCTCACAAAATTGGCAGGACGAATTTTTCATGAGGATTTGGCCTCTGTTTTCGCCTGAGTTGGGCGGTCACCTCATCGCTATCATATTTGATAAGAAAGGGGGAGATGTAGGGCGCCGCCCTGCATGCCGCCATTCTAAGATGGCGCCGGTTCCCCTTCTCCTCTCAGGAAAACAAGCCAATGCGCAAGCGCCAGGCCCATTTCCCGCTCTAGCCCTGATCGCAAGACCATCACGCCACCTCGGGTGACACGCCCACTACCAATCAGGTGCTGCCACGTCCAAGACGGGACAGAATCCCTATATAAGGGTGGCGGTTTAGGCAGTTGGGGTCTCCGTGCTGAAAGCTAGTGCTCTCCCTCTCAAGATGCATTAAAGCTTGCTACAGAAGGATCCTGATCGTGTTGCGTCGTTCTTGCTGGCGAGACGAGCAGCGCAAAACACTGCCTCACAAGCAGTAACACCTGAGTCTGGACCTCAGGTCCCACGTAAAAATGCCAAGCAGAAATGGTGGCGGTCTGCATTTCCGGTCCTGGTGGGCATCCCAGAGTGAAGCAAAAAGGAGGTAGAACCAATCTAGATTGATTCCCAAAGTCTCTCTCTGTCTCTGTCTCTCTCTGTCTCTCTCTTTCACACACACACATTTAAAAAAGGCTGGGGGATGCAGCTTGATTGGTAGAACACTTGCTAAGCATGGATGAATCCTGGTTTGATCCTGGTACTGTATAAACTTGGAGTCGTGCTACATACATACAATCTTAGCACTCAAGATGTGGAGGCAGGAGAATAAGAAGGTCAAGGATATGGTCAACTACATAATAAGCTTGAGGTCTGCCTAGGATACATTTCGTCCTGTTTGAGAGAGAGAAAAAAGAAAAATTGAAAAGCGTAGAGTTCTCTTCTGTGTCACAGCCAGTCTCCCCACTGACATTTACTATAAGGAATGAACCAATGTAGACACGTTATTACTAACTGAGGCCAGGCTAACTCCAATTTCCTGAATTTTTACCTAATCTCCTCTCTCTGGGCAGGATCCTGCCAGAGTGTCTCTTGGGCTCCTCTTGCCTGTGATCGTTTCTTTGACTTATTTTTGGTGACCTTGAAGGATCTGAGAAGCACTGGCAATAATACCCCACTAGTGGAATTTGTTTAATGTTGTCATGACTCCACAGGGATTATGTGTTCTGGGTGTGAGGCCCGCAGAGGTAAGGTGTGCCTCTCCTGACGTCATAGGTCACTACTCACATTGACCTCAGTTGCTCATCAGGTTTCTCCAATGCCCTTCTGCCCACAGCTGGTGGGAAGGAAGGCGGCCATGGGCTGTCTGCAGTTAAGGACTGGGGTGAGGGGAGGATCTCATTGAGTTGTAAAGATGGGATGGTTAAGAAATTTAAGGGTTAGGGATGTAACTCAGTGATACCAGGTGGGAGTACATGCCTAGAAACCCAACACTAGGGGAGGCAGAAGGAAGGAGGTTCCTGGCAAATTTGAAGCCAGCCTGGTCTACATTATACAGTAAGTTTCAGACCAAGTGAAGCTGCATAATAAAACGCTTTCTCAAAAGAGAAAAAGAAAGGGACTGGAGAGGTGGCTCAGGGGTTAAGCCTCCGCCTTGCAGGCGGAAGGTCCTGAGTTCGGATCCCAGATCCCACGTATAGACACAAGGCGGAAACGGGGGCGGCCTGCGTTTCTGGTCCTGGTAGGGCGGAGCCTGTGAATCCCGGGGCGGAAGGAGGTGGAGGCGTCCATGGTGGTTCGCGAATTCGTCCGTGGTTCTACACACACAGAGACACACACACGCGCGCACATACACACACACACACACACACACACACACACACACACACATACACACGCACATGCCCACAGTTGAATAAATAATAAAAAAAAAGAAGAAAAAGAAAAAGCGATTGAGATGGCTCATTGGATAAAGGCACCTGTGTACCTGTACAACCTGGTGACCTACATTTAATCCCTGGCAACCTGTGTTCCATCCCACATGAGCCCACACAATGGAAGGAAAGATTCTCCAAATGTCCTCTGACCTCCACAAGTGTGCTGTGGTATGTGCATTCTCTCTCTCCCTGTCTCTCTCTCTCTCTCTCTTTCTTGCAAGTGTGTGTGTGTGTGTGTGTGTGTGTACACCAGAGAGTATTTAAATGTGTGTGTCTATGGAGGCCCAAGGATGACTTCAGGAATCACACTGCATTGCTTTGCCTCCTTATTGCCTTCCGGGCCCTGAATTACAGGTCACGGCTGTATCCACTGTGCATTTTTACATAGCATCTGGGGATCTGAACTCAAGTTCTTTCCCTTTCAAGGCAAAAGCATTAACCCCTAAGCCATGTTTCCAGACCCCTTCCCTTTCTCTCAAATATTTAAAAGGAAAGAAAAGATAGAAAAGTAAAAGAAAAAAAATGAAAGCAAAACTTAAAAGTCCTAGAGCATTACCTGACATGTGGTGAGTCCTGTTTTTATGATACTGGAGTTCTGAAGGGAAGACTGAATGGTCCCAGAAAAGAAAACATGTAGCTGGGCATGTGGCACTCGCCCGTGATCCCAGCGTTCCCGAGGCCCAGGCTACCTAGGGAGACTCTGTCTCAAAACAAAACAAGACAGAACAAAGCATGCTTAGGATCACATGTCAGTTGGCACATTTGTACTGTGGTACAAAATGTCCCAGAAGTGCATGAATATGTCACCATGCTTGGTCCAAGGAACTTTGCAGATGCGATGCAGGAAACAAACCTAGAAATGAGAAGATTTCCCCGGAATGATCCAGATGGGCCACTGTAACCCTTAAAAGCTGGGCAGCTGGGGCTGGAGAGGTGACTCGGGAGTTAAAGCCTTTACCTCACAAGCAAAAAGACTGAGCCGAGATCCCTAGATCACAGATAGAAAAAAAAAAAAAAAGCTGCGTGCATGTGTGGGCGGCCCGCAATTCCAGCCCTGGAAGATGGAGCCTGGGAAACCCCAGAGCAAAGCAGTAAGGAGGTAGAGCCATCCGGGATGATTTCAGCTGTCTCCCTCGGGCCTCCACAGGCGCACACACTCAAGTACCTCTTATACACTCGTCCACACACAAGTGTGCATACACACGCATGCATGCATGGAAAAAATCTGAGTACATTTTGTGTCTGCCATCAGAGAGCCTGGCGACAAATGTTCAGAGACCAGTGGTGTGACAAGGACTCGACCTTGTCTTCCAAGTGCCCCCAGAAAGGCACCAGCCCCTACACCTTAGGTTTGCTTTGGCAGATCTGAGTTGGATCTCTGACCTAAGGATCATAAAATGACAGATTTACAGGGCTTAGTGCCGCTGACATCATGATAATTACAGCAGCCACGGGAAATGAGCGTGTGGAGCCAGCAAGCTGAGCTGCATGTGGACACGGGTGTTGGGAGACAATTTTTACTCACCTGCGCTTGAGCAGCCTGCCTCCTCCATAGCTCGGCTCTTAACAACGATGGTCACCGAAACACTGATGCCAGGTCTGTCTGGTACACACCTGTCATGCCAGTACTGGAGGCTAAAGCAGGAGGATTACAAGTTCCCCGAAGATCTGCATCATACAATGAGGATCCCAAGACAAAAACAAACAAACAAACAAAAAAAACAAAAACAAAAAAAACTCAGTCAGTAAAGGCATTTTCTTGAAAACCTGGTGACTTGAGTTCAATCCCTGGAAACCTATGTCGTAGAGGAAGAGAACTGACTTCTGAAAATGTCCTCTGACCTGCATTCACGCTTTATGGCATACATGCTCTCTCTCTCTCTCTCTCTCTCTCTCTCTCTCTCTCTCTCTTTCTGTGTCTATCTCTGTATCTCTCAAATCAATAAAATCCATCCTAAGAAAAGCCCAACATGGGACAGAGAGATGGCTCAATGGTAGAGTGATTGCTGTGCAAGCATTGAAGATTAGCAACTTGTGACAAGCCAAATGAAGCTCTTTATGAAGCCAAAGATTCCCCTGAATCTAAAGACTTAGCTGAAGGAGGTGCACTTGCTGTCTCAGAGCCCCCCTTTCCCAATAGGTATGGATGCCACCTCGATTTGCAGACTCGCCTCTGAGGCTTGGATGTTGACAGCTGCCGCCTGACCCGAGTTCCCACAGAACTCCTTCTCCTCACAGAAGAATGTGCAAGTTTGGCAGGGTGAATTCAGATCTCAGAAACACGTGAGCGATGCGTGTATCAGTTTCTCTGTCACTGGTGGAATTCCCTCTGTGCCGGGGAGACCAAGGTGACCCAGAGGTATTTGTGTCTGGAGAAGGGATGTGAGAATGTGTGAGTTTCCCCCTGTCCCCACCTCCAACTGAAGAGATGGAGGGATAGAAGAAGGAGAGTGGCACAGTCGGAGGGATCAGGTGAATGAAGGGATAGGAAGCAGGGTCCAAAAACTAGGGGATTGCCAAGAAGACGGAGGCAAACCTACTGAGAGTATCTGCAGGGCCCGAAACTGTCAGAACTGCCCCTGCTGGTCCGTGGCCCGCCCCTTCCTGCTCACATCTCCAGTGGTCCTGCGGTCCAGGGGCCTCACATTGGTGAGTGAGCACATCCCAACCACATAGCCAAGTTCTGCTCACACCCTCCACCTCTCCACTGCCCTGCAGCTGCCCCTGGCACCCCTCACAATAGGCAAAGAAGCCAGGCTAGGTGGGGGGGAGGCCTTGATCCCTGCACTTGGGAGGTGGAGCCAGGAGATCAGGAGTTCAAGGTCATCCTCTGTGACATAATGAGCTTAAGGCCAGCCTGGGCTATGTGAGACCCTGTCTCTAAAAGAGGGGCTCCATAGTTTGCTGAGAGGCAATTGAGGGTTAGTACTGGATGATAGGGAAGGAGAGCTACTTTCCTCAATGGTATATCATTCAGCAAATTCCCAGGCACTGCCACTGAAGGCAACCCAGATGAACCTCAGTGGGCCTCACATGCAGAAAGATGTGAATTAGGGGGACACTAGCAGGGAAGAAAAAGGCTTGTAGTGTGGAAAGGAAGGGTCAGCCTTGGCTACATCGTGAATGCAAACCAGCCTGGGCTACACAAGACCCTATTCCAGAAGCAAACCCTAAATTAATTAATTGATATAAATAAATTAATGACAATGATGTTTGTACAACTCCATGAATATTATCAAAAGGCTTTTAATTGCAGGGGCTTTTTTTTTTTTTTCTGAATTGCACATTTCGAATGGGCAAATTGTGTGGTGTGTGAATTTTATCTCGATAAACTGTTACCAGAAGACATGGCCACATGCTGCATCACATAAGCATCCCAACAGACTTAGAGGAGGGGCTGGGGCAGAGCTCAGTGGAGGAACATCCGCTCAGCCCATCGCTAGTACCACTGAAACCAACTCTGAGAAGGTGTGTAGGGAGGCGGATGGAGGGGAAGGAGCCAGTGGAGGTTGAAGCCCCTCTGAGGCTTCTGGGAAGGTTTGGTTTCTGGCACTATGTGGACCCGTGATCAGGAGAGTTGTGGATGCAGTGAGCTGGGCTGGGCGGAGCAGGGCGCAGGAGGCAGGGAGGGCGTGGCCATCACAGAGCCGGCTCTCAGGACGGTTGGCAGGAAGACCAGGGTCTCGGGGGAGGAAGGAGAGAGGGAAACTTCCGTGTGTTGGTGTTTAGAAGACGGCCCACAGGAGTATTTTAATATTTTAGGGGAGAGTCTGTGGAGAGACTGAGAAATTAGGGGAGTGGGGAGGAAATGAAGAAAACATAGGACCCCAAAGAATCATTTGCCCTTCCTCATTGGGGATAGGATGATTTCAGAAAAAAGGAGTCTAATGTTCTCTGAAATTATTACACTTATTGAGGACTCTCCACAGGCCAAGGTAAACATGGGATTCCTTACTTGCTACTCAAAACAAGCCTTCAGGACAAAACGGCTACTGTCCCATCCAAATTGATGGTTAAGGAAGGCCATGGCACAGATAGATTTGTAACTGGTCTAAAGTGATACTACATGGTTCATATGCTGTCTTTAGATTCACACAGAGAGCTTCTGCCCCACAATCGGCCTGTCACAGCCATACATACAAAATAAATGTATTATAGCAACCAAACTAGACTATGGTCTCTGGCCACAGGGAAGTAACAGAGACCGAACTTATTCTCCTGACTTCAAAGATTAGGATTCTAGATTTGTGTCATAGTTAGGCACAGGTATCAACTTGAGAGTTTGCGCTCCGGGCACATTTGTAGAGAATTAATGGTTGAGTTAAGCCCAGAGCAAACCTGCAAGAGATTGTCTAGCTGATGGGGAAGGCCCAGTCCATGGTGGGTGGGCTAGGCCCTAAACAGGTGAATAAAATACTGAGAGCTGGTTGAGGAAGTTGGCATCCTTCTGTTCACTTGGCCAGACATGCTGGTCTGGCAAGTAAAGATCATCCATCTCTCAGCTGCTATGTGGTGATGGTGTGGCCAGTTCCCTTGCCTCTCGTCAAGCTGGACTGAGAACTGTAACCGGACTGTCAGTAAGGAAATAAATCCCTTGTTCCCTTAAGCTGTTTGATAGTCATTTATTGGCAACCATGCGGGCGAACTGCAGCAGGGGTGTAGCTCAGCTGGTGGAGTGGCTTGCCATATGCAGGAGGCCCTGGGTTCCAACCCCAGCTCCACATAAATCAGGCATAGTGGTGTGTGCCTGTAGTCTCAACACTCTGGAGGTGGAAGTGGGAGGATTGGAAGTTAAAGGTTATGGGCTAGGGAGGCAGTTCGGTGGGCAAAGCACTTGCCCTGCAAGAGCAAAGACCAAGTTTGGAGCCCCAGAACCCACCTAAGCAGATGGGCAGCTGTAGTGGCTGCCTGTAGTCCTCAGGAGGGTTAGCATCAAGCAGTGAGTTCAAATGAGAGACCAGCCTCAAAAAATAATGTGGAGAGTGATTGACAGAGACCCCGATGTCAACCTTGGGCTTCCACACTGATACATGTGTTCTGTGTATGTGCACTCCCCCACATGTGTGTGCACACACACATGCTTAGATGCATACACCCATGCATAAACATCCACTAATTTTTTTTAATTAAAAAGAAACAAGTTCAAGCTCATCACACAACAGTGCCTGTCATCAGGATAAGTTTCAGAGCTGTCCCCCTCTGGATAAATCACTAAGCCAATCAAACAGCCTGATGTTCGACCCTGAGCCGAAAGCACCATCTCCTTTCCTTAAAGGAAGTACAAAGTACCACGTCATTCTTAGCTAAGTAGAGGGTTCGAGACCAGAGTGGGCTACCTGAGACCCTGTCTATCAAAAACAAAGAAGAAAATAGAACTCCAGATAAAACACATGAGGTAGTGACTTGGATTCTCAGAGGACTATGACCTCTGAGGAGACAAAGCACGGAGATTAGTCTCAGGATTGGCCAGGCTGCCCACATGAGTTAGCGCCCTGCCTGTGGCCGCTTCACGGTCGTGTTTCACATCTCGTAATAACAATAAACCCAGCTTGGGCGGTTTGTTGGTTTGTTGATGGAAAAGACAGGTGTAAAGTTCAAGAAGTCGCAGTGTGAGAATTTGCTGATGTGTAGATGAATAGCTGCCTGGGTGTCTCCTTCCGTCTTTGCCTGAGCATTGAGCAATACATGGAGTTCATGCACTGCTGGGTTAGTCTGCGTTCCTAACAGAACGGTAAGACCTTTACACTACGGAGGGGGTACAATCCTCAGAAGGAGGTCACCTTAGCTGGAGTCTAAAGTAACTTTAGACTAGCAGCTAGTCTGTCTCTGAAAAATCCGGTTCCAAGTATGCTAATTGGGTGTTAGTGAAATATAAAAATCCATCTCTCCACAGGAACGCAGTCAAACCCAACACCAAAGAACGTCACTTCCGCAATGTCCCACACCCACACTGCAAATCCAAATCCCTTACAAACACACACGCCAAAGTCCTCCACAGAGGTTAGAAAATTAACTCCTCAGTTAGTAGTGTTAACACACCTAAAACCCTGGGTTCCAAGTATGTCTGTAGCCCCAGCACTCGGAGATGGAGGCAGGAGGAAAAAGAGAGGTGCGTGGGGGGGGTATGAAAGAGAGAGGAGAGGGAAAGAGAGGAGGGAGGGAAAAAAAGAGAGAGAAGGGAAGAAAAGAGAAGATGTTAGTCCGTGGCTGAGAGAAGTCGGCTGGTATTTCTGAGCGCTCGGTTAGCCCCTGTCACCCTCTGAATGGAAGCCGGTGCCACTGGGCAACCTTAAAAATAAATGCGGCAGAGACAAGGGAAGACAAGACTGTCCATCCAGACACTGCTGGTTCAGAGCCAGAGCCAGACCGGGCTGGGCAGGGATTCCAGATCGGCTGCACTAAACTGAGATCCTTCTCCCTGAGGGAATCTGAAGCGTTTAGGACTGAGCTGGTAGCGGGCCTGCTTAGCCTCTAGGAAGCCTGGGTTCCATTGCCGGTACTGCATCAAAACAGGGGCATGGGGTCTAGAGAGATGGCTCAGGGGTTAAGCCTCTGTCTCACAAGCAGAAGGAGCTGAGTTCAAATCCCAGATCCCAGGTAAAAATGCCAGGCAGAAATGGCAGCAGCCTGTACTTTCAGCCCTGAAAGGCAGAGCCTGGGAAATCCCAAAGTAAAATAATAAAAAGGTAGTCCCTTGGGACTCCACAGGCACACACGGTGCCTCTGATACACACACACACACACACACACACACACACACACACACACACACACGCACACACACACGCACACACACGCAAAACAAAAGAAAAAAGAAAAGAAAAGCAGGAGGATGGCTGAGGCTTGTAATCCCAGCACTAGGGAGGTGGACGCAGGAGGATCAGAGGTTTAAGATCTTCTGCTATATTACAAGTGTCAAACCAGCCTGGGCTACTTGAGACCTTGCCTCAAAAACAAACAAACAAACAACAATCAGGAATTTGAACTGATGAGAAGCTACTTTTTCGTGTGTCTAAGCCCCACTAGGTCCACTGCTTCCAACCATGTTCAGGATTCTGGTGACACAGTCCCCATGGTTTGTGAAATACTTGCACCGGGGCAGGTGCTACTCTAATGGTAAAGAGAAACTCGCACCAACTCCCTCCCGCCATTTCTCTTACCATGTGCGCTGGGCACACTGCTGCCAACGTGACCCATGACGAGCTCTCTCTCTGTCAGGTCCCTCTCCCCGCCAGAGGGCATCTGTGTCTCCCCCTCCCCCTCCACATTCCGGGCTAGCCTTGAGACCTGCACTGACCGACAGAATATGCCAGAAGTGGTGCCGAGCCAGTGTCTGCCCAAGTTTTAGTTGTCTGTGTTCAGACAGCCTGTACTTCTGGACCTAGAAGACGGAGCCAGAGAAACCCCAGAGCAAATTTATGCAGAGGTAGAAGAAGCAAGGTGGGAAATCATGCTTGGGCTTTCCCAGGCACACATGATCATATGCCTCCTCCTCTTCCTCCCCCTCCTATTACTACTACTATCACTATTCCCACACACATACATGGGGGGGAGCAACACCACCAAGAATGCTATGAAGATGAACGAATAACTTTGAATAGTTTCAGCTGTGGATTGCTACAAGAACCCTTCCAAATCTTAGCTGACACGAAGCAGCATTACTTCTGCGTCTGGGAGGGGGGCAGGCCCTCTGCCCCTCGTTCTGGCTATATCCAGCTGGGGCGGCTGGAATGGGTGTTTTTTTTTTCCTCCAGCAAGGAGACTTGTGTGGTAGGAATCCAGGCTCCATCAGCAAGATTATCTCAAAACCTGGGCTGGAGAGGCCAGTGCCCAGAACTCAGGAGGCTGAGGCAGGAAGACCAAGGTTACGCAGCCGAATTCAGTCTCAACATCCAGACAACTAAAGGGCAGACACTGGTTTGTCATGACTTCTGGTATATTCTGTTGGTCAGGGCAGGTCTCAACACTAGCCCAGCTCAGCTAACGGATCTACCCACCGTGAACTGTGACTTTCTATGTCAATTATATAATCTCTCACGCACTTGCTCAGGGTTTATCTTAACTAAACAACTCTTCAGCAGATGTGCCTAAGGCCTCAGCTTTCAATCGTCAGGTGGGCGCCCTTATCTAGCAGGTACCTCCCAGCTTGCTAGTCTGCCAGTTCCAACCAGTTCTCTCTCTGTTTTATTCATCTACTCAGGAATGATCCCACCGCTATGGGCTGGGTTTTCCCCGCATCAAGTAGATAATCTCCTGCAGGAGATTTGTGTGCTCACAGGCCCGCATTAACTACTTCCTCCTTGCAGATGTGCTCAGTTCTCACTGGTCAAGCTGGGGTCTGCATAACAGCCACAGGTAGGACATGGGTATAGCTTGAGGGTATAGCCTGTGTGGAGCCTTGGGAGAAGAAAGGAAGTTTCTGGTCCAGGTGTTTGAGATGGAGCAACGGCACAGAGGGTGGATATCTGAGGTGTCCCACTGAGCGTCTGCCCATCCGAATGCAGAGATGGAGGAAGGCCAACGGTAACACTCTCAGCTCACAGGAGAGGTTTAGGTGGGGGCTGGTGAGATAGCTCAGTGGATAGGGCCCCTGCTCACAAACCTGGTGACCTGAGTTCGATCCCCAGATAACTCACATGGTGGAAGGAAAGAACTGACTTTCAAAAATGGTCCTTTGATCTCTACCATCTCCATCTGTGTGCCATGGCATGCATGCATGCTCTCTCTCTCTCTCTCTCTCTCTCTCTCTCTCTCTCTCTCTCTCCTTCTCAAATAATAAAGAAAAAGAGAAGTCCAGGCAGGCATTAGTTTCTGCCTAGTGTAGGTGGTCTTTGGAAGGCAGACACCTCCTGCTTGCCCAGCAAGGAAGCTCCTGAAGATCCTGACCAGACATTGTGGGGTCCGTTCTTGGCTGCAGAGAAGCAAGTTTGACGATTTCAGTAGCAGCCTCCTGATCCTCAGGTGGAAGTCAGAGGCGTCCTTGAACTGTCGCTCCTGAGGGGTCCTGAACACCACGGTCCCCATTGCCACCTGCTCCTCAGCTGCCGCTGTCTCAGCTCGGCAACATGACAAATGCTGGAGGGAACCACACGTCCCTCCTACGTTCTCTTCTTCCTTTTTTTAAAATATTTTTTATTATTTATTCAATTATGCGTGTATGTGTATGTATATGTGTGTGTGTATGTGTGTGTGCATGTGTGTGTATTGTATGTGTCTGTGTGTAGAACCACGGACAAATTTGGGAACCACCATGAACGCCTCCACCTCCTCCTTGTTTACTCTGCCCTGGGATTCACAGGCTCTGCCCTACCAGGACTGGAAATGCAAGCCGCCCCCGCTTCCACCCGGCGTCTAAACGTGGGGTCTAGGACCCGAACTCAGGACCTTCCGCCAGAGAGGCTTAATCCCTGAGTCACCTCTCCAGCCCCGCCTGTCTTCTTCCTTAATCACTTTCCACCTCACTCATCGAGGCAGGAGGGCTTGATGGACCGGGAACTCACTGATTAGGTAGTCTTAGGCAGCCGACTTGCTCTGGGGATCCCTATTTCCACATTCCAAGTGCTAGATTACAAGAAGGGCCACCACACCCACCTGATATTCACATGGGTGCTGGGGGTCTAAGCTCCAGTCCTCCCACTGTGCCTCAAGTGCTTACCCCCTGAGCCCTTTCCTCAGCCCCTGCGCTGTGTTTTTCTCCAGTGCTGGGGACTGAACACAGGGTCTCCAGCAGGCCAGACAGTCACAGCGCCACGGAAGCCCTGCCTCTCCTCTTTCTGCTCCCCGACTTCTCTGGAAAATGCCTACCCAGAGCAGTGGCTTTCTTCCCATACCTGTCACTGCTCTGCAGCTTTTGGGGTGGCCTCTGCTTGCTGCAGGAGCTCTGGATAGAGAACCCACAGGCTGAGCCACCTCTCCAGCCCCACCTGTCTTCTTCCTTAATCACTTTCCACCTCACTCATTGAGGCAGGAGTTGTAGGCCGGGAGCTCATTACCCGAGCATCAGGGGTGTGTCCTTTCTCCTCTGTGTTCTAACCCAGTGGTGGCGATGTAGCTCAGTGGTAGACAGACTGTTTGCCTAGCATGCATGAGGCCCCTTGATTCCATCCCCAGTACTGGGGGAAAAAGACGGAAACAAGAAGACTTCCCTCCCCAAGATCCACCCATGAATATGTGATTCAGAACCCACTTGCCTTCCCGGCCCTGAGTCAGGTGACCACATCACCTGTCAAAAGGGCCTGTTGTCTGTCTGAGTGGGCTTGTAAAAGGGGTTTCTTTTCCTGGGGTGACCGACTCTCTCCCAGACATTATTCCTTCTTCCTTCTTAAAAGTACCACGCCTAGGACGGTGACCTATGAAGCTGCCCGGGGCAGGGAAATATGAAAGGTGGAAAAAAGAACACGCGGAGATGGAAACACAGAGAACAGCTGGGCAAAACAGGCGGGAAAAACCACGGTCTCCCAAGGGAGAGCCTAATGAGCCACCGTCCACCTCCACCCCCACCCCACTCCCAGACTTTATTTATAATCAGGGGGCTGGGAATCTGCATGCAAATCCGGACGTGGGACTTCTGATTGGCAGGAAGGAGAGGTAGAAATATGGGAAAGCTTCCCTGCTTCTGGGGCGCTCTTGGAGGCCAGTCTGACAGTCGGAGAATCAACATCCTGACATTTATCATAGACCAAAGGGAGTTTAATACACGGGACATCTCCAGTCTCCACAGGAATCCTATGGTCTCAGGTAGTGGCCTTGTCCCGACAGGAGCTCCAGAATACTAGCAGGTGGGAAGCCAGTGGGTTTCTGTGCTTCCGTTTTCCATGGAAAGCTTGTGATTGCAATTCCTCTCAGTCTTCCATACTTTTCATTTGTTTATTATAAATCAAGAAATGAGATTTCCTTTTCATCAGTCAGCACCCCAAACACCCCTTTCCACTAGCTGGCTCTCTGCAGGCTTGCAGAGAATTCTACTCCAGCCAAAGCACCAACCTGCTCTGCTAAGCTTGGCAAAGCTGAACCCCTCATCCTCAGCCTCTCCTGTTCCCCAGACACAGCTCAATTTCTTTCAGAAAAAGAGAGAGAGAGAGAGAGAGGAAAAGCAAGCGTGCTACAGGACATATGTGAAGGCCACAGGACAACCTAATTCCATGTGGGCTCTGGGGACCGAACTCAGATCTCCAGGTTTATACCCACTGAGCCATCTTGCACCCCAGGTGAATCTTCTGAGCAGGTACTCCTGCCTTGCAGCATCCCAGGAAAGAGACTTGATAGGGAGGGGCTCCCTCCTGCGGCTCCTGCCTCCCTGAGGAATGGGGATGCGGGGAGGGGGAGTCACACTCTGCAATGGTGTAGCTTCTGATAAATTGCCCCTGCTCAAGGAAATATACCCCATCCACACTCATGCAGCAAACCCTAATTCAATGTGGTGCGCTACAGAAAAGCAAAACAAAGGATGGAGTTGGGGGGGGGAGTGAGGTGGCTCAGGGGTAAGAAGCACTTGGTGTAGTACCTGTTGACCGGAGTGGATGGAGGGCAGCAACCCTGTAGTGTTCTCTGATCGCCACAGGCACACGGTGGCACACACGCAGGCACACACGCACCTCATGCACACGCTCAATGCACATGCACGCTGCGCAAATATTTTAAGGGGCTGGTGAGACAGGTCAATGGGCAAGACACCTGCTCACCAACCTGATGACCAGAGCTGGATCCCTGGAAGCGTATGTGGTAGAAGAGAGAACCCACTTCTGAAAGCTGTCCTTCGACCTCCATCCGTGTGCCCCACATACGTGTTCTCTTTTCTCTTTGTTGCTCTCTCTCCAAATAAACAACATATTCTTTAAAATCACTAAGGTATGTATCACTAAAACTAATTTTAAAAAAAACCAACACCTTTCATCTACCCTCTACATCCTGACCTCTCTCGGAACCCGGACTCTGCGCCCCCACCTGTCTCCCATCTCCCCTATGGTCTGGAGTCACTCAGTGCTGCCATTACTAAATCTTATTTACAGGGCTGGAGAGGTGGCTCAGGGGTTAAGCCTCTGCCTTGCAGGTGGAGGGTCCTAAGTTCAGATCCTAGACCCCATGTATAGACGCCAGGCGGAAGCGGGGGCGGCCTGCGTTTCCGGTCCTGGTAGGGCAGAGCCTGTGAATCCCAGGGCAGAGTAAAGAAGGAGGAGGTGGAAGTCCATGGTGTTCCCAAATTCGTCCGTGGTTCTACACAGACACACATACATACACACAAGCACACACACACACATATGCACACATGCACAATTGAATAAATAATAATAAAAAATAAATAAATCTTATTTACATGAAATTGCACATTGTTATCGCCTTTCTTGAACATTTTCCTCTTTCTGGGTTCCCTCCCCTGTCACTTGCCTTTTTTGCACATATTTGTGCAAAAATCCCCCCTGCAGTCTAGACCTCACAGCAACAGGTTCAAAGTCAGCCACGCTGTGCGTCTCAAACTCCCGCCCAAAATCTGTGAATCTCTAACTGACCTGGTCACTCTGCCCTGGGAAGAGTTCTCCTGTTCTCTTAGGTGGAGTCACAGATTCCCTTTTCTTGCTTTGAGGGTACGTATTTACCGACTCTGTCATTGTAAGAACTGGTGGATGGGAGTTATGTTTCGGGAATTTGCATGTCTCCACGTGTTTCCCCCCTCCACTTAATTAATAGTTAGGCAGGTGCGATTTTAGGCTGGGAATAATTGCCCCTTAGAATGTCAAAGGCAACATTCCTTTTCAATGTTTTTTTTTTTTTTTTTCCAATGCTACTTTGAGTCTTTACCTTTTCAACTTGAAACTCTCTGGGAATTTTAGATGTGTAGCATGACTCCGCATTCTGAAATTAAAGGTCTGTTTTCACTCGTTCTTTGGCCTGCTCAGTTTGGAAACCCCTGTTGAAAAACTCTTCGGTTACTTCTTTTATTTTTTAAATTCTATTTATTTATTTATTTGAGATGCCAGAGAGCTGAGGGAAATTGAAGGTGCACACATATATGCCTGTCATGGACGCGCACAGGAGGTCCGAGGACAACGTTCAGAAGCCAGCTCTCGCCTTCCATCAGATGGGCTCCAGTGACTGAACTCAGGCCAGGCTGGCACACAGGTCCCTTTACCCACTGAGCCATCTCACTGGCCCCTCTGGGGCACAGCCTCCAACATCCACAATCTCAGCTCTTGGTAGCAGAAGTCCAAGGTCATCCTCAGCTTTATATTTGAGGCTAGTTTAAGCTAAAGGACAAGTCTCAAAAATTAAAAAAGAAATCAAATATTCTCTCCTTTCCTCCTACTTCTACAAGCAGCGGCAGGCAATCCCCCACCTTCAAGAGAGTCCCTGGTGCGGACTGTCTCTGGGTCTTACTGCTGAGCGAGGGTTCAGGTATCCCTGCCAACCCTGGCTGCAGCTTCCCAGCTCTTTGGGAGCTGGTCTGGTCTTATTCCATTGGGAGAGCGTTCCTTAAAATAACACAATCTCTACTATAGCCTTGGGGGGAGGGGCGGAAATGCACCAGCTCTGTCCGCCATCTTTAATTAGAAGTTACTCCCATCTGACTTTTTGTTGTTGCCTCAAATTCAGCAGGACCCAGAGCCGTCCTCTCATCTGGAACCACAAAATGAATTCCTCTCCCTCCCTCCTCCCTCCGGCCCTGGCTGCCCACTCTGTTATCTAAGCTCAAAACCGCATGCCCCCCCTTAGTTTCTTGTTTGTCGTGCCTCCTATTTGTGGGACAAGCTCGGCTTCTCCCTCCCACTTCCTTCCCTCCCTGTTCACAGCTGCCACCCACATCTGGCTTCTCCCAGCAGGGCTTGAGCAATGGCTTACTAGTGGTCTTCCAACTTTGACCTACAAAGGGTAGTTGTTTGTGTAGTTTGTTTTCCGGGATTGGTTTGTTCTAGACAAGATCTTGACATGTAACCCGGGCTGCCCTCAAATTCAGCAGTCCTTAGGCCTCAGCCTGTTCAAAACATCTGTTTATAAAAAGAAGAGGGGCTGGGAAGATGGCTCAGGGGTTAAAGCCTTCGCCTCTCAAGCAGAAGGACCCGAGTTCAGATCCTAGATCCCTGTAAAAATGCCAGGAGGATACGGTGGAGGCCTGCAACTTCTGGCCCTGGAAGGCAGAGCCCGGGAATCCCCAGAACAAAGCACTAAGGAGGTAGAGCAATCCAGGATTGTTTCTGATATCACCTCTGTACAGAGCTCCCTGCTGTGATTTGGGCTGGCTCTGAGAGCGTCTCCACAGCGTGTGAGTAGTGGTCGTTTGTTGATTCTGCCTCTCTTTGAACTCTAGGTTAGCTGGCTCTCTAGCTCTCTGCTCCCATCTCCTTGTAGGAGCACTGGAATTACAGGTGGGAGTCGCTACACCCAGCTTTTTGTGTGGGTTTCAGGGATCTTAATCGGGTCAGTAGGTTTGCAAAGCAAGCACTTTCACTCCATTTCACTGCCCCCCATTGGCTTAAGAGTGGAGCTGGAGGGGGCATTTCCTCCCTTGAAGCAACTCTCAGAAGTTCTTTTCCCTCTTTTCCTTAATCAGCCCACCTTCACTCTGCCAAAAAACAAACACAACAGCAATAATAGTAACTTTTTTTTTTAAAAGTGGAGATTGAGGGCTTAAACCCTCAACGCTTCCAGAACCATGAACTCAAATGAACCTCTTCTTTTTTTTTAATTTATTATTATTATTATTTATTCAATTGTGCGTGTGTGTATATGTATGTGCGCGCATGTGTGTATGTGTGTGTGTAGAACCACAGACGAATTCGCGAACCACCATGGACGCCTCCACCTCCTTCTGCCCTGGGATTCACAGGCTCCGCCCTACCAGGACCAGAAGCGCAGGCCGCCCCCCGCTTCTGCCTGGCGTCTATACGTTGAGATCTGGGATCTGAACTCAGGACCTTCTGCCTGCAAGGCAGAGGCTTAACCCCTGAGCCACCTCTCCAGCCCCTGAACCTTTTCTTTAGTTACCAGCTGTGTAAAGGAACTGCACTGAGATACCCCATGCCTCTCCCGTCTCCCCAGGGCGCCTCCCAAGCCCTGCACGGTCTGGCTGCACTTTCCCTGCTTCGCTTCGGGACTCTCTTGGGGAGCTGGGTGGGACCTCAGCCGGCTCCTGTTCCCTAGTCTGAGAGGTAGCTCTATGCCAGGCATAGCAGCCGCCCACCCACGCCATTCCCCAGCTGTGCTGCTGCCCGTCCGTGTCACTACCCGACCGACTCCCAAGTGCACAATGCAGCTTGACATAACTTGGGGTGAATTCCAGGCCCCAAGGCGGGAGACTGGCAGAGAGCTGTGTGATCCCTCCACCTTGGCAGTGGGTTTGCTTGTCTGCCTCAGGGGTGGCCTCTCCTGCAGCCCCTCCGGCTAGGACAGAAGGCCTTTCAGCCTGGCAGCCGCTGGACCCACCCTCTCTGCACAGGCTGTTTTTCTAAACTTTTGATCCTGGGGCAGATGCAGACTGTGAGCGGGAAAGGGGGTCCCAGAGCCTGGGCAACAGGGCCGCAGTGCGACCTGGGGAAGGGACTGAGTAATGTCACGTGTGCGCATGCACAAACATGCCAGCATGGGGTGGGGGCTGTCCCTGCTGACTCCCCTTCCAGACAAGGCCCTGTTTGTCTGCCCTGCCCTGAGGGGCTGGGGGGGGGAAGGTCTGTGTGAGCCGTCTTGCCTTCACTCTGCCCTTCACAACTGTCCCAAGTCTTTCTATGCAGAGGCACAGTGGCTGGAGAACTCTGAGAGCCTGTCTAGCTCTCCATTTGAAGCCCCCAAGCCTGTTGAGTATCTGCCAGGTCGGCCGTGGGCAGGGGGAGGGAACACCAAACAACCAGAGACCATTAAGCCCCAGACACTCCTGTCCTCTGCTGCAAATCAGGTTCTCTCCTCTCCCTGAATACCCCTCCTCCCAATTCCACTCCCCCAATCTCCCTCCCCTCCAGCTGTCCTAGAACTCGTGTGGAACCCAGGCTGGCCGTCAACAAAATGATGATCCTCCTGCCTCAGTATCCCGTGTGCTGGGATATCAGGTATGGGAAAACCACTGGGTGTGGGGGGCTGAGGACAACCCGCGAGGGGCCAGGTCTCTCCTTCCACCACGTGGGCTCTGCGGATTGAACTCGGGGCATCGGGACTTGGTGGCAAGCACCCTCTGGGTCATCTCATCAGCCCCTGAATGCTAACCTTACAGCTACCTGCCAGACATACGGGGTCCTTCTTGGAGGGAGGTGGGCATGGAGGGAGGTGGGCATGGAGGGAGGTGGGCATGGAGGGAGGTGGGCATGGAGGGAGGTGGGCATGGAGGGAGGTGGGCATGGAGGGAGGTGGGCATGGAGGGAGGTGGGCATGGAGGGAGGTGGGCATGGAGGGAGGTGGGCATGGAGGGAGGTGGGCATGGAGGGAGGTGGGCATGGAGGGAGGTGGGCATGGAGGGAGGTGGGCATGGCAGCAGCAGGTCCCTTGCCCCTGGATTCCCACATCTTCACAGCTTCCTTCTCCCTTTCCCCGTAGGACACTTCAGAGGCCACAAGCTGGAAGGCTCTAGAAACCCTCTACAAATGGGGGAAAAAAATCCTTTTCTGGGTAAGGGGTTGAGGGGTAAATTCTGGAAGGAGTTGGGCTCCGCCCACCTCGATTTGGCAGGCTCCCAAGGAGTTGGTTTGCTTTGTCTACAGCGCCCTCTGCTGGCTCGTAGCTCACCCTCAAAATGCCAGCTTGGAGCGTTCCTCCTTTTTGCCAGCGTAAGAGCAGATTCCAAAGACAATGTCCTCACCAGGGCAGAAATGCTAAGACTGGGATCAGATTCTGGCCACAGCTCACACCTTCCTTTGATAACTGAGGAGTATCATAAATATGCATGTCAACTTGACAGTTGAAAGTTTGAGCTCTGGACACATTTATAAAGAATTAGGCCCTGAGCAAGCCTGCAGGAGATTGTTTTAGTTGATGGGGAAGGCCTAAGCCATGGTGGGTGGGACTCAGCAGGTGAGTAAGATGGAGGGAACTGGTTAAGGAAGTTGGCATCTTTCTGTACACTTGTTCAGACATACTGGTCTGGCACGTAGGGATTGTCCCTCGCTCAGCGGTCCTGTGGACTCGGTGTGGTCATTTCTCTTGACTCCTAGTGTTGTGTGCGCTCTCCTGTCAGGCTGGGCAAACCCCTCGTTCTCTTAGGCCATTTGGTTGTGAATTTATTGGCAACAAGGCAGAGCAATTGCGACAGGGAGATAAGCTAGACAGCGAGCGGGACTTCCAGACCAGGAATTGACGGAATTGGGGGAAGAGGTGCTGGCAGGAAGAAAATCAAACATTGTGCTGAGCATGGAGACTCACACCTGCCTCTCTAACACTCAGGAGGCAACGGCAGGAGGGTTGATCGAGTATGAGGCCAGCCCAGACTCCATAGTGATTAATAAGACAAGCTCAGGCTCATACCCATTAAAAACAAAAAAAGGACAACTGAGCTTCTAAATGCAATGCAGCCAGCAGCCCATGCTCCTTACACTACAAGACGCACTCTATCAGTGACTAGGGCAGATCGTCACTGAACTCACTAGACATTTGTGTAGCCCTGAGAGACAAATGAAGGAAAAAAAGGGGGCTCTTGGTGAAGCAGGAGAAACTGAAGTTGGATGGCTGGGAACGAGGCCATAAGGTGTGTTGTAATGTGGTACATATGTGGCTTGTATGTGGGCATAGTGTCTGGTGTGCATGAGAGAATGCGTGTGTGCTGTGTGAACACTGTATGTGTGTGTGTGCGCTGTGTGAACACTGTATGTGCTGTGTAGTGTGTGCTGTGTGTATAGTGTGTGCTATGTGAATACTGTGTGTGTGTGTGCTATGTGAAGTGTGTATGTGTGCGTGTGCTATGTGAACACTATGTGCGTGTTAGTGTGCTGCGTGTAGTGTGCACGTGTGCGTGCGTAGTACTTTGCTTCTGTTTTGCTCCTCTGAGGCTGGGGTACACAGGATGTGCTTAGAGCTTGCTTACAGAACGGCGCCCATCACAGGGAGAGTCAGGGAGTTGGGTGCTTGGCAGTCAACATGTTTGGATTCCCTGAGGCTTTCTGTGGGGTTGATGGGGTGGAGGTGGGGGTGGGTGGGAACAAAGCTGTTGACGTCATGGGTGATGGTTGACCTCAGAGCAGATGTCGCTTCTGAATAGGTGTAGCTGGTCATGGTGCATGAGCTATGGCCGTCTCTATGGAAGGTCAGAAAGCAGGGGAGGGCTCTGAGCCCCCAAGTGGAGTCCCTGCGCCTCTCAAGGTACCAAAAGGAGACAGGTTCTGCACCCAAGTGTGCAGAGGAATAAAGGGGGATGTAGAGAGGGGGGAGGAGAGAAAGAGGCAAGAGAGCAGGAGAATCAGTGAGCCAAAGGCAGAAAGAAACACGAAGGCAGACATTGGTACCCTCAGTTCCACAGCCTTGTGCCCCACGCCCTGATGTGGAAGAATGGAAGGAGCTACAGGAGGTCATGAAAAGACCCCCAGCAAGCAACTGGGAGGGCTCAGGTCAGCTGGGTGGGGAAGCAAGATGTGAATGCTTTTAGGCCACACAACTTGTACCTCCTCTTTCTGCCCCACTGTCCAAGGTCTCTCTGAATGGACCTTCCTTCCCCGAGCTCAGAGCCGCCAGCCCCACCTAGCCACAGACGTGTGCCACAGGGTGACCCAGCATCACCTCTGGTAACCATGTGGCTCCGTGAAGACATGACTTAGAAGAGCACCAGGTGAATAGGGTCCTTGGCAAGAGGCCAAGGTGAAGGGCCCTGCTCGCCCCCCTCCCCGCCCCCCAGCGCCCTGGCTGTTAATACCCACCATCGGGGCCAGGCTTGATTTGTGTGCCAGGAGCCAACGGTTGAGCTGATGACGCCCAGCCCCGCCCACGTCTGATCCGATGGCCCTCCCCTCCTGCGCCTTGGGACACACGCAGGGCCCAGTAAATAGAGGACCTTTAATATTTCTGTGCTGGTCAAACAGAACACAGGTGGGGGATACATGGGGAGGGGAGGAGCCCCCTGCCTCTCAGGAGGGCGGCTTGTGCGGGGAGGAAGGGGGAGAGAGGAACGTGGGTGTCGCCTGGGAAATGTCCAGAGTCTTTCTCAGGGAAGGGGCCTGGCTGGGGTGCTCTGGGCATCCCACACCCAGCCCATGGCCTTGGGTTGGGGTCCCCCATAGGGGGTCTGTGGAGTCTCATTTTTCCAGCTCATTTGCTAGAATCCACACTCCCAGCATGACGGGGACTTGGTCCTACAGTGGGTTGAAGAGAAGAGCCCCCAGGAAGCAGCCCAGGGTCGGGACAGGGCTCTGCCCTTTCCCCAGGTAGGGCAAGAGCATGGGGAAGGCAGGCAGAGCCCCCAGGACCCTTGGGGTGGGGGCGAGGGGGGAGGAGAGGGTCTTGCCACCAACAGACACTGTAAACTTTGGTTTCAAACAATAACTTAAGTAGAGGGAGGGACCCCAGCCTGGGGCCGGGTGCAGGGCTGGGAGGGTACGGTGCTTGGGAGGCGACAAAGGAAAACCCAACAAAAAGTTTTGGTTTCTGCTTCCGGCATAAGAAAGGTCTTTGGTCATCCGTTTAACTGGGGGACAGGAGGGGATGCTGAGGGGCAAAACAGAGAGTTCGGAGGCAGGCTGGATGGGGATGGGACTGGTCTCAACCTGTCCTTCCCCCGTGGTGCTGTGGGGAGGCTCTGACTTGCAGGCACGACTGGGACCACACACACCTGCTCGGAGCTCCTGGGAGGCACCTGGCTTTGGTAGCTTCAGTGCTTCCTGGTATTGGGGGTGCCAGAGGGGCACCCCGTCGACAGGGTGGGGTGGAGGCCTGCTTAGCCTGGGTCTTGTTTTGGGTGGGGGAAGGGCAGGGACCCCAGAACACGCAACTTGTCCCACCCCAGCAGTTGAGGGGCTGGTCTGCAATTTCATTCCCCTGCCAGCCCCACGGGGCAAGGAACTGGGGCTGGAGAATAAATCTTCACAGTTCAGAAAAGGAGGCGAGGACGAGAAGGAAGGAGCCTCCGCCAGGGGTGGGGGACAGAGGACGGGGGCCGGGTGCGAGGGTGGCTCAGCCCCGCCTGCGGGTCTTCCCAGTGCTGAGGGGCCCTGGAGGGGGCGCTGGTGGGGGACGAGGGCCCTGCTGCTGCTGGTGGTTGGGGATGGGGGGGGGTCTGAGGTCTGGGGCCTCCATGTCCTTGAGGGTCCCAGACCGAGGGTTCTGTGTCCATCTGTCGGTCAGGTGGCACGGGGAGCCGTAGGCCCAGGTCTCCCCGTCTGAGTCCCCCGAAGTGCCTTGAGGTTAGAGGGGCTGAGGAGTAGGGTGGGTGGGCCAGGGTCTCGGCCTGCTCTGCCCGCCCATCTGCAGCCCCTTAGGACAGCTCCTCTCCCGGAAGCCCCTCCTCCAGGTCCCTGTCTTCCGGAGGTCCCACGGCGCCAGGGTTGGGAGGCCCTAGCGGGGGTCCTGGCCGTCTGTCTTCCTCCGCCTCAGCAGGCTCCTCTTTTACCTGTACCTGGTGGCTGTGTGGAGAGGACGAGGCGGGCGTGTGGACACCAGGGCCTCCCCTCTTCCCCCTCTCCCCTCCCCGCCAAAATCCCCTTACCCCTGGGGTCTGATCTCTCCCAGACTCTCTGAAGGGTGAGTGCAGGAGGAGGAGTGATGGGGAGGAGGGTGAGCAGAGGGAGGGGGAGGGATGGAAAGGCGAGGGAAGCCCACAGGTCACGTGAGGCCAGGTCACTTGTCCTGGGAAGAGGGGCCGTGGACTTGGTGACCCCTCACCATGCTGGAGGAGCTTGTCGGATGCTCACCTGTACTGAGGAGGCGAGAGGCGAGGGGGGCTGCTGCTGCCGTTGCTGGGCAGAGGTTCCCCAGGGGCGCCCACGTCGTCCTGGCTGAGGGGCAGGAGGCTGCTGGCTGAGCCAGGGTTCAGCATGCCAGGGCTGCTGAGGAGGGGGAAGCTGCTCTCGGCCAGGGCGGCCTGGGGCGCACGGGATGGGGGTCAGAGGCTTACGTTAGAGTCTCCGTGTGGACGTAAGTCTGCCCGTCTCAGCAATCCCCTCCCCCCCCCCCCCGCCTTACTTAACCCTGGGAACATGGCACCCCTCCAGGACCCCCACTCTTAACTCCCTGTTTCTTGGGGAACTGGCCTGGTTTACTCTCAAAGCAGGTAACAGAGAACCCTGGCCCACTCCCAAAGTAGGGGAGCTGATGGGCCGGGAGGGGGCCACACTGGCTGTGACAGATTCCCTGGGCTCTGGTGTCCTTCCCAAGTGGAAACTAGGGGTAAAGACTCAGGGTGGAACAGAGCCACAGGCAGATGGGAGCGGGTGGGCACAGTCACCTGGTAGGTAGCGTTAAGTGCTCCGTAACTGAGGCCCGAGATCATGTTCTTCACCAAGGTGGGGCTCCTGGGGGAGAGAGAACCCCAGCTCACCCACTCATTCACAGGCTGCCCTCCGACCCTACACCAGGACTGCCACCTTGGCCTGCCTGATCCTCACGCTGCCTTGCCCCACGGGGACAGCCCGGGGGTGGGGCTGCAGGTGGTGGTCCATCCCAAGCCTCAGAGTTGGACAGAAGAACCAGGACCCTTCCCAAAGTCTGCCTTCACGCTGGGCATCCCCAGGGTTTCCCTGTCTGGTCTGTGTTTTCCTGTGACGGGGTCTCACGTAGCCCAGGCTGGCCTCTGAACTGGCTGGCAGCAGACAATGCCCGTGGGCTCCTGGTTCTCCGGCCTCCCCTCTGAGTGCTGGGATGAGAGGCGAGCGCCAGCGGCCGCGTCTGCATTTTCTCGTGCCTGGCAGAAGCGGACCTCACGGCCTCTCATGGCTGTGTGTGTGCAAAGGCAACTCTTTGGGCCTCCTGAACCCAGGTGGCAGGTGATGGGCCAGCAGGTGCTGGAGGGAGACCTTTACCTCCATCCTGCAGTGACACCCCCCTCGCAGAACCTCAGCGGTGCATGGTGGGAGAGAAAGGCAGGTGCAGTGTGAACCCAAGGTGGTGCTGAGACACCCCCAGAGCAGAGTCCAACAGGAAGGGCACATAGTAGGACTTTCCCAGGCCCCATCCTGCCCTGCCCTATATGCACAGAAAAACTACTTCCTGGGAAGGAGGCGCCTCAGCTGCCGGACACATCCTCTAGCCTGCTTCAGGCCTTTCCTTCCTGACCCAGGGACATCTGGTCAAGGGGCAAAGGCAAGAAGGTGGATCCTGGTGTGGCAAGGGTAGGTCCTGACCCATTTGAAGTGCCAGGTGGAGTTGGAGAGATGGCTCAGGGGTTAAGCCTCTGCCTCACAAGCAAAGGGACCCAAGTTCAGGTCTCGGATCTCATGTAAAAACCCTGGATGGAAATGGCAGTGACTTGCACTTCTGGCCCTGGAAGGCAGAACCTGGGAAACCCCAGAGCAAAGCAAAAAGGGGCAGAGCAATCCAGGATGATTCCCCGTGTCACCTGGGCCTCCACAGGCACACACAGTGCCCTGTGATACACACACACATAGAAATAAATGAAAATGACAAAACTCATTAGCTACATGTCAAGAGAATAAAAAAGATGAATTTAAAAAAAAAAAAATCAGGTGCCAGGTGGGGAGCAGACCACAAGCCCAGGAAGGAGAGGCCTGGCGTTGCCACCAAACCTGCTGTGTGGTTCTGCTAGCCCTTCGCCCTCTCCAGCTTCCTTCCTTGGAGATGAAGTGGGACCAGGAGACTCAGGTCAGCCCACTCTGGTGTAGAGTGGGAGACAGCAGCCCGTCACCCCAGCCCACGCCCCAGTTCTGTCTCTGACACTGTGTCCGGCTTCTTCTCTCAAGACGGTATGGTGTTCACCGTCAGATGTCAGTCACGTCTAGATTCCAGCCACACCTTGCCCATCATTTCCTGTCCCTTCGGCCACCCAGCGCAGCCCGCCCAGCGCAGCCCGCCCAGCCTGGGCCCACATACCCCGTCATCTTTGGCGGTCTCCGCTTCTGATACTCCCGCTCATCCACAGTCCACACGGCACCCTTGACGTTCTCTACTCGGACAAAGCACTTGTGCAGGCTGAGGTTGTGGCGCACAGCATTCTAGGGGTGCAGGGAATAGGGGTTCAGAGACGCCTCCAAGCCCCCCTCTGCTCAGGCAAACACACATGGAAAAATCTTCCCGAAGCCCTGTGTCTCCACACCTACCAGTCAGCAACAGCCACCTTCCCCGGGCCACAATCAGAGGGGGAAGGCCCTCCCCTGTCCTGCGGCCAGGAGCGCCCCCTTTCCTCGCAGCTACCTTCACTAGCCCCTAAAGGTCCTGAGCTGTGGCTTTGAGCTGAGACTCGCAACAGAGTAGCTTCCCGGGAGCACACGGTATACAGTAGAGGCCTAATACATACTAGCCTAGTGGAAATGAACCATTAACTGGTAGAGTGCACAGATGGGGGGTTGGGGAGAGAGACAGAGAAAGAGAGAGTGAGTCACCTTGCTGATCCCACCGCCTCCTGGCAGAAGTTCAGGAATTGAGGTCACCTGGTTGGTAGGACACTTGGGGGGGGGGGTTACTGGGCCCAATTCCCTCTGGAATCTGCCCCTTCGGTCCCGTCCCCGCACTCTCTGGTCTCAACCCTTGTGTCCCCCATCTCTTGCCCTCCCCCCCTCGCCTGTCCCAATTACCTGTCCTCCCTCTGCCTCCCTCCCTCGCCCATCCCTGGCTCTTTATATTTCTAAACCAGGAAGAAAGCGGGCAGGGCGGTGGCGGCGCCCCGGAGGGCCTCGCTCCCTCTCTCTTCCAACTCTCGCCACTTGCCACTGGCCCGATTTCATTACCAATTTTAATTTGCCTCTAATTAAATCCTGTGTATTTTTCCGACTCGCTTGCTAATCCACGAGGGAGGCGGGCGGCTGGAGTGGAATCTCAGGGAGCGATAATTACAAAGGGCCTAATCACGCCGGGGCTCCTGCCTCGGAATAAATTTGCCCGCATTACGGGGCTCCGATCCTCCGTTCCGCAAATGAGAATGACCCCAATTTCCGAGGATGGCCTCACCGGGGCTTTTTCTTTCCCTCGTTTCGAAGCCTGATTCGTGATGAGAGACTAATTCGTTACGCTGAAACATTAACGGCAATTTAAGGGGTCTGGCGGGGGCTGCGTAAACAAAAGGACGGACCCACAACACAGGCCCTGGGAGGGGACGGGCACGGGAGGACCCGGCCATCGGCTGGGCGATGGCACCTCTGCCCTGGGATGAACAGCGGCTGACTCGGCGCTCCCTGCCCGGCTCTGAAGTGGATGGCAATGGCATGCTGGGGTTGGGATCAGGAAAAAGGAGGATGAGAAAGGTCCACATAATGTAGATAACAAGAGAAGGACCTGGAGCGGGTCAGTGGGTGGACAGGAAGCAGGGGGTTTTCAGGACGCGTTTCCTAACAGGAATGAAGCCGGCTGGAAACAAAACAAAACGAAGCTCTGAGAGTCCATGTGCACCTCCGGCCAAGATGGCGGCTGACCGACCATGGCGGGGCATGGACAGTGTGGCTTCCCCAGGTGGCATGGGGAGCAGCAGAGTCGTGTGATGAGGAAGGACACTCATGCTCATTTACTTTTCACCAACCCAGCCAGCTGGGATCAGGCGAGGGGGAACATGGAGATGACCAAGGCTAGGTGACCAGAAGGTCAGGGTAGAATGTGGGAAGGGGTGGCTAAAGCCTGGCACTGAGCGGTTAAGGAAGCCACCCAAACCAGCTCCTGATGGTCAGAAAGACAGGGTGAGGAGCCAGGAAGGTGGAGGAGGTGCCCCGGGGAAGCAGGGTTCTTCCCCCCAAAGAACTGGGACTAAGGTTGTCCACTTTAAAGAACCACAGGGAGACCTCTGTTTCCATGGACACTATCGCTGCTGAATCCTGGTGTCTGATCTGGCTTAGAGGTTGGTGACCGGGACCTGGTATTCCCAAGCAGGCCACGCTGGTCCCAAAAGAGGATAGGACTATGATTGGCAGGAAATGACATCACTCCCAGCCAATCAGCAGAGGCCCGAGTCACACCGCCTCTCCCCAAACTTTGGGAGCTAGGCACAGGGAAGGGAAGAATGAAGGAAAACTCCCTTCTGCCAGATTCTTTGTATTCCTAAGGCAGAAAAGGCTTGGCCCTGGCAGGCGCCACCCAGCCCTGGGCTCTGGTCTGGTGGGGTGGCCTGCCTTGCACTTGAGACTTCTAGTCCTACCAGGGGAGAGACAGGTTCGTTTCACTGCAAATCCTACACTGGCCAGCAGGGGGACTAGAGAGCCAAGGATCTAATTAGGGTTCTGAGCTGCGGTGGTTGTCTAGACTTCGTGAAGGGGCCAATTCTCCCTCCTCCCTCCCTCCGCCCTCCTCCCAATTTACATGTCACCATTCCCACCTGGTCGACGCACAGAGAGACACACATATGAAATCTCTCTCTCTTCTTCTCCCTACTTCCTCCCAGAAAAATAAATGGCTTGGTGCCCCAGCCCGCATCAAAGGGACCCATTTTCTTTGGGTCGCTGTATCTTTGTATTCCTCTGGTTCTTAGGAAAATGCTTAAGGCTGAAGGTGTTAAGTGATTAAATGGACAGAGATAATTATCTCCCTGCCACAGGCCGTGGTGGGGAGTGTGGGATGACCTGGTGAGGCCCTCAGGCTACTTGCTGTCCTCTCATGCACCTGCAAACCTTCTGTCCCCAGCTGGGCTTTGGAAAGGCCTTCAGCCATGGGATCTAGACCCTAAGGGTCCCTATGAATTCGAACCAGGACCGACTTGAGCATCATTAACTGTTAAGACCTTATCTCACAGGCTAGAGTCTGGAAGGAATTGCTTCCATTACAAAAGCAACAAAGGCTCTGGATTTTATCTACAGCATGGCTTAACTGGGTGTGGTGATCCACGCCTGTAATCCCAGCACCCAGCAGGGTGATCACTTGAGCCCAGGCTGGGCAAGTTCCTGCATAAATATCAGGAGCGATCAGTGGGTAAGTAAGGGTGGCTGCTGCCAGGCCTAGCAACCTGGGTTCGATTCCTGGAGACCACATGGTAGAGAGAAGTTACTTCTGCAAACTGTCTTCTGACCTTTACATATGAGCCATGGCATGCATGTATACACAGACACAGGTATGTTCACACGCATAGGTACACACACACACAAATAAATAAATGCTAAGAAAAAAAGGTTGTTATAAGCACTGTGCAGTTCTACTGAGAGAGCCATGACTCTGATAGGCTTTTCCTGCAGAACGGTTGAGGAGACAAACAAACCTAAGGCCGCCTTGCTCTCAGTGCAAGATGGGTGTGTGGGGGGTGGCAGAAGGGCAGACCTCACCTTCCAGGTGGCAGTATTTCTTCGGAAATAGGCGAACATCCTGGTGAACCAGTTATAGATCTCGTTCAGGGTGAGCTGCCTGTCCGGGGTTTCCAGAATGGCCTACAGCAAGGAAAGAGCGCCTCAGCCAGGGCCTAGGAGGCTCGCAGCCCTGGTTTCTCTCTGAGTAGCCCCTGACTCAGCTGCAAGGGGAGATTTGCTGCAGCGTGTGCGGACCTGGGGATTTTGGGGGCGTGGCAGGAGAGTGTGAAAAGCTGCCAGAGAGAGCATATGTGTGCAAGGGAGGACGAAAGCACTATGCTTGCAGTTGTCCTAATTTTGATGTGAGAGAATGTATGTGAGGCAGAACGTGCCTACGGGAAACCGTGGAGGATGCGTGTGTAAGTACATGTCCGTGCATATGTGCAAGTTATCAATGAGCATTAGGAACACGAGGACTCTGGCCAGGAGGGAAAGAACAGAGGGGCACAGGGGAGCAGGCACGGGGGAGCAGGCAGCTGACTGTTCGTGAGCCTACCACAGAAGTACGTGTGCACAGATGAAAACCTGACAGAGGTGCTGGGTAGTAACAGTCAGTGTGTGTCCACACACACGCCAGGGCTGCAGGCAGACTGAGCTGCAGCCTGCAGGAGACCAGACAAGATGACCCAGAGCGAGAGGACGACCTGGAGCTTTCTGAGGTTCAAACCTGGGGCCTGGACACCAGGGGGCCCCTGTGCCCTTCCCAGCCTCCTTCCTCCAGGCTCACCTGACGGATGAGGGAGGCATAGGTGAAGGGGGGTCTGACATCAGCGTTCTTGTAGAACTCATGATTCTGGGCCAGCTCTAGGGCAGACAGGCAGAAAGTGAAGTAGACACATGGCGGAAAAACCCGACCCCTTCCCACAGCGGCCCTGCGGCCCTGCCGCCTCACCTGAAGAGATTGGGGAGCAGAACTTGTCGCTGCTTCTTCGGCGGGCGGGGCCCCCGCCATGCAGGGAGGCAGAGCTCAGACCAGGGGGCCGCAGGGGCGTGACAGGGGCAGCGGCCGAGGTTGGGGGGTGAACGAGGCCATCTGGGAACGGGTCTGCAGAGACGGTCACCTTGGAGAATGAGGAGGAGCCGGGGACTGGGTTCAGCTGTGAGTAACAGGGAGGGGTGCTGAGCGGAGCACCCAAGGGAGCTGTGCCCGGGGCCCAGGGCGGAGGGAGAGAGGAGTGGCTGAGGTGTCCAGGCGCGGACGGGGTGCACTCACAGGCTGGCTGAAGGGCTTGGGCTCCGAGGGCCGCATGTGCAGATGTGCCATCATGGCTTGCAGCCGCTCGCTCTCCTTGGCAAGCTGTGGACAGGCGGGGCAGGGGGGACAGTGAGTGGGAAGCGATGGGTTCCCGGTCCTTCCTCTGTGTCCTGCCATCCACCGGAAGAGTCTTCAGAAAGCTCCAAGCCCTGTTCCTGCCCCTCCCTGCTGCCTCTACAGCCTGGCATCTGTTCCCTCTGCCCCCCACTTCAGTATGCTCTGCCCCTCTGGTCATTCACATCTTCTGGGTCAGGAGGAAAAACCACCCAACTTTCTCCTTTACACCGTGGGTGGCCAGGTTCACACTCGCCCTTTCCCTGTACGTGGGTGACCTTCCCAACAAACGCACGCCTTCCCCTGGCTCCCCGTGGAGGCTAAAGGCTGAACAACATTCCAGTGCCTGGTGTGGTGGCACTTTCGTGTTAAGACCCTCAGGTATGGAGATCTGTGGGGATGGATGAATTGCACGCCTTCCCCATTTACAAACCAATCGAATCTTCTACAACTACCCTCTCTCAGTATGAGCCAGAGAGAGGTGGGGGAATAGGGAGGGCTGCTTGACGGACTGTCTGGAGGACTTTATGCTCCGGGAGCCAGGCTGTCCTATCCCAGACCCACCACTCACAACGGCTGAGAGGGCTTCCACAAGTTACTTGTCTCTCTGCCTGTCTGCTGGGCACATGTGCTAGGGCTGGTGACGGCACATGGCCGCCTCTGAGCTATGCAGGGAAGCAATGCAGCACAGTGCAAATCAGGTGCATTCCACAGGCTGGCTATCCGTGCTCCGTTTCTAAAGCATCGTGGGGCCTCTTCGCCTCCCTGCAGCGAACCCTCGACCCCAGTTGGCTCTGAATCCAGCCGTTCTCACCTCACAGCGCAGTAATTAGGACTGACGGAGCATGAGATGGTGACTCCAACAGCAGGGCTCTCCCGGGGGATTCAGGACACATACCCTTCCCCCGTGGAGAGTCTGGGCTGTGCTGGGCAGGACTGAGCCCCTCTGCGTGCCCCCCCATCCCCTGCCATACCACCTCAGTCCACACCTGGATCTCCAGCTGCTGAACCACCTGCATTTGCACCCGGCACTGGGCCGTGCTCCGGTCATCCAGCGCGTGCTCTGTGTTGAGGTGTCTTGAGGGGGGAAGAGGGCAGAAAGATGAGTGAGCCCTGGTTCACCCCCATCAACCCATCCGTCAGTCCCACCCACCAGTCTGCCTGCTCCTGGCCTGAGAAAAGCAGACAGACCAAGAGATACAAAGAAAAGAAAGGATGGGGGGGCAACCGAAGAAGCCATCTCGTCAGCCTCCTTTGATGTCTTTGCTAAAACCGGGCAACAGAGAGATCTAATTGCAAATGAACTAATTAAGTAAACCTCTGACGAAGCGTGAAAACAATTTGTTTGACCCTGATGCTGCAAAGGTCCAGGAGACGGCGGAGTTAATCAGTCAGTGACAGAGCCTGGCATGGCAATGGCAGCTGGCCGCCCGCTGCCAGCTGCCTGTCGCGCCTGCCCTGCCTGTCCACCGCCACAGCCGTCTCAGGCCATCACTCTTCAGGCTGTGGGGAGATGGGGGCTTCCTCCTCTGAGCACCCCTCTCTACCCCTTGGGAACTGCTAGCAGGAATATTGTGGGTGAGGCATGGGGGGGCTGAGTGGGAACAGAGGGGACGAAGAAGAAATGGGGCCATCCCGAAGCAAGGACATAGGAGCAGGTGATAGCTCCAGACGGAGCGAGCTTAGTGGCGGCCTGAGCGGTGAGGCCCTTGTGGGAGAGACTGCTATGGAGGGGCTGCTGGGGTGGCACCTACTTGATGAACTGGCCCAGGTCTTCACACAGGGTCTCGCAGCCCGGCCACTTGCATTCTCCGTGTCCGTAAAGGGGATGGGAACTGGGGGTCTCCTCATGGGAGGAGCTGGGAGGGCAGGAGAGAAGGAGTGGTCAGAGACCTTGATGTCCCCAGGAACCCCCAGCTCCACGGTTAGCAACGGGTATTTTTGTGACCTACGACGGTTTCCCACTCTGCACACCCTGGGAGTGGGAGTCCACTTCTGAGCCCCTCCCTCCCTCCTTCCCTCCCTCTCGGTCCCCACCACAGTGCCATCCTTTGGATCCAGGTCTACCCCAAAACAGGTCCTTGGCATACACTACCCCACCCTACCCCACCCCTCAGGGCCATACCTGTCTCTCCGAGATGTAAGCACAGTGGGCTGTCCATTGGGCAAGGAGTGGTGGGAGAGGGGTGGGGAGACCTTGGGGGGGCTGGCGAACGAGGTAGCGGTGGCGGTTGTGCCGGCCAGGTCCAGCCCCTCCTGCCTGACGCTGTCCTCAGCAGGTTGCCCTGGGGCACCCTCGCCCTTCCACAGCTGGGGCAGGTCCGTGGGGCACACAGCTGCTACGGGAGAGACGGGAGGCCGCTAGCCGGGAGACACACGCACGCACTCTGCGCCTCGCAGGGCTCCTGGGTTCAGGGAGGGCTGTGGGGCGAGGGGTGGGGTGGGAGGGAGGCGCTCACCTTGAGGGAGGGTCTGGAGGGGCCCCGAGGCTTGGCTGGGCTGCAGACTGACCAGCCCCTGCCTCTGCAGGTTGAGCAAGTGCTGCTGCTGCAACTGTTGCATCTGCAGGAGCTGCTGCTGGAAGGCCAGCTGCTTGCTCCCCAGCGCCTGAGGGGGAGCCCGAGGGGGTGGGCAGAGAGGGGTGCCGTTGGCCTCGGCCGTGCCATCCGGCCCCCACGCTGCGGCCACCCCCTCCCAGGGCCTGTCAGCCCCCGGAGCTGTCGTGGTGGCGTCTGCAGCTGCAGCTTCTCTGCTCCCGGCCCAGCTTCCATAGGGCTGCATGCCTCCTCGCAGTAAACACACGCAGGCACGCACGCACGCGCGCGCGCACAAACACACACAGCCAGACCCAGACACGCAACACCAAGCCCTCCCTCCTCTCCCTCCTCTCCCTCCCTCCCTTTTCTTCAGCAGCTTCTGCTCCCTGTGCCGCGCAGCTGTGAGCCTGGGGGGGCCGGGGTGGGGGACTCATCACTATGATCGATGAGCCCCGTCAGATCTGGGGCCACTCCCGCCTAGAGGGCCCCCTTCCCACATGCTCAGGGCCCCCCTTGTGCTGGGGGAGGAGGGAAGCTTTATTCTCCTACCCAGATCCCGTCTATAGACTCAGACTCTGAAGGAGCGGATGGGGCCTGACCGGCCTGGAACCAGCTTGGGAACAATTACATCACCACGGCCCAGGCCCAGAAGGCTGCTTTGCCGCCCCTGGCTCCTCCCCCACCCCATTCATTTCTTCACGCAGGCACTGAGAAGCCAGGCTGTCAGCAAGCCCTCGGGGCCACAGGAGTCAAACCCTTACCGAGTGTGTTTGGGAGGCAAGGCTACCTCTGCCTGCCCCGTGCATGCCTGCATGCATGCCTGCCAGGAGGGTGGGACAAGGGGATAGACATCCTGGAGATGCAAGGGCAGCCCTGCAACGACTCTATGTCCACGCTGCTGAGGGATCAGGAGGTGCCTGGACACCATGAGAGTGGCCTTCCGAAGAGCAGCTCTGAAGAGGAGCTGCAGTTTGTGGGGAGGGAGGGGTCTGGGAAATGGGAGACCTGACATGTAGTCACTCAGGAGGCGCTGTGTCCCTGACAGGGTGCAGGGTGTGTGTGGACTGGTGGGAGGCTGTGCAGAAGCTAGGGGGCTGTTGGGTCCTCCGATTGGCTGGCTTGCAAAGGGACAAGTGAGTGGGAAGAGGATCATCAGACACTGTCTAGGGACATGCATGCATGTGCACGCCCCACTTGAGCCAAGAAGAGAAAGTGTATGTAGAGACAAGGGGTTTGGAGGCATATGAGTAACCCCCACATCCACTCCTCTGGTCCCCTCATCTTCCGACTTTTTCCTGGTCTTTCTACATTCCCACAAGGCTAGTCTCTCTTGACCACTACAGACTGTGAAGAGTCTGGTCACGAAAGGGTCGGGGTGTAGGTATTGGGACAGGAGGGGGTGGCGGCACTTGGTGTGCTAAGCTGGGCCCAGCAGTCACTCACCTCCTTGGGCTGCTGTTTCCCAGCCTGTTGCTGTGTGAGCAGCTGCAAGTGCAGCTGTTCTTGCTGCTTCTTGTAATATTCCTGCAGCTGGGGGAGGATGGGGGGGGGAGAGGGGTTACCAGGAGCATCTGCTAACTGCAAACCCAGACCTGACTTGCCCTGGTTCTGGTGGGGGGGTGGGGGATGGGGGTCCCCCTTCTTCCCCCCAGCTCCTCTTCCTCCACCCCCCCCCCCCGCACCCCGGGACCAGACCCACTTGCTGGAGCATAAGAGCCTGTTGCTGCTGTAGCAAGGCCTGCAGCTGCGGGGGTGACAAGATCTGCTGCATCTGCTGGGGGGTGAGCATCTGCTGCGACATCATGGCCACCGACACAGGCACCTGTGAGAATTCACTCCGTCAGGGAGAGAGGTGGTGCCCAGAGCCCGCCTCAGTGCAGCCCAATGGCTCCCAGCCAACCTGCCTGGGTTCGTATTACAGCACTGCCACCTACCTGCTCTGTCTCTCTTGTTTTGACTTTTTTTGGTGGGTGGGGGGTTAAGACGGGCACATAGTCCAGGACAGACTAGACTGAACTCACTGCGAATCCCAGAATGATCCCTCTGCTTTTATTTGCTATGTGCTGGAATCGTGGGCACGCGCCAACACACGCAGCACTTTTGAGACAGTAGCTCGGGCTGGCCCGGAACTTACCATAAAGCCCACACTGGCCTCGAACTCATGGCAATACTCCTGCCTCAGTTTCCTGAATGCTGGGGTTTCAGATGTGAGTACCATGTCCAGGGGAGCTTTGTCATTGCGTTTTAAACCCTGTTCTCTGTTTTTCTCCTCTCTAGAAGGGGACTAGCAATTGTATCAACCTCAAAGTTACCAGGGTTAAGAGGCTAACGTTACCCCGGGCTATGATTGTGGAAGAGTGGAATTCAGGATGCACGGCTGTAACTGCAAGAATCCACGCTTTGGAGGGGTTCTTCTCACCTTCACAGTAACAGAGAAGGGTAGCCCACTCTCAGAAGGCCATTCACAACTCAGTGTGTTTGAGACTAACGGACTGGGGTGGTCTACCTAGGGTGATAGTCAGTGTCCAGCCACAGGAAAGCACTGAAAGTGGACCACCAGCATGAAGAACTGATCCTAGACATGGATGGATGGACACACGCGTGATTGTGCATACGCACACGCACACGCGCACACACACACACGCACACAGGCTGAGAACTGAGGCTCAGGGAGCACTGCCGGTGTCGTCCTGGTGCATGCACGTGAGTGGAGTCTGCAGAGAAGACGTGGTGGGCCAGAAGGCTGAGAGGTAGGAGGAGGCCACAAGCAAGTCACCTGCTCTCTCCCGGTGTCGCTTTCCTCAAACAAAGCACAGAGGGTGAACTACAAGAAATGGTTCCTGGCTAGATCTTCCAGCATTCTCCAAGCCTATCAGTTTTTTGCCTCCTGCTCTTGTTAGGTCTCCCTAGGGGGCCCAGAGGATCCGCCTACGTGAAGTAGGTGAGGAAAAACAATGACATTTTTTTTTTTTTTTCTAACCACCAGTCCTGAAAACCCTCTCATCACTGCCAGGCAGGTCCAAGCCACTAACCTCCACCAACTACCTGCTGTCTGCCGCCCCACTACTCTTCGGCCTCCTCTCATTCCCATGCCTTAAAATCGAGTGCATGGTGTTCACGCACAGTAGGTGCCCTAGTGGACAGAGGTTTCTCTGCAGGCCCGGAGGCCAAGAAGGGAGGGGGAGGAGGATGGCCTGTCAGAGAGGAGTGCCATGTAGGAACTTGTCCTGGGAGGGGACAGGCTAAGTCCTGGGGGACCCTTCCTCCACCCCCACCCTGGGCTCTAGCCAGACCCAACATGCGGGACAGGAAAGGAGGGGTGGCTTCCCTCACCAATCTTTGACAGAGGCAGGACCCAGCTCTTAAGCCAGGGCTTAGGAAATCCCCCTCCACTTTCCCCTCCCCACCCCAGGCAGAGGAGCAAACAGGGTGGGGACTGCTGGGACATCGGGAAGTCCCAAGGCCCCAACTCTTCTCACCGTCTATCGCCAGTGGCTAGGCCCCTTGCCTGGACTTCACTGAATCCACCAGGCCAGGTCCACAAGAAGCCTTTGGGAGGGCTAACAACCTGACCTGGCTTTCAGTCATCTGTGCTCAGTGGCCAGGGGCCCGTGAGGGCTTATTTGCTTTCAGATTCTGCTTTTAGTCAACAGTGGATCCACCAGGTCAGGTGGCTCTAACAGCAGGCTGGGTTTGAGATCTCGTCTGCAGAGGACAGGGGTCCCCATGTTTCCAACCTGAAGGCCGGGCAGGCCCAGAGAGGCTGTAGCGAGAACACAGGGGACTGGACCAGCCATAGTGAAGGGACAGGTAAAGAAGGCCACTGTCCTCCTTGAAACGTGCCCCAGGGCTGGGGCATGTCTCAGCTCTTAAGAGTGCTTGCTCAACATGCACAAAGCCCTGGGTTTGAGCTCCAGAACCGTATATAAAAAAACCCATATGGTTGTACAGCACACACACACACACACACACACACACACACACACGCACACACGCACACACGCACGCACACATGCATACACACACACACACACAATCTATAATTCCAGGAACTCAGGAAGTGGGGACAGGAGGATCAGAAGTTCAAGATCATCCTTAGCTACATAGTGAGTTTGACAGCTTGGGTTACATGAGACTCTATCTCAGAATCAAAAAGGAAGAGAGAAAAGACAGGAAAGAGGGAGGGAGGGAGGGAGGGAGGGAGGGAGGGAGGGAGGGAGGGAGGGAGGAGAAGCCAAATAACTTGGGAAGGCAGGGAGAGAGAGACAGTAGCAGTTCGCTGCAGAATGACTTCTGGAAAGCCAGGCTGCAGGAGTCGTAAGACCCACAGTCAGAGAGGAGGGGCTGGGGTCAGATAGTGGCTTAGAGAAAGCTCCCTTATGAGTTAGCCTGCGTATCTGGACAGGTGCCTGGCGGCACGTAGATGGTTGACCACACAACTTGTGCTCAAAGATTTGGGCTGTAAAACCCCAGGTTGGGAGTGCCCAATACGGAGCAAGTCTGGACTGTTCTTTCCTTCTCCCTCTCACGGGGACCCCGAGCAGAGAGGCTCAACAAGCTCCAAGCCCCGAGCTTTGTGAGGCAGGTGACCCAGGCCCTCAGCCCGGCCATCCCCAAGCCTCTCCGCCCCATCTGCCCTCCCCACTGCCCAAGATGGGGCAGACGGAGCAGGTGGGGCAGGGGCTAAGCTCTGTATCACGCCTCTTCTCCCTCGCGTGTCTGTCTGGACCTCGTGAGATGTGTCCTATCGCCTTGTCTATCTTGCATCAAATGAGATGGTGGAGGTTCAACTCCCCGCCCCCTCCCACTTCTGAAGCGAGAGCCACAGAAGAGGGAGCAAAGGGCATGTGAAGGGCCGCACACCAGGCCAACACTTTCCCTCACAGAGAGGACTGAACTAGGGGGGGGGGCAGTCCCTCCTCGGAGCATTCTGCCTGCCGGGCCCAGGATGACAGACATGACCGCAGACCCGCTGAGGGATCCTAGACCACGGCCTCAGCTGTGAACTGTCTCCAGGTGGGTGACTCCATGGGGACCAGAAGGCTCAGCAAGGAGACTGTGTTCACCCCCTCCTGGTCATGCGCCCTGGGGGGGAGGGATGGGAGTCTCAGCAGGGTCTAGAGGGCGGTCAGGGAGGCTGGGAGAAGAGCGAGGCTACAGGTACACGCTGCTCAGCCTCAGTCCCCACCCACTGACCCACCACAGAAGCGGGTGCTGTGTAAGGATGAGACAGGACAGAGACACTACCCAACATGCAGGAAGATTATTTGCGGGTTCAGAGTTAGAGAACAGATCCAAATTCATCTTCTGAAGTGTGAGTTCCAGGGTGCCTGAGTGAGCGGAAAGTAGCAGTGGGAGAAGAGTGGGGGAGTAGGCTGAGGTGGGGTTTGGTTTTATTCCCTTGCAAATGACTAGTCAAATAAATTCTGTGCAGGGACTGAGCAAGAAAGCCGTGGCCGGGGGGGGGGGGGGGGTGTCCACCTGTAACCCCAGCACTTGGGGGCCGAGACAGGAAGACCACCAAGTACAAAAAAACAGATTAAAAAAAAAAAAAAAAGGAGGGGGCTGGGATGCGGGTCAGTCAGTAGAGTGCTTGCCTAACATGCTCAGGGTCCTGGGTTTGATTCCTAACCTTGCATAACCCAGGCCCGGTGGGACATGCTTGTTACTGAAGCACTTGAGAGATAAGACAAGAGGATCAAAGTTCAAGGTAATCTCCATCTATGCTAGAAGCCAGCCTGGGATACATGAAACCCTGTCTCAAAAAAGAAAGCATAACTTCTAGAAATATCGCATGTAGACAAACCAACGGCCCCGCCCAGCCCCTTTCTACCTGAACCTTCTGTAACTGACCTTTGTGCCTGCAGCCCGCAACTCTTCCCAGGCTGGAACTGGGGGCTTAATAATGTTTGGGAAAGTCTCTGAGATTGGCTCCAGGAAAGCAGTGAATTAGACTGAAGGTGAAGACTGTGGTCGTGCCTGGGAGCAGGGGGTACCTACGAGGCCCCGCAGGTTTCCCTTCCTCACACACAATGGACTGCGTGTTCTTTCTCAGTAAGGAACCCAATCCTAGCTTTCTGCTTCTGACAGTGAAGAGCTCACAGGAAAGCGATTGATTGCTAGGCTTCTAACCCTGAACGCTATTCGCAGACAACTCCCAGTATGCATGTCCTGGGAGACCTGTGAACCCCAGGGTGAAGACAGGAGGGGGAGAAAGACGTAAGGCTGGGGCGCAGGGGAAGGCGCAGGCTTGTCCCCAGGATGTCACATCCTTGGGATCTAGGAACCTAACTGCAAAACCAGCGTCACATGGAGCAAAGTTAAGTTCTATGGGTTCAATTCAGGCTCTGCCCTTATTAGCGGGGTGACTTTGGACAGGCCATATAACCTCTTCTGAGACTCGGCTCCCATGACCTCAAGTTCCATGAGTGTGAGGACAAAATGGCTGGACACTGGAAGGGGTTTGGGGATGACCTCCAGTAAGTTTTGTCCTTTGCAAGGTCACCTTCTTGCAAACTTGGTGACCTGAATTCGATTCCAGGAAGTCCACATGTTAAAGAGAAACGACTTCTGTCCACGTGGATAACATGCACCTGCAAGTCTTTCTCTCCCCCACCAAGGACGGAAGGGAAGAAGGGAGGGAGGCAAGGAAGGAAGGCAGGAAGGGAGGGAGGAAGGGAGGGACAGAGGGAGGGAGGGAAGATTTTTTTTTAACATTTTTTATTATTATTTCCGCTCATACAAACTTAATAGGTAGACCAGTTCCCTCCCCCCCCCTCCCCCTGAAGGAGGGAAGATTTTTTAAAAAAAAAAACAAGCACTTGGCATCCCGAGTAGGGATGGGTTAGTGAGTAAAGTAGTTGCCTTGCAAGCAGAAAGACCCTCCTGCTCCAGCACCCTTCTCTGGAGCGGCTGATCAGCCATTCCAGCCTCACTAGTACATCCAGGCCAAGCAGCCTGTGGACAATATTCTTGACAATGGCGCCCAAGGCCTCCATGCGCGCGCGCACACACGTGCACATATGTACAAACATGTACACGCATACGTTAAGAGGGGAGGCAGCGAGACGGATCAGTGGGTGGACGTGCCTGCACGCAAACCTGGGTGGTCTCGGAGTCCACTTTGTGGAAGGACAGAACTGACTTCTGAAAGTTGTTCTGATCTCCACACGTGCGGTGGCACATGCCTATGCTATGGTACACCTGCTCTCTCTTAAGTAAATAAAACATTAAAAAGAAGCACTTGGCATCTGTTGGATGAATGAGCGATTTGACTGCAGGAGTGGAGGCAGAAAAGGTCAAAGCAAAGTATCTCTCGCTCTCCCCCCCCAACTGCTAGGAGGCACTTTAGGAAGAAGAGGGGGGCGGGGCCAGAGGATTCCTACGAGAGCCCGCCCCTGCCTGCCTTCTCTTTCTGTTGCTTCAGATTCCCACGCCAGCTGCAAAGTCCAGCCTGCTGCAGGTCCTCCTCCCGGGCCACCAGCTTCTCCCTCCTGCCCTCAGGCACCTTCCAGTTCGAGGTGAGGTACTCCTGTTTCTAAGGAGATACCAAGCCAGACTACCATGAGGGAGGCCGCAGCAGACCCAAAGCATGCATGGAGGGGCTTCTCTCATTTAAGATCTAGGGCCAGTTCTCTGTGAGGTTGTCTCTCCCTGTGAGGACTCTGCTCCTACCTTCCATCTTCCATCTACTGATTTAGGAGACTTTGTTCTCCCTCCAGCCACACCCTTTACCAGCTCCCTTATTTATTTACTATTGGTGGTGGTGGTGGTGGTATATGTGTATGTGTGTGTGTGTGTGTGTGTGTGTGTGTGTGTGTGTGTGTGTGTGTGTAGGGGTCAAAGGACAACTTTATGGGATTGGTGTTCCCGGGACAGAACTCAGTTCATCAGGTTTCTACAGCAAGTACCTATACTCTCGGAGCCATCTTGTAGCCCCCCCCTGCAGTTCCCCACTTTGAGGACCTTTCAGAGTGTTCCAGGCCCCCTGAACATTTGGAAAGTACTTTCCAAATATTTGCTTTTTAAAAATTGTTTTTGTTTTATAAGACACAGATAAATTTGTCTCCTCCCAGGACCAAACGCAGCCAGTTCTAGATGCTTCTTAGAGCACCCTGCACTGCCCCCGCCCCACACCTTCCTCCTCTTCCTCCTTCTCAGGTCCCCCAGGTCTTCCTGGGCCCCAGAGGACTCAACAGGATCAGCTCGGCATTGTGTGCACCCCATCCTCTCTTGGATAAACTTCCTTTCAGAGCCAGGCTTAATCTTCCCCACCTTCCCAGCCATCCCCTCTGCGGTGGGGGAAGGGGGCTCTGGCGGCTGGGCGGAAGGGGAGGGGAGACACAGCCAGAGTAGTGACCCGTGGGGACCCAGTCTGCAATTCTCCCAAGTTCTTTGTGACACAAAAGGTAAACAGAAGGCCTGGCTTCCCCCAACCCCCCTCCCCGCCCAGATCCCCCCACCCACAGCCAGCCAGATGGGCCGGCAAGCTGGGGGGAAGGGAAAAGGGAAAGCAGCCCAGACTGTGCAAGGAAAAACAGAAGAGACGCAGACGTCAGAGACAGGAAGCAGGGAGAGACGCACGGTGGGTGAGTGACAAGGGGGGCCTGGGCAGCCCTGAGACTGGGGGGTCCATGCAGAGAGGCAACACAGGGGAGAGACAGTGACCCCGTGGGGAGCCGTGGACACGTAGGCAGGTTGTTCAGGTAGACACGGGGAATCTGGAGGAGTCTCTGCCTCACCCCTGCAGACTCCCCTGGACTCCCCCTGGAACACTGCCTGACTGGGGGGCAAGAATGGTGGCTGGAAGAAGGGCTGGAATCACCTCCCCTTTTGCCAAGCAACTCCCCCGTGCCAGTCCCCCACCCCCAGCTCAGTCCTGCCAGGCTGTGGCAGGTTCCCCCCTCCTTACCTGCACGGCAGAGGTGGCCTGTTTGCTGTCATTGTTGCCGGGGGAGTTCAGTCCCGAGGCCTGCTGCAGCAGGAACTGCCGGGCCACCTGGAGAGCCTGCAAGACAGGGGCTGGGTCAGTAAGAGGCCCCAGTGATGCCACCCGATGCCAACCCCGGTGGCTGGGATCAGGGATCAGTAGGCAGGGAGTCTGGGGCAAGTGAAGGAGACGAGGGCAGTCAGCGAGGAGGGTCACGGGTCCACGTGGGCTTGAGTAAGAATGGAAGTAGGAGTCCATTGCAAGTGGTCTCACCCTGGCACCAGTGAAGAGTCTGTTGGGGGGTTTGACAGGGGCAGCAAATGGCAGGGTCAAAGGTCAAGAGGACTCTAAGGGGAAAGTGCAGGAGGGTGGGCTAGGGGAGAGTAACTGATACTTTCTGAACACCTACTGTGTCAGGTGCTTCACAGGCAAGTGCTCAGTCTTCCCTCCTGAAGCTGCGAGGTGGGGCTTCCAAAGATGAGGCAGCTGAGATTCTAGGAGGTTAAGTAAGTAACTTGCCCAAGGTCGGTTGACTGTAAGTGCAGCCCAGGAAGCCTAGCTCCACGTCCTATGCCTTAGTGGAGTCAGGAGGATCAGTGCTAGAGGTCAGTCAAAGCGCCCATCATGTGCCTCAAGAACGCACAGGTATGTGTATTGGGGGCTGGGAGGGTGCAGGGATGAGTGGCATAGCCCCTGAGTACTGTGTGAGTCTCAGAGTGTGGGAACAAGATTTTGTAGCACTGAGGAAACCAATGAGGTTTTGAAGGCTACATCTGAATTATCACAGGTCCACGAGTGGCCTGGGCTTGAAGGTTACCGTGGTATCACAGGACCGAGCCAAGGGGGTCCTAGAGAGGGCAGCTCTGGCGGTGAGGAGGTAGGTGTGTAGTGAAGAGTCCGCAGGAAGGTTCGGGGCGGCTCAGAAATCCCCTCTAAGGCAGCCAAATCCCAGACCCCAGTCTTTGGGTCAGTGGGGGAATTCAGAGGGGGTGACCCTGGGGGCCAATCCTGAACCACCTTCCAGGACCGCAGGACCAGTCTGCTGGGGCAAGAGTTCCTGAAAGGCCTCCCAGGGAGCCAGCGCAGCTCTGTCCAGCTGGAGGCAGGGCTCTGGCACCAGGCGGACCTGGGCTGCGTTCCCAGCTGGACCACTCGCTGGCTGCGACCTTGGACAAATCATTCAGCTTCTCTGTGCTTCTGTCTCTTTATCTGAGAAACTGGGACACTACCCACTTTGGAATCACAAGGGGGGACTCAAGGGCCCATGCCTGGCCCCTTGTTGGCATTCGGGAAGGTTCACCTTGTCCTTCCCACTCGTCTGCTGGCCGAGCGCCACTCGGACCCAGCCACACTTGCCAGGCTAAGGTGCTCGCTTGTGCTGCAGCTGGCTTCACATCTGTGCGGACGCTACTTCTACTTCTCACAGGGACTCCACTATTCAACGCCTTCAATGTAAAATCCTTCTCTCTTTTTTGTAGTGCTGGGGATTGAACCCAGGGCTTCATACACACCAGACAGGGACTCTACCACTGAGTCACACCCGCAGCCCCTGCGGCACCACGAATGTGTGGTCCACATGCTCTGCCAACACCCCCCTGAATGCCCACTGTGTACACACATAATTCACCTGCCCGGCTCTTCCCAGTGTTGACTGGCCCAGCTGCCTGAGGTTTTGGTCTAGTTTACCTTAGGATGGTGTCTAAATATGCACTGGTGTATCTAGGGGAATATATGTGGCTCCCCACCCCGGATCAGAGCCAGACCAGAGATGTATTCCCAAACTTCCAGAACCCTGCAGGACACTGCTTCTCCCAGGGTGCTATTTCAGAAGCCGGACCTTTGTAAGTTCTGAGACACTGCGGGAAGACAGGCAAGGAGGTATGTGTTGGGGGACAGGGAGGTCAGGTCTATTGCTCCTTGCCCTCCAAAAGGTGGCCACAGCATGGAGGAGGTGGGGTTGTCCCATCAGAGGCCAAGGGGCTAGGAGCTGGGGTGGCCAGCTGGGAGTCCCAACGAGAATAAATAGCAGGAAAGGTTTTCAGGAAAAGGGGGGGGGGGCAATCCCGGCTCAGTCTCTGAGGTGGTGAGGTGGGGGACGAATTGCCAGAGGTGTTAAATTCACGTCTCACCGACTCTTACTTTGTGGTTCCCTGGAGCATGAAATTACAAGATTTACAAAAAAAAAAAAAAAAAAAAAAGACAGGACCCTACAATCTCGTTCCTGGAGAGCTCCCTCCCTCCCAGTCGTAGACCCATTCCTTCCTTCCATCTTGCATGGGTCCTCCCCCTCGAGTCCTCCTGCATGGGTCTAACCTGCTGTGTGCCTTCCATGGAGACTGATAGAGGAGGGCAGTGAGGGGGGAACACCAGGAAAGAGCACTCCTGCTGGGGGAGGGAGCACTGATGTCCAGGAGTCCTGAAGGGCCAGCTGACCAAGTGCATAAGGAGGTAGAAGAGTGCTCCTCCAGCACCCCAGAATTGAGAGATGGTGGGGCTTGGACTGGAAGAGTTCTCAGGGCAGGCAGAAAGTAGAACTGTATTGGGGTAGACGTGGGAGAGGTTGGAGACCCTTATGAGGGGACACGACAGCTGCAGGCACTTCATTCATTCATTCATTCATTTGCTCGCAGCTGTCCACCCTGTGCAGGCTGGGCCTGGAGAAGGGTCACCTACAGTGGATACAGCAGGCTCGTCTCACCCTTTTGGCCTACGGCCAGCCTTGATCCAATTGGGACCTTAGGACACCTGAAGATCACACTGTAAGTGTCGAGTGGCAGGTGTTGGGCAGATTCCAGGCTTGGGGTCCAAGCCGCTATCCTCGAATGGCCGACATGTTGCACACTACTCAGAGGCTGTAAATGTTGCTGTGGTCTCTACTCCCCACCATGGACGACGCATCAAGACCCTGCTCAAGGACAATGCCTGAGAGAATTGAGTCCCCCCAGCCTGGGATGACTGAAGCCCCAGCTGAGCACCAATCATTATTCTAAAGCACCAGGTCCCTGGGGGCCTGTCATTGGCTTTAGATGAGAGAGATGGAAGCTGCAGGTCCCGCACCCAACCCCTTTAAGAGTGGACGTTGCCAAATGACCCTCCCCAAGAGCTGCCAGTACCCATAGGTAATGTGATCCCCCTACACAAAAAATCCACCTTCCTCCAGATTGAATGTAGGAGGCAGATGAAGGGGGTCCCTAAGTCTGAAAGCTAACATTTGTAAAGCTCCTGGTTGTTTCCACAGCACTTCTACTCCGAGTGAGAGTGTGAGTGTGTGTGTCTGTGGAGGCCAAAAATTGCTCTACCTCCTTAGTGCTTCGCTCTATTTTTGTTTGTTTGTTTGTTTTTTCCAGACTCTGCCTTCTAGGGCCTGAAGTGCAGGCTTCTACCATCTCCACCTGGCATTTTTATGTCTATCTGGGGATCTGAACTCAGGTCTTTTTGCTTGTGAGGCAAAGGCTTTACCCCTGAGCCAGCTCCCCAGCCCACTGCTTCTACTTCTGCAAGCTCTTCAACAGAAGTTTCCCAGCAGGGCAGACATTACTGTCTTCATCCTATAGACCACTGTCCAGGGCCTCATGGAGAGACCCACATGACCACAGGTACAGCCCGGTACCACCACAGGTAGAGCCCACCGAGGTCGGGGTATCTAGTAGGCATCTCTATCTGGGCTTCCAAACCTTGGGGTAAGCCAGCAAAGTGAGGCGGGATGAGGATGAGGAGGAAGAGGAGACAGAGAATGCTCAGGAAGACAGATTCTCTTTTCAGGGAACCAGAGGAACCCACACATGGCTGACATGGGATAGGTGTTCTGGCTATCCATCCTGGGGAAATATAGGGAAGAGGAGGCGCTGAGGACGTAGTAGAGAATTAGGCTGTTAAAGACTTCTTTTCCCAGGCTGGACAGATGGTTCTGGGGTGAAGCTTCTGCCTTGCAAGCAAAAGGACCTATTGTCACCTTCGGGAGTACAGAGGTACACACACACACAGGCACACGCACGCACACACGCGCGCACGCAGGTATAAAAAAATACTCCTTTTCCTCCTCCCAATCTTCAGATTTAAAACCAGGTGAGGTGGTACCATCTGTAAGCCCAGCACTTGAGAGGACGAGGCAGGAGGATCAGGAATTCAAGTTCGTCCTTGGAGACAGTGAGTTTGAGGCCAGCCTGAGTAAGAGAGAACCTTTTTTTACAAAACAGCAACAAAAACAAACAAACAAAAAACACAGTACTCTAGTTTATGGGACAAGGTTATTGTCTTCTGGGGAAGGAACTACTGTCCATTTAGAACAAACCTCAGGCAGAGGGGACAGGCCTGGGACCTCTCTCCTCACTGTGCTGAGTGACCTTGAGTGAATCCCATCAGAAGCAAGCCCATACTTACTTCACATGGCTCTCATGAGGAGCACACAGGGTACTGTACATGGAGAACCTAGTTCAGCACCTGACACACTGAACATGGAGAACCTAGTTCAGCACCTGGCACCCAGTGGTTCCTGGATGAGCACAATTACTGTCACTATTATTGATCTTTTCCCAAGCAGTCCTGGTCATTTGCACAGCACTGCCATGAATCAAGGCTTTGGTCCCCTAAACTCTTCTGGCCTACACCCCCCCCCAACCCTTGCACTTAAGTCTGAGGACTCGGTTTCCTTAATGAAGCTGAACCGCTCCCCCCCACATCCATTCAGAAGTCATTAGCAGGATTTCCATGATTAGGAACAAATGGCGTATGACCGCTAGATGGATGGCATACGATGACATCCAGCGAGAAGGACCTCGAGGAGGAGAGGGAGTGTTGTGTGAGAAGCGGTGGTACGAGGGGCTCCCACACTGAAGGCTAAATAAGTCTTGGGGAAGTAAGGTCCCCCTCTTCTGGAATGAGGAGGGTGCAGGACTGTTCAGATCCTTTCTCTCGGCAGGCCGAGGGCCCCTTCGCCCTGACTCCATGCGCTGCATGGGGGAATCAAGATGTGCTAGAAGGGCAGAGGTCACAGTCTATGGAATCTCCACTGATGGGTCAGAGTATCTCATCAACAGAGGAATGTTCTAGACCTGTTGACCCGAAGTTCTAGACAGAGCAGGACCCATGGCTCATCCACGGGGGTCCAGTACAAGCCACCAGACCTACAGCTGGGCCTTTGTACAGAGGAGTCAGGAGCTGGCCAGAGACCCTGGCAGGGGGGCCAAGAATGGGGGTAGGATGGCCGCAGAAGTGAAGTAAGGGTCTACTCGAATCGTGCCAAGAGGCAGCCCCCTGAAACAAGATGGCTGTTCTTGTCCATCTGGCAAATTTGACAAAATTAGGATTCGGTCTTACTGCAATTGTGTTGATAATGAGTGTGCTCTGGGGGTTGGCTGGATTAGCAGAAAGGAGACTACAAAGTGTCTGAAGGTGTGGGGAGCGGGGTAGGGGCTCATGCCATGGTAAATGCGTGAAAGTCAGAGGAAAGCCCCAAGAAATCATTATTATCATTAACTTTCAGAGAGGTTCTGGAACCAAACTCAGGTCACCAGCTGGCACAAGGGAGTACCTTGACCAACTTGGCCATTTTGCCATATTTGGTTTTCATTATTCTGAGACAGGCTCTCAGGTAGCCCAGGCTGGCCTCAAATTCAGTTATGTTGCTGTGGGTGGACTTTACTGTCTGACCCTCCTGCTTCCTTGAGGGCTGGGGTTGCAGGTGGGGACCACCACGCCCGCTATGCGTGCTGGGGATGGAAGACTCAGCCTTGTGCCTGCCAGGCAAGAGCTCTACCCAGGCGAGCTACGTCCCCAGCCCTATTTCTGTCTTTTGAGACCAAGGGTTGCTATGTTCAGGCCAGTCTAGAACTCACGATCTTCCTGCTCAGTCTCCCAGATGCTCCGGATGATGGGCGCGTACCAGTACACCAGGCAAAACATACCTTTTCAGTTCATTGTACACTTAAAGGAGGGGGGAAAATCTCCGGAAGACTTGAACTGAAAAGTGATATATTTTTTAATGTAGGTATCTAACCCTCTACTAATAAATATTTAGTGCCAAATAAGTGCTCCCCAAACCCCACCCCTTGATCGAGAGAGAGGTGCAGTCAGAAGAGGTCAGTGGTCAGTGCCACCGACGTAAGTGGCCTAGGGAGACCCAAGTTCCCAACTGGAGAGGTTTTGTCTTCTAGCAAAGAGACATAAAAATGAAATTACAGGGAGTAGTGGGGCAAAGAGGGTATGGGGAGGAGACTATAAAACCCCCGAAGTGATTCTACAATTTTCCTCCACTTGGATTAAAAAAAAAAAAAAAAAAAGCTTTTTGGAAAAGGCTGTAAATTTTTTTTACACCGACCTCGTAAAAGTGACATCGGCACATTCTCAAATTAGACCCATTAAAATGAAAACCAGCGAAGCACAGACAGACAGGCCCATGTGGGCGGGAGACATCTCGGGTACAGTAGTAGTTTGGGGGGCCCTCTCCGATGAGCTTCCGCAAGGTTCCTCACTTCTGCGAGGGGCTGGGCTCGGCAGGGCCTCACCCTTGGAAGGATGCCCCCATCCTCCCCTGGCTGGGTACCCAGTGATAGCCTAAGGCAGCTTGGCACGGCTGGGGTCCCAGGGTCTCAAGGGATAGCACCTAGTCAGTGGCAAGGTGGAGGAGTGGTCTAGGAGTCAGATCTTGTCTCGTGGCTGTGGAATTCTCTAGAAGCAGGTGTATTCTCAGGTTTGGGGCCTGACCCTCCCAAGCCACTTCAGGGAGCTGTTAAGTCAGACTCAGACTGGGAATGTGTGGATTTCCTCCCCAAGACTGCTGCTGGAGTTTCTGAGAGCAGCTGAAATGGTAGGTTCCAGGGGAGCCCCATCAAGTGTCCTCAGGAGAAATACCCGCTCCCCCAAATTCTCCTCCAACCCCACAGTCCTTGTTGGTAGATGTAAGAACCCGGGCATAGAATGGAGGCCCTGGAGGGGACACTCATCCCATGCCTGAAAGGACCTCAGGAGCACCCTCCCCCTTGGCCCTTTCCCCTCCCAGCACGAAGCAGCTCCCCCTTCGGCTTGGTAACTCAGGAGCGATACAAGGGGGGGGGAGTGGCCCCAGTCCTGCCCCCAGCACGCCCCTAAGAGCACTGCTACCTTGTAGCTGCTCTCCTCCAACCACTTCCAAGCCCCAGGGCTCCGCATACACCATCACCTCTGCTCCTCTGCGGACAGGCAGCCAGAGGTGTGGGACGCTGGAGCAGCAGAATATGGGGGTGACGCAGGGGTCCTAGAGAGAACCAGGCCTCAGCCTGCAAGATCAGACTCACTGTTGGCAGCGAATGTGTATCAAGGTGGGGCCCATCCCCTCTGCACGCTCCCTGCCCACCAGATCCCCCTAAGCAGCCTGGGTAGAGAGGAAGGCCAGATGGAGGAAAGGCGCTTCCATTCTTCTTATCCCCTCCCCCAACTCTGTGGTCCCCCCCCCCACTCAATATCTTAGGAGAAGGGGAGTTAAAAGTCCAATACTGTGGAGAGTGCCCCCAACCCCTTTGAATCTCCTCACAGGATGTGAAGGGGTGGGATTTAGCCCCGTTGCCTCGGCAACGGCAGTGGGAGTTCCCAGACACTGGGCAACCCTCTAGTGACCCTCCCTGACCTGTCACCCCTGCAACCCCATGGACAATGGGAATGTAAGCTCCGGGGGCCCAGGAGGCCTTTCAGCTCAGCCTCCCGCAGCTCCTGCCTGTCCCCAACCCACCGGCTCAGCCCTCCTGGTCCCAAATCCCCACCAGCAACCCAGACCAACTCCCCCAAGACCTCCCCAAATCTGGGGCACACTTCTCCCAGTCCTCACTGCAACACACCACAGAACCCAGAGGGAAGCTGTGGGGTCTCCCGAGGAAGCACCCACGGGCAGAGAACATGTTCACCATAAAGAGAAAACACCCAGGCCACTTAGGAGAGCAATGGGGGGACCCCCGTCTTGGCGAGAGGGGGAGCCCCCGCCTTGGTGAGGGGGGGGCCGTGCGTCTCTAGGGTTTCCTCTGTCACAGCTGCAAGGGCCTCCCACTGTGTCTGGCCCACACGGTCCCAGCTCAAAACAAGATTCAACATGTGTCATTCCCAGGCTGGCCTCCAACTGAGGTTGACCTTGAACTCCTCCTGCCTCGTCTCCGAGTGTCAGGATGCCAGGTGAATGCCACACTTCACGGTCCTTACCGTGCTGGGGGTTCCCTCACAGGGCTTCATGCGCACTAGGCAAGCACTGAACTACAACATCCCATGTCCTGGCCTGTCTGCTAAAATGAGTGGGATCTCCAAGGCCTGGGCCCCGCCCACACCACCTTCACGGGGTATCTTCACCACTACCCCAAGTAAGAGTGAAGAATATAGATGTGGGAACTAACCCAAGGAAGGACTGGAACTCAGTACCCCAATGGCTGTCACTTGGCAGTATAGGGGGCTGGAGATACTGAACTAAGCAGCTGGTTGGGGACTTTACCCAGGCAGGCCTGGCCTGGCAGCCCAGCCAGGTCATCCCCCAACCTCTGTTTAAACAAGCTCCCGGCCTGCTGTTGCATGGAAACCGAGTGCCCACTCTGGTTCCGAAGTGACGTGGCTGCCCTCTTCAGCTCTGTTTGTTTCGGCCCCGGCCTGACTTCTGGCTCGCCCGCTCGCCGTCTCTGAACTCATTATTCCCAGAGATCGGGGTTGCATTTCCAGCCCTTGTTTACCCATAGCAGACGGGCTGAGAGACACAGGGAAGCGCGAGAACAGGATCGGCACAGCATCTGCGGACGCATCCTGCCCGCTCTGCATCTGCGGCAGCCACTTAGAGCAGCGGGCAGAGCTTGCCTGCCTGCGGTTTCCTCCTTGTCTCCCTCCTTCCCTCCTTCCCTCCTTCCCCCCTTCCCCTACTTTCCCCCTCCCTCTCTCCCTTCCCTTCAGGTCTTATGACATAGCCCAGGCTAGCCTTGACATCTGTGCCTGAAGATGACGCTGAACTTCTCAACTTCCTGCCCTGCCCTCCTGAGGCGGGATTTAGAGATGCGTGCCACCACGCCCAGCGGCGCTGCGGGCGCACAGCTGTGTATGTGGTGTGCAGGTGTGCTTGTCCGTGCAGGTCTGTGTGCAGGCCGGTTCTCCACCTTATTTGGTTTTTGTTGTTTTGATATTTTTGAGAGGGAGAGAGAGAGAACCCTGAATAGGAACTCAAGCTACGGTACATACATGAAGATCAGAGAACACCTTCCGAAAGTCGGTTCTCTCCTTCCACCATGTGGTCTTTTGGCACTCAAGTCAGATCACCAGGTTCTGCATGTCGGCCCATTTACCTCACGTTGGGGGCAGGATCCCTGACCCGCTGGTTCAGTTAGACTGTCAGGCCAGTGGCCCCTAGACTGCATCTGCCTCCACAGCCCCTGCACTGAGATGCACAAGGGCGCTCAAATCAGCCCCAGGGAATCACAGTCCAGACTGGTCTTGAAAACTTCGTGTCCTCGGCCTCCCAAGTAACTGGGATTACAGGAATGGGCTACTATACCTGTTTTTAAGTTTGCTGTTTTGTTTAAGAACTGTTCTTGGTCAGGAAATGTTCTTATTCATTTAGTATCTACTGGACACGGACCTGTCTTCCCTCTTTCACTCAGTGTGACTGGGGGTAGGAACAAGGGGAGGAAGGACTAGCTGTGGCCTCATCTGGGAAACTGATGGGATTTAATGACTCAGTGAATCTGAAAGCTGACTGCTCTGCGCTGAAAGGGAGGAGGAACCAAAGTGTCTGGTTCTCCTTACACTTGCTTACCCTACCAACAGGCGCCTCTTTTTGGAGGCCGATGGGTCAGTATCAAGAATCTGCTACTCTGGGAAGCCCCTTCCTCAGCCCCATTCACACATTGGGAGTTGAAGGATGACCCACACACTGCTTCGCTTTAATTGGAAATTTCGTAATTTTAATTTTGAGGGTTTTTTTTTTTTCCTCCCACCAGTTTGGAGCCGATGGAACCTTTTTTAAAGTCTCTCGTATTTTTCTTGGCCCTGGACGCTTCGCCTGTTGTGAGCCCAAATGGATAAAACAGGCCTCCGCCGCCTGCCTCCAAATCTCCATCCCAGTTTATTTGTGAAACCAATATAGGATTTTCCAGGACTTTGGGACAGTCCCCAAAACAAACAGGGGTAACTGGAATAGAGATGGTAAAACATGGCTCATGTGCAGGGCAGAGCCCAGAAACCCGATCAGTACAGACAGTTCCGTCGTCCCTCCCCGCCCCAAACATCTCCCCAGTTACCCAGAGGCCTGTGTTTATGCCTCATGGTAAGCTTTCTCTTTTTATTATTATTAAAGTTTCCAGTTTTCGTATCTCCTCCACCTCCTGCACATTTGAAACTCTGCATGGTTCTGGTTGTAAAGAGGTGCAGGAGAGGAAGAAACAGCAGACACGGTGCATGGACCTGGGAACTTCTAGTGGGGTATGTTTAGCTTACTATTTTGATAAAGGTACAACTGTGCCCTTTGACCCTCTGTGGCCAGCACAGAGACGCTGCTTGCTTAGGGATGATCGCAGATGGTCCTCACTAACTCCCAAGTCACTGTCTTCTAGCACCAGAGGCAGGTCCTTCCTGCCCCATCCTCACTGCTAGCAAGAGAAGATGAAGACCTGAATTCAGATGCCCAGAACCCACGTGAAAAGCTGGGTGTGGGGTACCCCAGCACTGGAGAACAGGAAACTGTAAGACCCAGGGGACCTACTGTCAGCTAATCTCAAGCAGGTGCGCTCTGGGCCAGTCTGAGACACTGACTCAGAAATACGGTAAAAAGTGACTGCGGAGGAGACCCAGCGTTGGCCTCTGTCCTCGGAGCACTCATAAATACACACATACACATGGATCACACATCCCCACGGACAAGTCAGGGATGAAGGGGCATTTTGCCACTTGCTCCTGGTCTTGATGACCCAGTCCAGGGTCGCTGGGAAGGACTGGCTGGGACCCAGCCCAGGTTCCTTCCGTCCCTGCTCTGGAGTCCAATGGTCAGTCTACAGGGGAGCGAGCGGTGAGGGGGGGAGCCCCAGCGTGAACCAGAAGGCAGTGGAGCCCAGGGGGTGTGAGTGCTGGTGGCGAAGGCCCTTGTGCACAAGGAAGGTGTGGGGCTGGCTGGGGGAGGCACACTGCAGACTCCCCTCGTTCTACCTGCCCAGCTGAGCCCCGTAGAGGAGGTCCCCAGCATAGCAGAGCAAATCAAAGAAGACTCTCAAGCCCAGGGCTGGCTGGGCCGGTTCCCGGAACTTGTCAAGCGTGACACCCCCTCCCAAACCCCTGGGTGGGGCTGGGACCTGGGGGCCCTGTTCAGTCAGTATCCAGTCATGTTCTTCACCCACAGATACTCGGTGAGGCTGGTCTTGAACTCCTGAACTCTACACTGACAGGTATGTTGGAGGCAAGACAGGGGTTACGGGCTGCCCCCAGATGCTTTGCACCCCCCCCATGCCTGGGAATTTAATCTCTTCACAGCTGGGTTCAGCCACCCAGGTAGCCTTGGAGATGAAGGTTTCACAATACAAGTGAAGACACCCCTGTGCACTGCACCCCCTCCCAACCCTGTGAATGGAGCCAGTTTCACAGCCATGTGTCTGCAGGAGCCAAGAGGCCCACCCACTCAAAGGAGGCTCTGGGGCCTGCTGCCCAAGCACCTGTCTTTGCTGATGGCATGGCTGGGGCTGGTCCGAGCTCCATGAACTTCAGCCCCCCCCCCACCTCCCCCCACCCCACTCCACCCCCAGCTTCCATTTTTTTCACATTTTTTTCCCCAGACTCAAGCTGGCCGGTAGATCAGGAGGCACGGAGGAAGTGGCTGGAGGACAGACTTTCTGAAGAAAGTGAAGGCCAGGCTGCTGGGCAGGACCCTGGGGTGCCCGTCGGGCTACAGGAGGAGGCCAGGCCAGGGGAGCCAATGCCTACCTGTTGCTGTTGGAGGTGCAGCAGCTCCGCAGGGCTCAACTCCCCGTTGCTCTCTGCGCCGCTGACTGGCTCCCTGCCTTGGCCATCTCGACCTGTTCCTCCGGTGGCGGTGCCCCCAGCCCCGGCCCCTCCGCCGCTGCCGTCAGTCTGCCCAGAGAGGCTGCCCACGCCGTTCTGCCCGGTTGGAGCAGACCTGATTGTCTCCGAGGCAGATTCCACCATCATGTCGCACTATCGGGACCTGCAGAAGAGACACAGGGGAGGGGCTGAGGCTGGAGGGTGGAAGGGTAGGGCAGGTGATTCCTGGGAACAGCAATAACCCAACGCCCCCAATCTCTACCGCAGTTCTGGGGTGTCTCCGACTTAACTTCCCAGAAGCCACCCCAAGAACACTTTGTGAAGGTGACCCCTCTCTGTGTCACCCCCTCCCCTAGGCGTGATTAAGGGGCTGCTCCACATTGAAGCTGCCATCTCCCCCAAACCCTTCTAGCTGACTTCTTTGCTTCCAGAAGCCCTTGCTCCTCCCCCAGCTTCCCCCCCCATCTGCTTAGTCTCTCCCAGAACAGAGCAAGCAACAAAGCCATTTGCTGAGAGGCCCTCCCCCCCTCCCCGCCAGGAATGGACTTTGTGTTTGTTCCACCAAGACAGGGGCTTCCCTGGAAAGTCCTGATCAACACCATTCCCAGTGCAAGCCCCTGTGGGAGGCAGGTACTCTCGGTGGGAGGTAAGGTCAGAGATGAAAAGTACCCGGGAACCACTGTTAGTTCTAAAGTGCTCAGCCAAGAATAGCTACCATGCGCCCCCCTCACCAGAGCTGTGAACACTTGGAATTACTGAGCCTCCTTCACAGATGAGAACACAGATGCTAGGTGTGGAGGGCTCAGCATGCTCAAGTCCTTGGGTCCAACCCCTAGCACTCTACCTAAATGACCCGAATAGTGGGTAGTTCAGGGCTAGTAGGTGAGGACAGGCACGAAGTCCTGGGCTGCAGGCCCAACACTAAAGCAAATAAGCTAGTGAGCAAACACAAAAATACATACTGAGTCATGCCTGCAATCCCAGGGTTTGGAAAGCTGACAGGAGGGACTCCAGGCTAGCCTAGACTAAAGAATGAGACCTTGCTTCAAAAAGCAAATGAAGAAATGAATAAATGCTGAATCTAGAAGGCCAGGTGTCTCACCCAAAACAGAGGATCAAGGTCTGAATCCCTCCTTCCCCTAGCATACTAGTCCATCCCTTGGAATAAGAAAGCACGGCTGGGGCTAAAGAGGGCTCAGTGGGTAAGGCACCTGCTCACAAACCTGGCAACCACAGTTCAATCTCCGGAAGTCCACACGGTGGAAGGAGAAAACTGACTGATCTCCACCTGTGAGCCACGCACGCATGCGCTCTCTCTCCCTCTCCCACCCCCTTTAAGTAAAAACAAAATAATAAATGTAAGCAGCAATCCATCTCTCATCAGGCGTTCTCTGCTCTTAAAGAAGGAGAGGAGGAGGGTATAGCTGGATGCAGGAAGGCGGAGGGGTGGCCCCAGTTCCCTTCCATTAGTTATGGAGGTCCTACGTCCTGCTGGCATGCACAACCCCAGAGAAGATGGGAGAACTCAGTGGAGAAAACTATACTCAAGCCAGGAACATGGGCCACACACCTATAATCCAGCATCTAATTTTACTTTTTTATTTATATTTGCATGTGTGTGTATGTGTGTGCATCAGGGCACTGGGCACTGTGTGTGCCCGTGGAGTCCCAAGGGTGACTTGCACTCACCCTGGATTGCTCTGCCTCATCTTTGCTTTGCTCTGGGGTTTCCCAGGCTCCACTTTCCAGGTCCAGGAAGTGCAGGTCACCCCATTTCAGCCTGGGGCCTGGGATCCAAACTCAGGTCCTTCTACTTGTGAGGCAGAGGCTTAATCCCTGAGCCCAATCCCAGCATCTAAAGCAAAAGAGTAGTCAACTCAAGGCCAGCCTGGCCTACACAGCAAGACCCCATCTAACATAGGGTGTTCTGACCCTGGCAAAAGCTCTTTTTCATTTCCTTGTCTGTCGGGTTATTTGGTCCCAGGCTCCTTCATGGGCATACAAAACGCGTAAACTCACACTGGCCTCTTCTCCACTGGACCGTAACTGCTTGGGTGCAGACCCTGAGGCTCAGAGAAGTTAACGACTAGGTCCACATCACACAGAGATCACCGGATAAAAGAAAAGCCATGAGAGCATCCTACAAGGCCTGGGAAAGTCTGCCATAACCACGTGGTCTCTCTTAGCCAATAGGAAGGTGAGGAGTTCAGGTAACAGATTGGTGGGGGGGGGGGGACTATAGAAATGGGGCTCCGGGAAACATCTCCCTCCCAGTCCCACCTTCCCTGCCTTTCTCTTCCTTAGGCTATGGCTTGAGTTCTATCCTTGATGGAAGCAGAAATGGAGCAATGTGTGTGGGCTCTGGGCAGAGGGACCCCTTGCTGACTGTAGATGTCCCTGTCTGGTGGGCCTGTGGGGGCCTCCTCACGCTACTAAAATGGCCAGTGTGAAATCGCTGCGAGTTCCCTCAGCAGGCACTCCCTGCTCCTGAGTTCTGACAGGAACTGAGCCTGGGGTACAGCGAGGATGGGGGTGACGGTTTGGAAGAGATTGAGCACTTGGTCCCAGGCCTTTAATGGCTGTGTCAGCCTGAGGGCTAGGAGCTACCAAATGATGGATGGGGGTGAGCACCAGCCTCCACCCACCGCAGCACAGGGTGTCAGCCTCCCCCGCCCCAAACCATCCACCCAGCAGCCTGTGGGAACAACCTCCCTCCCGTTCAGGTCCGGGCCTCAGCAGCAGGGTGAGGGGGTGGGACAGCAGCAGGGGCCCAGTCCCACCCTAGTCCTGCTGGGAGTGGAGAGGCAGCTGCCAGTGGGGAATCCCAGTCTAGCTGCAGAGATCTGAGACCCCTAGGCCCCCAGGGGACAAAGCCTCAGGGATGAGTGCGCACACAGGAGAAAGCCAAGAAGGATGTGGCTGTTACTTCCCCTAGGGAAGGGAAAGTGGCCCCTCTCCAGAGTTCACAGGAACACCACACAGAGTTATAATATAGCTCCCACAGCAAGTTTGGAGAAGGAAGCGAGGGAGGATACAAGCAAGAGGTGTCCCTTTCTTTCCCATCTTTTTTTTTGGGGGGGGGGACATGACAAAGCAACACCCAGTGAACAACATAATTGTGGCAACGTGGCGTGTAATAATAGCTATTCAAGGGCCGATCATTCATATTAAACAGGGTGAAGCAAGCCTCTCATTTGCATGCTTGAGATTATATGCATTTGAAAAGTCATTTCCGCAGGGTGTATGAATGGCATTAATTCCCAGGTGGCATACTCTGCCCCCCCTCCCTTTCCTGGGGCCTTCGCCCGCTGACACACACCCATAGATGATTATTCTCCCTCCACGTTCCTGACCACCCACCAACCCCAGCCCCTCAAACCTGCCTGGCAGGCCCTCCCAGGCCTTCTCCAGATCCTCACCTCTGCCCCGGGACGCCAGCTTCCAAGATTGAGCACAGGACGGGCCTGCGCCTCCCACCCACCTCTCCACGGGGTGTTGGCTGCACTGTGGGTGAGCAGGCTCTGGTACCTGGGGCCCAGCCAGGTACAGACTGGGTAGGGTGGGGTGCTGGGAGTTGACTTTGATTATCAGTGCCTAGTAATGAGAGGATGGGGGAGGGACTGTTTTGCCCCTTATGACCCTGGCTAATAAAGGAGACAGCAGTCCGGCCTCAGCCACAAATCAGTTGTGACTTTTTAAGGTATTTTTCAGTATCTTATTTATTTTTTTTGGGGGGGTGCACATGCATGCCATGGCACATAGATGGGGGTCAGAGGACCACTTTTCAGAAGTCAGTTCTTTTTCACCCATATAAGCTGCTGGGAATTGAACTCAGACCCCTGGTTTTTTGAGCAAGCACGTTACCCACTGAGCTGTCTCACTAGCCCAGACTGTGACTGAACCCTTTTACCTGCTGATCTCTAGACCCCAGTTTCTCTTCTCCCCATGGAAAAGCAGTTTAAAGAGCTGCTCTGACTTGAGAGCACTGGAGACAAAATGCTCTGTACAGCACCACAGAGTGGCTGTTGGGAACCATGGAGGAGACCCTAGAATCACAGCTGAGCTCCTGGTTCCAAAGTGCTTCCCTGAATGGCTGCTCCAGGTAGGGCCGATCTCTCTCCTCTGCATCCTCAGCCTTTCACACACCTCTGCGCTACTCTGCGCTACTCTGCGCACAGTGCTCCACACCTGAGCCACCTCTTGACTCAGCAGCTCAACCCCTGAGGCAGCAGGGAGGGGCAGAACCCGAGCTTGCCCAAGTCATGGCTGCAGGAGCCGGCTTACTTCTTCCATCCGAGGGGGGGGGGTCCCCCCTAGGTGCAATGGTGTATCTGTAATCCCAGCACTTGGAAGTGGCCACAGAAGGATCAGGAGTTCGAGACCAGTCTCGGGTACATATCAAGTGTGGCCAGGGACACGGAAGACCCTGTCTCAAATGACCAAAAAGGAAACAAAATACCAGTGAGGGGGCACCCAAGGCCTCTCTAGAATTCACTAAAACTGGGGTTATTCTCACTCTAGCCCTCCCAGGTTAAGTTCACACGTGGTGGAGGAAAGTGGAGGCTCTACTGTTTGGGGATGATCCAGAATTTGGAGGCTCTGCTTCCACATGTGTGTAGGTCCAAACCTCCTATCGCCTGGGGCTCCTTTGGGGAGTCAGGGCACTGGGGAGCCAGGGCACAGAGAGCCGTGACTAAGCTGAGGCTCCAGCAGACCTCGTGGGAAGGAAGCTGGGTCAAAGCCGCAGCTGCCTCATCCGCTCTGGCGGACTCTGTGGCTGTCGGGGGCTCCCACTTCCCCCAGAGGCCTGGCCTCCACGACACACCCCCACACCCCTGGCAGGGGAAAAGGCAGCGACACCCTCGGGAGCTACTCGCCGGCCCAGTCCCCTCCCTGCCGGAAGTGACGAGTTGCCTCTATCCAGGGGCCAAAGGGGACACTCCAGGGTAGGGGTGCTTTGGAGTGGGGGAAAAAAAAGACCAGAGCCCCACACGTGGGCATACCTTTTGTGCTTTTTCGCGGGCCCATATGGCGTGGGGAGTATTAATTACCGTAGCTTTTTAATTAACAATCGCTTAACAGGAGCCGTAACATTTGCCACGACACCCCGCGCCTCGCCGCGAACCCGCGCCGCCCTTCCTGCCAACTCATCAATTAATTTTTATTGACGTTTTCTTCCCCAAACAGGCACAATACCAGGGTTTTCCAATTAACACCTCCGCGATCTCTAATTAGTGCAATTAACAGACTGATGGATGCCCGGAGTTTACCCGCAAGGGAAGAAGGGAGGGAGGCAGAGGACGGGCCGCCTGGGCGCACACGCGGCCCGCGAGCAGCTGGGGAGGGGGCCTGGGGAGGTAAAAGGGAGGGAAGGTGCATGCATGCCATGACTCAGGAGTGTGCGTGGAGGTCAAAGCACAACTCTCAGAAAGTTAGTTCTGGCCTTCGACTTCCACCACGTGGGCTTCAGGGATACAAGTCAGGTCACGAGGTTGGTGACCTGGCGCCCCACTGGGCCATCGCACCCGCTCGCGTGCCAGTTCTTAAAGGAGCACAGGGAACGCGAGGAGGCAGGCAGATGGGGGCGTGGCCATAAGGTCACCGGTTCCCAGTCGGCCGTTATTGGAGCCCAAACACCCCCCCCACACACACACCCATCCTACACCCACGCTTGCTCCAGCCCTATCACAAACTTGCTGGGCGACTTGGGCGAGTAAATGAATGAATGCTCTCTATTTATAACTGGAGGAAAGATGCGGAAGCAGACTGCAGTTACGAGGCAGAAAACACTTCCTAAGATTTAAGACCACAGAGAAGGAACCCAGGAATGAACCAAAACCCAAGCTGGGGCTCATGATGTCAGAACAGCAAGAGTACCTTGGAGTGCTGTTTCCACCCCCACCCCGTGAGCTTCCACTTCCATGTTGTGTAAGGGGTGCATGTTGTGTGTGCAGGACATGTGGAGGCCCGAGGCTTATGTCAGGAATCTTCCACCTTATTCTTTGCAGCAGAGTGTTTTTCAACAAAACCCTGAGTTTGCTAATGGGGATAGTCTGGCTAGCCAGCTAGATCTGAGGATTTCTGTCTTCTGAGGGTGGAATTACAGGCAGATGCCATGCCCACTAAGCATTTATTTGTATGGGTTCTGGGGATCTGAACTCAAGTCCTTGCTTGTACGACAAGCTCTTGAGCCACTACTGACGCCACCCCAGATAATCTGTATTTCTCAAAGTTCCCCAGTGACACAGACCTGCTTCATGCTGATGTCTGAGGCTGGGAAACTGCAAGGTCGAACACTAGGCTTCCTTCCTGTAGCCAAAATCAGGGGTGCTGGGCTTCAAGGGCCATGCATTCACCCAGGAAGCATGAAAGCCTGAAAAAGGTTGGGATCTATCCACATGAGTGTGCGCTGCTGAGCCGCGGCCGGCATGTGTTACGTACTCTAAGAGCAGTATGTAAACGACTCCGCAAGGGTCGTGATAAAGGCCTTTTCCTATGAGCATCCACAATTTGTGTTTGAAAGCTTAGCCCTTGTAGAGTTGTGGCCAAGCATGGAACTCTCTCCCCTCCATGGCTGCCCTGGGCTGGGTACACACTGCACGAGCAGGAAGATGTCATTGGTGCATAGATTCAAAGAGTATTTAAGCAGCTGGGCTGAGCCCAGTATGCAGAACTGAACACAGCAGGTCTCGTGTCCCCGTGAGTGAAGGCAAATGACAAAAGACACTTAAACAGCAAAATCGAGGTAAGACCAATTTTATCCAGGGAGCAGCCGGGAGCAGGAAAAGTTTTCTCTTTTGCTGAAATGGCATGTAGGCTTAGGAACATGTAACCGTGAATGCATGGCCCACGCATGTGTGCAAGCTTCAATTTACCAAAAGAGAAGTTACCAGTTTCAGACTTTTCCAGGGCTAAAACTCTTTGAGACAGATACGAATGGGCATGACAGAGAACACAGTGTGAGCTATACCTTATTTGTTCTATGTGTGTGAGTGTGCGTGTGCGTGTGCATGTGTAGACATACGTGGTGTTGATGTACATGTGTACTGTATGTGGAGGTCCAAGGTTAACACCAGGAGTCTTCCTTGATTCTCTTTCTCCTTTTTCATTGAGGCGGGGTATCATAGTTAGATACAGATGTCAACTTGATGGTTGAAGGCTCCAGTTCTGGGCACATTTGTAGAGAATTAGTAGTTCAACCCCAAGTAAGTCTGCAGAAGATTGTCTAATTGATAGGGAAGACAGTCCATGGTGGGCGGGACTTGCCCCTGGTCAGGGGGATAAGATGGAGGGAACTAGTTGAGAAAGTTGACATCCTTTGATAGACTTGGCCAGACATGCTGGTCTGGAAAGTAAGGATCGTCCCTCCCTCAGCAGTCCTGTGGGTATAAAGATATGGTGTGTGGTCAATTCCTTCAGCCCCTTGTGTTGGTGTACACTATCCTGCAAAGCTGGACTATAACTGGACAATCCTAAGAGAAAACATAACTCCTTTTTCCCTGAAGCTGTTAGTCATGAATTGATCAGCAACAATGCAGAGTAACTGCAACACAGTCTCTCAATTGAACCCAGAGCTCACTGATAACCAGGAGGTCTAACCAGCTTGCTGGAGGGATGCCCTGTCTCAGCCTTCCAAGGGAGCTGCAATGCCCACCCAACATTTCCCTAGGTGCTGGGGATCCCAACTCTTCTGCAGCAAGCTGTGTATCCAGTCAGCCACGGCTCCGGCCCTTTTTTTCTCTATTCTTTCTTTCTAGCGCTCCTTCTTGCAGACCTTATGTGTCTCCAAGAACAGAAAAGAGATGGCTCTGCAGAGCCCTCAGCAGAACGGCTGCCTTTCCCAAGCCTGAGGCCCTTCTTTCCCTACACAGCTGACCCTGGACAGCAGGCTGCCAGCAGAGCAGAGGGTTGTCCTGCAGTGGCCAGTTAGCCAATCATCCGCCATCTACCCGCTTCCCCTTCTCTAGCCTGAATCCCTTCATGACGCTAAGCAGCGAGGTCACCAGTGTTTGCCTCCTTTCTTTACTTGTCATATGGGGCTAATAGCAACGACATTTCCTCTGAGGATACTGTGTTCTCAAGTGAGATGCAGCATCCGAAGGAGTTGGTCAGACAAGGGCAGTGGCTTTTTAACTCTGGCGCTCTAGAAGGCTCTCTGCTGCCCAACTCTGTGTGATCCAGAGTTTAAAAAACTCTCCCTATCCTGTGCTTCAGCAAGACCCAGGCATTAGAGCGCCACCATAAGGCTGGGGGGGCTCAGCTGCAGAACACGCGCGCCCTACATGTTCAAGGCCCTGGATTCCGCCCACAGCGCCAGGCCACAACCACCGCAATAACACCGCCAAGCCCCTTGCCTTCCTGAACTATGTCAGAGGCTGGTACCTCAAAACTCCCCCCTCCCCAATACACACATATACACACACACACACCTGTGCCTGAATGATAAGCCACAGATTCTCCATAAGTGACATGTGACGCTCTAGGAGCTACCTGCCTTAACCCTAGAAACTATCAAGTATCAAGGCCCCTTAGCGGGGAAACTTCAAGGTTAGAGGGTCTTAGTGGAAGTAGCGGGGAAAATGATACACCTATCTAACTACATAACCACATAGCTCTTTTTGTTTTTTTACAAGACCCCTTGCCAAAATTCTTCTTTTTTAAATTTTTATTTATTTATGAGACAGAGAGAGAGAGAGAGAGAGATGGAATATGGATGGAAGTCAAAGGCCAACTTTTGGAAGCCAGTTCTCTCTCTCCACATCATGTGGCTACAAGGACTGAACTCAGGTCACTGGGTCTGGGAACAGACACCTGACTGACTGAGCTAGCTCACGGTTCCCACACCCCACGCCACAGCTTTGATTGGGAAGCTGAGCTCTATCCTAGTATGTTCTCTAAGTCCTCTTGCAAGTTTCAAATAACTTTTCTAATTCTAGAAGAAACTGACATGTTGGTGGGACATGGACATGTGCTCTGGGATGGGGAGAGGGTACAAGCTGGTGAGACGGTGCCCACCTCTCCCACAGGAGACTGAGGCAGAAGGTTGAGAATTCCACCCCTGAAGATGTGAGTTTGGTCTTCAAGACCACATGGTAGAAGAGAACTGATTCTCACAAGTTGTCTTCTGACCTCCGTGTGTACCATGGCAAACTGCGCCCTCACACATACAGGCACCCCAAAGAAAATAAATATCATTTAAAAAATGAAAAGAAGCCAAACAGGTCTGTAATCCCAGCATTCCGAGGCAGGAGGATTGTCAGGAATTCAAGGCTAGCCTGATCAACAACAAAACAAAAGTTTCAAAGACAGAACAGCCAGCAAGATGACTATGTGGGAAACATTCTACCATACCTGAAGACCTGAGTTCAAATCTGCATGGTAGAAAGTAAGAATTGAATTCTAAAAGTTTTCCTCTGACTTCCACATGCACTATGATATATTCACACCTGCTTCCCCCACCTACCAAGTAATAAATTGAACATATATTTATATATTATATACATATATTACATATGTATCATATGTATTATAATACATATATAATATATACATATAATAATGTATTATATATGTGTGTATTATAACATATACATGCATTAGAGAATACTCATGATCCTGCTACGTACACATCTGGGCCATTAGACTATTCCTGTCTAGTTAAAGGCCTACCCAACTTCACTCTCTTTGGCATAAAAACATTTCAAGTGTCCCATATTAGTGGGCAGCCCAAGAAGGGGCCCCAAGGAATCCTGAGGAATCCTGAGCCCTCACTAGTGTAGACCACTCAGAGGGAACTTCAGGGCCCATATGAGCTGATGGACTGGAGGGTGGGAGGAAGCAAGCGGGAAACACCAAGCGAGAGGAGGGAGGGAAGAAAGGGGGGAGAGAGGAGAGATGGCGGAGAGAGAACAGGATGGGAAGACAGAAGAAGGGAAGGGGGAGGAGAGGGCCGAAGATACCTACTCACTGAGCTTGTATAACTAGGTAAAAAAAAAAACAAACAAAAAACATTTCAAGTGAAATGAGGGTGTGGCAAAGGGCTTGGCCAGTATATGTGAGAACCTGAATTTGATCCCTAGCACCCCTACACACCCAACTCTCTCACAGAGAGAAGTGTGAAATTGGGGTCATCATCTATGTGAGGTTTGGGGCTTCTATCTTCCCACTCCCCACCATAAGCACTCACACATGACGACATATATTTTAAGTATTTTAAAGTTTTAATGATCAGAAAAGCAAGGCAGGACACAGGTCCTGAATGTCTGCATGTTCCGGAATGCATTTTGCAAATCCTCTGGAGTCAAACATCTATCTAAGCTGATGCCGACATTTTACCATGAATTGTGGGAAACACACTCATGTTTTTTGACCATCTGCCTAAGATACATGCTTAGAAGATGGGATTTCCCCCTCCTCCTCTTCCTCTTCTTTTTTTTTTTTAATTTTGGGGTTTTTAATTTTTCAATTGTTCATTCACTCGTTCAGGGAGGCACCCAAGAGCCATGGCACACACATAGAACTCAAAAAATAACTTTTGGGACTTCCGACATGTTCGTTCTAGAAAATGAACACAGGTCGAGGCTTTCGTAGCAAATGCTTTAGCCATTGAGCCCTCTCAAGGGCCCATTTTTTACTCTTCTCTCTCTCTCTCTCCCTCCCCCCTTCGGTTATTTACTTGGCAGAGAGAACACACACACATGCCACGGCGCATGGATAGAGGTGAGAGGACAGTTTTCAGAAGTCAGCTCTCTCCTTCTACCAGGTGGGCTTGGGTCATCTCACTAACCTCTGCTGTTGCCCTTGACTCAGGGCCGCGCTGTGTGCATGGAGCCCTGGCTCACAATTCTGCCCGGTTTGCTCGCCACAGGATCACAGGCGTGCAGCACCACTGCTGGGTTTTGAAACATATTTTTTGTTTGTTCATTTCTAAGACAGGGTCTCCCGTAGTCCAAGTTCCTGATCTACTTCCATCTCCAGAGTGCTGGGATTATAGGTGGGCACACCACTGCCAGGGATTATAGATGGGCACACCACTGCCAGGGATTATAGATGGGCACACCACTGCCAGGTGGTGACTGATTTCACTCATGTCCACAAAATGGGCACCAGCGTAGTCTTTCCCCCAGCAATACACCATGTTTCTTTTTTAAAAAAACTTTGTGTGTGTGTGTGTCAGAGGATACTGTATGTCCCTGTGGAGGACCAAGAGTGACTTTGGGAATCATTCTGGATTGTTCTACCTCATTTTTGCTTCGCTCTGGATTTTTCTAGGCTCTGCCCACCAGAGTCAGAAGTGGAGGCAAATCTTGGCAAATGAGGCTGATGGAAACAGAACCCTGGGCTTTTTGTGGAAGAAAAGGAGAACTAGATAGAAGGAGAACTAGCAGCCTTAACAGCGGGCCATTTCTAAGCCTTACCCCAAGTCCATTAAATCAGACTCAGGGGAGTGGGTCCTAGAAACGGGTACTTTACAAGCTTTCTCTAAGATTCTGATTTTCTCTAAGATTCTACAAATGCAGTCAGAATAAAGACACCCCCCCCACACACACACCTATCTTTGCAAATGTGATGTGGGGGGTCTACCTAGAGGGGATAGGGTGCTCTGGGAAGGCCTCCCATAGATAACTTGCAGTCATTAAGAAGGCAAGACTTCTGAGCACAGTTCGTGAATATAATTTAATTCTTTGCCATAGTGGGGTTTGAACTGGGGGCTTCAAGCATATTAGGCAAGAATTCTACCACTGGCTATATCCTCAGCCCCTACAAATAAATTAATTAAATAACTAAATTTGAAGTTATAAGCTAGCAAGATTGACTCAGCAGCTAAAGATGCCCGCTTGTAAAACTGGCAATCTGAATTTGATCCCTTGGAAGTCCATACAGTGGAAGGATTAACTTTTGGAACTAACTTCCAAAAATTGTCCCAACTTCCACACGTGCATGCTCCCTCTCACATCTCTCCATGTATGTGTATCTGTATCTTATCTATCTATATATGTTTATGTGCATACATATGCATGTATATAAATGTTATGGCACAGTCTTCCTAAGTTATCTACACTGGTCTAAAGTCACGTAGCCCAAGCTGCAGAAGAATGTATGAGTCCCCTGCTTCAGCGTCCTGAGATGCTGGGAGTACAGGCCTTGGATTTTTTTTTTCATTATGCATGTGTAAATGTATATATATGTATACATGTTCCCATGTATGCATGTGTATGTACACAACCACATATGGACTTGCCTCTGGAGAACTGAAGCTGAAGCAGGCATATGGTCTGACCTATGCAAGGAACTAGTTTTCAAAGACACCCAGTGGCTTGTAGAGGTCAGAGGTCACCTGGCTGCCACCGGGGTGGCTGAGCTGAGCTCAGAGAAGTCAAGTCCACCATTCATATTCTCTCTCTCTCTTCCTCTTCTCCTCTCTCTCTCTCCTTCTCTAGTTCATTTTGGGCTCCAACATCAACATGCTCCCACTAGGCCCCAGCAAACAGGCCTCTTTCCTATTATCACGACCAAAAGGAAAAATTAACAATTAAAAAAAAGAGAGAGATGGAGAGAGCAAGAACCAAAGATCCCACTCCATCTCATTAAGAAAGTAAACATAAGAGCCATCTAAGTGTCTAATTAAGCTTCTAATTAGTCCCTGCTTGTTACTAATGCAAATTAGATTACTCCGCTTAACTACAGCATGTCCACAACACCCTTGTTAATTGCGGCCTTTTGAAATTAAATTACTCCCTAATTAGCATATCAAAGCCATTGATTCGGAGCTGGGAAAGATGAGGGCAAGGGGAGCCTAATGCCAAGTTTGGTTAATCAGAGACAGCTAATTAAATAGTGACGTCTTACGTGGGGGGCCTGTTGGTTCAGAGGTAGGGCAACCCATTCAGGGCATGAGTGACCATCTGGAGCCTGGTTCTGGTGGTGCCCTTGGCACTGTGGTCTCCTATGAGCAAAGAAGGGACTCTGGTGGGCCTGCACCACTACTGGGCCTGGCCAGCCCTGGCCCTGGACATGGCCTAGCCACCCTCCCCTCCCCAGTCTTCTTGGATGATTTCTAGGCACGGCATTCACAGAATCTTGTGCATTGAAAAGACAGCCACATTCACTGTATCGAGATGCCGGTCTCTGCATCAAGACAAATTTCAGGAGGCACCTTGGCCTCTCCAGTCCCCAGTGGGCCAGCACCCACTTGGGAATCCCATTCTTAGAAAACAGTCCCTCTCTATCCATTTCATTGACAATGAAAGGCATCAAACACATTTCTGAAGGATGAAAGATTCTGACTATGGGAACTCTTGTGGGATGTAGCGGTAGCGTCCCTTTCAATCAGGCTCTTCCCCCCCATGAAAGGCATACACGATAAATTCTTGGGAATAATGAGTGAAAGCAAGGGTGGTGACTTCTACAGAGGGGGTCGCCTGGCAGGGATGGGCTCCTCTGGGCAGGGATGGGCCATTGGAATCCTGAAGCTTTAGGATTTCCTCCACAGAGGAAAAGAACTGCTGGAGATTTAGCTTAAGGGTATCTGCATGTGCCTAGCATGACCAAGATCTCAGGTTCAATCCTCAATACCAACCTCCACCCCTCCATCCCCAAAAAGAAACTATCCACCACTAGCAGTTTTCAGGCAGCAAGTATGAATTTTCAATTTGGGTAAGGGCGCTCTTCCAAGTCTTTGGACCTGTGCTGTGCAGATTTTTGGAGTCTGATGGCCCCTCCTACCAGATACTCCTTAAAGAATATTGGGAGGCTAGGGAAGATGGCTCAGAGGTTAAAATCTTTGCCTCACGAGCAAGAGAACCTGAGTTCGAATCCCAGATTGCACATAAAAATGCTAGGAGGGGGCTGGAGAGATGGCTCAGGGGCTAAGACTCTGCCTTACAAGCAGAAGGTCCTTAGTCGGATCCTAGGTCTCATGTAAAAACACCAGGCAGAAACAGGGGCAGCCTGCACTTCAGGCTCTGATGGGCAGAGCCTGGGAAATCCCAGTGCAGAATAAGGAGGTAGAAGCAATCCAGGATGATTCTTGAAGTCATCCTTGGTCCTCCACAGGGACACATTGTGCCCTCTGACAGACTCACACACACACACACACACACACAGAGTAAATAAATAAGTAAATATTTTTCTTAAATGCCAGGAGGATATAGCAGAGGCTTGTAACTCCTGGCTCTAGAAGGTAGAGCCTGGGAAACCCTAGAGCAAGCACTAAGGAGGTAGAACAATCCAGGATGATTCCTGAGGTCACCCTTGAGCCTCCAGAAACTCACACACTCAACTGTCCTCTGGTATACATACAACACACACACAGAGAGAGAGAGAGAGAGAGAGAGAGAGAGAGAGAGAGAAATATTGGGGACAGTTTGTCCACATGCAAGCTGCTAATTAACATGTCCCCAGGAGTCCTCAAGAAGGTGGAGCAAGAAGGAACTGCCACTAGTGTTTGAATGGTTCAAAGGAAGGCCAGGTGGGGATATCTGTGTGAAATATACCATGGATTGAACTGTGTAGGAGCCAAGAAGTCAACACAGGTCAAGTTAGCCAACCTATGACCTCAGCCCTTCAGTGAAGATGCACTCCAGCTAACCTGGGACCCTCAGGAGGGTCAGACACATAGCCTCTCTGAGAATGACAATAATTACACCCCAGGACCTCCACAGGCCTTGGGGCCGAGGGATGGGAAGCCCCAAAGCACTTTCTTCAGTAGGAGTCTAATGACCATCTAATACCACCACGCCTCACTTCTCTGCAGGTATATCTTCTAGAACCTTCTCCCCACGTCTTTCAAGCCTCGGAGTGAAGACTCCAAGCGTCCTTAGTGCTGACAGCAGTTCCTGTGGCATGCCTGGCTGCCTGAGGGAAGAACAGAATTCTTCATCCTATCCTCTGCCCTGCATAGATGGGTCGGCCCTAGTGTGGGCGACAATTCCTAAAATGACTCCTAAAGAGGACGCAGCGAGATAGTCAGAGAGCCCTACTTTGATCCTTCAAACTAGGGTGCAAACCATCCCCACTCCTCCCTAAGTTCCTCACCAGTAGCTCCTGGAGTACACAGGTTGGAGCAAATCCCCAAAAGGGGAGATTTTTGTTTGTTTGTTTGTTTAAGGAGACATCAGAGTTGGGAAGCTGAGGCTCCTCCCACCCCGTCCCCTGACTTCAAAAAAGGTGAGTCCTGCCAGTCCCAACCAAAGCTGGCAATCAGGTCCGTTTGTTGCATCTTTACATTTAAAAATGTGTAAGGTCTAAAGAGCAAAGCAGAAAGAAAGAACTGGGGGGAGAGCTCAGCTGTCCTGCTGTGCAGGAGGCGGGAGGGACACCGGCGCACAAGGGCCAGGCCTACAGTCCGCCTGGCAGCGCTCTCTCTCTCCCAAGGAGATTCAATTAATTGATAACAAGAGGCATCAAATTAATTTCTGGAGGATGTGAGATTCTGATGAAGGGAAATCTCGTCGATGGGGATCTGGTGAGAGGAGGCGGGCAGTGCCCCTTTTCATCAGGCTCTGCCGTCTAATTGGCAAGGAAGATGACTTGCATAGGTCATGAGGTGTCCTGTCCAAAGCCCCACAGTGCCCCTTTTGGGAAGATACGTTGTTGGAACAAAGAAGGGGTGCAGCTTGGACAAAGTAAGGCTCCTGGGATGAGGCCTGTGAGTGGCTCACATGGAAGATGGGCCTGTCTCCAGCCAGGGAGTGAGTTGGACATGGGTATCGGTGCCTGACTGGGGCTCCCAAGGCGTAGCCAGACTTACAAAGTCATTCCTGAACATTGGGGTGAGGCATCCCTGAAGCATATGGGCAGCCCTGTCTATTGGAAAAATAGCAGACCAGAGGACCCCCCCCACCCTGCCATGCTTGACGCCTGGAAGGCTGAGGAAGTCATGTGTGTGCTACAGAGGAGGGGGCGCTCATAACCCAAGCTGCATTTCTAAGCTCAGGCATCAGGGACTTTCAGCGACTAGTAAGGATGCTGGGTGCTCTTAGGGCTGGGAAATGCTCTGGGGAGCAACCCAGAGTGTGCTCCTCTGAGAGGACCACAGGTAGCTCAAGGGGGTCTCAGGGGAGGTTCAGGAGGAAGGATTCTCCCAGTGGACCAAGGAGACCCTCAATTCAACCTACCCCTTCGAAATGCTAGCGCTCATCTCTGCTCTCAAAGCACTCATAGCTCTACCCAGAACAGACCTAACAGTCCAATCTACCCCTCCTCAAATATCCCTGGCTGGACTTTTTCCTTCCTCCAACAGGGAAATCTCTCAGGCAGAGGGAAGGCACACCTCCACCTTCTCTGGGAGTGACTTCTTTGGGTCTGCATCTCACCCCTAGAAATACAGGGGCAGCCAGAGTCACATCCCAAGGAGTCGGTTTTAGTCCTTCGGGGTTGGGAAAAAAAGAACTCAAAACCTCCATTAGCAGCCCATGGCCTACTGGGCCCTCGCGCCAGGGGAGAGGGATGAGAGGACGCCGGGATCCCTGCTGCAGCAACATGCACTGCCAGGAAGAACCCCAATCAGCCAGCACCCACCACAAAGGTCCACACTCCCCTACTGGTCCATTTCTGATATTCCGAGCTGCAGGAGGCGCCCCCTCTTCTCTGATCCTGTCTCTGGGTCCTTCCAATGTGTCACTGCGCAGAGCAGACCCTCCGTTGGGCCTCTGAAGTTGACATACCTTTGTCCCCTGTGTCAGTCACTCTGCCATCAAGCTGAGCAGCCACTACTCCCTGTCCTCCCTGTTTCTGACAGCCAGAATGTTGGAGCATGCCCCTACCACAATAAATAGGCAACCATAGATAAACATCTGGATCTCTTCTGCCCCCACTAGTGCTCCCTAACTTGGACAGGTGCAAGGCTGCACCCTGCATGATTTACTGGGTGGGACCCTTCTATCACCCCTGCCCATCTACATGGTAAGTAGTCCAGTTGGGGGGAAGGGAGCCATAAGAACCAACTTCAGGGGGATAGGAAATGCCCGCTCTCTCCATCTTGAGTCATCTTCGGAGCCCACCATCCTGAGAGCTCAGTTGCACAAAGGAAAGGCCCCAAGAGGGCTGGAATGCAAGGCACTGGCAGCAGGACTACTGCTTAGTCTGGGAAGATACAGGGCTTTGCTGCAGGAAGTGAAGGAGAGAGAGAGAGACCATGTATCCATGTCCAGGATGGAACAAGAATCCAGGCAGGAATGACATTTGTCAACCAAGGGACACAACAGCATGACCACATGCTGAGCACCCTGTGCATGTATCTATGCAGCAGCACCTTCTGGGTGGATAGGGGTACAGAGGAGAACACTTGCTTTCCATCCCCGCAGTGTGCCGAGTCCTCTATGAAAGCAGAGCAAGAGCAACACACACACACACACACACACACACACACACACACACACACACACACACAGGAAATGTGTTTGGCTGGGATTCCAGCTCAGTAGAACTGGAGGTGAACGGTGAAGGTGTATGTTTCCAGAGACAATTCTGGAAGGCCGAGCTGAGGGGAGTGAACCACCTCAGGCCCCCTCAAATTTCTTCCTGCCTCTTTAAGAAGATCCATATCCAGGGGTAGATCCCAGGTAGTTCTGAGATTCTGCCTGATGGCTCCCCGAAAAGTCACGACCTTTGCAAATACTACCTACCAATGTCCCCTTTTCAGGGAGGGAACATCATTGCTCCTCCTCTGCCTTCCAGAGAATTCTCGCATACGTGCGTCGCTGCGGCATGCTTAGGAGGGCCTAAGGAACCAGCGTGGGTTTGTGCAGGGAAGAGACGCCAGACCCTGAAGACAGGTAGTGAACCAGCGACAAAGCACAGGCAGCTATGCAGGAGAGGGCCAGCGAAGGAGGCAGGGAAGCCCCATCAATCCCTCCAACCCCGCCTCGCCGCTGGTCCACAGCAGAAGCTCTGGTCCCTCTGGTTACATCGGAGCCTGACCATTTAGCCCAAGCTCTGCTCCTCCACAGCTATGGAATGTCTTCTCTCGAGAGCTCCACTTTCCGGGCTATAAAGTGAAGGTTAATACTCCGGTATTTCCAGTATTCAGTCCAATGAGTGACCTGGCAGGGCTGGTAGACTCATTTAAAAAGAGAAGAAGAAAAACCATCGCGGGATGGCACTTGCCTGTGCTGGGAACTTTACCTCTCGTTCAACTCCCAAGCTGCTGCGCTACTCTGGGTATTACTGACCTACTTTACAACCTAAGAAAATTGAGGTTCCAGCAGCTTAATTAAGTTCCCCAGAGTCCCATCTCTAGTGCGCCAAGTTCCAAAGCCTTTTTCACTCCGACTCTAGTTCAGCCCTAAAGAGGCGCTGGGTTCCATGCCTCGGTTTCCAGGGCTCTGGAATCAACTCCACCAAGCCAGTGCAGCTGAGCAGTCTGGGTCCTACCGGCTGTCTTGCCTTTAGGGGGTCGCTGGGGAGGGGGGAAAGAGGTGAGGGAAAGGAAGCCACAGTTACTCGGATGGAATATTATTTTACACAGTTTGGCCTATTAGAAGGCTAAAGCTTGTGTCTGCTGTAGCTAGACAGAAGACCATAGGTAGCGAAGGGTTAAGATGTAGGGAAGGCTACTGGGGAGATGTCTCCCCCCCACCTCACCTCTCATCCTCTGGGGGGGCACGCTGTCCCCATCTTTTCCTACTTCTTTATCCCAGCACTCTCCAGAGAGCACAGGCCCCAGCTTTCAGCACTGGCATACCCTGGCATTTAGCTTGGGCTCTGCCCAGACAGAGTAGGGGCTCTACAAACATTTGGGGAATTATTGGATGAAAAGAAAGCCCCCTCCCTCCCTCCCAGCCCCCTCCTGAGCCCTCCCTGAAAGGAAGAGGCGTGTTTGTGGAGTAGGGGCCCAGCAGGATACACACATTCTTGGCAAGAAGGGACCTACCTGCCAACAGCAGGAAAAGAGGTTTCTGGCCCAAGGTAGAGGAAGGGGGTTGGGGGGTGGGGGGTGGGGGTTAATCTAAATGAAGAGAGAGACGCTGAAACAAGCAGGACCCCCAGGAAGTCAGACCTGGTCACTCCCAGTCTTGGTAGTATTTTACAACGCAGATTCCCTACATACTGTAAGACGGAACACTCCACCGGGGTCCCTGCACTTGGTGAAAAGGCTGCAGATAGGTGAAGTTGGGCCTTTGGGGAGGAGGGAAACAGGAAACGAGAGGCATGAGGGTAGTGAGTTTGAAGCCAGCCTAAGCTACACAGACTCGGTCTCCACAACCTCTCCAACCACCTTCCCGGGTAGACACCCGAAGATCCAGAAGCTGAGGTTTAGATCTCATCGGAGTCACCTGGGTATATGGAGGAGGGGGCTCCCAAAGCACCTTGCCCACTGATTACAGGGTGTACCCTCCACTGCACTATTTTTAGAGCCTCGGATCCACGGGCACCTGGGACCTAGCAAGGCATCGGTGATCACCGCAGTCCCTAAGCGCTCGCTCCAGCCACCAGGTGACCAGTAGTAGCTGAACCATCGCGGCAAGACAAAAGTTTCTCAAGTTTGAGGAAAAACGGAAAGAAAAGCCTGCAGACTTCCCCACAGCGATTTTCCGCGGGGGCGGACAGAGGTCGTCTGAGGCCGGCGGCTCCCCTTCCAGCTTCTTGCGGCTCAGCAGACCCACCAGGGGTTCAAAATGCCGGCGCCGCAGGGCGTGCAGGCCAAGGGGGCCGATCGGTCCCAGGTTCGCGGGGAAAGAGACCTGCCCCCCACGCACACCCCGCAGTGAAGCGGTGGAACTGTGCGGAACGTAGCCCGCCGCGGGGGTCCTTCTTTCCTTGGTGGGAGAAGGGGGTCCTGGGCTGGCCACAGCCACTGAAGCTGCGTTCTCCTACCCAGGAGTCCAGACCTTCTGGGGTCACGCAGGCGGGGGCTCCAGTACACAGGCGACAAGGTTTAGAGTCAGGTAAAAATCCCGCATTGGCCAAAACTCTTCTCGGCTTTGTCGGGAACCGCCAAACGGTAGCTTCGGACTCTGATTTGTTCCTCCGGTTCCTTAATTCTGTCCCCAGCACTAGACGACGCGGTTTTCCGGCACGGAGATTTAGAACAGGGGGTGCGCTACCCGCGCCGACCTCCAGATGCCCCAAATCCTCAATGCCCGGCGGGCCGGCGAGAAAGCCCGCACGACAGAACAGGGACGAGAGGCCGGGGGGCGCAAAGGGGGGGGGGCGTGCTCTTTGAAAGCAGGGGCATGCCCTTTTCCTAACAACCTAGGCAGTTAAGGGGTGCGACCCGAGTGTGTTCAGGAGGTTGCCCCAACTGGGGAAGAGAATGAATCTGTGGTCATTAAACCTCTGCCTCGCAATCCGCCTCCCGCGAAATCACAGGGTCCTTCACACGGGTGGCTGCGACCCCGTCTCTCGGGGCACCCCAGACCCGATTGCCGCCGGATGCCGTTCTCGCCGCTGCCCAACGAAGTTTGTCATAGAAGCAAAGCGCGAAATAGGAGCGCCGCCGGAGGGTGCCGTGGGTTCGAGAGATGTTGGGGGCGACAAATGATCTAGCGGGAGACCTAGAATCCTCGTTCAGGACAGAGGAGGTCCTGAGTGGTCATTCCGTGATGCTAATCTCCAGTGGCCTCTGACCCCGCGATTACCCTCTCTTTCCTTCCATTACTTGCCGCTAACTCTCTAAATGGGGACGGGACGAAGTAGTCACCAAATGGGTCTCCCAGCGTCCAGCTCTGGCGCACAACAATCACAGGGGCCGTCTCCAGTCTCTCTCAAGTCCCCAAGAAGTTTTCCGCTCCGTCTCTGAGCAGAATGGAGAATGGGGGGAAAAGGGTCGACTGGTCTCGGCTTTGGAGACGCGACCTCCCTTTACACTTTAGGTCACACAGTGGTTGAGATTGCCCCCCCCCATTCCTCTGCCTCCGGCGAGTCCTGGGGAGTCTCGTACCTACTGGAGTTTGGGGATCACACTTCACTGCTTCCCTTCCCGGTTTAGGAAAAGTCCGGGCCGGGAAGTATTCTTTGTCTCATTGAGGGCGGGAGGGGGGCAGGGGTCGCGCCCCCTTACACCCCATTCCCTACCGCGAGGCCGGGAGGGGGCGGAGCCCAGATTCTTGGGACTGGGCGGGCCACCGTGGCCTCTCTAGCCACCCCCTGGCTGGCCTCCGGCTGCCCCCCCCCACGCCGCGCCGTAGCCCCCACCTGTTCCCAAGGCAGCTCCGGCCCGCGGGGGCCCCAGCCGGGGGCGGGGACTCGTGGCTTCCCGGGGTCAGTGCGCTTTGGTCGGTCCCGGACTAGAACAAAGTGCGCCGGCCCGGGCCCGGCGCGTCGCGGGCGGGCAGTTTGCAAACACAAAGTGAGCCAGGGAGCGGGCGAGAGAGTGAGCGAGCTAGGGAGTTGGTCTAGTCGCCGGCCCAGCCCCCACCTGCGTCCCGGAGCCCGCCCCGCCACCTACCTGTCCAGCCCGGCCGCTCGGTGCGGGCTCCGGCCCGTCAGCCCGCGCGGGGCATGGGGCTCGCTCGGGTCGCAGCCCGGGCCCGCGGCCGTCCGCCGGGGCTGCCCCACCGCGCCGCCCCACTCTCGGGCGTCCTCCTCCCCGCGCGCCGCGCCGATCGTCGCGCGTCTCAGTCCCTCCGGGGCATCGCACTTTGTGGGGTGGCTCGACTCGCTCCGGCTCCGACCTTCCTTCCCGGTCCTCCAGCGACGTTCGTTAGCTAGCTCCGGCTCCCCGGCTCCGGGACCCCGGCGTCCCCGCCCCCGGCCCAGCCCTGGTTCCGGCTCGGGCTCCTCCCCGCCGCGCCGCCGCCGCCAGCGCCGCGCCCTGGTCGCGTGCTGGGGGCTCCGTCCCGGCGGCCGATCGCCCTGTCCGGTCCGCAGGGGCGGCCGGCTCGGGACTCCGAGGGGCTGCGACTGAGCCCCGGCTGCGAGTGGCTGCGAGCGGGCGGCGCGCGGGCGGGGCGGGAGGAGCGGGGGACGGGAGGGCTGGAGGGGAGGAGGGAGCGCGCCGAGCGCCCGGGAGGAGGGAGAGAGCGAGCGAGCGGCGGAGGGAGGGGAGACCAACTTCTAGTGCTACCATAATTCGCCTAAAGCAGGTGCAGCAACTTTCGCCGCGCGTGGCCACCGGCCGCCTGCCGAAGAAGACCACGTGGATCAAACTTTAAGGAAGGAAAAACTGGGCACGTGGGAAGAAGACTCCTGGCTAAAGATCTGCTAAAGGAGATAGAGAGACATCACGGATTCATTGCGGCCTGGGACCCATTCTGGGGTACGCTTTGCTTCCGCGGTTTTCTCCCGAGTCTGGAGGTGCGGCCAAATCCTGATCGCACACGGTTCACTGGTTCTCGGCGGGCTGCGCCGGGCGCGGGGAGTGCCCCCCGCCCCCTTGCCCTGGAGTCCTGAGTTGGCGTCCTGCGCCGGGCGGGCAGCCCTCGCTTCTCTCGGACTACCCACTGCGTGGGGGCTGGGGTTGGGGAGGCTCCTCCGGGCTTTGTGAACACTCATTCCCCCACCCCGCGCACGCGCTGCCTTCGTCTGCGAAGGGGAATTTCCTACTCCATACCCTGAGAGCCGGCGAAGAAGGGGGCTCAAAGTTGGGTCCACGCGGGCAAAGCGCAGAGCAAAGTCGAGACAACTATCTGAGCAAATTAGACTGTAAACAAAACGCAGCGTTTGTGAATGCCGCTTGTGCTCAGAGGGGGGCTAGAGAGGTGGCGGGCGAGAGGGGGCGTGTGTGCTTGCTTGCCTTGGCAGGGGAAGTCCGGGCCTGGAAAGGCCCACAGTCCAAAGGGGAAGAGTGCATTGGGTAGCAGGCACCAGGTTCAGACTGGTAGAGAGCTTGAAAAAAACAAAATCTCCCACTGTCCATATCCAGACATCTCTGGATGTGTGGAGGTAGGGACATCTCGGGGATTCTCCGTTGATGCCCCCATCCGGTCCAGTGCATTGGCCAAGTCCCCAGAGCCTGGAAGAACCCTACTATGAGATGTAGCTGAAAAGCAAGGACTGTGGAAAACCCTCTTGGCGCTGTCACCCAAAGCAGGTGGTCAAGGGACAGACCCACCAAGCCCCAGTGAATGAAATGGACCAGGACTGGGCCTAATTTCTCGAGAGCAGATTTCCTGGAGAAAGTTCCCGAAGGATTTAAAAGAAAGGGTGTCTTGGGTTGGCCAAATGCTGAACTTGTAAAGGTGCTTGTCGCTAAGCCCGACCCATGTGAGTTCTATCCTGCGAGTCCACATAGAGGCAGGAAAGAACCGTCTTGCACAAGTTGTCCTTTGACCTCTGTGTGTGTATGTGTGTATGTGTACGTATGATAATATTTTTAAAAATTTAAAAGAAGAGAGATCTCAGGTGAAATATGTCTCTAGTTCACTTAGTCTGCCTTTTTTAAAATATTTGAGAGAGAAGGGAGAGGAGAAAGAAAAAGGGAAGGAAAAAGAAAAGAAAGGAAGAAAGACAGACATGAATGTGAAGATCAGAGTACAATTTTCAGAGTCAGTTCTCTCCTTCCACCATGTGGTCACCAGGTTTGAGAGCAGGTGTCAAAGCTGCTGAGTTGTCTCAAAGGCCTTCTTCTTCCCTGTGGGTGCTACAACCAGTAGTTATAAAGAAGTGATACTTGCGCAGTTCCACATCTTTGACTGGCATACATAGGCCTTGCTGAAGCCTCTCAGACATGTAGATGTGAAGTGTGGGAAGGAAACTCTCATGCCATTAACTGAATCAGTTACTTGTGCTGTTGGAGATCCAACCCAGGGCCTCACAAATGTTAAACACATGTTCTCTCTCACACCTCGCCACACCCACAGCCCCAGCATTTTTTATTTGGCCATCACGGTGATCTTTCCAGTAGAAATAAGAATCAAATGATGGTGGATGTGTGATCTGTAATCTCGGTCCTATGGAGGTGGAGATAGGAGGAGGATCGGAGTTCAAGGTCATTCTTGGCTACGCAGTGAGTCTAAGGCACGTCTAGACTACAAAAATCCAAAACAAATCCAGAACCAAATGATAGCTAATGTGCAGGTTGTGCCTGGTGCTGGGCATGTTAATCTGTACCATTACTCTATGAGGTAGGAGGTTTGATTCCCTCCATTTTACAGAAAGAGAAACCGAGGCACAGAACGCTCTTGTGATTTATTGAGACTTTTACAGCTCGTGAGTGACGGATGGGGAAATTCCATCCAGAGCTACCTGTCCTGGGGCTCTGTTAATGTGGCTCTGCCTGGCCTGAGTGACGTACCCAGGAGAGTGTTCCAAAAGGAAGGAGCCCTTGATAGTGAGATCTCATTGATCTGTGGAGACCCAGCTTGGTGGCATCAGCCTGGGGACCTGACCTAGAATTGCAAGTAGACAGCAGAGGTTGAGGGAAGAGTGGGAATGAGAACTCTGGAAAGGAAAAGAGATTTCTACAGGGGCAGGGATAGAACCGTGTTCACCTTACCTTTTGCAGCAGCCCCTCCCCCTTCCGTGATGGCTTAACTCCAGAACCACCGTCACAGTGGAAAAATGAAGGGGCTGGTGAGAAAGCTAATGAAGGCCCCTGTCCACAAAGCTGTTGACCTGAGTTCAATTCCCTGAGCCTACATGATAGAAGGAGAGTGCTACTTCTGAACATTATGCTCAAACCTCTGCCTATGGCCAGGTAATGTATGTATGCTGCATCTACTCTCTCTCTCTCTCAATTAAAAAAATATATATACACACATACGTACATACACACATGCACACATTAAATTCAAGAAAGGAAGAAAGAGAATAAAACGTTGGGCTCAGCAGGTCAGGCACCTGCTCGCAGACCTGACAGCCTGAGTTCAAACCCCAGAAGCCCACATGATGGAAGGAGAAAACAGACTTCTGAAAATCGTTCCCTGACTTCCACTCCTATGCCATGGCATGTGTGCACACACTCTCTGGTGTTCTCTCTTTATTGTCCTCACCATTCCTAAATAAATAAGATATATATTTTATAAAAAGACCAGGAAATGAATAATAACTTCACAAGCAGTGAACAGTTTTCTATTCCTTAGAACACAAAGTCCATGGATCAGTTGAGGTCCCAGTGCGGAAGGATTTCTGTCTAGAGAGAACGAGTTGCACATAGGCTGGGACTACCGACTGGGTATCTCATTCATCTCCTCACTCATTCACAAGAGATCTCTCCGCTCTTCTCAGGCTGTTGTCAAAGGCCTAGACTCAAACAATCCTTCAGCCTCCCTAGTGCTGGAACTATGGGTGAATGCATGCACACAAAATCATATTTTTATTTCAGGGTCTTACTAGGTAACTTCAAATTCAAGACTCTCTAGCTTGAGCTCCTAAGTGCTGGATTTATAAAGTGTGTGCACCACTACCACATTCAAGACTGAACCTAGAGTCTTGTAGATGCAAATGCTCTAAGCCTGAGCTGTGCCTGTAGCCTCTTTCTAGTTTTATTTTCAGACAGGATCTTGCTATGTAGTCAAGCTAGCCTTGAATTTGCAGTCCTGCTTTGATTTCCCAAGTGCTGGGCTTACAGGCATGTACCATATCACCAGCAGAATTCTCTTCTTCCTCCTCTTATTTAGCCTACAGTGGCCTTGAACTCACTGTGTATCAAAGAATAATCTGAACTTCTGGTTCTCCTTTCTTCACTCCCCAAATCTTAGGATTGCAGGTGTAATCACACCTGGCTTACCAGGTGCTGGGTAGGGAACCCAGTACTTGTGTGTGCTGGCCAGCGTTCTATGACCTGAGCTACATCCCCAGTTCACCTTTTTCCTTTTTTTAAGGAGCAACCCCACACCTTCCTCCTTCGTGAAGAATCTTGGGTTTAAGTCCAATTCTGTCATTTCCACTCTGAAATCCTGAAAGAAGGGGCTTGGCCTCTTTTCCCCTCCCCCCAATTCCAAGAAAGGCTGGCAGAGAGAATTCTCTGTATACATATTGGATAGACAAACTTTGGTTGTTATTCTAGCCACTCGAATATTTCGTTGTTTTTTTAAGATCTTTATTTTATTTAAGAGAGGGGGTATATAGCATGGCATGGGTAGAAGTCAGAGGACAACTTTCAGAAGTAAGTCCTTTCCTTCCAACATATAGGTTTCCAGGGATCAAACTCAAGTTTCTAGGTTTGCAAGTAATACCTTACCCACTGAGCTATTGCACCTGCTCCTACTTTATTATTATTATTATTATTATTATTATTATTATTATTATTAGCTTATGTGTGTTGAGAGTGCATGTTGAAAGAACAACTTCATGGGATCTCTTCTGTCATCCACCTGTCCTCAGGTTCCAGGGATTAAACTTCAGGTGGCTAGACTCTGGACAGCAAAGGTCTTTCCCCACTAAACCAACTCACAGACCACAACCCACCCACCCACCCCAGCTTCTCTTCAATATTCAAATGTCATTGACCATTACAAGTGTTGGTTGGCTTTGTCTTCAGAGGTACCTGGTAACATTATATTGTATTTGAAATTTATTTCTCCATAAAGTCCTAAACTGTACCCATTTGGGGATTTCCCCATGTATCCAGCTTCCTGCCTTGCATAGTAGGTGTGCATGCATGTTGCTTTGCTTAGAATTTGATACTGCAGAGCACAGTAAAACAAAGGCAGTGTGTATACACACCTTGGGGCAAGTTGAAGGTCCTTGAAAATATCAATGGGAAAGGAGGGGTGCAGAGGATTGTAGGATTTATGAAACAATTGAGGCTTCATCGGTTGCAAGAAAATACCTGGGAGGATACAGCCAGGTGTACTAGTTCGAAGCCGAACGAGACAGAGCACTCTTGCTTCCTTGGAGCCATCCCCTCCTCCTAGAAGTCCTGCAACCCATTCTTCTCATTTCCCCCTTCCCGCTCCATCTCTGTCTTCAGAACTCCCAGGAGCAAGAAAAGCATTCTTTCCAAGAACACACCCCAGCAATATCTGCTTCCAGAAGACCCGCACAATAGTTGACCTATCAAATTTTTACCATAGACAATAGACGATCTCAAGAAACACTTCGCTGGACTGGAGAGATGGCTCAGGGTTTAAGCCTATGCCTCACAAGCAGAAGGTCCTGAGTTCAGATCCCATGTCACATGTAAAAAACACCTGACAGAAACAGCGGAGCCTGGGGAATCCCGGAGCAAAGCAAAAAGGAAGTAGAAACATTCCAGGATGATTCCTGAAGTTACCCTTGATCTTCCATAGGGACATGCAATGCTCTCTGATACACATGCCTACACATACACACAAATTAATGAATGAATGAATAAATAAATAAAACTTAAAAAAAAAAGAGAAACACTACACTGCCCTCAAAGACTATTTAAGGATGTCAAAAAGGAGAGCTTCTTTACTCAACAATTGGAGGCAGATGAACCCTGAGTTGTAGATCAACGTGAGCTGTCTCAAAAGCCGGAAGGGAGGTGCTGCAGTTGTAGCTCCTAGTAGAGTGCTCACCTAGCAGGCAGGAGACTCTGGATTGAATCCTCAGCATCACATAAACTGGGCATGTGGTACATGCCTGTAATCCCAGCACTTTGGAGGTAGAAGCTGGAGGATCCCAAATTCAAGATCACTTGCCAATGCCTAGTGAGTCCCACAGACAGATAGCCAGTCCTGGCCACAAGGAAGCAAACAAACAAAAATCTCACGGACTCATAGGATCAGCTCATGAAACTGGGGACCTGAATTCAACCCCTGAAAGCACACATGGTGGAAGGAGAGACATTGTCTCTGACTTCTACCCATGTACCATGAAATTCATGCATTTTTCTCTCTCCTTTTTCTCTTTCTTTCTCTCTCCTCTCTCTCTGTCAAGTGAATAAATATTTTTTAAAAAGCTCACTCATCATAACGTTTTAAGTGGTTTGTAATTTTGTGCTGGTCCGTATCAACAGCTATCCTGTATGTGGGAGACCGTCAATTCCCTCCCCGGTACCACAAAATAAATAATGCACCAGCTGGAGCTTGTCATGCCCCATCCAAGACCCAGTCCAAATTCAAATACGCTGGCCAGGGCCCCAGGAACACAAGGTGTGCTCTCTGGACTCTGACCTCACTCCAGACCCCACCCCACGACTCCCCCCATTCTCCATGATTCCCTTCTCCAGGCATGCGCACTTCCTCTCTCTCCTTACCCACCACCTGGAATATCTTTTCTTTCCCTTTGCTGGAGTTTTAAGACCCAGCTGGGAGGGCACCTCTTCTTGGAAATCTTCCTAAATACCTCAGGCTGAATTACACACTCTTCCTTTGCAAGTTCCTATCAGTGGGGGCATCAGAAAACCCACTTCAAATGAGTTGAAATAACAATGGGCACAACCCAGCTCCTGAAGCTGCAAAACCAAGGAGGAAGGTCGACCTCAGGGGCCTCTCTCAATACCCCCAGTTACTTACCCCTCTGTGTTCTTCTGGGTGTCTTTCTCCATCCTCAGGCCTTGGTGAGTGTCCCAGCCTCTTCAGACTCACAGCTGGTCCAGTGCAGTGCAGCTGTTCAAGCCAGCGCACCAACTCATCCGGACCTCCAGAAAGATTGATTTTCTTTGCTTTCCCAGCCCATGGAAATGGCTAAGGGCTTGCAGTGTTCTTCAGTAGGGCCTGGCTCACAGTCGCTGGCTGGGAATCCTGCCTGCCACTTGTTTCTGTAAACAAAGTTGTGTTGGAACAGGCCACACCCATTTGTTTATGCATCACCCAGGCTATTTTTGTGGACAGCAGTAAAGCTGCTTAGTGGAAGCAAACATCAGTAAACTCTTTTTTGGGGGGGGCGGGGGATAGACAGTAAATACTTCAAGCTTTGTAGACCAAGGGGCAAAGCTGAAGATGTAAAGCAAAAGAGGAAACAGATTTTCACTTTTCTGTTGATGAAATTACCATCATAATTAAGCACAAATTTTTTGTACTGCAGGTCTGCTAATGAAAAGACTAGAATTCAAGGGGAGGGGTGACTTTTTTTTCTTATTATTTTGCACTTGTATGTATGTGGGTAGGTGTGGGGAGGTCACAGAACAACTTGTAGGGGTCATTTCCTCTTTCTGCCATGCAGGTTCTGTGGGACTGAACTCAGTTTGTCAAATTTGGCTGCAGACTCTTTTGTATGCTGAACCATCTCCATAGCACATAGTGATTTTTTCTTAATAATTTCATTAAAAATATTTCATTTATATGAGAAAGAGAGAAAGCATGTATGCCACAGTATGTGTATGTAAGACAGACAACTTTCAGAAGTCAGTTCTCTCCTGCCATGTGGGTTGCAGAGATTGAACTCAGGTCATTAGGTTTGTGTGCAAATGCCTTCAGCCCCTGAGACATCTCAGCAGCTCTTTAATTGGTATTATGGTTAGAATCTGAAATGGCTCCAAGAGGCTCGTATGTTAAATGCTTGATTCACAACTAGTGGCAGTATTGAGGAAATTTCTGGAAACCTTCAAGTGGTAGGGCCTAGCTAAAGGAAGTGAGCTCCTAGAGATGGATAGGACAGTTATGCCTTACCCATGGTTCCTGCCTCCCGCTCTGCTTCCTGGTCCATCATGATGTGAACAGTCTCTGCCACCGGGTCCTGCCACCATCGTCTAAGGTGTTCTGCCATGCTTTTCTGCTCTGACGAGCTAAGACACTCTGAAACTGTGAGCCAAAATAAATCTCTCCCCTTAAGCTGTTTCTGACAGGTATTGTGGTCCCTGCCATGCAAAAGTAACAAACATAATTGAATTCAAAGATTTCTATCATCAGACAGATGATGGCTGATGTTCATCTAATTAAAAACATTCTAAGGACTCGTGGTTTGGCAGGAGAGTAAAAGTGTTTGCTATGCAAGCCGGAGGACCCCAACTTGATACCTGGAGTTCATATAAAAGGCCAGAAGTAGCTTCCTTGGACCTCGAGGGATTCCATGTTTAGAATCCATGAGTTCCTGTCTGACTTTTCTCTCCCCCTTTATGGATTTCATGCCTGAAGTCCATGAGTTCTCCAAGGCTCTCTTGCCCTTCATGGATTCGTGTCCATCAGTTCCATTTTTTTTCTCTCCTTTAATAAACTCTACCTTAATAATAATAGTATTTTTAAAATGCCAGAGACCCTGCCTCAAAAACAAAGGTAGGGGCTGGAGAGATGGCTCAGGGGTTAAGACTCTACATCGAAAGCAGAAGGACCCGAGTTCAGATCCTGGATCCCATATTAAAAAAAATGCCAGGCAGAAAGGGTGTTGGTCTGCACTTCTGGCCTGGGAGGAAGAGCCTTGGAAACCCTGGAGCGAAGTAAAAAGGAGGTGGAGGTAGAGCAACCCAGGATGATTTCTAAAGTCACCCTTGGACCTCCATAGGTACACACACAAATAAATAAGTAAGTAAGTAAATAAATAACAAAGATGGAAAAAAAGAATCAACTCCTTTGACTCTCACGAACATGTCATAAGAGGTTTGTATACACACACACACATACACACACACACACATTTAAGAGAATTCTGGGGATTCTGGGGTCGGAGATGTGAAACCCTGAGTTTGATCCCAAATATCACAAAACTTGGGTGTGGCGGTATATTCCTATAATCCTAGCTTCAAGGATGTGGAGACAGAAGGACTGGAAGTTCAAAGTCATCATCTACTCCACAGAAAGGTCAAGGTCATCCTGGGTGCCCAGAGACTTTGTCTCAGGCAAAGCAAAACCGTTGTGGAGGCTGGGTGTAGTGACTCGAGCCTGCTGCCCAAGCCCTTGGGAAGTGAATGGAGGAGGACCAGGAGCTCAAGGTTATCCTCGGCTAGAGAACATGTGCCTTGGAGGTTAGCCTAGGCTACAGGAGACAACCATCCCTGGGCTGGAGATATAGCTCAGTAGTATTGGCATAGCATACACGGGGACTTCGGTATCATCTTTAGCACCAAAAAAGCAGACAACCAAAAAAGCAGACTATGCAGAACTAGGCAGAATTTGGTCTGCCGGTCACTTTCTGTGGCCTTCTGAATGAATTGAGCTCGGAATGATAGAGAGTTGGAAGAGGCCATGACTAAGTGCAGGGGTGGCGTCGATGTTGTAGACCCATGGGTCTACCTTTATGAGGTACTGTTGTCAATCAGGTTGTGGTGGACAGGCTATAAAACAGCTCTTTGTAAGAGGAGCAAGTTCACATCTGTCGGCCCCTAGTACTGACCACATCAATGTGAAGCGGGCAGGGCGATGGTGGTTGTGCTGTCTCTGGAGGAAAACAAGCTCAGAGAGCGTATTCCAGGACTCCTAGCGAGGCTGATCTGGGGCACCTCTGAGAATTTGAATATGTGGCTTCATAGGATGTGCTTGGTGGACTAATTGAACAATTATGGCATCCACAGATCAGGAAGCTATTCCGGGCTGGTCTGAAGATGGCCCGGGCAGCTGGTCTCCAGCTGGTGCTATGCCATCTGGGGGGGAGGGTTAGAGGGAGGAGATTGGTGCGTACAAATCTCTGGGCACAGGCCTTCCCCCTCTCCCTTGTAACTCTCGATGCAGGGACAGGTCATCCCGGCACAGTGGCCTGTAGCTGTGAAGAAGCCAGGCTTCAGGCAAAAGCAAGAGTATCCACAGTTCCAAAGCCTCTGCCGTAAGCCTCCAAGACCGGCCTTCTCTGAGCCTCTGAGCAGCATTCTTAGGTGCCGTTAGCCAGGCTGGGGGCCAACTGTGGGCAGCTGGACGCCAGGGATGACCTCGCTGCAAATTGGCTGCCAAGGTCAGGGAAGGATCCCCAGGACGCTCAAACTTAAAAGATGGAAGCGAGAAGCCTATGTGTGAGTTGGGTATATACAGACACCCATGTGTAACATCCTCATGGTTCTACCGCCGTCATTCTCAAGCCGTCACCTGCAAGAAAGCTTTTTCATTGGCTTCCCACACCAGTTTGCACACCCAGGCTCATGCATGTGTCCACAGGAACAACATGGTTACACCTCTGTCAGTCTCCCAGGATAGCCGAATCAAAGTACCATGTGCCGGGAGGCTTAAAACAGCAGATACACATTCTCTCCTGGTTTAAGAGACTGGAAAGTTCCTGCTGACAAATGCGATGGCTGAACGGCCTGTATTTCCAGCACTTGGGAGGTTGGGGCAGGAGGATCCGGAGTCGAAGTTATCATCAGTCACAAACTGCCTATCAAGATAGGGGCTAGCCTGGCCCACGTGAGAACCTATTACAAAAAGATGAAGAAAAAGGAGGAGGAAGAGGAGGGAGGGAAGAGAAGAGGGGAGAGGAGGGAGAGGGATGCAGTTTGGTTGGTAGCATCCTTGCCTAGCATACACAAAGCCTTGGGTTGAATTATCAGCACCATATAAACCGAGTGTGATTATGCGTGCCTGTAACACCAGCAGTACTGGGAGGTGCAAGCAGGAGAATCAGGAGTTCAAGGCTATCCTCGACTACCTATCCAATTCAAGACCAGCCTGGGGACTATGGAACCTTGTCTCAAAGGTTAAGGGAGAGAAAAAAAGAAAGTTTCTCCTCCTCCTTCCTACAAGTGGTAAGGAAGATTTTTTTTTATTTTTTTATTTTTTGGTCTTCTCAGTGCTCCTTGGCTTGGAGAGGCCTCACTGTAGTCTCTACCTCCATCTTCCACAGCATTCTCTGATTACTTTATAAGTAATCACCCATCTTAGGGCCATCCGACTTCCAATTCCAATTCCTCATTACGATTTACATCTGCAGCAGATGTAATTTGCTTTACAATTAGATCATATTCTGAGGTGCGAGGCATCAGGACTTCATATCCTTTTATTTTATTATTTTATTTTATTTTAGTGTGTGTGTGTGTGTAGTGGAGAAGCACAGTTTAGCTCTTACTGTATCACCTGTGGCTATGAACTCCACATGCACACACATCAGTCAACAGACACACTCTCACATTCCAGACTTATAAAGTAGCCCATACCTCCCTGAGCTACCAGGACCACACAGGCCTAAGAGCTGGAGGTCAACCTTACAGTCCTGATGCACAGCCTCCCCCCACCCCTGTTGGCCATGCTCAGAGGGGGAGGTCAGGCTCAGAGTCCCACACATCTATAGCCTTACATTCATTCACTGGTCGAGCAGTATCACATCGTCACCGACCTTCATTCAGTCTTCCCCATCCTGCTCCAGCATCTACCAGCCAGTCTGCGCCCTGCTGCTGGGTCCCACCCCCAGAGGAGAATAAGATGCCCCCCCCCAAAAAAAACAGCCTTTTCTCACAGATTCCACGTCTCTTCCATCAGAGCCCCCTCCCTCTCTCTGCCCCTCCAGCAGCCCACAGCAGCAGTTGTTCTTCATTATGGGCCAATGCGCCTGTTTACTCACCCAGCTGGAGATGGTTAGGGAGTGATAAATAATAAAAGAGAAAACAGGCTTTTCCCCTCTGAGGCTTCTATTTATGTAACATGTGTCACAGCCGACTCAAGACTCTGGTTCGGAGCTGCTTGCAGGAAATAGTTTATTTTTTCCGGACGGTGGCTTGGAGGGGTGAGGTAAGGAGGTGGGGGGAGCCCAGGGTTTGGGGTTTCTGGCCTCACGCCCATGGGAGTTTTGGGGATCTGGCTCTTCGAGCGTTCCTCCCGTAGTGTCTCCTTACTCAACACCCCTCCCCCGTGTTAGGGAGGGAGACAGCTCACATCATGGCTTGAGGCTGCCTGAGAATGGGATTCTCCAACCACAATGATTTGGAAGGAACCTGGGTGGTTGGGGGCCCCTCCCAGCTGCTTCTGAAACCTCCCAAACAGATGGGCTTGTTTTAAGAGCCAGACAGCTAGAGGCTGGCGTTCTTCTGTGAGAGGAGGCAGTTGGACAAGGTGCTTCAAAGATGGCCTGCCACCTGTTACAGGAGAAGGAAGAAAAAGGATTCATTCTCTGACACAGAAATGAAGAGCTGGGCCAGGCGAGACGGTGACCTGAGTTTGATCCCCAGGACACAGGTGATGGAAGGAGAGGAGACCTGTGGCACATTCTCTCTCTCTGTCTCTCTGTCTCTCTCTCTCAAAGCAGATAAGAATGAAAGACCTATGCTATGGCTGGTTCACTTCATTTGAAATGCTCTTTTTTTCTAAATATTTTATTTATGAGAGAGGGAGCAAGAGAGAGAGAGATAGGAGAATAGGCATACAAATGACACGGGAGGGCAGAGGACAACTTTTTGGAAGTCAACTTTCTCCTTCCACCCTGTGGGCTCCAGGAATTGAGCTCAGGCAGCCAGGTTTGTGTACAAGGTGCCTTGATCCCTGCACCATCTCCTCAACCCTAGTGTCTTTGAGTGCTCGTATGTATGTATACATGCACGTGGTGTTCATGTGTGCAGGTCTAGATACATGCATACCACATTACATTTGTGGAGGTCAGAAGACAGCTTGCTTTCTTTAAAATTAATTTATTTTTAACAAAGAGAAGAATGAACATACATTCGCGGCATGACACACAGATGGAGGTCAGAGGATAACCTTTCTTTAAAAGTTATTTATAACACAGAGAGATAGAGAAATAGAGGCGGGAGAGAGAGAAAGAGAGAGAGAGAGAGAGAGAGAGAGAATGAACAAACGTACACGTCATGGCACACAGATGGAGGGCAAAGGGCAACTTTCAGAAGCCAGTTCTCTCTGTGCTTCTGGGGAATGAGCTCAGGTCTGCGGACTTGTGAGCAGACGCCTTTCCTGCTGAGCTCTCTTGCCACCCTCAGAGGACAACTTTCAGGTCCTCACCTTTCCCCACCGTTTGAGACACAGCCTCCTCTGCTCCATCAGCCAGGCCCACAAGCCTCTAGAGATTCTCTAGCCTCTGCCTCCTGTTCTGCCTGCCGGGATCACAGACACACAACTGCGTGCTACTGGATGAGCTATCTCCCTAGCCCTGGCCTTGAACTTCAGCCTCTTGAGTGCTGGGATTCCAGGTGACTATGTCTTGGCAAGGAGGTCATCTTCAACTGCATTGGAGATCAGATTTGGACAGCGTTTCCTGGAGGCAGCTTCCCAGACTCTCTCTGGGTGCGGATTCAACAGGTGAGGGGTGGGGTGTCCAGCATCAGCCTACAGGAACTAGTTCCTGGGAATCTTGAGATGGGCTCCCGAATGCTTCAGTCACCCAAAGGACTGGAGGCATGTCCTCTACCACGATGAGAGGAAGCCCCTGATCAGGAGACCAGAGAATACCCTAACTGAAACGGTGGAAACTGACTGGAAGCCAAGGAGGAGGCGGGTTCTCTCAGACTGGTCTTGAACTCACTGTGTAGCCAAAGGGTGACCTTGAACTTCTGAGTCTTTTACCTCCACTTCCCAAGTGCTGGGATTCCAGGCAGCGGTTATCACCCCTAATGTATGCAGTATTGGGGATTGAACCCAGGGTTTTGTATGTGTTAGGCAAACCTCTACCATCTGAGCTACAGTCCTAGCCCCTGAGCCAAGACTTTCTCTGAAGTGGAGGAATGAAACCCAGATCCTGCCTGGTGACTTCACACCTCCTTCCCTTCCACTCTGGACTGGAGACGTGGCTGCCCCTTCCTCCACCCGCTGCAGCTGGAACTGTGTGGTTTCTTACAAAACCCACATGACTCGCATCTTGAGCATTCTTCCCAGAAAGCGACTACCAAGGACCTGGGGGCTTCCTTTCAGTTCAGCCCTTGAGGGGGTCTCACGTGGGAGGGAACATGTGGGTGGGGCTTAAGGAACACCTTTCTGGGATTCCCCTCTGTGTGTCCTTCCCCTGGTTGGATTGTCTGCTGCTAAAGGGCCAGTTGGGCTGATCAGACCAGCCACCAGGCTGGGAAACTGAGTTTGCTTTTAATTTGGGGGCTCACCACAGCTCCACATACAACCTCCCGGCATGCTCACATCCTCACTTGCACACATGTTTGTCTGTAGCCGACACAGTCCGGCTCATGAAGACCCAGACACAGCCACAGTGGCTCGAGTCCCTGGGGACAGTTACCCAGATGATGTTCGTACTTAAGCCAAGTGCTCCGCCCACCAGGTCTCTATCTTTACAAAGATCTCCTGAAGAAGATGTTTATTATTATCACCACCCCTAACTTTTAAGAGGGGGAGAGAGGTTCTGAAAACCAATTGATTGGCAGGAGGCCACACAGCTACTGCATGGCTGAGCGTGGTTTGGAGTCAGGGTCCCTCTCCCCCTCCTGCCTTTCCTGGGCACTGTCTCCCAGCACCAGGCAGATATGGGTATTTCTTCCACACCTGCCTAACGCAAGCTGGGGCTGCTCGTTTCTCCAAACCTACACTGAAATCTCCTGCAAGCCTAGAAGTGTACAGACCCCTCCTCCGGTTTCCTGCACCCAACCAGCCCAAGTTTCTGAAGTTTCCCCTCTAAGACTCACACACCGTAACCCCCGTCCCTGTTTTGAGGATAGGAAGCACTGGCTGGGCCCCTGCTTACAGGCTTGAGCCTCACTTCCCAAAGCCACCGGGGTGTGCGCGGTGTGGAAGAATCCAGACATCTCCATCCGCCCTTTTTCCTCAGAAACATCGGGCCTGGCGCTGCCCTCCTCCTCCAGCGTCCCCCCGGAGGGCCCAGGCTTTGCTCGAGGGCAGCCAGGGAAGCGGGCTGCAACAGAGAAACCTCGGGCTCCTCTTTAGAGGTCCCCGGAGGAGGCAGATCTGAGGAAGGGCTGCGGAGAAGACGCCTGCAGCAATGTCAGCTCAGAACAGCCCGCTGACAGGATGCAGAGCAGGGGATTAAGGTTGGGATCAGGGATGCGAGGGAATGAAGGCCAGTTCCTTGTGTCCCTGGATGCCGCCACCGCCGCCCGCTGCCGGGTTTATCTCCTTGTTTGTTCTCTTGTTCCTTTCTCTGGGAAAGTGGGAGGGGAGGGAATTAGCCAGAGGCTGGGGAGGTGGGAAGCAAGGACAGGACACAGGTAGGGACCTTGCTTGGAGAGCAGGACAAGCCTCCGGCACATCCCAGGAACCCGCCAGTAGTGGGGCAGATGCCCAGAGGGTCTTTATTGTCCTGATCAGCCAGACGGAGTGTTGGACAGTGGGGCACAAGCCATCAAGGCACGTGAAGGGAGATCTGGCCTTCACCGTGACATGCACCAAACCAAAGAATCAGACGCCATGCCTTTAGAAGGAGGACCAGTCTTAGCTGGGTGTGGTGGTGAGCGACTGTGATCCCAGAACTTGGGAGGTCGAGGCAGGCGGATCTGAAGGTCCAAGCCGTCCTTGGCTATGTAGTGATTTTTGAGGTAACCTAGGCTACCATGACAGGAAGAAAAAAAAAGGGGGGGGGAGAGAAAGGAAAAGAGAAAGAAAGGGAGAAAGAGAGGGGGTAGGAGAGATATAGACAGAGAGAATGAAAGGAAGGAAGAGAAAGAAGGGAGGGGGAAGACAGAAGAAAGAAAAAAGAAAAGAAAGTACTCGATACGTGTTCATCAAGGTTGACCTTCAACTTGGCAGCCCCTGAGATCCAAGGAGATCCTGGCTCCTGATGAACGAGCCCCTCCCCTGGCCCTCAAGAAGCTCAGATTCCACAAGCATGTGCATGTGTACAGCTGAAGTGAGCTGTGGTCCTTCTGGGACCACCGGAAACCAAGGCAGGTCACTACCTGCTATTTTCTACCTTCTGCTTACCTGTCCACTGCCCTCAGACCCTCCCCCATGGCTGGATATGCTGACTAGCCAGCTGTAGGGGGGCCACTAGTGACTGGGGAAAGGGTCTAGTTTCTTTTAAAAAATAGTTGGGAAGGAGAGAGAGAGAGAGAGAGAGAGAGAGAGAAAACAAGAATGCATGTGTGTACCATGGAGTGTAGGTAGAGGATAACTTGCAGAAATTCTCTCCTTTTGCCATGTGGACTTCTGGGGCTTGAACTCAGATCACCAGATTTGCAAGCAATCACCTCATTGGCCCAGAGGTTTAGTTTCTGAGAAAACAACAAAAACGAAACAAAACAAAACGGGACCAGTGACAACCTGTACAAGTATCTAGGAAAGCAAGCCCTGGGAATGTTTATCTCTAAGATCACGGGTTTCAGAAATCGTAAAACACCTTTTTGTTTCCTTTCTTTCAGCATGTTTTATGTAGGGATGATGTCTGTGCATGTATATGGGTACTTACACATATATGGGGGGGTGCGCATGCACCTATGTGCACATGTGAGTCCAAAGTTGACATTAGGTGTCTGCTTGGCTTACTTTCTACTTTTATAATTAAGGCATGGTCTCTCAACTGAACGCATCCAGTGCTCACGAGTCTGGTAGGCTAGCTACTCAGCTTGCCCTGGGGATTCTCTGTCTTTACCTAAGTGCTGGAATCTAAGGCAGCTGCCATAATCACCCAGCCTTTGTGCAAGTGCTGGGGATTTGAACTCTGATCTTCATGTTTTGAGGCAAACTCCTTTATCCATAGAACTATCTCCCCAGCGCCTAAATCCTTTCGTTTCCTCTTTTTTTTTATACTAATCAAAATTTTATGTATTTATTACGGCAAATTTGTAAAATCATTCTCTCCCACTTGTGTCTGGACATTTCCATTCATACATTTGGGCACATTCACATACATAACCGGTTAAGAAAGGGTCTCATTGAACTTTGGGTAGAGCATGCACAAGCCTGGGTTTGATTCTCAACACGTATAGACTGACCTGTAGTCCCAGCAGGAAGATCAAAAGCATAAGGCCGTCCTTGTCTTCCTAGGGAATTCTAGGCCACCTTGGGCTACAGGATTATATAGATTGTCTAGATTTTTGCTGTCAGAAACAACACTGAGAATATATATTTATAGATGTACTTTGAGGTGTGGGGTGCAACTCATCTTGCAATTGTCATTTATGCGTCTGTCTACCATTAATCCTCAGTCATTCTTTCCAGGGAAAGATCTATGTCAGTTTATCTGGGGGATCTCTAAGCCAGACTTGGCCAGGCTCCCCTGCAGGCATCCAGAGACTGTTATTCCATCCCAAGTACCTTCTGATCCAAGTGCCTTGGGCTGATGAGGAAGCAAGGAAGGAGCCCACCTGCCCTGCTAGAACTCTCAAGGATTCACACTCTCCCTAGGCTGGGTCTGCAACTTCTAGGAAAAAGCACTCCTAACAAAGCCACTGAGCATCCTCCAGAGTCACTGGGCTGCCCCGCCCGTATCTCATCCTTAACCTTCCTGGTCAGCTAAGCCTTGCCCCCTGCCAGGACTCTCCCTCCTGGGACCCCTGTCTCCAGCTCTCCAGTCGTGTGTCTTCGAAATGCAAGCTCAGCAGACAGAGCCCTTTAACCCGCTTGCCCTTGCTAAAGTTCCCTGGTGCCCCATGCAGCCCCCATCTCTGTAGCATCCCATCCCCACAACATAGCACACTTGGCTCCTGGCTGTACCCCCCCTACTCCTGTCCCTCACCCCACCTGCTATTTTCTACCAAACCTAGAAACGTCGTCTCCGTAGAACTCTAGGTAGAGGTTGATATTATTTTTAATTTTATCCATTTATATGAGAGAGAACAGAGAAAGAAAGAGGTGCATGCCATGGCACACAGGTGGGGGTCAGAGGACAGTTTTCACAAGTCACTTCTCTCCTTCCACCATGTGGGCTTCCAAGAATTGAACTCGATCTCCGGGTCTGAGAACAGACAACTTACCCACTGAGCTATCTCACCAGCCCAGGACTGATCTTCTTAATCACACAGATACCATGAATTATGGATTTGGGAGCTGAGATCCAGTTCCTATTTTTCAATGATCTTTTAAAGAGAGAAGGTGGGGGGGGGGCAAGGTGGCTTAGCAAGGAAAGGCTGACAACCTGAATTTGATGTGCAGAACCACTTAAAGGTGGGTAAACAGAATGGGCCTCACAAAGTTGTTCTTTGGCCTTGATATGTGAGCTACAGCCTGCATTTGCCTGCTGCATTTGCATACACTTCATACATGCACATTATGAGAGCAAATAAAATATTTAAATAATTGGGGTAGTCTTTGAGCTAAGGATCTATCTTCATTGCTAGAGGGCCTACCTTGCATGAAGGGAACCCTGGGTTTGGTTCCCAAGATTCGCCACATAAAACCAGACTGGGCTGAGTGCTCTTGTAATCCCAATATGGGGGAGCTAAAAGCAGAAGGATCAGAGCTACAAGAGACCCTGTCTCAAAAAAAGAAAGAAAGAAAAAGAAATGAAAATCAAGAGGTGAAATTTACTAGCATGTCTTTATATCTTTATCTATGTTCCCAACCTCCTGGAATTTTCCCTCTTTTTAAATTTATTTTTCATCTCTCCTTTCTCTCCCTCCTCTCCCCTTTCTGCCTCTGTTCTTTCAGCTCTGACCCATTGTCTCCCACCCTCCTGCCCTCATCTCCACCTCCTCTCTCCCCTTCTTTTTTAAGTTTTTTTTTCTTTTAACTTTCAAGGTCATTCCGGACTCCTGCCGCCGCCAGTCCCTCGGTGAGATGTGAGCGCCATTGGCGTCCGTGGCCTCTGTTTCCGTGGCAACCCAGTAACCATTAATTTTCAATTAAAGGAGACAAAAAGCTCGATGACAGCTCTAGGTCTGCTGAAGATGTCAAGAATCTGTATTAATATACAGCAAGAGAGCGTAATTGTGTGTCCATCTTCCAGAGCGGCGAGAAATGGAGGGATAATTACCGGCTCGAAAGCCACTCTGTAATTTAGTTCTTACGGTCGCCACAGCCCTACACATTAGCATAAATTAAAAGCAGAGTTTATTGTTATCAAAGTGCATTGATATCGCCAGACCCCCTTTCTTCCTTTTAACTGTTTGTTGTGGGTGAGTGACTTCCCAACTCTCGCAGGGTCTCCCTGGGATGGAGACAGTGCTGAAGAATGGGGTGCTGGACCCGGAAGGTCATGGACTTATTTTTCCTCTGCCATTCTTGGACCTTTAAGGAGGAAGGAAACAAGGACGAAGGTGGATGTCCCTTGGGTGGGAGCAAGGATGGTGGGCAGGGAGGTACTGGGGTTTCTAGAGAAGACCACAGCCTTGTCTTGGGTCCTACTGAGATGTACTGTCCTGCCTCGGATCACATCGTCCTGTTTCAGGGAAGGGGTCTCCTGGGTTCCTGTAGTACGCAGGGGATATGATGGACCTGCAAAAACAAACAGAAGGATGGGCCAGTGCAGAGGGGTCTCCCCTTTGGGACTGAATGCCAGTGGAGGGACCCAGCTTGCTGTTCTGGTTAGAGATATGACTGGCTAAAGTGGAGAGACCACTGATGCAGCCCTGCTTCTGATGGGCCACCCAGAAGCCCAGTATCCCAGATCCCCCCCCAACACCCTGCCCCTGGCTTCTTGCCTCTATCTCCATCCTTCAGCCCCACCTCTGTGCATCAAAGCATTTCCCTGCCACAGTACCGGTGACAGTCACTTCTGTAAGCTGTGTGTGTGTGTGTGTGTGTGTGTGTGTGTGTGTGTGTGTGTGTGTATGTCAATTGGGGTTTTTTTCCCCTGTATTCCATCCAGAGAGAGCTGTCCTTCAGGGGGGAATTTAGTGTAATTACCCTTAAGGGAGCGATCCTTACACAGCTAGTCACAACACTGACCTCCTGGCTGAGGTTTGACAGCAAAATTACAGGCTGTGTACTCAACATAGGGGCATCCTCCTTTTTTGGAGAGGGGGATGCAGGGGAGGGAAGGAAAGGGGAGGAGGCAAAGGAGATACAGACGCTTTGATAAGAAAAGTGCCGGCTTCCAGCTGCCAGGCTTGTGGGTTTCCTTGGCAAGGCGATGACAGGGCAGGGAGAAGGACCCGAGGTCTCCAGGCATTCCAGCTGGCGGGTGGGAAGTGGGGAAGCAGCGAGATGGCCCTTTAAATGGCTAGGCCAGAGTTTGTGATCCGAGCTGAAGTTAGTCTTATCCTAGGTCAGGCTTGAGGGGACTAGGAAGTATTTGATAAACTATGCTGGCGTGTTTCCCATCATATTGGTCCCTCCCAGTTCCACCACTCCGGGCACTTTACAGGGAACAACACATCGAAGGCTCTCTTTGAACTTCACCTGCGTTGGCTGCCTAACTAACATGTTAACTGAGTGGCCATTCTAAATTTTACAGGGGCTCCTCCTGGGGACGTGCTGGCCTGTCACATGGCACAGGCTAGACAAGATTTTACTAGTACAGAGAAATTCTCAATAGACTTAGGAATCTTGGCAGGCGCAGGTAAGCAAACCCCCAAATCTCAAACTGGAAGCAGCTCTGGAGACTCTGGGAGAGTCCAAACTCCTCCCAGGGTGGCCCCACCCCCATCCCTGTTCCATCGCTAACTAGCAGGGAAATGTCCACCTCCAACTTGCCCTCTTCTGCTGGTCAGCATCACTGACCACTGGGAATTCCTCCCGGGAAACTAGAATTTCTACCATGCTCTATTCTCGTCATTGCAGTATGCCTGCATGTTGTTGATAAATTCACAACCAAATAGCTGTAGGGAGAACATGAGTTTTATTCTGGCTTATACAACCAAATAGCTGTAGGGAGAACATGAGTTTTATTCTGGCTTATGATTGTTCAGCTGTAGCTCTTAGTCCAGCTTGGCAGGGAAGACCAAACCATGGGACCATGGGACCATGGGAACTGACGACACCATATCCACAGGACTGCTGAGAAAGGACAAACCTCACTCCCTAGATGGCATGTCTATCCAAGTATGCCAAAGAATGCCAGCCCCCCAAGAATCAGCTCCCTCCATCTTATCCACCTGCCCAGGGACAAGTCCTGCCTACCATAGACTGGGTCTCCCCCCATCAATTAAACATTCTCCGGGAGGTTGCTCAGGGTTTAACTACTAATTCCTCACAACTGCGCCCAGAGCTTGAGTCTTCAATTGTCAAGTTCATACCCACGGTTAACTACCACACTTGTGGATCCCACCTTCCCACAGGTCCCCGTGGACAAACCCAACTACCCCTCATCTTCTCCAGGTCTGGGCCCTTTACCATCTAGGTCGCTGTCCTGAGAAACAGCATCCATTACCTCTGCTGCACCAACACCCGTCATCTCTCCTTCCATCCTCCAGATCACCCAGTGTACCAGTTAAACTCTTCTCTGTTGCTCTGAGACACTACTCAAAGTCAAACAACTTAAGGAGAGAAAGGGAGATTTATTCAGCTTGTGGTTCCAGAGGGGAGATACAGCCCTTTAGGGCAGAAAAGGCATGGCCGGCAGCAACAGCTGGAGACAGCTTCAGTCATTGCAGACATCATGGAGGCTGAGAGCTGCTGCTACTGCAAGCGTAAGGGCAGACTCACTCACTCAAGCAGGACCACCAACTTCAAGGCCCACCCCCTGTGACTGCCTTCCTCCAGCAAGGCTCCACCTCCTAAAGGTGCCATGATTTCCCCAAATACCAGCAACAGTTAAGGATTCGAACCCATGAGTTTGTGGGGGGTCTAACTCACATTTCAAACCTTGACAGCTGGACTGAGAGATGGCTCTGGGAGTCAAGACTTTGCCTCATGTCATGGCTTGAATGTAAGTTGCTTCCCACAAGCTCATGTGTTTAAATCCCTAGTTGCTGTTTGGGAAAGTTATGGCAACTGTAGGGGGTGGAGCCTTGCTGGAGAAAGGCATATCATAGAGGGTGGGCCCTGATGTTGGTTACCTCACCCTGCTTCTGTTAGGAGTCTGCTCTGGCAGTGTGTAGTTCGCTCTCTCTGTCTCCATGGGGTCAGCAGTGACTTGGGCTGCCTCTAGCTTCTGCCCCCTGCCATCCCTCCCTCCTCCATAATGGACTGTATCTCCCCTCTGGAAAGGTAAACCAAATAAATTTCCCTTTTCTCCCTAAAAGTTGACTTTGAATCTTGTCTCACAGCAACAGAGAGAGGTAACTAGGACACCTGATAAACAAAAGGGATCTGAGTGCAGATCCCCAGATCCCGAGTAAAAATGCCAGCAGTCTATAATTCTGGCCCTGGAAGGCAGAGCCTGGGAAATCCCAGAGCAAGGCAATAAGGAGGTAGAGCAAACCAGGATGATTCTCAGTGTCCCCCTTGAGCCTCCACAGACACGCACACTCAAATGCACTTCTGTACACACATACACACACACACACACACACACACACACACACACATACACACATACATGTTTTTAAAAAATAAAGGAATTAGCACCTTCCCCCTGGTGGGATCTGTTTGAGGGGCAAATGGAGCACCCATATCCCTCCAAACATCTATTTTGGTGGTGGGTTCTGCATGGATCACCTCGCAGACACCCCTTCCCCCCCAAAAAAAAGCCCATTTTTCCTGGGAGGCCAACCTCATCCATCCCTCCCAGGTCCCGGCATCTTGCTCCATTTACTTTTTACTTTGGCTGCCTGGGCCTAGGCGTGCTCTCTGTCTGTCTCTCTCCTCCTGAACCCTCAAAGAGCAATGTCTCTCTTTGGTGTCCTGTTAAATCCCTAAACCCCCTCGCATACCTCATCTGGAGTAAAACTGATCCTCAGTACATCCGTCCAAAGGAAGAAGGAATAAGTAATCAAAATTCTCTGAGGGGGTCAACATCATACCTTAGCAGGTAAAAGCGTCTGCATACAAACCCGGTGACCTGGATTCAATGCCTGGAACCCATATGGTGAAAGGAGAGAACTGTCTTCTGAAGGTTGTTCTCTGACCTTCATCCATGCTCTGTGGCATGTGTGCCTCCTTTAAACAAACAGATAAACGTTTTTAAAAACCCTCTGAGATAGACCTTCTATTGTTACAACAGAGGCTAACTGGAGTACTAGCTCTTCAAGAGAGAGTGAATACCCACCTGTTACCTGTCGTATGTTAGGCTGTTGAATGTGAGATGAATGCCTTCCAGAGGCAGAATTAGGTTACCATCATATCCCCCAGGGTTTTTCTGTGGAATCTGGATCTGAACTCGGGTCCTTTTGTTTGGGAGGCAAAGCCTTTAACCACAGAGCCATCTGCCCAGCTCTTACTCACTCCTCTCACTGGGCCTCATGGATTCAGCTAGGCTGCCTGGCTAATCAGCTTCAGGAGTCACCCATCTCTAGGCACAAAGGTTATAAGCCTGCTCTGCCACACCTGTTTTGTTTTTTTTTTTTTTAACATGGATCCTGGGAGCCGAACCTGGGTCCTTGTGCTCGCACAGTAGGTCCTCTGCCAACTGAGCCATGTCTCCGGCCCCTTCCTAGAGGATTTCTGCCCTCATTCCACCAGCAGGTCTTCTAGATGCCTTCTCTCCTAAAAAATGCAGAATGTGGAAGGCTCCTTCCAACCCTCTCTGTGGCTCGAAGCCCCCTAGGGCCTGCAGGCTCAGCATACCCCCTGCAACCCCCTAGCCTCAGGCCCTGCCCAGGAGTCCAGGGCTGCCCCTGGGAGGCCCCCACCCTGGCCTCCTAGTGGCTCCCCTCCCCACCGATGTAAACCTGGGCCCCAGAGTGGCCACACAGAACATACATCTTAAACAAACACTTCTCCTTGCTGTTTATCTCCCTGGCCTTTAAACAAACTCTTTCAAAGGTTTCTGCTGATAGGAGAGATTTACTGAAAACCATGCCTCCTTTAAAAGCCCTGGGTTTATGCTGCCCGGTGGGGGCAGGGGGGCCTTCAGGCCTGGTGTTTCTCTGCTCTGACCCACATGTTTATCCTCCGGCCCTTGATAGAGGAGCAGCAGACACTAATCTTTATGGAAAGGAAAATAATAAGAGCAGGAAAGGAGAGGGGGAAGGCCAGGTTCTTGTCACCGGCTCCAAGAGACTGTGGCAGGTTGGGGTGAGGCAGCGCCCACCATCCACTCTGGGGGCGGAGTGCAGCTCCAGGGTGGGGCTTGGACTTTGGACAGAAAGCTCTTGGGCAGGTGAGCCTCCTCTTGGCCTTATACTCATCCCCCCCACCCCCCACAGCAGCTACAGTGGGCCCCTCCAGGCTGCATGGGCCAGGGATGGGGGCAGGGCCCCAGTCACATGGTCAAAGATGTTCTTTACTTTCTTCAGTCAGCCAGGGATCGGGAAGAACAGAATGTTGGGGGCGTCCAGACCTGGGGTGCACAGCCATTTCTGCCGTCCTTGTGCAAATCACTGACATGGACTAACTCCTGTAATAAGCAATCCCAGGAATAGACCCTGTAGCGATATTGGCTTTGCATATGGGGACTCAAAGGCTCAGGACTATGATGTGGGGGGGGGGCACAGAAACAGTCCAGAGGTTGGCTTACTTGGATTCCAAAATGATTTTTCCTGAAAGGGAAACTATTGCTAGGGTGGTGAGTAGGGAGGTGATGTTCTTGTTTTCCTGTTCCCCCAATAAGCCAGAACCCTAGCAATTCCCAGGGGTTGCTTAGCTCATTAGAGAGGTAGTTAGTTTTTTATTTTTAATTTTAATTTAATTTTGTTTCATATATGAGAGAGAGAGAGAAAGAGAGAGAACAGGTACATATATAGAGAGGTCAGAGGACAACTTCCAGAATGAAATCAGATCATCAGATTTGCCGTCTTTGCTGGCTTCCCCTTTTAAAGTTAAGTGTGTGTGTGTGTGTGTGATAGTATGCATGTGGCAGCCCAAAAACAGCTTTATGGAATAAGTTCTTCCCAGCTGCTATTATGTGGGTTCTGGGGATTGAACTCCAGTCGTCAGGCTTATGTGGCAAAGGCTTTTGCCCATCTCGTTGACCCCGTTAGCTTTCTGAGACCAGGGCTCATAGAGCCCATGCTGGCCTAAAACGCATTGAGGATGACCTTGAACTCCTGAGGTCCCTGCTTCTATCCCTGCTTCTACTTGCCAAGTGGGGAGATTACATGAAGTTACCACCTGGTTCTGGAGTAGTTAACCCCCCACCTCCAGTGGAATATAAAACAGTGTGGGTCTTACAACTTGAGGCTCAAGGAAAGAAATCATGGGCAGCTAACCTTGACAGCGTGTGTCCAAGGGTGGCTGGGTGATTTGAACTCTTTATCTGATTTAAACCCAGACACTCAGGACAGTCACTTGGGCACCTCTGCTGGGAAGAGACTGAGGACTGGGGTGTGGCCTCGTCAGACAGTCAGACAGTGCTCTTCCAGCGTGAACAGAGCCCCAGGCCCATTTCCAGCACTGCATAAATCTAGGTGGGGCGGCTTCAGCACTTGAGGTGGATCAGAAGGCAAGAGGATCAAAAGAAGCTCAAGTTCACTCTCAACTACCTATCAAGTTTGAGGTCAGTCTGGCTAGAGGAGACCGGCGTGGGCCTACGGCATGGCTCAATAGGTAAAGGTTACAAACCTGACAGCCCGAGTCTGATCCTGGAACTCACATGGTGGAAGGAAAGACGTGATTTCTGCAAGTTGTCCTCTGATCTCTCCCTGTGCACTGTTTTCTCTGTCTCTTTTTTCTTTTCACTTCCAAATAAGTAAATAAAGAAGAACTACTGAGGCCTTAGCAATATTCCAAAGACCTTCTATGATGTGGAGGCAGGATTTGACCATAGTATTCTAGGCACCTATCTTTCTCTCTCTGTCTCTTTCTTTTTTCTTTCTTTCTCTCTCTTCCTTCCTTCCTTCCTTCCCTTCTTTCCTTCCTTCCTTTCTTCCTTTCCTTCCTTCTTTCCTTCCTTCTTTCCTTCCTTCCTTCCTTCCCTTCTTCCCTCCTTCCTTCCTTCCCTTCCTCCCTCCTTCCTTCCTTCTTTCCTCCCTCCTTCCTTCCCTCCTTTTTCTTTTTTTGCATGCTCAGGTGTATACAGGAGGACACCTGAGTGTGAGCATGTGGAGCCCCAGGATGTCACGGGGATCATCCTGGATTGCTCTACCTCCTTACTGCTTTGCTCGGGGCTTTCCCAGGCTCTGCCTTCAGGGCTGGAACTCCAGGCTGCGGTCGCGTCCACCAGTGTTTTCACATGGGACCAGGAGATCCTCACTCGGGTCCTTTGCTGTTGAGGCAAAGGCTCTATTTAAACCCCTGAGCCAGCTCTCCAGGCTCCATTAAGCTTTTTCACTGTCTTTGCACTTCTCCATCAAGGGAAGTCCTGGCATCCAGGAAGGTTAAGTGGCACGACTGGCCCACCTGTCCGTGTACCTGTGGCTCCTGCCAGGCCTTTCACGGGCTCTGGACGTGAGCCAGAGCCAGGGCCTTGGGGAGCGCGGGGTCCTCCTGGGGTCCTGGGTCCTCAGCCTGTCCAGGGCTTCTCAAGGACAGAGGCCTCGACTGGGGCTGGTGTTGGTGTTGACTTCCTCCTTGGCTTGTTTGTGAAGTGGCAGGTGGGACGGGAGCAGGGAGCCAGGTAGGAATGTCCGCTGCATCCTGACTGCCCCAAGCCGGAGCAGGAAGCCACTCCCTTTTAATGTTGACACTCCTGGGGCCACACCCCCAAGATAACCCAGACTGACACCCTCACACCCCTGGGCTCCCTGACAAATACTTTTCCCCTCCTCCTGAAGTGTCCTTTTAGCAGCACCTGGACCTCGGGCTAGGGGAGGAAGAAGAGGGAGGAGGAGAAGAAAGAAGGAAAGAAGAGGAGGAGGAGGAAAAGGGCAAGAGGAGGAGAAGGTAATATAGCAGTGGTTGGAAGACTTTGCTTAGACTGAAAATCAGAGTGCCTCATGACATCTTTCAGTCCACTCTAGTTTGGGGACAGAGCGTGCTCCCCAGGGAGCTGGACAGGTGCTCCTCCAGGACATCGGACCTTGGGGTGGCATGTCTACTGGGGAGTCCCTGGGGCTCTTTCTGCACAGTTTGGTCTCTGCCCTTCTCAGCAGGGGAGGAGCTCGCTATTAGAAGGATCCAGAGCTTCCAGGGAGCCAAGCCAGTGGCTTACAGAGACGACAGGCTCTCCATGAATGCAATCTGCAGCTGGGGATATGGCTCAGTGGTAGAGTGCTTGCCTAGCATGCATGAAACCCAGGTTCAGTGCCCAACGCTGCATAAACCCGGCATAGGGGTGCATTTATATAACCCCAGCACTCAGAAGACCGAGGCAGGAGGATCATGAGTTTATGGCTAGCCTGGGCTATGGGCAGAGACCTGTGGATCATTGGCCAATGAGCCAATGTAGCTGAATCAGTGAGCTTCAGATTTAGTGGGAGACTCCGTCTCAGGAAAACAAGGTGTAAAGCAATTAAGGAAGACACCTGATGTTGCCCTCTGGCATTCACACCACATGCATGCATAACTTTACTTCCACATGCACGTGTGCACACACAAATATGCATACGTATCATCTTGTTATAGATGGCTCATATCTGTAATTCCAGAACTTAGGAGGCTGAAGTAGGAGTGTTCTAGGTTAGCCTGGGCTAGAGTGAGATCTTACCTTAAAAACAAAACAAAAAGAAACAGACAAAAAGCCACCCAACCACCCAATCAAACAAACAGCTAGGAGTAGTTGTTTGGTGGCCAGCAGGGAACTCTGCCCATCCTGCTGACTCTTAGTCCCCTGTAGTGACCCAAAGCTTCCCTATGGGACAACACAGAGCCTGAGGCCAGCCGTTGAGTTCCATCAATGTGTGATTGTTCCGGAGTTCTCAACCCGCCCAAAGTTAGCTTTAGGTTCATGCTCATTCCTTGAACTGACAATGTGCAGTCAGCCAGGTGTGGTAGTACATGCCTGAGATCCCAACATCCAAGAGGTGGAGACAGGAGGGTCAGGGGTTCAAATCCCGTCTCAAACAAACAAAACCCCAACTTAACTACAAAATTCCAAACAAAGCAAATAACTCCTGTGGCTTCTGACATGGTGGGCAGAATCCCACCTTGATATCAGGCTCAGCTCAGTGCCCCCCTCCTTGATGGAGCCGTTCCCCAGATCTCAGGAAGACCCTTCGGTTTCTTTCTGTCAATTAGACGATTGACAGTTGAGGGTTTAAGCTCTGGGTATATTTGCAGAGAATTGGTAGTTGAGTTACCCAGGGTGAATCTCCAGGAGGTTGTTTAGTAGACAGGGAAGGCCCAGCCCATGGTGGGCTAGTCTCTGGATAGGTGAATAAAATAGAAGGAACTGTATGAGAAAGGAGGCATCCTTGTGTACACTTGGCCAGACATGCTGGTCTGGCAAGTAAGGATCGTCCCTCTCTGTTGCTATGTGCATATGGTGAGGCCAGTTCCCTTGGCGCTGGTGTTAGTGTGAAGCTCTCCTGCCATCCTGGATAAGGAACTGTAACCAATCAATCATAAGAGAATAAACCCCTTGTTCCCTTAAGCTGTTTGATGGTGATTTTATCAGAAACCATGCAGGTGAACTGCAACGTCTTCCTCTTCCCAACTATCAAGCCTGCATTTCTGTGCAGCCTGGGCAGCTCTCCTTTTCTCACTCACGGTGTGTGTGTGTGTGGGGGTGTCTTGCTGGCAATCACCTACCTTCAGGCTGCTGAGCTGCTTTCTGGGGTGTTGGGGAACGGCTTCATCACAGGGGCGCAGGTAGGTCTGCAGTGGGTGAACACTGATCAGCACTGACTTTAATGACAATTACTTGCGTCCTGAAGGAGCCTGGGGAAGTGAGGGTTTTCAGTCTCCCTTCTCAGGGCCAAGAAGACGGATGGCAGAACATAGGTAGGGAAGAGGCTACCACCACTGATTTCTGTCTTTTGGAGTAGTTGGTGAGCCAGGTTTCTGACACGTCAAGTGTTGTCAGAGCAATGAAATTTGCAAAGATCCAACCCTCACCTTAGTTGTCTAAAAGTCAAGTGATCCAGAAACTAGGCCTAGTGGCTGAGAGAGGATGGGTAGCCCCAGGGCAGCTATGTGTCTCAAGCTGTCCTTGCTTTCCAACACTGAGGTGAGAGAGAAAGCCAAAAAGGGCTCTTAGGGGCTGGGGAGGTAGCTGCGGAGGTGGTTAAAGTGCTTGCCATGCAGAGTTCTGGTCCCCAGATCCCATGTAAAATTAAAATGCTGGGTGGATGTGATAACCTTCCTATAATTCAAACATCTGAGAAACTGGAGCCTGGAAACTCTCAAAGCAAGCTAGCCTATAGACGAGCTCTGATTTGATTAGAGACCCAGCCTCAAAAGAGTAAGGTGGGGGAGCTGGAGAGGTGGCTCAGGGGTTAAGCCTCTGCCTTGCAGGCGGAAGGTCCTGAGTTCGGATCTTAGACCCCATATATAGATGCCAGGTGGAAACGGAGGTGGCCTGCGTTTCCGGTCCTGGTAGGGAGGAGCCTGTGAATCCCGGGGCAGAGTCAACAACGAGGAGGTGGAGGTGTCCATGGTGGTTCCCGAATTCGTCCATGGTTCTATACACACACACACACACACACACACACACACACACACACACACACACAGACACATGCATACACATGCACAAATTGAAAAAAAAAAAAAGAATAAGGTGGAAGAGTGATGGAGGATGATTCCTGAGATAACCTCAGGCCTCCACAGGCATATCACTCACTCACACACACACACACACACACACACACACACATGCATACACATGCACAAATTGAAAAAAAAAAAAGAATAAGGTGGAAGAGTGATGGAGGATGATTCCTGAGATAACCTCAGGCCTCCACAGGCATATCACTCACTCACACACACACACACACACACACACACACACACACATGCATACACACGCACAAATTGAAAAAAAAAAAAAATAAGGTGGAAGAGTGATGGAGGATGATTCCTGAGAAAACCTCAGGCCTCCACAGGCATATCACTCACACACACACACACACACACACACACACACACACACACACATACACACGGAAATGAAAAAAAGGGGGCGGGTGGAGTTAGGTGGTTTCCAGATCGGTGGAGTCACTGACCTCTTCGGGCCCTTCTCCAGTTCTCTTACCAGCCAACCCCTCCCTCCTAATCTTTCTTCAGACCCCTCCCCACCAAGTGGTAGTTGTGCAGGTTGTGCCTACAGAAATCAAGGTCAGAGTCAGAAAGTAACCAAGCCAGAGTGGCAGACCTGAGGGGCAGCTTGTCCCAAAGGATCCTCTGTGACTCTGCCATGAGAGACTTCTGTCCGTCTCTCCACAGTTCGCTGAATGGTCTAGATTCTGTATTAGATCCTAGCTCCATGCCAAAGAGGTCCAGTGTGGCACTGGCCTTTGAATTTTCTGTAATGTACCCTGTGACTTTCTGGGCTGGCTGGTATTGAGATTCTCTGGGTTGAAGTTGGCCTGAAGCGTGCCTGTGAAGGAGTATCTTCATTGCACTGAGGGGGACGACCATTGTGGGCGGGGCCATTCCCTGGGCAGGTGGGCAGGACCATATGGAGAGAGTTAACTGAGCCTTGGCAAGCGAGTTTGCCTTGTCTTGGTTCTCTGCCCTTGATGTGGAAGTCAGTGACCCGAGCTTCTGCCTTAGGCCACGATGGATGGTCACCTGGAAATAAACCCCTTCTCCTAAGTCAGGGACTCCGTCGCTCCTCCTATTCCTGTGCCTTTTTCTGTGTCTGTTCACGCGCTCCATTCCTTCACCAACAGCATAGAAATGTCCGTCCTCTGTCCTGGCAGCAGGCATGCTGGGGTGAATCAGTCATGTGCTTAGTGTGGCATATTCTCATGGAGCGTGGACCCTGTTTCCAAGCAAAATGAAGGCCAGCAAGATGGTGGTTCAGCAGGTAATGCTGTGCTCTGGCAGCCAGGCTGAGTTCAATCCCTGGAGTCTACGAAGAGGAAGGAGAGGAAATGATTAAAACTGTCCTCTGACCACGACATGGGTGTCTTGACACACACATCAACAACAAAAACCAAAGTAGCAGGTAAAAGAAGGGAAGGGGGACAATTGGGGATAGGGGTTTGGGCTCGGGCTGTTCTCCCCAGGCTGTCCTGTCCTTTAAGGAGTCAGAAAACCTGAAGGTCTTTAGGACTGTGTGTCAGCTGAAGAGACTAGAACTCATTTTATTTAATCGTTCATTAACCTGATTTATCACTTTTAAATATTTAGACATACGGAATGTGGGCCTCCATTTGTACTTTTGCCCCATCCAAGAGGGGGAGTGGAAAACTCCCAAAGGCTGGGATTATGACTTCTTTGCTTCATGGACTCTTCCCCTACCCCTCCCCAGGCCCCTGGATCTTTGTAATTTCCAAGGAGCCAGGGGAATCAGATCCGAAGGTGACAAATGTGTACTCCACATGACTCCCGGCGAAAGGTTGGTGTGTGTAGAGGTCTTTGCAAGGTATGGCTTGGAGCAGGGGCCTGGGGCAAGGGAAGCAGCTGACCCTTACCCAGCCAGGTGTGGAGCTGGCAGACAGTCTGGCTCAGGTCTTGGTGCGTCTCTTGCTTCCTTGTAAAACAGCCCGGCTAGATCCCTGTCACCTACTCTAGTCTATTGAGGGAAGACAGTGTCTGCACATAACAAAGCACTGGCGGAGCAGGTGAGATGGCTTAGTGGTGAGGTGCCTGTTTGCAAATCTAGTGGGTCTGAGTTTGAGACCCGGAAGCCCACATGGTAGAAGGAAGGACAGAACTGACTTGTGAAAGTCTTCGCTGTCCACCCACATATGGCATGTGGTATGGACCGCCCCCCACCAGTAAATAAAAAAATAAAAATAAAGAAAGTATTGGTTATTTGTTATGGTTAGTTCATGCAATGGTGCCTTGGAGGAGACATTTATACCACACCGAGGGGCTAGGTGAGATGGCACACGCCTATTAGGAATTTCAAGCCCAGCATGGGCTATAGGAGACACTGTCTCAAAAACAAACACATAAACCAAGAACTAGGTAGGTCAAGCTAAAGGCTCACCCCTGACACTGCTGGGTCACAGAAGTTGATTGTGGGGCCAGGCTATCTAGGCTTGTCTGAGGTCTTGGTAACTGCCTTTTGTCTCTTCAAACTCCACCCTACCATCCTCAAAGGCCTTGGCTTCCAACTGTCTTACTTCTGGCTTCTGAATACTGGGTCTCACATATCCCAAGGTGGGCTTGAACTCCCTCTGTAGCTAAGGATGATCTTCAACTTCTCATGAGCCTTTACCCTCTGAGTGCTGGGATTGCAGGTGTGCTCCACTCTGCCCAATGAATGTGGTTCTGGGGATTGAACGTAGGGCTCTTGCCGGCTAGGCAAGCACTCAGCCCACTGAGCTACAGCCTCAGCCCGCTCTTGTCTAAAAAGAGCTTTCTGAAAGATGCACTCACAGTTGGATATCTGAATGGACCGGCCCAACAATTACTGAATTCAGTCTCTGTAACACCCCTGAGCACTCTTCCAATTGCGTCCATTCCTCTTTCCTCGAGGAGTCCAGAACACAGAGCGTTCAGACACTTGCCAGAATGTCTTGGCTCTAGAACTATAACCCAAGATGACATTTACTCCTAATAAAGAATTCAGACTCTCAGTCTAGTGTGTTGGCACAAGCCTGTAAACCCCAGTATTCAGAAGCCAGAAGCAGGAAAATAAAGAGTTCAAGGCCAACCTGGGCTACATAGCAAATTAAAATTTAAAAAGAAAAAGAAAATAGTTTCTATCTCCAAGGACTCTGGGGAATAACAGCAGGTAACTGGCAGGCTGATGCTCTGGTCTGTGTAGAAGAGACAGGTTTTTTTGTCCCCCCCCCCTTTTTTTTAAATTTTTTTATTATTTATTCAACTGTGCGCATGTGCGTGTGTATGTGTGCGTGTGTGTGTGTGTGTCTGTGTGTGTGTGTGTCTGTGTAGAACCACGGACGAATTTGCGAACCACCATGGACGCCTCCACCTCTTTTTGCCCCGGGATTCACAGGCTCCGCCCTACCAGGACCAGAAGCGCAGGCCGCCCCTGCTTCCGCCTGGCGTCTATACGTGGGATCTGGGATCCGAACTCAGGACCTTCCGCCTGCAAGGCGGAGGCTTAACCCCTGAGCCACCTCTCCAGCCCCTTGTTCCCCCCTTAAGATGAGGGTTTCCAGAGAACCAACCAACCAAGCTATTCTTCTTTTTTGGGGAGGAGTGGGTGTGTGTGTGTGGGGGTATCTGGCTTTGGGGAGCCTAGGAAGGAAAGTGCTTTCTATGGTGGAAATCTGTTTCTGTTTGTTGGAGTTTCAGATAGAAAGGAACAGGGGAGCCACGTTCTCGCACCCCAATCCTGCGTTAGCCACACTGACATTCTTGGGTGCTCCCAGAAGCAGCGTGGGCTCCTAAGAAAGCCGCCCATCCTTTGTTTGGTGGGTAGAGACTGATGTAAGGTTTTTGTTGTTTGGGATTTTTGAAACAGGGTCTCCATATGTAATGCTGGCCAGCCTGGAACTGGCTGTGTAGACCAGACTGAGCTCGATTCTCCCGCCTTCCATCCTTGAAGCATGGGGCGCCCTTGCACGAGCTGCCACAGCCTGCTGAGATATCTGCTTCTGTTTCTGCATTCCGCTCAGGAACTCACAAACTCCCAGGAAGAGAGACAAATGCCCTGGAGGCCATCACATGGAAAATGTGTCTGGGAGGCCTGCCTTCTGCCCCGCGTCTGAGCTCCCTGCGTGAACTTGGGCAGGGCAGTCACCCTCTCTGATCTTGTTTCTTCTCACTCACAAACATCAGGAAGTCCTCATGAATCACGCTGACTAATTAAATCCAGCCCAGGCCTCTGCCTGATTGACCTCTGTCCTGTCTGTCCTGAAGGGGCGCCGAGGCATTTGCAAGCGATGCTCTCTGTATGAATAGACCCCGTGAGTCAGCTCAGGAGGGGTCTGGAAGAGGAGTCTAGTTGGAGGTACAGGCTAAGGGAAAGGGATAAGTGGAGGCAGAGGGAAGGTTTAGCGGTCAGAGGGGTCTGCCAGGTAGGAGACCCTGCGCAGATAGAGATGCTGACACAGGGAAAGGTGAAGGGTGGTCCGGGGCCTGATAACTGGATTTGGAGTCCAGAGGGAGAGACAGCCAAGGAAGTTGTCTCAGGTGGTGAAATTTACGGGGCTTCAAAAGATAATCAATTGTTTATTATCTATCATCTATGCATTTATCATCTACTATTTCTCTATCATTTACCCATCTATCATCTATTTCTTTATTGATCTATTATCTATTACCTATCATCTGTTACTATCTATCTATCTATCTATCTATCTATCTATCTATCTATCTATCTATCTATCATCATCATCATCTGTCCCCTATCTACCCACCTATCTAAGACCTGTCAGATAGTCCAGGCTGGTCTTGAACCTCGATTCTCCTGCCAAGTGATCACCACATCCTGTTTATTTGATGTTAGGGATCAGACTCAGTGCTTCCTGGACGCTAACAAGCGCCTTACCAATTGATCTACACTCCAACCCTTATTTATTGATTTTAAGAGTGTTTTATGCATTTATTTGAGAAAGGGGGAGAGAGAGAGAACTAGGCATGTGAGAGTAAGCAAGGAAGAGACAGAGGAAGCACCTGTATATATGTCATGGCACACGGATGGAGGTCAGAGGACGGCTCTCGAAAATTGGTTCTCTCCTTTCACCATGAGGGCTTTTGGGGATACAACTCAGGTCCCACGCGTGCAAAAGGATGCCTTATCTGCTAAGTTCTCTCACTGGAGCCTATCGATTTTTTTTTTTAACAGCTCTCTCTATGTGACTCAGACTGGCTGCACAGTCCTGCCTCAGCTTCCAGGTCCCGTGTGAACCAACACATGGAACAGGAGGGTTGTCTAGAGGGTGGAAATCACAGTCTAGTCAAAGCCCCAGAGCAACATCTGTCACACAAGAAAAGCCACAGACAGAACGAAGTGGCCCCAGGGTGGCTGGAGGTTTGACTTTATCCTTCTTGGCCTTGGGGCCAGGATGTGATGCCTTGAAAAATTACCAAGTTATGGGGAAAGAAAGAAAAAGGAAGGAAGAAAGGAAGGAAGGAAGAAAGGAAGGAAGAAAGGAAGGAAGGAAAGAAGGAAGGAAGGAAGGAAGGAGACCAAAATCAAAAATCCTGGAATTATAGGTGTGTGCTACCACACAAAAGTTAAAAGTTGGTGAATTTTCTTGATATAGTCCTTTATATATATATTTATCTATTTGAGAAATAGAGAAAAATAGAGAGAAAACAGGCACGCATGTACCAAAGTATGTGTGGGGAGGTTAAAGGACAACTTTTAGAAGTCGGTTCTTTCCTTCTGTTTTGTGGGCTCTGGGGATTGAGCTCAGGTCTCCATGTTTATGCACCTTCCTCCATGGAACCTTCTCATTGATCCCCCAAAGAGCCCAAGGTGACCTTGAGCTCTGGGAAGGAGGATCAGCCTCCTGAACTCAGCCTTCTGAGCAGTGGGATTACAGATTGTATCTGCCATCAGACCCAGGATTCCCAGTCCCAGGCAGGATTGTGAGTTCAAGGCCCGTCTGAACTACATCATCTCAAAATACAAAGGCTCGGGGCTGATGTGTTGACACTCACCTGTAATCCCAGCATTTAGAAAGTGGACTTAGGTAACTCAATTCTAGGCCAGTCTTGGCTATAATAGTGAATCTGAGGTCAGCTGTACGCTGGGGATCAAACTCAGCACTGTGTGTATGCTCAGCAAGTATCCCACCTACCAGTTGATCTGCACCTCCTATTTACTTTTGTTTCTTTTCCTTATTCAAAGTTCTTCCATGGGCTAGAGAGATGGCTGAGGGTTAAGACTGTCTCATAAGCAAAATGTCCTGAATCTGGATTCCAGGTCCCATGTAAAAAAACAGACAGAAACAGCAAAGCCCAGGAAATGCTAGAGCGTAACAAAAAAGGAAATAGAAGTAATCCAGGATGATTCCCAAAGAAGTCACCCTTGGCTCTCCATAGGGACGCACAGTGCCCCCCCCCCACAATTCCCCAGTCCCCTTGGGACTTCAGCCTCAGCCAGAAGACAACTTTCAGAAGTTGGTTCTCTCCTACTATGTGGTATCTGGGGATCTGAACTCAGGTCCCTTTGCTTCTGAGACAAAGGTTTAACCCCTGAGTCATCTCTCTAGCTCCTAGCTCCTTGTTTTAGGGGTGGAGCATGAAGTCTTGAGCTACAGAAGACCCTGCTTAAAAAAAAAATGAAAAGAAGGGCTGGAGAGATGGCTCAGGGGTTAAGCCTCTGCCTTGCAGGAGGAAGGTCCTGAGTTCGGATCCTAGACCCCACATATAGACGCTAAGCGGAAGCAGGGACGGCCTGCGTTTCTGGTCCTGGTAGGGTGGAAGCTGTGAATCCCAGGGCAGAGTAAACAAGGAGGAGGTGGTCCATGGTGGTTCCCGAATTCGTCTGTGGTTCTTCACACACACACACACACACACAGACACACACACACACACATAGGCACACACGCATACACTCACAATTGAATAAATAATAAATAATAAAAAAATGAAGGGAGAGAGAGAGAGACTAAAACCTAAAACTAAGACCTGGGATATAGGCTAACATTAAAATACTTGCTGAACACCCTTAAAGCCCAGAAGATCAGAAATAACTCTCTAACATCTCCACTGCGCTCAGGTTGATGGGAGGTGTGTGTGTGTTTATGTGTGTGACAGGGAGATTTCAACTGCACTGTAAGAAACATGTACACACACTCAGACACGCACGTCCTCTCTGGGTCCTTCAGAGCTGTGAGCTCCTTGAGGCCACGCCCCCTGAATCCACTCCCCCACCCTGGTCCAGACCCTCAGCTCTGTCCCTCTCTCCCTGAGCCCCAACCCTCTCGCCTGCCTGCCATACATCTGTAACTCCACAGTGTATGTGGATGTGGGGAGGGGGCGGGCAGAACCCCTACCCAGACACTGCAGCAAAGCAAACCCAGCCCAGCTAATGGAAACGGTGATAAATCTCTGTCTATCAGGTTTGTCGTGAGCACAAACATTGCCAAACAAGGGCCCAGCTGGCCTGCAGGCCTCCTCCCTCGGGTCTGCAGAGCTTTAAATGGAAATGGCTGCTCCATGTATCTATTTACTGCTTGGATCCAGGGGGGTGGACTGAGAGGAGGGGTTCCTGGCCAGGAAATGGGAGTGTGGGTCCTCAATACCTGACTGGGACTCTGCTGACTAGTCCTCAATTCTGGTGAGCTTTCTGACAAGCCACTGAACAGGGACACACACACACACACACCACCTCCAGCTCATATTCAGGTCTTCACAGCAGGACCCAGCTTGGGGCAGAAGCCTGCATTTCTGGCCAGCGACACCCAAATTCTTTCTGAACTTTTCCAACTTCTTCATCCTGCCTAGAACTTTCCCTCCTTTCCATCCATCCTTCCCTAAGCTTACCCTGTCCTTCAAGCCTGTGGCAGTTTGCCTGCATGTTGCTGGTAACTTTCTTATGATTCTCCATTACACTTCTTAGTCCAGCTTGACAGGAGAGCTCATTTGAATATCAGGAGTCAAAGGAACTGACCACACCATACCCACAGGATTGTGCTGAGAGAGGGATAAATCTCCCTTGGCAAACTGCAAGTCTGGCCAAACAGTCTGCCAAACTACTAAATCAGCTCTCTCCCTCTTATCTACCTGCCGTGGGAACGGCTCCACCTGCTGTGGACTGGGTCTTCCCACATCAGTCAGACAAGCTCCTGCAGACTTGCTCAGAGCTTGCCCTAACTACTAATTCCTCACAAGTGTTCCCAGAGCTCAATGTTCCGATGTCAGGTTGACACCTGTATCCCACTAGAATAAAGTCCAAGCTAAATATCGCCTCTTCCAGGAAGTCTCCCCAACCTTATGCCATCGCCACAGCGCCAGGTGCTTGGAACCAGGCATGGTCCCGTGAACTTGAGTATGAGCCTGGTGTGACAGTGCACACCTGTCATTTCAGCATTTGGGGGACAGAGGAAGAGGCAGGAGGATCGGATGTTCAAGGTCACCCTCAGCTACAGTGTGAGTTTGGAGCCAGCTTGGGCCACTGTGAAAGATCAAGTCTCAGTAAACAAACAAATAAAATTGGGTGTAGTGACTCAACCTCTAACCCTAGAACTTGAGACATGAGGCAGGGGAATTGCCGAGTTTCAGGCTAAGTTGGGTTATATATAAAAGATTTGTTGTGAACTGGATTTTCCTATGTCAGTTAGATAATCTCCCACTTGACTTCATAAAAATAAGTCTTAACGGGCTGGAGAGGTGGCTCAGGGGTTAAGCCTCCGCCTTGAAGGCGGAAGGTCCTGAGTTCGGATCCCAGATCCCATGTATAGACGCCAGGCGGAAGCGGGGGGCGGCCTGCGCTTCTGGTCCTGGTAGGGCGGAGCCGGTGAATCCCGGGGCAGAAGGAGGTGGAGGCGTCCATGGTGGTTCGCGAATTCGTCCGTGGTTCTACACATACACAGACACACACACACACAGACACACAAGCGCGCACACATACACACGCATATGCGCACAGTTGAATAAAAAAAAAAAAAAAAAAAAAGTCTTAACAAATATGCCTAAAGGCTCCATTCTCAATTGTCTAAGGCAGGTCTCATTTATAGCTTAAACTGACAGGGAACTACTATGTAGCCCATGTAGGCCTAGAATTTGTGGCAGTCCTTCTACATTTGTCTTCTAAGTGCTAAGATTATCGGTGCCTTTGTGTTTTGACCTCAGCTTGTACATGGGTTGGCAGAGTGACTCAGTCATTAAAGTGTTTATTATAAAAGCAAGACAGAGGACCCAAGTTAAGATCCGCACCACCTACGTAAAAACTGTGTATGGCAGTGCAGGACTCTAATTCCAGTTCCCGGGTGGTGGAAATAAAAGAATCCTGGAGTTAGCTGAAATCAGTGAATTCCAAGTTCAGTAAGAGACCCTGTCTTAAAAAATAAGGAGGAACATAGTAGGAAGACACTTTCCTACGTATACATGTTGGCAATGCACACATACAAAATAATCATGTGTGTGGGGCTGAGACAGAGTCTAGTTTGTAGACTGTTTGCCTGAGCTGTACAATGCTCTGGGTTCAAGTTCATCACTGAATAAACCCAGTGTGGCAGAGCAAGACTGTGACCCCAGCACTTAGGAGGTGAAGGCAGGAGGCTTAGTGGTTCAAGATCATCTTTGATGACAGCGAAGCCAGTCTGGCTATAAAACACCCTGTCAAATAAATAAATAAATAACAATAAAAATAAAATTATGTTTATGTCTTTGTCATAAATTGACAATATTAAATTGATAATTGAAGACTTGGAGTTTGGGCATATTTATAAAGACTAGTAGTCGAGTTTAGTTGTGAACAAGCCTACCAGAGATTGTCTAATTGCCGGGGAAGGCCCAGTTCATGGTGAGTGACACTAAACCCTGGGCAGGTAAATAAGATGGAGGGAGATGTCTGAGGCAGGTGGCAACCTTTGGTATACTTGGCCAGACATGCTGGTCTGGCAAGTAGGGATTGTCCCTCTCTCGGCAGACCTGTGGATATATGAATATGGTATGGTCAGTTCCTCCAGCCCCTGGTGTTGGTGTGAGCTCTCCTGCCAAGCCAGAGGAAGAACTGTAACCAGATTATAGTAAGCAAAAAATAAAACCCTTTGTTCCCTCATAAGTCTCGTAAGTTTGGTCATGAATTTATCAGCAACCATGAAGCATAACTGTGAGAACCTTCGGGTTGTTTGGTGTAGAAGCAAGAGGTTAGGTGAGGCAGGCACAGAAAAGGGAAAACCTACACCAACTCTAGTAATGCACACGCCAGCAGAGCCTGGTAAGGCTAAAATTGTCAGCTGATAACTTGAACCTGCATTGCCACAACCCAGGGAAAAGCCGGATACACTCACACAATACCTGTCTGTTTCCCAGGGAGTATCACATACAACCTGATGCCAATGACCCAGTTTGGGATCACTCACTGTGACGACCTTCATGGCAGCTGATGCTGGAGCAGGAGAGCATGGGTTGGAGGCAGGGAAGATGACTTGTTTAGTTTGCTGTGCAATCGTGAGGACCCGAGTTCAGATCCCCAGCACCCGCATAAAAAAGTCAGGCATGGCAACGTGCACTTGTCACTCCTGTGCCGGCGGTAGATTGGGACAGAGAGGCGGGGCAGATACTAGGGGCTCCTAGCCAGTCAGTGTAGCTGAAGTAACTAGACCCGTGTCCAGTAAGAGATTGTCTCAAAAAATAAAGTGGAGGACTGGAAAGATGGCTTAAGTGTGGAAAGCACTTGTTGCATAAATCTGACAACCTAAGCCCGAAAACCCTTGGAAGAGTTGGATATAGGAGTCGACATCTGTAATCCCAGAGCAACATCTGTAGTCCCAGAACGCTTGGGAAATGGAAGGAGTTAGAAGAATCTCCAGAGGCCGATTTACACATTACAAATAGATTCTATTTCAAATCTGGTGGGAAGGCAAGGACCCACACGTGGAGACTTTCCTCTGGCCGACATACTCCTGTTAGGGCACACGTGCCCCCCACCCACACACTCACATGTATTCACACCCTCTCTCTGACACACACGCAGGCTGACTAAGAGCAATTAAGTAAGACATCCAACATGACCTCTGGTCTCCATACATGGATACATCCTCTCACATGTAGACACACACACACACACACACACACATACACACACACACACAGAACCCTGGCTTTGGAGTCAAAACTAAACCTACCTAAGTTCTTCTACCTGGGCACGTTGATGACCTTGAATAATTGCTTAGCCTCTCTTGGCTTAGATAGTCTATCCATGAAATAGAGATACCCAAATATCTGACCACAGATTCCTTGCTCAGTAAGCATTAGCTATTTGATTTCTGTTTTTCTAGCTAGTTTGTAACTTGGATTTTATTCATTTTATTTTGTTTTTGAGAAAGGCTTTCACGTATCCCATGCTGGTCTGGAATGTGCCATGTTGCCAAAGATGTTCTTGAACTCCTGATCCTCCTGCACCCACTTTCTTAGATTACAGGCATGAGCCACCCCACTCTGGGCTTGCCTGATTTATTCGGTGGGCTGTCGCTCCTAGCACGTTAAGCAAGCATGCTACCACACTGGGCTACATCCCCACCTGTCCAACAGTTTATGACTTGGGATGGTTTGTTGACCGACCAGTCTGTCTCCTCAACTCTGTATCTCCACTTGCTGGACAAGCGCTTGCCTGTCTTGCTCACAGCATTCCCAGGCCTGACACAGTGTGTAAGCCACTTGCTCCATGAATGAGTGGAAACGCTAAGGCATGTCTGCCAGAACCAGAAGGCAGGCTGACAACGTGAGAACGGCTCATCCGTCTGGACCAGCCCCAAGGGGGACCAGGAGTCGTGCCAAGAGCCCTGTTTGGGGGTCAAGCGAGTTGGCCTCTGGTTCTGCTTGCGCAGAGCCACCACGCCCTCCCTGTCCTCCGGGTGCTTTCCCAGAGTGGGGGAGCACCGAGCTACCCCCACCAGAGGCCGGCTTCCAAGAAGCTCTGGCCAGCTGGGAAGTGTGGGACTTCGGGATTATTCAGCCACTTAATTAATGCAGAGGCAGGAGAAGATAGAGACGGAAAGAGAAGCAGTCCCGGAGGAGAGTCCGTCTAGGCAAGGGGAGAGGTGGGTGTGCGCCCCGAGCCTCCAGCCTGGTCCTCCTCCCTTCTGCGCCAGTTCCCGCCGCCGCCCCTGACTTTCTGACTTCTTAACTTGTCAGCAAATCCCAGAGTTAAAAATGCACACGCACCCCGGCCGGCCGCCAGCAGGGCCGTCTGGCCGCGGCTCCAGATGTGGGGCCACCGCGCGGGCCGCCCGCCCCGCCGCGCAGACTAAACAATTGGCCTTGGCCGTGAGCGCAGCGCAATTCCAGATGCCGCGGCGCGAGCGGCGCGCGCTAATTGGGCCGCGGGCGCGAGGCTCTGTCAGCGCCGGCAAGGTCCTGCCCCAGGCGGCCTTGGCCCCGCGCCCGCCCGCGGGGCTACCTGGAGCGGGGCAGGGGAGGGGAGGGAGGCGGAGACTGGGAAGAAGGGGGCGGGGAGGGGAGAGACAGACAGACAGACAGACATAAAGAGAGACACAGACAGGCACACAGAGAAAAAGAGAGGAGAGAAAGGAAGAAAGACAGACTGAGCTTAGAAACAAGCGCATGAAGGCAGACAGAAGGGACAAAGACACTTTCAAAAAGAGGCCACAGAGGCAAAGAGAGAACTAGAAACTCCTTCACACAGGGAAAGAAGCAGAGTCAGGAGAGGGAGAGAGACAGAGAAACTGAGGCATGGACGTCAACTCTGTAGAGACTCCAGGCCACCAGGTGAATAGGAAAGAGGCAGAGGCCCCAGGGAGACCCCGGAGCTGTCGCCTGCTGGGTGATCGGTCCTTCTGTTTCCTGAGTCCTCTTTCCCAACACTCTCACTTTCCCCTAATTCTTCCTCGGCCTGGCCAAGCCGGGGACTAAGTGGTCCACGGGCTCAGTGACCCAGGCCTAACATGGATGTAAAGAGAAAGAGTCTTTGTCTCCCAACGAACCTGAAGCATCGAACTTGCACCCCTAAACACAAATATGGAGACACTCATTCGTCCTGGACGCTGCCGATGGGCTTCTGTAGGGATCTGCTGGGGAGGGGGGCAGAGAGATGCACCAAAGGACTGCGGTACGACCGTCCCCTCCTTTCCCAAGCGCTCTGAGGGGTTCCAAGGACTGAGACTGGAGGATGACCTACTAAGCCGAGGCCCAGGGCAGGGAAGCCCACTGGGGACCACCCGGGGGAGCCCCCCAGCCTATCGCTCCGCCCCTGCCGGAGGCCTCGGCGGCCCGGGGGTGAGAGCGCAGGGCAGTGCGGCGGCTGGGCGGCTCTTGGCGGCCCCTCTCTGACAATCTTTCCTTTGTTTGTTTTCTTAAATCTGGGAGGCCCGAATTCCTGCCGGATTCCGTAGCTTTCACTCAGGAAGGAGGCTCCCCCACCCCCTCTTGGCGGGCCGGGCTGCGGGGGGAATGGCAGGTTCTTCCCGTAGGAGGCGGCGCGCTGCACCGCAGCCCAGGCTGCCCGATCGGGCGTCCTGCCCGTCTGCGCCACCATGCAGCCCCTCCGGAGGGCCTGGGCAGAGAACGTTTTTTAAAAGAACAAGAAAACAAAACAAAACAAAAAACCCCAAAACCCACAGCAGGATCGCTTTAAAAGACAACCCCCATCCTATCCCAGCCACGTCTTCCACCTTTCTCTCTCTCTCTCTCTCTCTCTCACACACACACATACACACATACGCACATCATTTTGGTCTCTAAACTTGAGTCCCATTAATTTCCAAAAAAAATTTCCCCCAATAAAAGGCAAACATGGAAAGAAAAACAAACTATTAGAAAATAGAGGAGGGAGGAAATGTTATTTAAAAGGTTAGCAGACCGCATCATTTTCCAATGATATTATATACTCCCAGCAGTATCCAAAATATATATGGGCCCTAGGCCAAGAATGTTAAAAAAAAAAAAAAACTGTAAAAAAAAAAAAAATCCCTCACTTAGACACAACATCTGGACCGGAGAGTGAACAAGCCCTCCATTTATCACACTTAATCCTCCAATGAAGCAATCGACAGTTGACTTCTGTTTTGCTAATTTAGTTGCTTTTAAGCGCCGGCCCAGTCCAGACCGGGAATTAAGCGTCACTTGTGCCGGGTCAGCCCTGCCCTGCCCTGCCCTGCCCCGTCCGGCTTGCTTTCTCCCGCGCCCGGGCCCTCGGGTGGGGAGGGTTGGGTGGGGGAAGACCATTAAAGAAGAAAGAAACTTTTTACGAATCCCCTTCACTCCCGCCCACTCAGGCCAGTGAAAACCTCGCCTCTGCCCTGGCTCTGCCCCCCTTCCTCGCCCAGCACCCCGACACCCAATTCTTTGTTGGCCACGCCCCCTCCTCGCTCCCAGTCCCTGGAGCAACGTCATCACAGCCTGTCCCAACGCCAGCCGGGCACCCTGTCAGCCTTGTGTGATTGAAGAAGGGGTTGCCAGCCACCTACCTGGCACTGCCTGCTGACCTGCGGCTGGACGCTTAGGCCAGCTCGGGGTGCGCAGGGGAAGGTCTTGTGCCTGGCGCGGAGCGTGGGGGAGCCTCCATTCCCGGAAGTGGATGAGAGGCAGGAGGTCCCGAAGTGAAGGCCCCGGGCCAGCAGCCTTGTCTGCAGACAATAGGATCTTGTGAACTTTGGCGGCAGAGCATAAATCAGGGAGAGTGTATCATTTGAGGATTAGTCAATAAGTCCTTGGGACCTGGCCCAGTGGGGCTGGGGCCAGGGCTGGCCTCAAAGTGTAGACGTCGTTCCTGAGAAACCTTCTCCAGAGGCCTGGCCTCTCCTCTCTGCCTCTCGGCCTCTGTAGCTTCTCTCAACATTGGAGCTGCAGGCATAACCTTTGGGTGTACTCCTCTGCTGCTGCAGATCATCACGGAACAACAGCAAAGGTGGCAGGCAAGCACCTTCCGTCCTGAGCACCTGCCAGACAGAGGAGAGTGTGTGCCCAGTCCAGGTGCCCACCCAGCCTTAGTAGAGTCTTGGCAATATCCCTAAGCACAGCCTGTACTCCTAAGACACACACACACACACACACACACACACGGAAACCCAGTCCCCTCTGGCACTAATGGTTACCTGCCTAGGCTTCAAATATCCAGGTACAGTCTCTAGGGTCTGTGGAAACTTCACATCTAGAGCTCTTCCTGTTTGGCCTGTATGAACTGAACTCCTAGAAGATGACAGACCATGTGTGCCAATACATACAATTTAACAGTCACCTTTTAAATTTGTGTGTGTGTGTGTGTGTGTGTGTGTGTGTGTGTGTGTGTGTGTGTGTTCTACCTGGCATTTTTATCTGGGATCCTGGAATTCAGGTTCTGAACCCCTGAGCCATCTCTCCCGACAGTCAACAGTCATTTCTAACACAAGTCTAGGAGAAACGTGGTGGGATGCATCCGTAACCCCAGAACACTGGAGGCAGAGGCAGGGGGATGGAAGAAAAGATAGAAGTCACTTCGGGCTCTGGGAGAGTCTCCCTGTCTCTGTCTCTATCTCTGTCTCTCTCTCTCCATACACACACACACACACACACACACACCGAGACCCCAGGTTCTGTTGGTTTGGGTATGGGGGCACACACCTGAACTTCCAACACTTAAGGCGTACAGGCAGAAAGGTCAGGAGTCTGAGATCATCCTATGCAGCATGTTCAAGGCTGACTGTAATAGCTAGGTACAGATGTCAGCTTGACATCGCAGGTTCTGGGGAACAGTTGTGAAGAATGAGTAGTTGAGTTAAGTCCTGAGCAAGTCTGCAAGACCCACAGTGGGTAGGGTTATCCCCTGGGGAGGTGAATAAGATTGAGGGGACTGGTAAGTCGTTTGGTATTCTTTGGCATAATTGGACAGACTTGCTGTTTGGCAAGTGGGGCTTGCCCCCCCCCCGCCCTGTGTATATGGTGTGGCCAGTTCCCTCTGGCCCTGGTATTGGTAAGAGCTCACTTGCCAAACTGGATTAAGAAATGTAGCTGGACAAGACTAAAATCCCTTCTCCCCCCTAAGTATTTTGATTGTGAATTTATTGGCAACATGCAGGCAAACTGATCCTGCCTCAGAAGAAACAAAAATACAAAAACTAAACAAAAGAAAGAGTGGGAGATCTTCAAGGGGGTGACAAAGAAGAACTCCTCGCTGTAGCTCTTTAAGCCTGAAGAGGAGCCGGGATCCTGGGGCCAGATGGTGTGGCTCCCCTTCCTGCCTCACCATGTGGGCTCCCAGGTCTTCGAGCCTCTGTTTTGTCATCTGAAACGTGGGACTAACAGTGACTGAAAAGATTCTGTAACTGAATGAATCCAACCCGTGCAAGCTGGGCGAGGGCTCTCCCCACAACCCACGCCCCCAGCTTGAGTGTCACTGGAATGACCTCCCTCCCTTCCTCTTACTTATGTAGTCATTGTGCATGCAGCAGTGGTTGGGGGTAGGGGTGTGTGTGTGTGTGTGTGTGTGTGTGTGTGTGTGTGTGAGATAGCACTGTGTGTCCCTGTGGAAGACCAAGGGTGACTTCAGGAATCATCCTGGATTCCTTCTACCTCCTTTATGCTTTGCTCTGCGATTTCTCAGATTCTGCCCACCAGGGCCGGAAGTGGAGGCTGCAGCCGGTTCAGCCTGATGCTTTTACATGAGACCTGGGATCCGAACTCAAAATCTTCTGCTTGGGAGGCAGTCTTAACCCCTGAGCCATCTCTCCAGCCCCTCCCTAGCTATTTTAAAATAAGCACAATAGATAATGTATGCACAAGATATTGTAACATAATAGAAAGGTTAAGGAAAAAGAGGTGCTCGGAAGAGTTTGGATGTGGACTTCTCTAAGAATTGTTTGTGAGTATCAAGCTCAGGATGCAGTGGAGGAGAACCTTGAGCTCATGATCTTCTTGTCTCTACCTTTCCAATGCTGGGATAACAGGTGTTCACAGACATGACGTAGGGTTTGCGCTCAGGGCCTCGTGCATGCTAGGCAGGTACTTGACCAGCCGAGCCACATCCCCAGTAGAAGAGGTCCTTTTGCTGTCTCTCTGCCAACATTTCTTTGCTCCCTGTCATAGTAGATGCGGGTGTCAACTTGGCAACTGAAGGCTCTGAGCTCTCGGCGCAGTTGTGAGAAATTAGTAATTGAGTTAAGTCCTGAGCAAACCTGCAGGAGATTGTTTAATTAATGGGGAAGACTCAGTTCACGATGGGTGGGACTAAGCCTTCGGCAGATGAATAAAATGGAGGGAGCTGGTTAAGGAAGTTGGCTATTCTTCTGGCACGTAAGGGTTACCCCTCACTCTGTAGTCCTGTGGACATGGTGTGGCCAGTTTCCTCAGCCCCTGGTGTTGGTATGAGCTTTTTCCTGCCAAGCTGGACACGGAACTGTAACCAGGAAACGTAAACCAAAATAAGACATCTTGTCCCCTTAAGTTGTTTGGTCACGAATTTATCAGCAACGTGCAGAATAACTGCAACACCCCCTCCCAGCCTCAGGGCCTGGTGCAGTGCTGGGCACGCGGAGGAATGAAGGTATGGACAGCAGGGGGAGGGGTCAGTTGAGGGGCAGAGCACTTCTGCAGGAGGCCCTGGGCTCCGTCCTCCACGTGCTGGGGAGGAGAGGCTGAACTTGACTGGAGGAGCAAAATGGAAGGTTAGTAGACCGCCTACGTCCTGAGAGCTGACTTCCTCCCTTTGAGACCTGGCCCGGAAGGTCGTGATGGCTGCTCTTACTGCCTCTGTATCTAGAGCACAGTGAATGATGCTCCCAGACATTCGTGTGTGTGTGTGTGTGTGTGTGTGTGTGTGTGTGTGTGTGTGTGTAGGCCAGAGGTCAACTTCCAGTGTCTTCCTCATTCATTCCTACCTTATTTTTTGAGACAGGTTCTCTCTCTCTTTTAAATATTTTACTTGCTTAAAAGAAAGAGCTAGAGAAGAGAGAGAGGGGGAAGGAGGGAGAAAAGAGAGAGAAGGCATGCACATGCATAATGTGGTGGACCGGTAGAAGTCGGAGGACAGCTCAGGGAAACTGGATCTCTTCTTCTACCACGTGGACCTCCAGGGATTGAGCTCAGGTCTCAGGCTACCTGCTGAGCTGTATCCCTAGCCCGAGAAATAGGTTCTCTTATTGAGCTCGGAGGACTGGCTGACCAGCACCCCCATCCCTTCATGATACCGCCCAGGGATTCTCTTGTCTTGTCTTGTTTGGACTGTGTCCGGACTTGCTGCTGTGTGTCCTTGGGCAGGCTGCAGCCCCTTGCTGAGCCTGGTCCTCCTGGCAGGTAAAATGAACAGGCTGGATGGTCTCGCAGACCAGCTGACCATAGCAGCCTCCTCCTTCAAAACTCCACCCGCGGGCTGGAGAGGTGGCTCAGGGGTTAAGCCTCCGCCTTGCAGGCGGAAGGTCCTGAGTTCGGATCCCAGGTCCCACGTATAGACGCCGGGCGGAAGCGGGGGGTGGCGCCCGCCCCGGGGGGGGGGGGCGCCCCTGGGGGGCCCCTGGTAGGGCGGAGCCTGTGAATCCCGGGGCAGAAGGAGGTGGAGGCGTCCATGGTGGTTCCCAATTCGTCAGTGGTTCTACACACACACATACACACATGTGCACGCACATACATACACACACGTACAATTGAATAAATAATAATACAAAAAAAATTAAAAAAAAAAAAAAAAAACGCCACCCGCACCTGAAGAGCTGGCAGAATCCCTTCACAGAAGCCCAAGCTACCTGGAGGGTCTTATGGTTCCCCGGGTGCCCCACTTACTGTCAGCCACTTCTAGGGGACCTACGTTGTGTCCAGGACCCTGTTCCGATGAAGGATTCTGGGATATAGGAGAGAGGCTGGAGGGAGGACGAGGCTGGGGGGCGTGCCAAGGAGGTGCTAGCCTGCCACGCCTCAGGCTCATGGGCAGAGGATTTGGCAATGTCTGCGCGTGGGCCCAGTTGAAGTGGCACCTGAGGAGGCCAGCTCCCGGGGGCAGGTAAACAGGATGCTGTGCGCTAGGTGTGTCGGCCAGGGGGAAGGGCAGGCGGGGGCACAATGGGCCATTGTGCTCAGGAGTCGCCTGCACCCCTGGACGCCCGCTTCCCCTTCCTATCCACCACCTCCCGCTGGGCTGTACAAACATCCAAACATATGGAAGGTGTGGTCGCCGAGGTGCGCCTTTGCCCTTGGATCTTTCTGCTCTGCAACAGTCCACGGTAGACCCAGGTGCTGTGGTGTCGGTCGTGGGTGCTGAATGGCCCGGCCCAGCGGGGACGCGGAGGAGCAGTTATTAGTCTTTGGTGCGTGTTCTTACAAACTGGTGGCGAGGTCCTGGCCTCAGGTTTAGGGACCCACGAAGCTTCCCTAACTCTCAGTGGACTTCTCTGCTGGGGGCGGGGGATGAGCTTGTGGTAGGCATGATGCTGAGACAGTCTTGCCCTTCACTGCCAAGTCACGGATGCCCACGGTCCAGCATGCTTCTACTATTTAGGCCCAACACTCCTTTGCCTAACAGGTTTCCCACCCTGGATCAGGGAAAAGGGCAGGACTGACGGCTACTTGGGTGAGATTAAGGCGGGACTTGAAGACAGGGACTCAGTATAATGGCTACTTGCCTTTAGGCCACGTGGAGTTCCTGAACTAGCAAAGTCAATCTTCTTGCTTCTTCCAAGCACTTTGGGACTTTATTCCTCAGCCCGTAGCCCATGAGTCCTGCTCAATAGGGAACTCTTAGTGTGTATATGTGTGGGGGGGGTGTAGGTGGGAGGGTGTATGCCTTTGTGTGTGACCTTGAACACACACACCGCATTAGCATATTGTAACAGCTAATATTTATTCTGTACTTACTGTGTGCCAAGAATAATCTCAAGCACTTTATATGTATTGGTTCATGTAACCCTTCCTATTTTGAAGAAGAGGAAACTGATGCACAGAGACGGTCAGCACACTGCTCCAAGTCACACAGCTAAGAAGCAACAGAGCCAGGACTGATCCCGGCAGTACTAAACGCGCAGTACATACCACTTGCACGAGCATGCATCGACGGGCTTAGAGGGACGAGGAAGACAGGTTGGGTTATGTCTGAGCAAGCAGACAGAGAGAGGCGGGGTCAGTCACTGTCGGCTTTCCCTAGGGCAGGACAGGTTAAAGCAGGTTTGACTTGAGGCTGGACAGGTCTGTAGTGTCTTAGAAAAGGGGACCTTGGGCCAGGTCTGATGGCGCAGGCCTGTAAACTCAGATACCCAAGAGGCGGAGGCAGGAGGATTGCAAGTTTAAGACCTGCCTGGATTACAGCAAGTTCAAAGCTAGCTTGAGCGACTTAGTGAGACACTGTCCTAAAATGTAGAAACTGACTGGGGCGGGGGAGGGGGGTACAGATCAGTGGTAGAGTGCAAGGCCTACCTTACATGTGAAAGGCTCTGAGTTCAATCCCAGGTATCCACAAGGTAAGGTAAGAGAGTCGGTGAGAATCTATTTGCGTGTCTGTGTGTGTATCTGTGTACATGTATGTGTCTGTGTGTACAGATGTGTCTGTGTGTATCTATTTCTATGTGTGTCTTTGAGTGTCTGTGCTTGTATCTGTGTGTGTCTGTGTGTGTGTGCGCGCAAGTGTGTATGTGCACGTGTGTGCACAAGTGCATACATGGGGTGGAGGTGAAGTCTAAGGACTGGCGCTTCCAAATCACATCCTCTCTGTCTCTCTCCTTTGTCTCTATCTCTGTCCTTTGTCTCTATCTCTCTGTGTCTCTGTCTGTCTCTGTCTCATGTCTCTCTCCTATACTCTGGTCAGGGCTGCATCATGGCTATGTTTTTTGGCATGTGCCTGTTGTTTTTCTTTCTTTTAAAAAATCTTTAGTGTGTGTGTGTGTGTGTGTGTGTGTGTGTGTGTGTGTATGTGTATCAGAGAGCACTGCGTGTCCTGTGGAGGACCAAGGGTGACTTCAGAATCATCCTGGATTGTTTCTACCTCCTTGCTTCACTCTGGGATTTCCCAGGCTCTGCTCACCAGGGTCAGAAGTGCAGGCCATCACTGTTTCCACCTGGCAGTTTTATGTGAGATCTGGGATCCGAACTCAGGACCTTGCTGTTGGTGAGACAGGGTCTTAACCCCTGAGCTATCTCTCCAGCCCTTTTTTTCTTTCTTTGTTTTGTTTTTGCTTCCTTGCAGTCGGAGTGAGGAGGGTCAGGTTTCCTCTCACTCCCTGGAGGACAGACAGAAGTCCTCTGATGAGAAGGATGCCCCAGGATAGAGTCTGCAATGGAAGTTTGAGATTCTGTAGGAAGTAGAGATAACACGAATCTGGGAGGGGAAGAGTGATACTTGGAAAGTGTTGTGCCCTTCCTCTGAGCTAGCTCACTCTGCTGTGAAATGGGTGCCGTGATGCCTACTTGGTAGAAGTAGAGAATAAGGAAGAGACTAGATTCCTCTACACAGCCCGCAGCTCCGTGACTGGTTGGAAAGAGATTTGATGGGCGCTCTTGCGTCTCTCTTTCCCATGTCTGCAAACTCCTTGGGCCAACCTGGTAATGCAGGGTCTGCGAGCCCCAGCCGAACATCGGCTGTTCTTTCTAGAAACCTGACATGGTCCTCCTGGAAGCCCAGCCAGAGACACTGGCATCGAGCTAACTGGCTTTGCCCTCTTATAGCTGCTGAATAAACAATAAGTTTTATCAGTTGCCCGTCCAGGAGGAATTCAACATCTCAGTCTCCCAATGCCCTCCATACTCACTTCCCTTGCGGTACATATTGTGGAGCAGTTCCCTGATGCATTTACTCATTTATGTGTCTCCTTTTCTACTTCTTTTCTTTTTTGAAACAGGTTTATCTATGTAGAAATTATTCTGTCCCAGCCTCCAAAGCGCTACACTATCAGGCCTAGTTTTTGTGAGTGTGTGTGTGTGTGTGTGTGTGTGTGTGTAGTTGCAGTGTGCATATGGAGGTCCAAGACTGGTATTAGGAATCATCCTTATCACTCTTCTAACTTTATTCTTTTTTAAAAATGTATTTTTTAATTTTTTCCCTAGTTTTACAAGCATATTGAGTACTTATCCTTTCCCCTCTCCTTCTCTTCCCCCCTTCCCTTCTTTCCTCCCCTTCCTTAATTAATCCATTCCACTCCCACCCACCTGCCTGACTTTCTATTTCTATGGGCTCCAGGATTCCCTCTGGATTATCTGCTCTAGTGGGAGTTCAGGCCTCTGTGGCAGACCAAGTGGCCCCTCCTCAGGCCGCCCCATTGATAGGGGCACTCCCCTTCCCCCGTCCAGCCCTAGATTCCAAAGTTTCCACTGCATGTAATTACCTCTCCTGAGATCCTCACTAGTCTATGGGGGCATGTTGGATATATCACTCTTTATGCAGGTCTGGTGAGGACAAGTCTCACTGCAGTGAGTTCCTGGATGCAGCAGTCCTGCCTTGAGTGGAGTGTCTTGTCCATCAGTGGACCCTCCCATCTTTAGGCTCTTACAATTTTACCGTCCCTTGTTCTGCAAGGTTCCATGAGCCTTAGGAAGGGGAGAGATACGGCTGGCCTGATTCCAGGTGAGCATTGCAGACTTGGGGGTACTCTGCATTCTGGCTGCTGGTGTTGTCCACTGCCCTAAGCTGTTTTCTGTCAAGATGTTGAGCTCCTCTGCTTAGTCTTTTGAAGCAGAGTCTCTGATTATTCTTAACTGGTTGGCTAGATTCCTAGTCTCCACCCTCCAGATTGGAAGTGCAGGCTGCCACACCTAGATGTCATTTTTTTTAAAAAGTGTCTTTATTTATTTGAGAGAGAGAGAGACAACATGTAGCACAGGCGGATGTCAATGGACAACTTTCAGAAGTAAGTTCTCCCCACCATGTGGGCTTCCTGAGTTCGGGGATCAAACTCAGGTTACTGGGGTTTTTGATCAGGCGCCTTACACGAGAATTATCTCTCTCACACTTACCTGGCATTTAACATGGGACCTGGGGTTCTGAACTCTAGTCCTCTAGACTATGAAGCCAGTGCTTTAAACTATGGGCCACCCCCTCAGCCCATAAAGTATTGTCAAGGGAACCCCGATACAAAGTTTTGGATTCTTCTACTCCCCCTGGAATTGAACCTAAGTCCTCTTGCTTACATGGTGAACTCTACGCTGAGCTACAGCCCACCCCTCTGGCTTGTTTCCTCTGCGTCATCTCTCCAGTGCTCAGACACAGGGGAAAGGCTTCACCCAGGGCTCAGTGGATGGGCTGTAGCTCTGGTTTGGTTTTAGTCCAGGCAGCAATGGTTCCTGTCACTACAGGCAACCATTATGATCCATGAGGCCAGACATGATAAAGGACACACTTCTCACACCACACTGAGGAGGTAGAGGCAGGACGATCAGGGATTCAAAGTCATCCTTAGCTACACAGGGAGTTTGAGACCAGCCTGGGCTGCATGGAACCCTGTCTCAAAATACTAAAATAAGGGGCTGGAGAGGTGGCTCAGGGGTTAAACCTCTGCCTTGCAGGCGGAAGATCCTGAGTTCGGATCCTAGACCCCACGTATAGATGCCGGGCGGAAGCGGGGGCAGGCCTGCGTTTCTGGTCCTGGTAGGGCAGGAGCCTGTGAATCCCAGGGCAAAGTAAACAAGGAGGAGGTAGAGGCTGTCCATGTTGGTTCCCGAATTCGTCTGTGGTTCTACACACACATACACGTGCACACACACACACACACACACACACACACACACGCGCGCGCGCGCACAATTGAATAAATAATTAAAAAATACTAAAATAAATAAAATTCATCATTCATGTACTAAGAGCTCTTTCATTCATTTGTTCATTTATTTATTCATTCATTCATTTATATAATCCCTAAAGCAACTTTATTTCTTTGGAACTAGCTTCCCCTCCCCCCTTTTAGGTTAGGGTCTCTAGCCTAGATTTCCCTGAAACTCCTTACATAAGCGAGGATGACCTTGGACTCCTCCCTCCACGTCCCAAAGCTGTCGTTACAGTTATCCTTCATCACTCCTGGTCTGTGTGGTGCTGTCATTCAAATCCAGGACTTCCTGCATGCTGGCCGAGCACTCTACTGACTGAGCTACATCTGCAGCACCTCAACCCGGGTTCAGAGGTGAGAAATGGAGGCTCTGGGGATTAGAGACCTTGCCTATGACAATGTACATCCTGAAGGGGGGAGGTACAAACTCCCATACCGTGTTGGTTTTCCTTCCTAAGTTACACTGAGCAGCAACGAGAAGGCTGGAGTACGGAGAAGTCTCTAGAACTAAAACCCAGGTGGGGGTGGGGGAAGTGGTCCACTAGAGAGAAATGGTCAGTGATCCAAGCCAAAGACTGGGATGGGGAAAGTTCAAGGGCCCTGGGGTCTCAGAGCCCTGGCTGGTGGTCAAGTACTGTGGGAGGGGTCCAAGAGGGTTCTGCCCGGTGCTGGGGTGGGAGTCAGGGCCTTCAGGCTGTTTTTCAGCGGGCTGGGGGTGTTTAATATTAATCATAATGACTGTGGCGGGAAGATAATAGACCTCAGTCAGATTAGAAGGGGTGAGCGCTTATCGCGGCTGCTGAAGACACACGTCTTTCACCTGCTCCTTTCATATCCCCCTTTCCTCGTTCCCCCGCCCACCCCTCCCACCAGCCTAGAACAAAGAGGGTATTATGGGCTGGGGTGTTTTCAAGCTGCAGCCCTGGAGCCCTCCCCCTCCCCCTCAGCCCCCCTCCCCTCCAAGTGTGAATGAAGCTCTTGCCTCCCAAGGGAGATTAGCTCAGTTTGACAAGGCAGTGAACTTTGGGAGGGGGGTGTGGGGGTCTCCAGAGAGCAGCCATGATGAACTGAACAAATGTTACCAGGGAGAGACCCCCCACTTCTCCTTGCAAAAGAACCCAGAAGACAGACACATGGAATCAGAGGTGTCAGAGGTAGTCAGACAGACAGATAGACAAACACACAAATGATATAGAGACAGGAAAGGCTCAGAAGTAGACTCTGAGATTCTGAGATACACTTACATACTCACACACAGGTACATACATGTACACACACTTATACACATATATACATATATATGCACACACATACACATAAATACACACCTACATATACACATGCAATAATATATACATACACAAATATGCATGCACACACAAACACACATGCATACACATCTACATACTACATACATACACATACACACACACATGCATTTCAGCACATTAGGAAGATAGAGGAAAACACACAGAGAAAGAAACACAGATATCCTCTTAACACAGAGACAAAATTTAAAAATAAAAAACCAAAAACATGCCTGCCAAACAGAAGATCCAGAGAGAGAGAGAGAGAGAAGAGAGAGAGAGACAAAGGCAGATGTGGAGAGAGACAAAGGCAGATGTGGAGAGAGAAGGGCGGATGGAAAATGTAAGGATGAGACACTCCAGAGACCAAAACGCATGGGAGAAGGATGCCGAGAGAGCAGAAGGCAGCTGAGAGGCAGAAGCTGGGAAGAAGCAGGAAGAGGAAGCTGGAAGGAAGCAGGTGGGCTGCTGGATACTTGACCACCCCAGGTCTAGTTCTGCTCCCCCTGACCTGAGGCCGCATGGAGTTGGCTTCTGGAGTGGGCAAAGGAATGGTTTCTAAGGTAGAGAAGCCGCCTGGATCATGGGGAAGTCAATACCAGATGGGGAAACTGGTCTAGACTAGAAACAAGTCATGAAGGGGTTGGAAAGATGGCTCAGGGGTTGAAGCCCTAGCTTTGCAAGCAAAAGGACCAGCTCTCTACAATGCCAGGTAGAAATCGGGGGGAGCCTGCACTTCTGGTCCTGGAAGACAGAGCCTGGAAAAAACTCAGCACAGAGCAATAAGGAGGTAGAGCAATCCAGGATGATTCCCACAGTCACCCTTGGACCTCCATAGGAACACACAGTGCCTTCTGATACACACGTACATATACACAGATACAGACAGACAGACAGACAGACACACACACACACAACATGCACACACACACACACACACACACAGAGAAAAATGACAAGGCAACAAAACAGGGTTCACGAAAAACATCGTACTCCCTTGGTGAGGTCAGCCCAGGCTCTGGGAGGACCGACCAGTGGGTGTGAGCAGGTGTGTTGGTGATGTGAGGCAGGCTGGGATCTGCGCGGGAAGATCTGCTTTGGGGTTTTCCAGGACCCAGGATGCAGCTCCCTGGAACAGCGCTTGCCGGACACACAGCGAAGGCCTTGGTTCAATCCCCAGCACTGTAGGGACATGGTGCTGCACGCCTGCCATCCCAGCACAGGAGGTGGAGGCCGGAGAGTCAGAAGCCTGAGGTCATTCTCGGCCTTGGAGTGGGTCTGAGGGCAGCTTTGGCTACCTGAGACCCTGTCTGAAGGGAGTGGGGAGAGATTCAGCTTCTGACCAGGTGTGAAGAGGAAGAAAGATAACAAGCCCCCTTCCATGGGGTGGGGGCTGGGGGCTCTAGGGACTCGAGGGTCAGGACTTCAAGGCAAACCTGGGCTACATCAGACCCGGTCTTACGATCTTAAGCAAACCAACCCGTCAAGCGTGATTCCCTGTGTTCAGTTCCCAAGACAGGCACAAACTGGTGGGTGTAGTAGTGTGTGTCTGCAATCCCCTGCTCAGGAAGGAGATGGAGGCAGGAGGATCAGAAGTTCATCATCCTTAGTGGGTTTGAGGCCAGCCTGAGGTACATTAGACTTTGTCTCAAGAAAAAAAAAGTGGTGACTAGGGAGCTGGCTCCGTCAGTAAGGTTCTTCTGCGCAAGCATGATGAGCTGAGTTTAGATCCCCACACCTACGACGTACATGTCTGAACTCAGTCCTGGGGGGACAGAGACAGAACATAATGGGTGCTTGCTGAAGTCAGTCAAGCCAAACCAGTGAGACACCTTGCCTTGAAAAATAAGGTGGAAAACAACGAAGATACCTGATCTCTACTACTGGCCTCTACGTGCATGCGCACACTAGCACAATGCTATTGCATTAGAATGTGATCATTGTTGCTGTCGTACACGTGGGAGAGCTGGGGGTTGGCATCTACCTCGTGGCCCTCTGCAAGTTAGAACCCCAATTAACAGTGACAGTCTTTTCTCCCCAGATCTGCTCTTTCCATCCTTGGCCACAGCCTGCCCTGTTGTGCGCTCACAGTGACCAAAACACCTCTAGTGTATGAGCAAGGCTGGGAGCAAAACCCAGTGGTTCTTTCTCTCTGGAACCCTGAGCGCCTCTGTGAAACCAAAATCATTCCCCAGGCATCCACAGGGACACGATTTTCGTCTGGAGCTCCCTCCGGGTGAAAGCCACTTCCTGTCTGGGCTCTGGTAACCCCCTGAAATCCCAACCTCTGCCCACTCCCCTCCCTTCCAAATGCTCATTAAGTCATTCGCAAATCCAGGCCTGAACCATGGCGTGAATTTAATAAAGCAGAAGACAGATGTCATCCATCATGGGTGGGTGGGCTTGGGGGCTGATGGACTCACACCCTGCTGGTCAGCTAGTCACATGTCCAGCCTTGTGCTTGTCCGCATTCCCCGCTGCCTGTGGACTATCCAACTCGTGTCTCTGTCGCAGATCTCACTCCGTGGAGGAGAGAGAGAGGGGAGAGGAAAGAGGAAGAGAGGAGAGGAGACACTGAGAGAAAGGAGAGAGCAGAAAGAGAAGAAGAGAAGAGAGAGAGAAAGAGAGAAAGAGAAGAGAAGAGGAGAGGAGAAGGGAGGGGAGAGGAGGGGAGGGGAGACATGGCAGTTACAGGTCAGCCTAACCACTGCGTCCCATGTGGGTTACAGAGGCAAGACAACTGTGACCTCAGACACCAAGATAGATAACATTCTAATGTAATAGCTTTTTTTTTTTTCCTGTTGGGGAAGACAGTGTCTCCTGTATCCCAGGCTGTCCTTAACCCAATATATACAGCTGCAGATGACCTTACATTTACGATCCTCCTGCCTCCACTTCCCAAGTGCTGGGATCCTAGAAGCAGCTGCCATGCCCGTTTTATGTGATGTTGGAGATTGCACCTAGTGCCTCGGCATGTGAGGTAAGTTCTCGTCAACCAATCCACATCTCCAACCTTGGTGCATGCACGTGCATGCATGTGTGCCACAGCACACTTGTGTGGTCAGAAGACAACTCTCAGGCGTCAGGTCTCTCCTTCTACCACGTGGGCCCCAGGGATCGAACGCAGGTCATCAGACTTGGCAGCAAGCACCTTCACAGCCTAAGCCATGTTTCCAGCCCTGCCATAGCTTTTAAACAAATCGAAATCAGGGTCAAGAAATGCACAATGAAAAAGCAATACCATTAGTTCACTAGCTAACAATCATTTACTAATTCATTTAGAGACAGGGTCTCAGATAGTCCAGGCTGGCCTCAAGCTCATATGTGGCCAAGAATATACTTGAACTTCTGGTCTTCCTGCCTTCATCTCCCGAGTGCTGGAATTACAGGTAGGGGCCAAAGAGCCAGCCTGCGTGGTTGCTAATAAATCACCATCAAATAGCTTAAGGGAACAAGGGGTTTATTTTCTTACTGATTTTCTGGTTTCACTTCTCAGTCCAGCCTGACAGCAGAGCATGCACTAACACCAGGGCCGAGGGAACTGGCCACACCATCACCACATAATGGCCGAGAGACGGACAATCCTTACTTGCCAGGCTGGCACGTCTGGCCAAGTGTACACAAGGATGCAACTCTCTCAACCACCTCTCTGTATTTTATTCCAGGGCCTTCCCCATCAGCCAGACAATCTCCTGGAGGTTTGCTCTGGGCTTAACCCAACCATTAATTCTCCACAAATGTGCCCAGAGCTCAAACCCTCAACTATCAAGTTGACACCTGGGCCTAACTATGACAGGCAGAGTTGGTTGGCCTCACTGGTTGATCTAGAGGCCACAGTCCCTAATGGGGTTCCCTGCAGAACAGGTAAGCTGACCCTCTAAGTTTGTCCCCTGGCTGTCCCTTCTTCGGTCTTCCAGCTTCAGGAAGGAAGCCCAGCCTTCAGCTATTCAGGTCAAAAATGCTAGAGCCCGGCCTGATGTCTCCCCTTCTTCCGTGCCCTCAGGAAGCCATGGCTGCCCTCATGCTAGAATCAGTCCTCTCTGCTGCTGGTCCCTGGCCCCAGAGCCAGGGTCTCCCCTGATGTGTGTCCTCTCCACAGAGCGCCTTAGGCCTTAGGCCCACCTAGGTCAGGTGGCAAGTCTTCTGCTCAGAAGGCTCTGGAGGGACTAGACTTGCTTCATAGTAGCCGTGGTTTCCTGCATGCACTGAACCCCTAACCCTGACATATCGTTTGTTCTCTTCCATGCACCCCTGGATACTGGAGTCTTTAACAAGTTAAGCACATGCTGCCTCAGGGCCTTTACACTCGCTCTTCCCTCTGCCAAGACTTTTCCCAGGATGTCCACGTGGTTTCTTCCCTTCCGGATCTGCCCCTGAACCCCCTGCTAGTCTGCGTGAAAAAGGCAGCTGTTGGCCCCTTTGCTCTGCTTTCTTTCCTGGTGTGCTTCTGGTGGGGGGGTAGGGGGAAGCAGGGAATTCTTCTGAGTCTCCTTGGCGATTCAGTCCCCAGCATGCGGCAGAGGTGCTGACCCTGCTTTCTGTCAGCCCCACCTGGCTGCAGCTTCCACACGCGGTGGAATCCAGTGCTGCACGACACACCCGAGCCAACGACCTGGAGAAGAAGCTGTTTTATTCAGTTGGAAATTCCAGGTCACAGTCCATCATGTGGAGGAGTCACAGCATCCAGAGCCCGGTGCACATCACGTCGCATCCACAGCACGAGAACGGGCACCGACCCATGCCTGCTTGCCTGCCTGTGCTCAGCTACCTCTCCATCTTTGTCCACCTGCCCAGGGAATGGTCCCACCCACAAGGGGGCTGGGTCTTCCCACATCGTTGATGCAGTCAAGACACTCCCTCACAGGCGTGCTCAGAGCCTGCCTGAATCCAGAGAATCCCCAGTGAGCCTGAGACCTGCCCTCTGCGTCAGGTTGACTGGTGAAAACGACGAACTTGAGGCTGGTCTTGAGGCTCCCGAGGCTTCCCCACGACTGTCTGGCGGTCTACGATATTTGGCTTAGAGCAAGATCTGACTCTTAGCCAGGGTTGGGGGACCACAGTCAGAGTGTGACGCTGTGGAAGGCTCTGGAGAAATGCTCTAGGACACAGCCCTGCTCCCGGTCCAGTGCTTGTGCGTGTCCTCAGTTAAGTCAATATTCTCTTGGCTTTGGTTTCCTGATTAGAAAAGTAGGCTGTGGACTGGGGAGACGACTCGTGGCTTAAAGTCCTTGCTTCCCAAGTGAAAGGCCCTGAGTGTGGATCTCCAGGTCCCATGTGAAAATACCAGGCAGATACAGCAGCCTGCCGGTAATTCTGGTCCTGGAGGGCAGAGCCTGGGAAACCCCAGAGCAAAGCAGTAAGGAGGTAGAGCAATCCAGGAGGATTCCGATATCACCCTTGGGTCTCCACAGGCACACACACTCAAGTGCCCTCTTGTACACATGCACGCTTACCCGCACACTATGAATGCACTGCAACTCATATATGCATACATGAAAAAGAAAAGAAAAGCGCATGTTTTGTCTGGGTGTGGTGGCACATGTACTTGGGAAGTAAAGGCAGGAGGATCAGGAGGTCATCCTCAGCTAACTAAACTCAACCTCCTGCTTCAGCCTCCCAAGTACTGGGATGACAGGGATGTATCACCAGACCTGACTCCTAAGATTTTAATATCTTTGGGGGCTGGGAAACAGCTTGGTCTATTAAGTACTTTCTTTGTAAGTTTGAGGAGCCAAGTTTGTTCATCAGTACCCAGATTAAAAGCAAAACAAAACAAATAGGCTAGAGAGATGACTCAGGGGTTAAGACTCTGCCTCGCCAGCGGAAGGTCCTGAGTTCAGATCCCAGGTCCTATGTAAAAAAAACACCAGGTGGAAATGGCAGCAACTTGCACTTCCAGCTCTGATGGGTGGAGTCTGGGAAATTCCAGAGCAAAGCAAAAAGGAGGTAGAAGCAATTCAGGATGATTCCTGAAGTTACCCTTGGTCTTCCATAGGGTATACAGTGCTCTCTGATACACACACACACACACACACACACAATAATAAACAGAGTTAAAAACAACAACAAATAGGTGCAGGGCTGGTAAGATACCTATCAGGTAAGGTTCCTGCTTACAAATCCGGTAATTCAGTTCAATGCCCAGAAGCCCACATGGAAGGAGAAAACTGACTTCTGAAAGTGTCCTCTGACCTCCATGCATTTGTCATGGCATACATTTTCTCTCTCTCTCTCTCTCTCAAATAATAAAAGGTGAAGTGACACAACCTTGCAATCCTAGGGCTCGGGAGGCAGAGACAGGTAGATCCTTGGGGCTTGCTGGCATGAAACCGAGGCCCCAGTGAGAGACCCAGTCTCAAACACCAAGGTCGACAGGTGCTCTAAGGAGTGACTTCCGAGGTTGTCCTATGGCTACCACGCGCACATGTGTGTAGACATACTTATACACAGAGATTTTATTGTCCTCTGACAACCTGGTGTATTTGCTTCCTGGGCTCAGATCCTCCGGGTGACAGGCCTGTTGATGTTCCTGATCTCCAAAACGGGAACAGTTCTGTCCCCAACCTCACAGTAGCATTGTAACTACCCAAGAGAACCAATTCCTCCGCGCGTTGACGGGGAAAGCCCCTGAATCACTCCAGGAACCTTAGTTCCTTAGACCGCCGATGGTAGAACAAACGGAGAATTCTACAGATTGCCTTCGTGTGGGCTACCAAACGCACAGATTCACGAGCCATGACAGAACCTCCTCCGTCACCCCAGGAAATAAAATGGCCAATGAGAGGCTCAGGGAAGGCCCTGTGGCTGGGAGCTGTTTTGGTTTCTCCAATTCGGTTTTTCAAATCGCAGGTCAATCTGCTATTCATCCTAAACCTTACCGCCGGGCTCCTACTTACTCTCTCCGCACCAGCCGTCCCTCCCGTCTGCTCTGTCCTTGGCCCTTCCCACACTGTCATCTGAGCCCATCTGCGGAGCCGCCAGACCCCTGGCTGGGCCAACGGGGGCCACAGCTCTTCTCACCCAGCTGCAGCCACCGGGCGGGCGCAGGAGCCCCCTGCTCCGGCTGGGCTGGGGGCCAGCTCCACATCTGGCATCCATTACCAACAGTGGCTGCCGAGTAGACTCCTCTGCCTGCCACTCACCTATCCGCCAGGGTGACAGAGGAGATGTGGAAAAGGTTTTCACAGCTGGAATAAATTGAGGGGAAGTGGAGGGGGGAGGGTGGAAAAGAGACAAAAAACAACATTGAACTCAAGATTGAAAGAAAAGACAGTATGCGAAGGGGTAATGGAGAAAATGTGTGTGTGTGTGTGTGTGTGTGTGTGTGTGTGTATACATGTGTATGCTCGCATGAGTTTTTTCATGTCTGTTCACAGGTTGTGTAAGTGCTCAGTTCACATGAGGTTGTATGTGTGAGTGTGTTCACGTGAGGTTATGTGTGTATTCTCACTCGATGTGGGGTTGTGTGTATGCATGTGTGTGCGCTTGCTCACAAGAGGTTGCATGTGTGTATGTGGGTGTGTGTGTGCTTGTGCTTGCACGTCTATGTAAGTATAAATGGAAGTATATTTGTTTAGACGTGTGCATTCACACCTGGGTGTGTTATGTGTGTGCCGATGTGAGTGTGTACCTATGTGTGCACGCCTATGTGAATGGGAGCATATGTGTTTGTGTATATCTCTAGGGCCTGTGTGAGTATGTGTACCTGTATGTGTCCAGGATAAGAGTGTGTGTGTGTGCACACGCGCATTGGCAAGTCAACCACAGTCTTTCGATGTCCCATTGTTTCGTGCTCTGTTTAGTTTGGGGTTCTGCCCACACCTACTGCAGGCCAGACAGAAGGCCTATTTCTCATCTTCCAGCAAGTGCCACAGTTGAGGAAGAGGAGAAGGGTCGAGGAAAGGGAAGGGGGAGGAGAAGCGAGCAGGCCAGGGGATGTGCTGGGGACAAGAAAGGAACAGAAAGAGGAGGAAGGGCAACTGCAGAACAATCTGGACCTCACGTGAGAAGAGAAAAGGTTGGTGCCCTAGAAAACCCCGGGGCCTTGCTCTGGACCCGTCTGGATCCGTCACTGGGTGCCAGCCTTGGCTCCCTCCCTCTCCATCTCTCCATTGCGTCCCCTTCAGAAGTCAGGCCTCCAACTTCCCTCCTCCCCCATCTGCTCCCTTTCGACAGGACAGCGCTTTCAAGCGCCTGCTCATTAGTCACCAAGATATTCCCCAGCCCCTCCCCCTGCTCCCGTGCTGCGCTGGGCCAGGGCCAGCAGGGTCCCAGCCTCCCACCAGGCTGGCTCTGCAGCTCTGTAACAGCCGGGAGATGGTGGCCCCGACAGAGTGTGGGGGCTCCTCTGAGACCTTTGGAAGTGTGTGCGAAGTGGGGGGGGGCTCACAGTGAGCCTGCTCACTTCAGTCAGTGGACATCCCCTCATAATATTATCCCTGTCGAGTTCATAAAAGCCCCCTCTGGCGTTACAGCATTTGAGAGGACTATTAAGTTTTAAGGCCCTGGACCTCCGGGGAGGAGGCGCTGTGTCATGGGTGTTTTGAGGGCTGTGGGTTTGTGTTCGGCAGTCAGAAGGGGGAGGAGAGCGGCCGAGGGCAAAGGCCTTGTAAAGGCCACGGGACAGGGGAGCCTGTTAGGGCCCACATCTCTCTCAGTGACCTAGTTGGTCGCTCTCATGATATTATAAAGGCTGTAAATATCGGCCTTCCTTCTAGTGGAGACGGGTTTGCAGGGAGATAGAGAGAGAGAGAGATTCCATGGCATATAGCACACAGGTAGAGGCTGGGAGACAACTATCGGAGGCGAGTTCTCTCCTTTAGCTTTGGTCACCAGGTTTGGGAACAGGTGCTGTACCCATCAAGCTCTGGCTCTTAGAGATATGTGGCCTTGGATCACTTTTCCGCACTTCACTTACTGAGCAGGGAGTTCTGAGTAGCTAATTGTGAAATTCGAGTCAGTTCCCTGTGCCCATTCCTCTGTGAGAGAACAGACTATTGCACTGAAGTGAGAGCAGCCTGTTTGCAGTGATGGCTGATGGAGCCGGGCGTTCTCCAGCCGCTGCCTCCCTGGCTGGGGCAGATGCCTACTGACCATTATTCATTCCCCCACTTTGCCCTTGGGGAAACTATGGTGTACAGAGATGAGACGGCCATGCTGGCCGGTGGGCCTGCTGATTGCACCAGGCCGAGGGGCTCAGGAGACACAAAGCAGGAAAAGCTGTAGTTCGAAGGGAGAGTCACCCCTGCAATCCCGGCACTAGGGAGGTGGAGGTGGGAAGACTGAAAGTTCAAGGTACCTTCAGTCAGTTTGGGTTACAAAGGACACCCCTCCGCATCTCCCCATCTCAAACAAACACGTGGGGACCCTTGCTGGCTACTGCTGCACTGTGACTGTTGCCACCACCTTCAGGGACTGCCAGATCCCTGCTTCAAGGGGTGCGGGAGGAAAACCCGCACAGAGAAGGGCCAGGCAAGGGAGTGTGTGCTCAAGGGCCAGGCAGCGAGAGGAGACTTTAACAGATTCTGTCCACAGCTGTCTCCGCCTCTCCTTCCTAGGGCCTGTGACTCAGAGACGACAGTAGTCACACCTTGCATTGCATCTACGGATCCCTCTCTTTAGGATTCCAGTTCAATTCTACAAATATTTGCTGTGTGCCGACCCAAGTGAGGAGACTTCAGATTCATTACTTTCTGCTAATAGGCAGACCCTCCCCCGACTCCGGCACACACACACACACACACACACACACACACACACACACCCACACCCCTATCTGTTTGCATGCACGTGTGAGCACAGGGGCATACACAGGCATGTGTACACATGTGCAGGAGTCCTCTTCACCTCCCCCCCTTTCAGAGGTGTTCTTTCTGTTGCTAACTCAGGTGACTTCATCCTGTTTAGCCTCTGAGCAGGCCGAGTTGCAGCCCTCCGACGCCACCCCACAGAGCCCTATTCGTGACAGATGGTCCCATGGGTCCCAGAAAGGCAGGGTGCTGGGTTGTTCTCACAGGGGGTGGGGAGTCACCAGGCTTGGGTCCAATTTCTGTTCTATTTCCCCCTTCCATGTCTCTGGGCAATGCCTCGGTGGCTTCCTTTTGCAAAATGGGGGTGATGATCATAGCCACCTTTTGGGGTCATGGTGTAGAGAGCAGACCCTGGGGTCTGGTGCGAAGTTGGCTGCCGATGGATGGTTTTGGTTTGATGAGGACGCGAGGACTGCTCTCCTGAAGTCATATCATAGTTCACCACAGATGATCTAGAAGCATCTTTCGAAAGACTGTGTCCCCAAGTCGCCCACTAGCTGTGCCTTGGGCTAATGCGCTTATGTCCTGCTTAGTTACTTAGTCTAGCGGATCCTTTACACACTAAGCCTGCGTAGGCAAAGCCACTGCATCCTCTGCCTCCAGGAAATACATACTGATAACTTCCTGTGTACTGGAGAGAAGCCCTTGTGTAGAGGGGAGACATGGGAGTTCAAGATGACTGAGGTAAAGACAGATGAATTCAGGAGTTACAGGGGTGGGGGTGGGGGAGCCAAGGAAAGGACCTCTGAGTGCTGGAACTCCCTAGAGGTGATAAGTGACATTCAGCCTCAGACCTGGGGGTATTATGTGGGGGAGGGGTGTGGGTTTACAAGTAGGGTAATGCTGCCAGTGGGGGGAGGGGTTGGGTAGGTGAGGCACTAGGTGATGGGGAGAGACATGGAGGGCAGCACACTGCCTGTGAAGGACAAACTACACCTGCTCTAGGGGTCCCTGGAGGTTCCTGCCCAAGTTCCTTGTATCCTGGACTAGGTCACATCTAAGACTAGGAGAAGCAGCTGGTTTCCATTTAGCACACTGGGTTGTTGAAAGTGTGTTCTCTCTCTCTTTCTCATTCTCTTTTTTGTTTGTTGGCTTGGTTTGTTTTGCCTTTGTTTTTTGAGACAGAGGCTCAAGCAGCCCAGGCTGGCCTTGTAAACCCACAATGTAGGGGAGCTTGGCTTTGAGTTCCTGGTTCCCCTGCTTCTACTTCCAGAGTGCTGGGATGCTGGAATTACCAATGTGTGCCCCCTGCCTGGCTTGACAACCATGCCTCTTAAACTTGGGATAGTGTTCTTTTTATTATTATTATTATTATTATTTACTCACTTATACGTGTGTGTGTATGTATGTGCGCGCGCATGTGTGTATGTGTGTGTGTAGAACCACGGACGAATTGGGAACCACCATGGACGCCTCCACCTCCTTCTGCCCCGGGATTCACAGGCTCCGCCCTACCAGGACCGGAAACGCAGGCCGCCCCCGCTTCCGCCTGGCGTCTATACGTGGGATCTGGGATCCGAACTCAGGACCTTCCACCTGCAAGGCGGAGGCTTAACCCCTGAGCCACCTCTCCAGCCCGGGATAGTGTTCTTGGTCTCCAGCTGTTTGCGCTATTTTGGAATGTTGTGGAACCTTAGGAGGTGGAACTCTGCTGGAGGAAGTGGGTCACTGGGGGAGGGGCAGGCATTTATAGCCCCGCCTACTTTCTGTCTATTCTCTGCTCCCTGATTGACAACTCGATGTAACTAATAACCTCAGGCTCCTGCCATCAAGTCTTCCCTTCCCTGATGGACTACATTCCTTCTTAAACCAGGAACCAAAAAGAACACTTCTTTCCTTAAGTTGCGTTTGTGGGGTGTTTTATCACACCAACAAGAAAAGTAACTAATACTCTTTTCTTGAGAAATTTTCATTGAAGTTTCTTACCCATTTTTCAATTGGTTTTCTTTTTCTCATTGGTTTTTAGGCTCTATCACCTATCATCTATCTTTCATCTGTCAATCTATCCATCTACCTATCATCCATCTATCTATACTAGATCTATTATATATCATTATCAGTTAACCAATCATCTGTCTATATCTATCATCAAACCATCATAAATCTATATGTATTCATCATCTATTTATCACCTATCATTTGTCCATCTATTTATCTATCATTTATCTTATCTATTAGCAGTCAACCATTTATTATCTATTTATTTATTTATTTATTTACTCTCAGTCTATCTAACACCTATCTGTCTTCTAAATATGAGTCCTTAGCTGAGTATGTATTTTACAAATACCACAGTATTTGGCCTGCCTTTTCATTCCTTTTAAAGTATCTTTTGATGAATAGAAGTTTTAATTGTAATATTGGCCAACTTAGCAGTTTTCGTCCTTCACGTTTAAGTGCTTTATGTTTCTTTCTAGAAGTGCAATTGCTTCGTCATTCATGTTGGAAGCTCCACTCCATCTCGAGTTGATGTTTGTGTATGTTATGAGGGAAGGGTCAAGATTCATTTTTAAAATACAGGGCTAGCAGCATCTTGACCTCTGATCCCATCCACTCCCATTGAAAGACCTACTTTAATTAAGAAGGGCTTTTGTGTCCAAATGTGTACTTTGACAGCTGAATTCAGGCGCAGCTTTCCAGGCCTCTGAGGAGGGGTCAGGGCAGACCTCTCCACATGGGAGGTCCCGAGACCATGGCTGGCCTTGAGCAGACCCAGGGATGAAGTGCCTCCCCCACCTTGCAGCTAGGACCCTGTCAACCTTGGAGCTTCTTTCTGGGAAACTGGGGCTGGCTGTTTTTCACGCTTGCCCTTCGTTATTCATTCAGTACTATCTGCACTGGTCAGTGCTGATGTACCAGCGGCTAAAACACAACAAGAAAACTGGGTGCTGCTGCAGGGTCCCCCCTCGGGAAGTGGAGGAAGGGGGATCAGGAGCTCAAGGTCATGCTTGGCTGTACAGTGAATTCAAAGCTAGCCTGGGCAACATGAGACACTGTCTCAAGGAAAAAAAAAAAAAGAGACAGAGATAGCGAGCAAGATGTCTCAGTAGGTAAAGATACTAGTTGTCAAAGTCAGTGACCTGAGTTTAATCCCCACAATCCTGGAAGTAGAGAACTGACTCCTACAACTTTTCCTCTGACCTCCATATGTATTTCGTGGCATGAACACATATGCATAGTCACATAAATAAAATGTAAAAAATTTTAAAAAATTTTTTATTTATTATTTATTCAATTGTTGGTGTATGCGTGTGTGTGTGTGAGCGTGTGTATGTGTGTGTATGTATGTGTGTGTGTGTAGAACACAGAGGAATTCTGGAACCACCATGGACGCCTCCACCTCCTCCTTGTTTACTCTGCCCCGGGATTCACAGGCTCAGCCCTACCAGGACCAGAAACGCAGGCCGCCCCCGCTTCCGCCTGGCGTCTATATGTGGGGTCTAGGATCCGAACTCAGGACCTTCTGCCTGCAAGGCAGAGGCTTAACCCCTGAGCCACCTCTCCAGCCCCTAAAAAAATTTTTTTAAAGGGAAGCACATTTCTGAAGGAGTCACAAGCAGGAGAAGGATGACAGCTTTGACTCTATGGCCTTGAATGCCTGTGATGGTTGAAGATGCCGGGTCACACGGCTGGGACCCAGACTGTGCCCTACTTATTCTAATGACTGTCCCATGCTTTGTTTGCAGTAGGATCCTTGCTAAGTGTTTAATATCTGGAGGAATGAATAGTGTGCTCAGTCGGTGAATTATTCATGTCCAGCAGTTAGGGTCTAGACTCCTTGAGTTCAAATAATGCCATCAACGAGAAAGTGGGGGTGTGGAGGGTGACAGCTTGACACCTTTCCAAGAGTCAGGGAGCCGGAGCCAGGTGTCTCCTGTTTGAAGGGACCTTCCAGCTGAGCACTGGAGGCCTCCCTTAGAAAGTCCCTCTTCAGGGTCTGGTAGGATGGTGCAGGCCTGTAATCACGGCTCTCAGCAGGCAGAGGCAGGAAGACCACTGAAGCTTGAGGCTGGTTTGATCTTTATAGTGATTTTGGGCTAGTCAGGGTTGTACAGAAATAACAGCCCCCCAAAAAAAGTGCTTTGGGACTACAAACCTCTTATTTATTTATTTTTTGAGAGGGTGAATGAATGCATGCCATGGGGGTGAGAGAGAGAGAGAGAGAGAGAGAGAGAGAGAGAGAGAGAGAAAATACTTGTATGTTATGGTGCATAGATGGAGGTCAGAGGACAACTTTCAAAAGTCACTTCTTTCCTTCTACTATTTGGGCTTCTGGGGATGGGACTTAGGTTGCCAGTTTTGCAAGCGGGCACTTTATCTGCTGAGTCATCTTACCCACCCGACTTGGAGGGACTGCAGGTTCAACATTGATATTCCTCTCTGGGAATACAGGTTCATAGACTCAGATTCTGAGCTGCAGAGATGGCTCAGGGGTTAAGTGTTTGCTTTGCAAGCAAAAGGACCTGAGTTCAGGTTCCCAGATCCAGATCTCACTTAAAAAGGCTGGACTCTGAAAGGCAGAGCTGGGAAACCCCAGGGCAAAGCAATAAGGAGGTAGAGCAATGCAGAACGATTCCCAATGTTTCCCTCAGACCTGCCACAGGCACACCCAGTGCCACTCTTTTTATACACCCACACACACCCGTATAGTACATACCCACACCTGTACACATTAAAAAAAAAGGTTAAAAGAGAGAGAGAGAGAGAAAGACCTAGATTCCCAACGGTGGTGCTGGGGTAACTTTAGGTGGGATGTGCCTGTTTCCTTGTGAATGAGGAAGGAGACAGGGAACTTCAGGAGTGTGAGACACCCAGGACCACAGTTTACAGGGAGACCCAGAGACTGGGGTGCAGGATTAATCCCTTGCCAGGACACAAGTGGGCAGGGAGTGAGGGAGGGGGAGGAGACAAGTGAAATTAAGGAGTCTAGCTGCTAGGGAGTGACCCCCAGACTCCTCTGGGGCCCATCCAAACTCAGCGCTCTCCAGGATTTATGCAGTTCATATGCTTCCTCGGAGCTTGGTGTCACTAACTCAAGTCACGGGATTATTTATCCCCACTGGTGTCTGGCTGAGAGGACTGAATTCACAGCCAGCTTGCTGGGAGCACGCGGAGGCGCCAGCTGGGGTGGGGAGCACACAGAGAGACAGACAGACGCATGCCTTCAGGACATCATGCCAATCATGCCACCCCTCTTCTTAACTACCCCGGAGTCCCAAGCAAGATAGACCCAAGTGCCCATGCGCAGCCAGTGCCTCCCATTAGATGATTCACCCCAATCAATAAGCAGAAAGAAAAACTGGCAGAGACAGGGTCTATTCACACAGAGAGAATCCTGTCCCCTCCAAATTTTGGGGTCCACTGCATTCTTCCAGGCAGGGGTCCCTTTGGATCCTTTGCGGGAAGATCTCCTTTCTCTGGCTCCCTCTCTGGGAAGCTGTCCTCTGCCGTCTCAGTTGCTTCTGCCTCCTGTTTTCTTTTTTAATATTTATTTTTATTTTTTTGGGGGGGAGAATGCTCATGCATATCACAGTGCATAGGTAGAGGCCACTTCTCTTCTTCCACCATGTGAACTGCCAGGGACAAACTCAGGTTACCAGGCACCTTACCCACTGAGCTCTCTGACCCGCCCTTCTGTTTTCTCGGAATTCACAGGCTGGGTTCCAGCCCATGACGAGCAGGGAGAACCCTACTAGAGAGAGCCCACCATCCTGAGCATTTGGGCCAGAAATGTCAAGGGCACGGTTTATTCAGGCCACAAGGTTATTCATGACCACGCCAAAATGCTGATATGGAAATTGATAAAATTTTAGGAAGGGCTAAAGCCAGAGCCAAGGGGTGTGTGGCTAGAGCAGGGCATGGAGTGGAAAAAGAGGGTAAAAGTTGGGGCTCTCAGGACCTTGTAGACTCCTCTCTCTCTCTCTCGTTCCATGTGTGGTGTGCGTGCATGTGTGTGCAGAGGTCAAAGCTTAACATCAGGTATTTTCCTCCATAACTTTTTATTTCATTACCATAAGCAGGTTCTCTGGGCTGAACCCAGAATCTGCCAACTGGGCTCATCCATCCACTCAGTTTGCCTTGAGGATCCCTTGTCTCCATGAGTGCTGAAATAACAGGTGGGCCATCGTGTGTCTGTTTTGCTTTGGGGCTCTGAACCCCAGTCCTTATGCTTGCTTGCAAACCCCTTATGCCCTGAGTCATCTTTCTGGAAGGGCTCTTCCAGCACAGACAGCTTTTGCCTGGAGTGGGAAGGGTAGGGGAGAGACCACTTTTAGATGAGGCCTTCAGTTTGCTCCTTTTCCAAGAGTGAAAGAGGCCTCCTGAGAGGCAGGGGGGTCTCCCATGAGCTGGAGTTCTCACCTAGGTATGTAGTGCTGTGTGCATGAGGTAGGAACTGGAATTTGCTTTGTGTGTGTGTGTACCAGAGGACACGCACTGTGTGTGTGCCTAAGAAGGCGTAAGGTGACACCAGGAGCCATCTTGGATTATTCTACCTCCTTCTTGCTTTGCTCTGGGATTTCTGAGTCAGTGCCATTTTTGCCTAGCATTTGTATGTAGGTAGGATGTGGGATTTGAACTCAGGTTCTTTTGCTTTCGAGGCAGAGGCTTAACCCGCTCTTTATTTTCTCTCTCTATCTTCCAGTATAGTAGCATCATCATAGTTTAGAATAGAAAGGGACAGAGAGTCCGCACAACTACCTCCCTTGGCTTGGGAGGGGGTGCAGAAAGCCCCAGGGGTGATCAGTGCCAGTGAGCGGGGACTCGTGGCTCTGCCCTGGACTTCGCTGGGATCCATGATAGACCCCGGCTCCATTCCCAACGCAAAGCTGGCGCATCATCGCCTTGGACGCGCTGCAGCAAAGCCTGCGGGGCTCTCAGTGGAGTCGGGTGACTTGAGTCCCCAGGCCCTCCAGCATCCTGATCTCTTCCTCCTTCCCTCTGGTGTCTCCCTAGTGTCTTCTCTCTTCTCCCAGCCCTGCGCTGCAGCTTTCTGTCCACGATTTTCAGGCGGTCCCTCGAGGTCCCACCTGGTGAGACCCGGAGAGGATGCGGTTTCCCTTCTCCGCACAACCCGAGCCTTGATCTTTCCCGGGACCGGGACCGGGCGGACTTCAGCTGGCTCTGCCTTTCTGCAGGGCTGGGCCTCCTGCGCCCGGGTTCCCTCGGAGCCTAGGACGCTGAAGCCTCCGTCGTCCCCCCCCCCCCCCCCCCGTCTCCCTTTCCCCGTGCTGCCCGGAGTTGGCAGCGGGGACCTTTCCTCTCTGCTGATCTGGGATGGGGAGGTGCGGGGCGTGAGGGGGAAGAGCAGCGCCCCGGAATGGCCAGAAGAGTGACACATTGGCCCCCGTCTCCTTCGCAGCCACTGTGCACCAACTCGGGGGTGGGGTGGGGTGGAATGTGCTTAGAGAAGGCAGACGGTGCCCCGCTTGGAATTGGGGTGCTCAGAGGCAGCACGGCCACCTGAGAGAGAGAGAGAGAGAGAGAGAGAGAGAGAGAGAGAGAGAGAGAGAGAGAGAGAGAGAGACTCTTGCTCCCCCGTGCCTCTGGATTTTTCCTGCGCCCTCCCAGTATCCTTCCTGTCCTCTCCTCATCTTCCGGCCGTTTCCCGTGGTCTGTCCACCTCTGTGCCTCTGTCACCGGCTGTGTTTATTGTATTGTTTCTCCGCAGGACCCGTGGCAGGCTCTTTTGCCTTCAAACTCTGCCATTCCCACCTCTTGCCTGTGTAATTTAAAGCCATCGTTAAATTATGACTTCTCCGGACCTGTTGTGGCACCCACGCCTAAGCCTAATTAAATGATCACATCCATTCTGAAGGCAGCTCTTCTCTCCCCTCCAACGTTAATTACAACATAAGAGGCCTTAATGGCCTGCCTCACCTCCAGCTCCTGGAAAGAAAGGTCAGGCGATTAATTTTCGTCATTAATCTTTTCCCAATGTGGACACTGCGCTGTCACCCGAGCCTATTAAACCCCCTTTGTCCCCCCTGCCCACCTCCCTCGCCCCTCACCCCCTGCTCCCTGAGTGACTTCAGAGAAGGAAAATATTTAAGAATCACTTTGTCTCTGGGCTCCCCCCCTTTCCTAGAGACAACTTTTCTTTGGGGGGATTGGGGGGTAGGTTAAAGGAGGGGCACCAAATCGGTTTCTCTGTGGTTTCTTTCCCCCTGCCCCTCTGAAGAATGTATGTCAACAATCTACAATATCTATAGACTGGAGAGCCTTAGAGATGGCTTCGTGGCTTTCCACCACTTCTGAAGTGTACATATGTGTGTGCGTGTGTACATGTGTGTGTGTGCGTGTGTACGTGTGTGTGTGTGTGTTTGTCATTCTGTGTGTCATTCTTTGGTCCTTACAGGAAATGCTGTATCGCATATGTTGGTACCTAGGGTTTTAGGATTGGAGATAGGCCAGTTCTTCCTCAGGTGGTTGAGATTTTTACCCCTGTCATCTCTTGCTGTCTCTTTATTCCTTCCTCTCAGCCACTTTCAAGGGAGAACATCCAGATTTTTCAGTTTCACAGAAGGCTGAATCAAGGCTACTTTCTCTGCAGAAACCAACTCCAGACCCACCCCTTAGGAGAAAGTCCATTCTAGACCCACCTCTTTGGAGCTCAGGGTCTCTAGCATGGGAGGGGGGGGGTCTTGGGCACTTCTCAGAGGAGCTGGAGGAGCCATAGGGGAACTAGTTCACAGGAAAAGACTGATTGGGGGCTGAGGACACATGGAACAAGGGGGGACGGAGTCTCTGTCTGATCCCGATACATTCTAACAATGAACCCCAAGGGGGAGGGAAGACCTATGAGTACACTCTTGGCATATGGCATTTATTCCAACCCCCAAATTTGTTTGATTCAAAAATTCTAATCCAAACCAAGCTAGTCATGCAGACCTGTAAACCCAAGCTACTCAGAAACTCACGGGCTTCCTCCTCCCTCCTCTTCCCTTTTATTCTGTCTTACCACTACTTAGAGGTGTAAAAACAGGGGCTGGTGAGAGCTCAGCAGATAAGGTGCCTGCTGGAAAACCTGGTGACCTGAGTTTAATCCCCAGAAGCCCAGGCATCCTCTGAAGGTTGTCCTCTGACCTCTGCCTATGAGCCACTGCATGAATGTTCTCTCTCTCACACACACAAAATCACCGCCATCACCATCATCATCACTATCATCATTACCATCATCATCATCAAGCTAGACCTTGTGTTTCAGGCTTATAAGTCTGGTTACTCTGGAAACTGAGACCAGATTGAAAGTTCAAGGCCAGCCTGGGCAATTTAGTGAATCTATTTCAAAATAAAAAAGGAAAAAGAGGATTCGGGGATAGAACGTTTGCTTAGCCTGTGTGAGGACCTAGGTTCAACCCCCAGTCCTGAAAGGAGGGGTGGGTTTCTAACCTAAGAGAGTTTCCAGGAAGTGGAGGGGGTGAGGCTTGGCTGGGAGGGGCTTAAATCTTCCCAGAGCGTGAAGCAAGAATGGAGAGGACTGTGCCAGGTGTGAGAGAGATCAAGACACACAGGTGTCACACCGCAAGAGGTCTGTGGTGGTCAGCAAAGTCCTGGAGGAGGGGAAGGCCCAGGGGCTGCTCAGGGGTAATGGTCAGTGTGGAGGACAGGGGCCGTCCATGCAGGCGGGCACCCCTCTGTTCCCTGCCTATGCTGTGGTCCCTCTGGGCACATAAGCACCACCTGTGACCCCCCTCCACGAGGCTTATGATAATTTGAGGATGTTCTTGCACCCCCTAGAATGGTCCTGCACAGAACACAGACGGCATATCAAAGAAAGCTGGGTCAAGCCATCCTCTGCTTCCTTACTGACCCCACAAACCCTTCTGCTCCATGATTGGGTAGGAGGGGCCTATTTAAGAATCTAACCAAAAACTTTTCCCAAGGACTTCCATTACTGGACCAGGGCAGGGGGCAGGTGGAGAACCCAATTTGTAAAACGACTTCAGGAGACCCCCATAGTGACCCAAACTGTCTGTATTCAATAAGATTGGGGAAGCTCAGTTA